>CM053598.1:208271216-208289821 GCA_028646575.1 Pseudocheirus occidentalis
AAAATCGAATGGAGGATATTATGGATTAACTAAAGAAGAGAAGAAAAACACATGGTTTACTGATGGAACAGCAAAATGTTTGGACCATAAAAGACTTTGGAAAGCAGTAGACTACAACCCACGTACCAGGTGGAATTTGGAAAGTACTGGAACTGGTAGAAGTAATCAATATGCTGAACTTATGGCAGTACATCAAGCCATTAAACAGAACAAAGAGGACAGTGTCATATATTTACTGATTCACACACAGTAGCTAATGGGTTAGCTACATGGATGCCCTTGTGGAAAAATCAAAATTGGGATATTCATGGCAAACAATTCGGGGCAATGAATTGTGGGAAGATATATGGGACATGACTTTGGTTACTAACTTGTCAGTTTTTCGTGTAGATGTTCACATGGCCCTCTCCATGCCAGAGCATGAGTACAATGCACATGCTGATTGATCAGCAAAGATTGCTATTCAACATATTGTCCCCACTCCAACACCAACTGACGGTCTGGTACTAACGACATGGGCCCATCAAGTGGTAGACCATTTAGGAGTCCAGGCCGCATACCGGTGGGCACAAGATTGAGGCATTAGTATCTTATATTCATTGTTAGACAAGTAGCAGAGGAATGTTGTATATGTCCATTGGAAAAAGGAACAAACTGGTCCTTTGGTAGTAAATGGAGAGAGAGCAAGGGGAAAAGTTCCAGCCCAGATTTGGCAAATAGATTATATTGGTCTTCTACCAAAAGATACAGGATGCAAATTTATATATAGTTGTGTTGACACCTATTCAGGTGGACTAGTGCCTTGTCTTTATAAGAATGTGAAAAATAAAATGACCTGTAAAGTTCTAGATATGGTAAGTCTATATTATGGGGCCCAAATGTACATTCAAACTGACGGTGGGTCACATTTCAAAGGTAATGAAATAAAGAGATATTGTATATTAAACAATATAGAATGGACATATCATATTTCATATTATCCACAAGCATTTGGGTTAATTGAAAGAATAAATGGGTTATTGAAAGAACAGTTAAGGAAGTTAAGTTCTAATAATTCATATCAACATTGGAAGGATAATCTGATCATTGTTTTGCATAGTCTGAATAATAAACTGTTTGGAGGAAGTATACCTCTAGCCAGACTGATGACCCCAGATCTGCAAATTAGAAAACATCAAACACATAAGATCTCAAATACTGAGTATTGGACTGTGATGCAAGATGTCTCTGCTCCATAAAGAGGAACACTTGGTTCAACAGGATATGATTTACATTGTTTATAGGACTTTTGGGTGAATAAAAAGGAAATAAGAGAACTCTCTATTGGAATATCTATGGAAATCCCTAAAAATAATTTTGAACAGATGTTATCTAAATCAGGATTAGCAGCTTCAAGGAATACATGCATTGACTGGAGTGATAGATTCTAATTATCAAGGAGAAATTGTTGTGGTATTCAAAAATTTGGGTGAAGAAACCATACAGTTTTGTTAAAATGGTAGAATAGTTCATTTGATTCCTTGTGAAACAATACCCCTTGTGAAAATTGACCCTCCTTCTGAAATAACTATCATAGAAACTGAATGTTTTGGTTCTACTGATATAATAAAATTGAGAGCTAAAGTATGGGTAAAGCAGAAGCCAGATAATGCTCCAAAGGCTGTGGAAATTATAGCTTATGGGAAAGATAGTATGGTAACTGTTGTTCATTGAGGAGAAGATGATTTCCATTCTTTTTGGCTTTTTGTCTGTTAAACTTGTTTGTGAGATTTGTTTCCTGCAGGCTTAGTACCCTCCGCCTGCAGATGTCTTATCATTTAAGCCAGATGTCACCCCTTGTCCTTAACTGTGATGTGTCACCTCTGGAACTGGCATCAACCGAGTTCTGGATGCCAGCTAAAGAACTGACCTCTCAAATTGGACCTCTTGGAGCAGGAACAGCTCTACATCCAATTTTAGTAGGAAGTAGCTATGGAGGAAGAGACTTTCATCCCTTACCCTAAGATTTTGAGCCCCATTTTTAGGGGAGTGACAGAGTGCTTGTTCCCAAGTCCCCACCCTAAGATATTGTCCTGTGTGCTTATTTTGTGTTATTTTAGTTATGCTGTTGTAAAGTTCTGCTGATACTAGTTACCCCCTAAACTCCTATTAACCTATGTAATAAAATGTATTATTAATGTATTTTTGCTGTGTAAGGGACAGGAAAGATCTTGGAGCTGAATGTAATGGTAATGAGAATTTGAAGATCTTCCCTGTTCCCTTAATAGGCCTAAAAAATTTGAATATCTTCCTTGCCCCCTAAGAGTCTGAATGTAATCACATGGAGCCTGTGGTGGGAGTAACTTGCTGAAGGGTGGAGCAGAGTCCACAAGAAGCTGGGAGTCAGAGCAGTTACAGTTGGGGGAAGGAGAGAACATGGCCAAGGAGACAGCTAGGCTTTTGAATGTTTGTGGGAAGCCTAAAGCATGATGTGGCTCCCTCCTATGCTGTGGTGTATCAACTTCTTTGTTGCTGTGATGGATTCAGTTTCCTCGTTTCAGGATTCAGTTCTCTGGTACCTGGATAAATGTTTTACTTCTGTCCTCTACATGGAGAGTCTGTTATATTTCTCAATTGAGAACTATGCCAGCATATTCATAATTATGTCAGTGCTGTGAATATTGTGTTGACACTACAGCTGAGCAGAACATTTCCAAAATGCTCTCAACAAACCATCATCAATCAATGCTAAAGCTGACTGTATATCTCAGGTTGAAGTCAATCTTTCTCTAACTGAACTTCCAACTGAAGAAGAGGTTTTGAATGCCATTAGGCTCCTTTTATTTGGCCAAGAACTTGCTGTGAATTTTATTCCAGCTGAGATTTATAAGGTGGGGGTTCACTACTCATACAGAATCTGATTTAAATTTTCTGGGTTACATGGCAAGAGGAATTTATCTACCAGGCTTCAAAGCTGCCTCCATTGTCCACCTCTATAAAGGAAGGGAAAACAGACCATCCAGTGACAGCCATAGGAGGATCTCTCTCTTAATCATTGCCGACAAGATTCTCACCAGACTCCTCCTTAATTGGCTGTTTTTTAAGCTGAAAGATGATCATGTCCTTAAGAGCCTGTGTGACTTCAGAAAGGGCTGAAGAATGGTTGATATGATGTTTGCTAACTGACAACTCTAGGAGAAAAGCCAGGAGCAGGACAGAAGACTGTATATGAAGTTAATAGGTCTAACAAAGGTCTTTGATGATGTCAGTCAAGAGGGCTTGTGGAAAATTATGACAAAATTTGGTTCCCTGGAGAAGTCCATCAATATTGTACATCAGTCTCATGATAGCATGCATGCCTGGATTCTGGATAATACACAACACTCTAGTGCTTTCTCAATCACCAATGGAGTGAAGCAAGGCTATGCTCTTCCTCCCATGCTTTTTATCATGATGCTTTCTGTGATTTTGTCATGCACCTTCAGTAAGTACAAAAATAGCATCAAGGTCAGGCACAGTACTGATTTTACCATTATTTAACTTGAAAAGGCTACAAGCCAAAAACAAAGTGGAGGGAGAGTTAGAGTATGACTTTTTGTTTGTAGATGCTTACACACTCGACGCAGTCTCTGAAGCTGAGATGCAACAAAGTACGAATTCATCCTTTGCTGCTTGTGCTAATTTTGGCCTAACAATTAACACCAAGAAAACACAGGTGTTCCATCAGCCACCACCACACCATCCATACACGGAATCATCAGTTACAGGTAATGGAGAAATTTTGAAAGCTGTGGGTAAGTTCACTTACCTTGGCAGTATACTCTCCAGGGATGCACATCATAGATGATGAGGTTGATGCATGCATTGCCGTGTTTGGGGGGCTCTGAAGGAAAATATGGGAGAGAAGAAGTATTTGAATGCCTACCAAACTGAAGGTCTACAGAGCTGTAAAACATGAACTGTATACTAGTAACATGCCTGAAGACTGAATCACTTCCCTTTGAATTGTCTCAGGAAGATTCTGAAGGTCATCTGGCAAGATAAGGAAGATAAGGACACAGTTCCTTTCTTGAACTGACCTGCCAACAGTCAATCTCTACTGCAGAGAGCACAATTCCAATGGACTGGTCGCATTGTTCAAATACTAAAAGTATGTTGGACTAAAAGACTATTTTATGGGAAACTCACATAAGGTAAGTGCTCAGATGGAGGTCAGAAAAAGTGATGGAAGGACACTTACAAGGTATCTCTGAAGAAATTTGGAATCAATTGCGAGACATTGGATAAGACCACCCAATATGATAAGTCTACATCAAAGTGGTTGCTATACTATGTGAATAAAGCAGAATTGCAGTTGGTTAAAAGAAATATCAGATGTTCATATGAACGATTTGTTGCTGATCTGTTTTAAAGCCTTCTGAGTTTACATTAGTCTGATCAGCCACAGTCAGAAGCGCATAATGAAGGACAGCAATCAACCAACCTCCAAATCGTTTCTCTCTGTCTGTCTCTGTCTCTCTGTCTGTCTCCCTCTCTTTCTATTCTTTGAACACGGGTGTATATAAGTATGCTGCCCCCTCCATTAGATCATGAACTCCTTGAGAGCAAAGACTATGCTTTTTTCACCCTTACTTTGTATCTTCAGTGCTTAGCCCAGTGCCTAGCACTTAGCAGTTACTTCATAGATACTGTTTGACTGACAGACTAACTTCTGATGGAAGAGTAATTGAATCAATTCCAGACAGTTTTGGAAGAACGCCACATCATTTCTGAACTAGATACTTACATGAGACATTCCTTCTCTTAACTGATGAGTAAAGCTGTCTAACAGAAATGAGATTTTCCAAAGGAACAGAGCATCCTCGGAGGTCTTAGAAAAATTTACTAGGCGTCAGCCTAACAGGATAATACACAAAGAATTAAGAATCCTTTCAGGCCAAGGCTTTCAGGTTGGGAGTGCAGCCATTCACAACGTACCTTCCATGCTTATAGTCCCATTGAGGAGCCTTAGGAAGGATAGGTGTGGAATTAAGTCGACGTTTCTGATGTGTGGGAAATCAAGCCCTTGAGAAAGTCTATTCACAAGTGTTTCTGGAATAATGCCATATATGTTTTTTTTAATTAAATAAAAGATCAGTCCATTTTCTGGCCACTGTTCAGTTGAACATACACAAAAATCATAGAAGGAGATGTATTTGTAGTAGGTGTAAAAAATTAATTGAGTTAAAAACATAGTAAGTACACTCTCTAGAAAGTTATAATGACATTGGAACAATCAAATATATAAATTAAAATTACCTCTTTTTTAAAAAAGCAGTTATGATTGGGAGGATGAAACTACCTGTTACTTATGTAACCAACTAACAGGTAAATAATAAGAAATGTTACTTATAAGCTCCAATTGACCTCAAATTGGACCACACTGATCTCAGATGACTAGCAATTTTAAAAGGTTTCTGTCAGGGGCGGCTAGGTGGTGCAGTGAAAAGAGCACTGATCCTGGAGTTAGGAGGACCTGAGATCAAATCCAGCCTCAGACACTTGGCACACTAGCTGTGTGACCCTGGGCGAGTGACAGCCCCAGTTGCCTTGACTTCCCCCCTCAAAAAAAAAGCTTCCTGTATACTATTCATGAAATTCAAATATGTTTGAACATAGACTTTAGCTTAAAACCATTGCTTTACATTCAGTAACCTAGCCAATATGACTTGTTATTCAAGGGAATACCCTTAACCCTATTATGTCACTTGTTACCGACTGTTATAACATCTGGAACTGTTCTTTCTCTTCATAGTTTTGTTCTGATGCATTTGCTATATGTTAATATCAAAATGCAGAGATCAATATTTATTACAAATGACAGATATTAATATTACAAATTATTACAAATAATAAAACAACAGAATTTATAGTATGTTATAATGCAATTTATGTTATTATTGATATATAGAAAACAAATGAATATTTGTAACAATACAAATTATATTATAATTTTACTACTAATAAGATAATTTATTGCCAGGTCCAAGATGGTGGAATATGAGCAGGGATTTGCTTGAACTGTCCCCCAAACCCCTCCAAATACCTATAAAAATAACTCAACAAGTTATAGATTAGCAGAACCCACAAAATGACAGAGTGAAACAAATTTACATCCCAAGACAACCTGGAAGGTCAACAGGAAAGGTCCATTTCTCCAGTCTGAGAGAGAAGCAAAGTCCAGCCTGGATCACACTGGCAAAGATGGGGTTGGACCAGTCCCCAGGGCACTGAATCACTGGCAGCTATGGCAGTTTCCAGACTTCTCAACCCACAAACACCAAAGACAACTTAGAAGGTCAGTAGGAAAGGTCTGTCAGGATCTGGGTGAGAAAAGAACATGGTATGGTCCAGGCCCCAGCCCCAGAGTGGTAGCAGTGGGAGCAGCTGCTTCCAGAGTTCTCAGTCCACAGACAATGGAGAGATCCAGTGGCTGATCACAGGTGGATTTCAGGGATCTCTTTAGTGGTGCTGAGGCAGGATTCTCTTGCTTTGCCTGTGCTTGGATCTGGGTCTCAGTCCTGGAGTAAGAAGGAACACTGGTATGACTGAGTTTGTGGCTGTGATGGAGAAAGAATCTTCCTCACAGTTCTAAGGCAGAAAAGAGTACTTGTAGTCACTCACAGACCAGAGAACAGGCCAGGAGAGGAGTAAGCACCTCTCCTTTCATCAAACAACCTTGTAAGAACTGAAAATTTACAGGTACCTAGAAATATCTCTGAAAACAGTTGCACAAAACCTCTGAAGCCTGGGACAGTACACCCTCCATACTGGAATTAGAGTCCTACCTTAACAAAGAGTTAAAAAGTCTAATTATTGACTGGGAAAATGATCAAACAATGGAAAAAATCAGACTATAGAATTTTACTTTGGTGATAAAGTTCAAAACATACAACCAGAAAAAGACAACCAAGTCAAAGCTCCTACATCCAAAGCCTCCAAGAAAAATATAAATTGGTTGCAGGCCACTGAAAAGCTCAAAAAAGATTTTCAAAAGCAAGTAAGAGAAGTAGAGGAAAATTGGGAAGAGAAATGAAAGTGATGCAAGAAAACAATGAAAAACAAGTCAACATCTTGCTAAAGGAGACACAAAAAAGTTTTGAGGAAAATAACACCTTTAGAAATAGATTAACCCAAATGGCAAAAGAGGTTCAAAAAGCCAATGAAGAGAAGAATGCCTTAAAAAGCAGAATTGGTCAAATGGAAATGGAGGTCCAAAAACTTGTTGAAGAAAATTCCTTAAAAATCAGAATGGAGTAAATGAAAGCTAATGACTTTATGAGAAATCAAGAAATTATTAATAATGCAATTTGTTGCAAGTAATTTATTATTTGTACCTACACTAAATATGGATCTTTCTGAATTTTAATATTAATATAGAGAATGCATCAAAACAAAAAGATGAAAAGAAAGTATATCCCTGCATGTGATATCTCAAGATTTCTTGCAACTGAAACATAACCACTCAAAACAGTTTGGCTTAACAATCCATACACAAAAAAGTGGATGAAAATTGCATATAACTCAGATTATTACATGTGAGAGAAATGATTATTAATAACCAATATCTTGGAGAGATGTCTGAATCTTAAATCATTTTTTAAAGTTCAATTTCTTGAATTATTGATAATAATATTGCATTAAGTCCTATTCTTGGTCAGATCTCACCTAACATGACAAGGATTTTAATCTAAGGTAGGGATGCCCATTATATTCTCCTCAAGCTTTGGTGGAGACAGATCCTTTTTTCTAGATAGTCTGTGGCTTTGGTAGTCTGAGCAGAGATAATTTTTTCTGTCCAAGGTTCACTCCCAACACCTCATCTACCATCTACTCTTTTTAAATGGAAAATAAAAAATATTTTTATTTTTTCTACTTAATTTTATTTATTTATTTATTTTAGTTTTTAACATTCATTTCCATAAGATTTTTGAGTTCCAAATTTTCTCCCATCAGTCTGAATGCTGCAACACAGCAAACTCTCTTTCTATTTGAATTTTTTCTTGTAACAGCTTGTCTCTTCTCTTACACATAATATTAGTAAATTGACCTGTTAGTAAAACTCAGCCCCTTTTATACACTGTGTGCAGCTCTCTCTCTGGTTTTATTGATATTCTTTGCAAACATGCTTCTAAAACTCTAGATTCTCCCTTATGTAACCTCAGTTCCCTGTTTTCAAAGAGCCCTGTACCTTTAGACCACTCTCTTGCTAGGGAAGAATAAGGAAGATCTTCCAATCCTAGATAGCCATTTCTTCTTTTAAATCACTTCTACCACCAAATAGAGGTCTTATTTTTTGCAGTCCCATCCTTGTTCCCAAATGTAGTGCCAATGCAATATTCACTGTGCCAATGGTCACTATAAATATATTGGCATAGTGCTTGATTTCAAAATATAACAGACTCTTTGTATAGAAAACAGAAGCAAAACATTTATTCAGACACCAGAAAACCAAATGCCAACACCAGGAAACTGAATCCATCATAGCAACATAGAATTTAATGCCCCACAATGTAGCAGAGAGCCACACCATCTTTTAGCCTTCCTACAAACCAATAGAAGCCTAGTGGTGGCAAACACCAACATTTACTCGCAAGTCTAACTGTCTTCCTCAGATGTGTCCTCTCCTCCCACCTTGTCTAGCTGCTCTGACTCTCATCTTCCTGTGGACTCTGCTCCACCCTTCAGTAAACTCCTTCCACCATAGGCTCCATGTGATTACATTCAGCTTTATGGGGGAGGGTAGAGCTTCAAAGCAGGGAAGGTCTTCAAATTCCCATAGGCTTATTAAGGGGCAGGGAAGATCTTCAAATTCTCATTATCATCACAGTCATCTTTGAGAACAAAGGATAACAACCAAACTGTGAGCCTCCTACTATGATTATTTTTGGTCTAAGAGAGACGGCCAAATGACCATCCTTTTATTAATAACCTGTTGGCCTTATTAGTAAAATGTTTAAATTACCCCCAAAGTATGTCTCTTGAACCTTTTTTATCATCCCACTTGCGTGTATCATGCATATAACCATCCCTATGTGTATCATGCATAAAGCTTGTTCATCAGTATGTACCAGAGATATAAATAGTCAAATTGGACCCCAAAGAAGAGGAATGAACCAAATTGCCTCCAGAAAATTTAAAAGCTTTTTAAGGATTCTCAATTATTTTTCCAGAAAGAAGGCCTGGTCGTGTGTGTTTTTTTTTTAATAATACATTTCTTCTACTAGTATCATATGACTCTGAGGCATAGAACACAATGATTTCCAAAGAATCAACAATAATTATCACACAAAGGGTAATGGAAAAAGGCATGATGGGCATGAGCAGCTGTCAACATAGAAAAGAAAGAATTTGAAGGAAGAATTGGAGTATGGCATGCCATCAGAGAAATGTTGACTGAAAAGTAAGATGAACTGATCCCATGATGACTCCCATGAGTGAGGAAAGGCGGAGTTCCATTGTTATCTATGACGTCAGGAAAGAGCAATGGAGAACCACGCCATTTAAGGTGGATTTTCTATGGTGAAGTTGTGGTAGAATATGGATAAGAGTTACACTAGATGGGTAGGTACTGAGGGTTTGCAAAATACATTACTGGAGGGGAAAATCCAAATCAGTGAGAACACAGAAGTATTTAACTTTTTCAAGAAAGCATTCTTCAAAAGAGCTTCTTCTCTGATCTTTCCTGGAAAAATTTCCTTGAATTCTACCAGAAAAAATAATGAAGTGGGCTGTGGGAGAAAATAACTGGATGACTTTATTTTCTTTTTCTTTCTCTCATTCTGGGCAATAACAGAGGAAAATCACCAATATGACTTCTACCTTAATTATTCAATAAAACTAAATCTATAGATTAATATATAGAAAAAGCCTTGAACTTTTTCAAAGGAGAGCATATCTTGCTTACTACAGTAATTCAATTTACACTTAAACTTTTTCCTGAGAGTTCTCAGACTTCATACTTCTCTTGTTGAATAGCAAATGCCATGGATTGTTGTACTTTTTTTTTTTTACCATATTTGCACAAAGTATGCCTGTGGGGCATTCCAAGAACTTTTCTAATAGACATAAACTTTTACATCACTCTTAAAGTGATTTCTCTTGAGAAACGTCAGTGACCTTAACAAGTAAGTACCCTATTCCCCTCAGGTGCCTAAGGATACCTTCCAAGGAAGGAAAGCGTCAATCCTGGATATTCTTCAGGCGTCTACTAATCAGGGAAATTGCTAGGAAAAGGTAGTGACCTTGCACTTCTTCCAAAAACATCATTGCACAGATTTAAAGGTGCAGCAAGTTCTTTGATGATTTACATCTTACATGAACAAATGGGTGGGCATATGGTGCAAGATATGGCATTATTTTTCAGTTACTCTTGGGTAGAAACACAACTTCCAACTTCTAGCCATTGTGTTACCTTAGTAATTCTCCCTTTGGGTTCAAAGACTAGTAGTAAGCAGCAAGGGAAATTATTCAGAAATCACTTAAAATACAGTTATCTCTCATTAATTTGCACTGGGCTTCCAGTAAAATAAGAGAAATTTCTTGTTCTGTGAGATTTCTCTCCTTTCTCATTCTCAAATCCCAAACTCATAGGCATGAACAAACATCGGTGTTCATATATAATTTATATATAAATATAATGATAAATAAATATATACAATTATTATATATAAACATATAATTTATTAACAATAATGGATATTACAAAAAATATTTAGAAACTGTACTGACTGTGAGGAAAATCATAGCCTGGAGTCATTCTATGCTCTCCCAAGTAGGAAAAAGAAATATTTAACTAGAATTCCCTTGTCAACAGCTACAACTGTCTATTCCTCTAAAATACTAGAATCATTCAGTTCTCCAGATGAAATAAAGTTCAACTCATTCACTTGTTCTCCAGAACTATATATTCAACCTTTCAAAATATCTCCTCAGACTGGTTCTCACAGATTCATTTTTCTCATGGGAGTTAATTATATTCTCTCTTACTGTTTCTCCTTAGTATTTAACCCTCTGATCTGAGAGAAGTTCGTTTAGCCCTCTCAGGTCCTCACACTCTTCAGACACCTCCAAAGATGACAGTTCATTGTCGTCTCCAATGCATCTCTTTTAAAGGTAGAATGACAATATTCAATGTCATAATAAGAGGGACTACCCGAGCTAAGGTTTAAATGGCATCCATCATATTTGACTTTCAAAAAAAATAAATTTATTTTATTTTTGTCACTCTTATCAAGAGAAAAATATCTCATACAGTTTACTCCACTGTAAAAATCAGGTTTAGTAATGAACTCCAAGAGGACAGAAACTATCTTTTGTCTTTCTTCATATACCTTGCACTTAGCACATGCCTGACACATAGTATGAGATGAATGAATGTTTATTCAATGACCAAAAATCATACTCAATGTTGTTTAAATTAGTTTATTTCTGAAGGTCCTTTCTTTTAGTTTCATGGTGATCTGCATAAGCTTTTATTTACCTCTTCTAACATTATAAATAAAAGGTGTGTCCTTCACCTCTATACTTCTTTTCTGCTAATGTTATAATGAATGTAATCTAGTCATTAAATAGGCTGTATTGGAAAACCATAAATGAAACTCTCTTGTGAATTCCAAAGATTACACAGCTTATCTAAAAACTGTAGTGATTGAAGTGCTGGGAGGCTTACAGATGAATATAATTGAAAAACAGTAGCTTGCGAACTCTTAAATACTGACCCAGTGGTGTCATGATGCTTCAAAGATGTACTTAATAGGAACAAATAAGTACTGTGACAGGACATATTTATAACTTAGGAGGGGGGCTAAGGGACAAGCGCCCATCTCTGCTTTAATTCCAGGAAAAAAAATCAATGGTAGAATAAATTATCTACTTTATTGAGTTGACTCAGAAGTGTACAGAATAATTTGGAGAGACATTAAAGAGCTTGTGAACTTTTATGGATAATTGCTTAATAGTGACCAGTGTAAGCTTGTCATAAAGGGAGCATCAAAGAAGTATCTGAAGTCTTCAGATTCCATCTTGTCAATTAAAGGTTTTAGTAACCAATGGGGCCAGTTTCTTACAGAATTCATTTGAATGATAATGGATCACTTGAGACAGAGTTCAGCACCCCTAACTGGAGGGCAGGTAGAGTTAGAATTTTAGGGTCTTTCTGCTTCTTCCCCTTTTATAGTCTCTTAAATGGTCTTTCCACTTTCAATTTTTCCCCTTTCCAAAATACATGCTATTGCCATATTATAGTTTTAACAACAAAGATTTAATCATAACACTGCTTTGCACACAATTACTTATTCCCCACTGCCTACTGAATCATCCAATTTAACATTCAAGGATTTTCATAATCTGGCCTCAAACCATCTTTTTCCAGCTTTATCTCTCTCTACTACTTTCTACTACCTTATATTCCAGTTTAAAACAACTACTTAGAACTCTTAAAACAAGCCTAAATTTTCCCATGCCCATGCCTTCACTTATACATAACTTTGTTTTTCACTGACATCCTCTTGCCTCCCAATTTAATATTCAAATACCTTTGCTTGACATTTAAGCTCTAACAATTACTCCACAATCTCACACTACTTTGCCTTTTCAACCATAGTACATAGTTCTCATTTACATAGTTCATTTAAATGTTCTTAAGCTGGAAAAAGATGGTTTCAGGCCAAATTATAAAAATCCTTGAATGTTAAATTGGATAATTCAGTAGGCAGTGGGGAATAAATAATTGTGTGCAAAGCAGTGTTATGATTAAATGCTCATATTGGTCTCTTTGTGAGCCTTTATCCATTCTATAAATATTTCTTCACTTTCAGGAACCCAAGATCTTATGAATATAGTTTTTCTTTAAGTCTTCAGATCATAACCCATACATTTAATCAATAAACATTAAATTTCTCATGTATATATATATACACACACACATATATAGTATTTTGCTAGACACTAGAAGATTTAAATGTTTAGCTCTTGAGATCTAAACCTACATAATTATTGTCTATATCTTTGCACAAATCTTCTATTAAAGATCCACTCAATATGATGCAGAACTTACTTTATGTCTTTTAATATTCTGTGGAATAAAAGTGTAGTGCCTGGATGGTTCATTTGTTGTCCCTCCCTCCTTCTTACTCTCATATGCCTGACCCCCTTTTTTATCAGACTTTTTTGTGGGGGCAAGTGTTTTTGTACTATTTCCGGTGAATAAATAATTTTTGGTAATGAGACAGCCCACTTACAGTTCTGATTTTTGAATGTTGCAGTCTTCTATAATCCATTTATATAATGTCACTAGAATATTAGCGTTGATGATGGGTATGTATACTTGGGATCATTGAAAGTGCTTCACAGTCTCCCAGATAAAACACAGATTGTTCATTTTTATCTCTTGCATCTGGAAAATTCTATGACATTTTCTATAATTTCAAACTATTGCCTGGACACATTAATGTGTCTTACTGACAATGAACCACTAACTGTCTGTCTGAATGCATGTCATAGCCTACATAGAAATAGACAGTCTTCATTTACACTTGTTCTTGTGTGATCAGGGATCTTATTTAGGACACCCTAGCCAACATTTAATCCTCCTCATTTAAAAGCATCTAGAGGCCATAGCCATTAATATTGGTTAATTGTTGTGTCACATGAAGGATTAAACCTTTTCTCCCATTCTTAAAAGCTCTCAGACCTCTGCAAAATAGAAGTTATGCACAAGAGATAAAGAAATTTTGGTGATCTACGCAGTTTTGGACACCAAGAATCTTTACAAGGTAAAAATCAAATTAATTAACATCAGAGAATGTGAATCCCCAACTCCTAACTTGATCAGTCAGAACCCCTTCCACCACAGACCATCATGATCTGGCAAGGCTGCTCAAGTCAACCTATGAGCTTGCAATAAAGCTTAATTTTATTCTCTCCCTCCTTCCAAATGCTGTGGAAAACCAAAAGACAGAAACTTGATTTGCCTGGGAAAGCAACTTGACATAGAGCTTAGCCGGAGAACTGAGGAACAGAGGGAACAGGTACAGGATGCCGGCATGTGTGGTTAAATGGTACTCCACTAAGCCTGAGTTAAAGAACCCAGCTTCTAGCCAGGACCAACTTTGTTCTTACCCCCCTTACCCCTTACCCCCAAATGAAATTTACTTAGGCATAAGACTCAATCCAGTGAAACATGAATTTCCCAGTATCATAGAAAACTGAAATGGCTTTAAGGTTTACCCCCAATGAAACTGTTGAGGTTCAGGGGCGCTCAGAACCCAAAATTACTGACATGCTGGGTCCTGCCCAAATGAATTTGACCCAAGCCTTCTTTCAGCCAAAGCAAAGCAAAGTTTATTAAAGATCCACCATATTGGGTAGACTCTTAAGGACTCTGAGCATTTATGATGCTTGTCAATACAAGCAGACCAGATAGAATCTGTACTAGATTGAATCTAAACCAGATTGAATCTGAGCACCTTCATGGAAACAAGGACGAGTCTTATATACAGAAAGATTGTGGGAGGAATCTAGGGTTGGTCAAGTACTCTAGAGTGAGGAGAGGAGGTACTCCAGGAACCAAGAGAATAGAATTAAGGTAGGAAGAAGTTGAAGGCTACCTGGAGATAACAGACAATGGAGGCCCAGGATAGGTTGAGGGTAACAGAGATTTCAAGAGGTTCATAGTCTGAGCAGTCATCTGGAACTTGGTGGTTTGAACCATGGAGGAGACAAACCTGGCAAGGATGTTAAGCAAACAAGGACCAAACAGGCACAAAAAGAGTAAAGAGAAAGGAAAATTTTCTTGGAGGGAATTAAAGATGACTATTAATGAGGTACAGGCTCTGGGAACACCCTTGAGCTCTCCTTGAATCCCAGAAGGGGACTGCAAGGGGGTTCCCAGAGCCTATACCTCATCAACTATGACAAGGCCAAAACATAAAAGGACACATTTAATAGGGGAGGTTTTTTTGTTTTCGTTTTTTTGCTGTGAGATATCCCCTTTCTTTCCGTGGGCATGTAGAACATGGAAAGCATATTCTGAGTCAGTAAAAACTTTTACTACTTTATTTTTCTGGTAGCTCTAGGGCTCTGGTGGTTGGTATTGTCTGCCTTCTGGGCAGAAGTCCCAGGGAGCAGGGATTCAATCTTTATGGTGTGGTGGAGACTAATCACTGTGTATCTGGCTCTCCTAACCTCTTCTTCTGTCTACCACAGTGCTTTGGGGTTCTGGAGTGTGTGGCACACCCAAAGCATTAGCTCAGGGGTATCTAAGAGCAAGGTTTGATATTCAGTGAATCTCTGATGAATGGGGTATGCTCTCTGCACCCTCTGTGAAGACTCCTCAGAATGAGAAGGGAAAGAAGCTATCTGGAAACCAGAGACAGACTTTTGTAAGACTGGATAGACCTGAGTTCTGGGTTTCCTAAGAAATTAGATAATTTAGGACTCTTCCCCCCTTCCCTTACTGTCAATCAGTCTTAAACCCTTCAGGAATTTTAGTAATCTCTCAGCCCCTCCCCCTTCTTCACCTTGGTCTTTGCAAATAAGGACATGAACTGGTTTCCTGGTTTCCTATCCCACTTCCCAGCCAATAGGGGATAGTGGCAGGCTTCTTTGTTATTCACCATTGGGGAAGGTTTCATGCTGAGATTGAGAGCCTGCCTCCCAGCAAATGGGAGAAAGGACAGTCAGGGAGAGGGGGCCTGACTGCATTAGGGTATAAATTCTTGTTCTGTCTTTTGTAACGCATTTCCTCTCCTTGATCCCCACCATGGAGAGAATCACTCTCTTCCCACAGGGGAAGAGAATAAAAACTTCCTATTGACTTTTGATTTTTCTTGGTTAGGGGACTTTTGGAGTCCCTGTACTCCACACACTGACTATCCAGCTACTGGTGGCCCTCTGCTTCTAGGATACTCTGAAACTGGTGGAGATTCAGAACTTTCGGAGGCTGGCAAAGTATGAAAGAGGCTTCCTCAATTAGAAAGGCTATAGTAGCTGCTGCTTGTAGGCATGTAGACCATCTGGCAGCTAGGGAGTCTGGGGTCAGGTCCTAAGGGCTGTGCTCAGACTCCCAGAGCCTGTCCTCTCCTTTCATCTACATACAGAGTGAAAAGTTTTCCTAGATTAGGTAGAGCTAATGCTGGAGTGATGGTCAATTTAGTTTTCAGTCTCAAGCTTTATCCTGGTCAGGCCCCAGTCTAGAGGGAGTGAGTTCAGGCCTTGAGTAGCAATTAATTGCTGCAGTCCCTCTCAGGTCTTGGGCTTAATTGGATATTGATGGGCCATGAGGGAGTACTTTAGGATCTTGGCTAGGATGGAAGAAGTAGCTCACCAGGAATTTCCTGACCCCAAGCAACTGGATCAATTATTCCACACACTTCTGGGGGAATATGGGGAGGTCTAAGAGGCCTAACTAGAGAAAATTGATTCCCCAATTTCACCATCATGTCCCTTCCCAACAAGGGGGCAGGGTAAGAGAAGAGTATAAGGAAAGAACGTTCAAACAACAGGTCTT
Source organism: Pseudocheirus occidentalis (assembly GCA_028646575.1). Taxonomy (NCBI): domain Eukaryota; kingdom Metazoa; phylum Chordata; class Mammalia; order Diprotodontia; family Pseudocheiridae; genus Pseudocheirus; species Pseudocheirus occidentalis. Next base: position 208,287,745 of record CM053598.1, read on the forward strand.
CAAGTAGTCAGGGGCTGGGGTATGTCTGGAGACATCCCTTAGTTTCCCCTTTGATGCCCCTGACTTGAGGTGTCAGGGGTAGGTAGGACCAGAGTAATTGGTTAAAACAGATAATGTAGCTGTGATAAAGTGGGTAACGTTACCTTGAGTCTTAGTTTTTTGCCCAGTGCTCAGTCTAAGAGATGGAGAAAGTGGGAGCACTACCAAGCCCCGGGCTCTACTGCCATTCCAAGTCTTGAGAAGACTGGAGGATAGGGCACTGGGGGGCAGCTTCACCACTTTTCCAAACTTGGGGACAACCAAACTGGGGTCAGAGTCAAGATGGTGGTGTAGAAGAAGGAGAATTCTGCAGCTCCACCCATAACCACCTCAAATACCTATAAAATATGTCTCTAAACAAATTTTAGAGCTCCAGAATGCACAAAAGGACAGAGAAACAAAGTTCCAGCTGAAGGCAGCCTGGCAGGCAAACGGAAGGGGGTTCATCAGAGTGTACTGGGAGCCCAGATCAGTACCACATGAACTCAGGGCTGTAGCCCAAGGGTGGCCAAGGACAAACCATGGCTGGAGCTTTCAGGAGACTGGCAGCTGTGGCAGTTTCCAGAATTATCAACAAATAAGAGACGAGGACAAAGGGAAAAATCGGTGAATCTCGGCTAAATTTGGTGGAGAGGTGCCCCAGAACTAAAAGCAGCTGAAGGTGCGGCATTGCAGCCACCTCCATGTGGCTGCTTCAGAGCTCCCAGCCCAGAGATTTCAGGGGAACCAAGGGATCATTCAGAGGCTAAGTGCTCTTCCCTTGAGTTGCCTGGATCAGAATTGCAGTCCTGGGTGGTTGTCCTGAGGTGCATGATCAGTGAGCCAAAGCTGGAGAGGGCTGCAGAGACTGTGGTCTCTTAATAGCTCTGGCAGCTGCAAAAACCCCAGCAATTTGGGACAGAGCTCTCCCCTCTGAAAGCAGACTTCTACCCAGCCCCAAAGTGAAGCAAATGACTGGCAACATGAGCAGGCAAAGGAAGCAGAGAAAGCACAGCAATCCAACTTTAGATTCCTTTTTTGAGGACAAAACAGATCAAGGCATGGAACAGGAGGAAGACAACACAGTCAGAACTCCTGCACCAAAAGCTTCCAAGAAAAATGTAAACTGATTACAGGCCATAGAGGAGTTTTAAGAAGGATTTTGAAAACCAGATAAGAGAAGTTGGGGAAAAGTTGGGAAGAGAAATGAGAATGATGAAAGAAAATAATGAAAAGAGAGTCAACAACCTGAATGAAGAAAATAACACCTTAAAAAAAGACTAACTAAAATGGAAAAAGAGGCCCAGAAAGCCAATGAGGAGAAGAATGCCTTAAAAAGTCGAATTAGCCAGATGGAAAAGAATCTTGAAAGATTTCTGAAGAGAATAATTCCTTCAGAGTTAGAGTGGAACAAATGGAAACAAATGACTTTATGAGAAATCCAGATACTATTAAACAGATCCAAACAAATGGAAAAATAGAAGGCAATGTGAAATATCTCATTGAAAAAAACCACTGACCTGGAAAATAGATCCAGGAGAGACAATTTAAAAATTATTGGATTGCCTGAAAACCATGATCAAAAAAAATATAGAAAGCATCCTTCAAGAAATTCTCAAGGAAAACTGCCCTGATATTTTAGAATCAGAGGGCAATAGAACTTGAAAGAATTCACTGATCACCTCTTGAAAAAGATCCCCAAAAGAAAACTCCTATGAATGTTATAGCCAGGTTCTAGAGTTTCCACATCAAGGAGAAAATATTACAGCCTGCCAAGAAGAAACAATTTGAATACTTTGGAAACACAATCAGGATAACACAGGATCTAGTAGCTTCTACATTAAGGGATTAAAAGGACCTGGAATATGATATTCTGGAAATCAAGGGAGCTAGGATTAAAACCAAGAATTAAAATCCAGCAAAACTGAGTATAATGTTTCAGGGGAAAATATGGTCATTCAATGAGGTGGAGGACTTTCAAGCATTCTTGAGAAAGAAACCAGAACTGAACAGAAAATTTGACATTAAAATACAAGAAGCATGAAAAGGTAAACATGGA
>CM053598.1:208290321-208325573 GCA_028646575.1 Pseudocheirus occidentalis
AATTTTTTGGTAGATTGATTGGTATGGCACTAAATATGTAATTTAATTTAGGTAAAATTGTCATTTTTATTATATTAGCTCTACCCAGCCATGAGCAATTGATGTTTTTCCAATTAGTGAGATCTGCTTTTATTTGTGTGAGAAGTGTTTTGTAGTTGTGTTCATAGAGGTACTGGGTTTGTTTTGGCAGGTAGATTCCATCACTTTCTTACTAGGGGAAGGGGCACTTATATGGTGTCTACTGTGTATCAGGCATGGCGCTAATTTTAATAATGCAGATTAGACTCAGGCATCTTATGAATATTTCCTCCCACTCCAGACAGCTAGTACTTAAACACTTACCAGAACACCACTGGCTCATACCATGCTTGCAAAGAAGAATTAACTCCATAATAGTATAAAAGAATAATTTCAATCCTATTTCCCAAGACCTTTTTGAGAAAGCAAAGATTCAAGAGAAGAAATACCTTTTAAGAAATACTTTTTCCTCCCTTCATTTTGGGCTACTACCGACAGGATATTAAATTATTCATTGAAATCTTATTATTTTTTACATCCTGAACTTTATGTCTACCTATAGGAATCACATTCCCCATTTCAAATGTTCACATCACTGAATTCAGTTAAGTTGTTAACATGAGAGTGTGGCTGCCATTAAGCATCTTGTGTAATGTTGAAGATTTGAAATGTTAAAAGGGCCAAAGGAAAATTCAGTCTGCAATTTACCTTCATCACATACAGTTTTATCAAAATTGCTGAGGTGATGATATAATAAAAAAAAATGCTTTTACCAAAAGTCTCAAAATGGCCCTGCAAAAATTCAAGGACTGTTTCTAGTTATATTGTTAGTCTTTAAAGTCACCTTTTATTCAGTGAACGTTACACTAACCCAAGAAACTTAAAAAGTCTAAGACCTAGACTGGTCATTTTCTCATAGACATATATCTCCCGCACACTTTTTGTTTTTAAATGAAGCTATAGAAAGACTACAGTGGAAACTAACCTGGTTCTTACCTCATCATTATTCTGGAAAACTGGACACCTCCAACTTCTATATTATGATTGTGTGGAAACCGTACCTCTCTATTAAAATGTTGTTGCATCTTATGACCAATGTTAAGGTATCCACTTTATTTAAAGGGGGACTTTTAGGCAAGGGGCAAAAAGAAGGAGAAGGAAAATAATGAACCTGTGGGAAAGGTCCCACAAATTCTCGATGATCTTCAAAATCTATTTTTAAGACCTTGCAACTGCTGTGTGGGTGGCAGTTCAAAGATTAAAGGTAAAGGAAAATAAAAGTTTGGTGCTTGGCATTATAATAACAGTCCTACTTACTCAGCAAGACCTGAGTTTTCAGGTACCTGTAAATGGATCATCCTGCTTAGTCAATGACCTGTTTGAAAGAAGCATCAAAGGCATTCATATCCCAGCTTGGTAAAGTCTCAACCTCTCTGGGCCCCAGTTTACTTATCTGTAAAATGATGTGATTAGGTACTTTCTAAGCCAAATCTAAATCAAAAGCTATTTTTATAACCCCTTTGTTATTCAGGTAGGAAGAGAGCAGAAGGTTCATGCCAAGCACTGAGGTGTATGCCCAAATTCCAAAATCAAATCTCATTTATTTTTCCACTTCTCCCCCTCCTTCCTTCCTCTTTTAATGTTTTTATTATACTTTTTTTTGTTTTTACAATCAATTACCATAAATTCCAGTGACGCTAATAAATGCTGGTACTAAACTGAGGAAGGATAGTAGCTTTTCCCCTCATATAATGAATTCCTAAGGACTGTTATACCCATTGCTGGAGCTATGTGTTGGTGGTCATCCCAGTGGTTTGTGTATTCCATAACTCCAAATGTCCTGCTGCCTAAACACATAAATAACAGCATCATTTATTTATTAGGCACTAGCTGCTGTCGGAAGAAATCAGGGCAAAATATAAATGCTCTGAATATCCACGTAGTGTACTCAGTTTGCTTTTTCTTTTCTTGTTTTAAATTTAAACTGTCTTCCTCTATCACCTCAGGGGTAGTGCTGGGACCACTCAAAGACCTGATCCTTCTGCTAATTAGCAAGGAAGTTTAGACCTGATTTGTTTCCAGCCTTGAGGCCCCTGAACACAGACACGCACACACACACCCTTTCCCCTCCCAGGGACTCATCATATTGGCACCAGATTTAGTATGGATGCCCACTTGATTCTGGCCCTTGTGCAGCTTAGAACTGAACTCAAGCCACCAGTTTCATCCTGCACATAGCATGAACAACAGATGTGTTAACACACCCAGCCTGAATTTACTTATTCAAAAATGTCAGCCTACAAATTCTCAACAATTTTTTTTTTCTTTTTGGAGGGCCTTGCCCAAAGTCACGCAGCTAGTTTTTGTGTCAAGTGTCTGAATCCAGATTTGAATTCAGGCCCTCCTGACTCCAGGGCCGGTGCTCTATTCATTGTGCCACTTAGCCACCCCCCAACAATTTTTTTAAAAAATCAAACAAAGAAAAAGGTATAAAAAACATTTTATTTAACTTATATGATATGATGTCATGCCTCATTGTCTAACAGCAACACATTCAAAAGAACATAGTAAGAAAAAAATACTATCGGTAGGAATGGGAAGCAGAGAATAATTACTGGCTTTTATACAACAGAAGAATCAAATTCCTGTTTAAAGAAAGGTCCAGTCTTAAATGATGTAGTGGAGGTAAACACCAATTACTTTTTTAAATGTACAAAAGCATAAATAAAACACTCACCCGATAGGCCTAGATAAGTAAAAACTAAGATAATCAATAATCATTAGACACTATGTGCCAGGAAATGTGCTAAATGCTAAGCCACTCATCTTGGACTCAAACATTTACACCATACTCTCATAACAGTTTAGAAAACCTACCTACCATGGGTGAAAAGTATACAGAACTTGAAAATTTATCTGTAACTCTCCTTACGTGCATGCTAAGGATGACAAAGTTGTCGTTCGTGTCAGTGAATTGTGAAGAGAACAAAATAACATCATACAACCAAATGGCCTCGGAGGTGAGGGGAAATGCGACCTGGGAGACCTGAAGAAGCATCCGAAGGCACAGAGATGGACAACTTACTGGGACAAAGCTGAGCTGCAAAAGAATCTTGAGATTTGAGCTTCTTTTTAGGACCACAAAAGGAAATCACAGTATATTTCTATATGCTATGCGTTAGTGCTAATACCCATTTCCGTAGTGGGGGAATGGCAAAACAAGCATGGACCTCCTAAAAATGTTGAAGAATTTTCATTAAACAACCTGCAGATGATTATGCTACTTACCTAAATGTGAGTTACATCCCTCATCCTTAGAATGCTCTCTTTCCTCACATCTACCTCCCAGAATCCCTTTCTTCAATATATCACTTAGGCACTCATCTTCAAGAAGCATTTTCTAATTCTCCCAATGGCTCAGTGCCCTTCCACCAAACTGCCTTGTTTTCATGATATGTTTGTGTTTTCTAACTTTATATTTATGCTGTGTGTGTATATATTTTTTAAGTACTTATCTCCCCCATAATTATAGTGTTGGCTCACTGTGAGCAACGAGTGAGCTCATTGTACTTGTGGCCCCTGTGCCTAGCAAGTGCATGAAACTTGGCAGGCATTTAATATGTACATATTAATTAATATCACCAGGCATAGAGAAGAGGAAGAATACACCTTATTCCCCCCAGGATGTGAAGGTAAGCACCATTTTTTCTTTCCATTTAATGGCGCACACCTCTTCCCCAGTAACAGAGTATGTATGTGTGTGTGTGTGCATAAGACCTGAGAGGGCACCACAAATGTGAAATATAGAATATATGTTAGTCCAAAAGGAAGTTTTTAAAAGTGTTACAAGTCTAGAATTGCTTGCACTAAAAGTGATGAATGCTTAAAGTAGATAAATTGGTTTTTTTAAGGAAAGAACTGTGGGTATTAATTTTCAAAAGATTGATGTGACCTTCTGGTGAATCAGTAGGTTAATGCAATTAGGATAAAGGCAGGAAGCATAATCCAGGTAGCAAACTGATAATATTCCATCAGGCACAAGTCCAAAAATAAAATATTAATGTTGCACAAATTTGGTTCTTGAATACAATACCTGATTAGCATAGGAAATTGGCTAAAGAAGATGGATAGCTCCCTGAAAGCCTAACTCAAAAATGGGAGCTGCATCACTGTCTTTTGGAAGACGGCTGATGCTACCAAGGTCAAAAGAGACAAATGATCTATTAGAAAGTATTTATAAAATGCTGGGGAGCAGCTTGGTTTTTTCTGAGGCTCCTTAGTAATTCTATAATTGTTAAAATGTCAATTATTTGTTCCAGCTTTTTATCCAATACTTCTTTTCCTCTAAAAGTTGTGGTAATGCACCTTTAAAAATAACAACAACAAAAAACCCTCACCAAAGGCTGTTTTGGTCATACGGTTTGTTGGGTTTTTTGGAGGGGAGGAAAGATTTTTGTGGTTTTGGTTAGGTTGGTTTTTTTTTATTTTAACTAAAGAAGAAATTATGGATAGTACTAGATAATTATGGATAATAAATAGGGCATACTGGGAGAACAAGATGGCTAACCTTTTAAAATTCTATGTTTAGACATATTTTTCAAGAGAGAAAAATTCTGAGTTTCTGAGACCTTTTTTTTATACACAAGTAGATGAACTGGATCTATGACTTCATTAAAATTTGGACTTCCCACATAAGAGAACTCTACCAATGTTAGTCGAGTTGATAATTTCTCTATAACTTCAAGGCTTAGATGCCTAAAGTACTAAGATGTCATTACTTGCCAGGGGGCGTATAGCCATATTGTGTTGCAGACAAGACTGAACCCAGGTGTTCCTGGCTATAATGCCAGCTGTCTACTGCATGTCACACTGACTCATACAAATCATCAGGTAGGTGTCATTAACAGCTTCTGAATGGTAGGTATGGGATTAAACAATGACACAGAGGAAAGAATTAAATTTATTTTTAATGGGCAAAACTTTGCCAGTGTCTGTTTCTGGACTGCTCTAGCTCCTCAAAGGAATTTGTTTCAGATAATAAGAACCGCCCCCCACACACACACACATACATACATAACCCCACCCAAAATGTGTTAGGTAGATGTTTTTCCCTTTCCTTTTTATTTTTATAAATGAGAATGTCAGTTAAGCTTTCCAAGAGCTAGATGCGCTTTTTATTCCAAAAGTTCTCGGGGTTAATAACATTAAATTTAGTTATTCAATTAATATTGAGTGCCTAAAGGGTGTATAACCCCCTTTATTAACCACTATAATATTTTTAGAATTAAATTTAAGTCTCTTCTCCCTCAACTACATTTTTTCCCTCAAATGAAAGCCTTGGCTTCTTGGGAGGAATTCAGTAAAACAAGAGTGTGAGTGTGTGTGTGTGTGTGTGTGTGTGTATGTGTGTGTCCATGTCCCCACTATGTGCCAAACACAATGATCTACCATTGTAGACCAGACATGTCAAACACAGAACATGCAGCCCACAAAACACTTAGTGCGATTTAAACTAGATTAATATGTAATTAAATATTTAACAAAATTAAAACATAATAAAATCATCAATAATATTAAGGTGATTTTCTAAGACAGTATGTAGCCCACAGGAATTCTCAGGTATGGTTTTAGTAGACCCTGTTTCTATTTCAGTTTGACACCATTGTAGACCATGCCTAAAGAAGGGTGGTACAGTGGATAAAGCAGAGGCCCTGAAGTCCGGAGGACCTGAATTTAAATCTTGATACTTGCTAGCTGTGTGACCCTGGGCAAGTCACTTAACTTCCTATTGTCTTGCCAAAAACCCCCTAAGAGCGAGGAGAGAAATGCTCTTTGATTGGGTCACAAAGAAGAGACAAGTGACTGCTATTCAACGGTTTCTTGATGTCTGGATTGTTCAGAGCTTAGTTTCTTGTGATTTTTCTCCCCTCCCCATGCCAGCATGTACCCCACTTAGTTTCCTGTGAAAACTAAAGCTGGGATTTCCACACAGAATGTTGTGTGAAGCCAGAACTACCTCTCCTGGGATTTAGGAAAATTTCAAAGAGTCACAGACAGTCCATGCTTTGTAAGTTCTGAAAGAGATATGCACATGATAATTTATGGGAAGGTTATAATAATGTGATTTGAAAGTAGACCCTAGAGATACTGCCTCGCTCTTCTTGTGCCAATCTCTCCCCTAAGGTCTGTGTAGGGGGGAAGGGAGAGGATAATAAAAGAAAACTCATAGAAAGAAACTTGAGCCTTTAATCTTTTTTCTTTAATTTTTTTTTTAACTTTTTTTTTGGAGGGAGGAAGGCAGGGCAATTGGGTTTCAGTGACTTGCCCATGGTCACACAGCTAGTAAGTGTTAAGTGGCTGAGGTTGAATTTGAACGCAGGTCCTCCTGACTCCAGCGCTGATTCACTGCACCACCTAGAGGCCCCTAACATTTTCTTTAAACAAAGGCCATGCATGGACTTTTTTTTGTAAACCTTTTATAAAACAACTAATCCTAAAAACAGTTTCCTTTCTCCAGAACTACCTAAGAAATACCCAAACAATCTTCAAAAACTATTGGCTTCATTTAGGAACATTATTAGTTGGTTGCACACATGTGCACACACACACACACACACACAAGCGCAGAATGTAACCAACCGCTTCCACCCAAAAAAGTTAAACTGCTAACAAATGCATCTGAAATGTGAAAGTCTTAGTTCTATGATACCTGGAGTCCAAACTGCTAAAAGAGCCCTAGAAACCCGATGTACTACACAAAAAAATTCCAAGAGAAGAGAGTGCAGTAAAGGTTATGAAATCAGTAATCATACTGAGGGGGTCTAGACGATTTCTTGCATTCCCTTTCACTATCTTTGGATAAACACATTCAACGAGGAGTTGTCTGTCTGGAGGCCTGCGATTTCATCCATGGAAATATTCCTAGGCCCAATGATGCTAGAATCTGTCCAACAATACTGATCACAACATGCAGTCTCAGAGCCAGAAGGGACCTTGGATATCACAGTGGAGAAAACTTAAGTTCCAAAGAAAGGAAACAGTCACACAGCTAATTAAGACATAGAACTAAGACTCAAAGCCAGGTCTTCTAAATTCAAATCCAGCGCTTTCCTCCACTACACCGTGCCTGTAATGAGAATGACATTTTTTCCCTCTTTCTATCCCCTTCCCCAGCCCCACGCCACCCCTGACTCCCTCAAGCTTTGCTCTCCAATATGAATGGATATTACTGTTCCATATTTAGAGGATGCCAAGGTGGGCCCCCATTGGGAAATAGGGGGCAGGGGGTGGGAGGAGTTAACACTTCCCTTATGTGGTTCACTAGAATTCCATTAAAAGCTGATTCCTTTAACTCAAAGGAAGGTCCCTGACTAAATTTTAGGGAAAATAAGGGAAGAATTCAAGGAAGAAGAAGAGTCAGTTTAGTAAGAATTGGACCTGTTTTGTCCTCTATAAAATTTAGGGTGGCCTTAGTGATTAAGTCCAGTCTCTTTATCTAGTTGTACCAGGTGACTTTGGGTCTCTTGGGGAATCTGTTTCTATGAGTCTATGATCTGACCACAAGGGTCTGAGAAGGGAATTCATTTATGTCTTTTCATCTGATCAATCCATATTCAATTTATAAAATAACTTAAATATTGTACTTTGTAAAAAAAATGCCTTCTTTAAAGCTCCAAGGGAATAAATATCTGGGTACTTAGTAGAGTGACAAATACATTCCATGAAACTTTTGAGGGATTGTTGGGTTTTCTTTATGTGAAGCAATAGATAGTAACTCCAGTAGGGGAAGATGCCACATCAAGTACAGAACTGCCCTTCTGGGAAGCTCAGAAATAGTCTTTTGGTTCTCCCCAATTACACTCATCTCTGCACTATATGAGGTCCTAGCAAGACCACAAAGGACTGACTCACAGAAAATACTTTAAACCTCTCATAATACAAATTCACTGACTTTGCAGTTCAGTTGTGATTCCCTCATTGTACTTAACTATTTTCTGATCCCATTTCTACTACCATTTCTAAGCACTAAGTAAAACGATTCTAAGAAATAATTAACTCTTATCAACAGAAGTTCCCTGGCATCAGTCCAACTACCTAAAACCCAAAGAGTTCTTGCAATCAACTCACAGTACCCAGTGTATGCTAGCCAAAGGAAAGATGGTTAGTTTTTTTTCCTCAAAGGCAATAAATATATTGAATCCCAGGTCAATACATTGAATCCCTTGTAAGCACTTTCCAAAGATGCTACCACCAAATTCGTCAAATATGGGGACTTAACTGCCCTTTTCTCCCCAAAGTAAATATAGACCTCAATTTGCGTATTCACTGAATTCCTAGAAAGTATGCAGATTTGGGTGTTTGTAAATGGAATTATATAACAATTTCATTACTGCTTCCCCTTAGTTATGCAGTAAAATTACATTTAGGAGGTGCTAAAAATCTATGGCTCCTTTTCCAGCCCCATCCCGTTTGCTGTCGATTATTAAATGCTACGTAAGAAACAGCTGGATTAGAGCCACTCCAAAGAACAACTCTCTTAAAATGAAGAATCCATTTATGATGCAACTAATTATGTCCTCAAGATGATCAGACCATCAGGTATTACAAAATCTAGTAGTGAAGAAGCCTGGAAACCATTCCTCAGAATGGGAGTTTCTGCAGGAAACTAGCCTACTGTTCTTAAGAATTCATCGCAGCAAGCATATAAAGCTAAAAACAACCAGACCTTCACACCCAGGATTCCCTAGTAGTCTGGGAGGGAGATGGTTTATTTTTTCTTTAGAGTATTTCACTCTTTTCTCCCTCCTCCAGGGCAGGAGAAAGACTTGGAAATCTGGTAAAAGCCTTACCCCAACTTTGAACCATCGACTGAGATTATCAGCTCTTCATATGCCAAACTCACGTTTCTTCATTTAACTCCTCGACACCAACCTTATATTCTACATTGGAGGCTTTCAACTAGGCTACTCCTGTCTCCCACAGAGGACTCCAGGAGACCAAAGAGGCTGGGGGATGTAGAGGCAGGGAGCACAGGGGAAATATTCAAGAGTTGGAGAAATCTAGCTCACCCTTTCACGTGATTCCCAGTGTGCCCACCAAACAGCCGCTAGCAGCATCACCATCCTAACTCCATGTCCTACTCCCTAGAATTTCAAGTCCATCTTATAACCCTGGCCTCAAATTTTAACACTCCCTATAAAATCTATTTACAGGAAAGAGAGAAAAAAAAACCCAGTTCAAATGGGCTACATAGTCTTATGCTTATTAAAGTAAATTATATCAACATCATGGTGAACAATGTTCTTCAGTAGTCAAAATTCACATTGTTATCAACAGAGAATAAGTATACAACCAAAAGTAATAGGATCATCACCTTTGCGGGTGATCACAAAGCGTGGAAGAGGCTTTGGCCCCACTAGTAAAGCACTGAATGACGCATCCACTCTATACAGCGCCTGAGTTGGTGCAGTCACAAAATGAGCTGGGGAGGAAGCTGGGGGGCAGTTTCATTTCTGGTCCTCCCTAAGGTCCCAGAGTCATCCAAAGACTTCTGTGCTCAGTGAAGTGCATGCAGATGGATTCGAGCGCCGGCTCTTTTGCCAGAACATGAAAGGGCTGGTTGGTGTCTTAGATGACTATTTGTCAGGGACGTTATTCATCATCCCTTATTGAGCCATTTCAGTCATGCCTGGCTCTTTGGGACCCATTTGGGGTTTTCTTGGCAAAGATACTGGAGTGGCTGCCATTTCCTTCTCTAGCTCATTTTGCCAATGCAGAAACTGAGGCAAACATGATTAAGTGACTTGCCCAGGGTGTTATAGAAGGGACTGACTATTGATTTAGAGCTAGAAGGGTCTTCAGAGGCCATCTGGCCCAACACTTTCATTTGATGGGTATGTCTGAGGCCCAGAAGGGGGAAGTGATGTTGAATTCCAACCGTCATCCTTGGGTTCCTAATTTAGAGCTCTCTCTCCCTATATCACAGTGCTCTGGGCAAGGTTTAGTTTTTTTATATCAGGTGACCAACTCCGAGATCCCTTTCAACTCTGGGGTACTCTACTTTTATCTACTCTCCCGCCTCTTTCCCCACCACTCATCACAAAAATATCATGTATGTATTTTAAAGAAGGCAAGGTGAGAGAGTGCAGGGAGGGGATGAAGGTGCCATATCTGAGATCCCGCAAGATCTTGAGCGATATAAATCCTGCATGCCAGTTTACTATTTAACAATGGAGACAATGGTTTTCTTATCCCAGCCCCTAAAAATCACGGTTGTGCTCATAGATAGGCCATCAGTGTCGCATAGCTGAGCTCTGAATCTCCAACCGGTGATAAAAGTCTACATAAACTGGACAGAACTTCATTTCCCATGAGCTTCACAAGACACCCCAAACCAAGAATGCACTTTGGCTCAGGCCTCAGTCACCTCTGTGTAAATCTGAATTCCAGCCCAACTCGCCCTGGGTAAGAAGACATCACAGAGACAGCAGGTTCTGAGGGCCCGCGGCCTTGCTTTCACTCTCCTCTGCAGGGCCATATTCTGACACAGTGACAGGTGACTTTTTATATCCCCTCAATGTGTGGGCATTCAGCATCTCCAGGAGCAGGTCATAGACAGGGACCACATTTTTGCACTTCATGCTGAGCAGGTGTTCCATACCTTTGTTACTGTGGGGGAGAAACATAGAAAAGAAGAGGAAAAAGAAAAAACTAGGATTCTGGGTGGGAAGGACATCATAATGCTTGTGAAATACAAGGAAAGGGAGTAAAGAAATCATATTTCTTTGCCTCCTGTCCCTGGGTAAAATAATTTGTGTGCACCGTCTATCTCCAGATCTCTGATTTAAGAGTTTTTAGTGTTTTACATGGTTGCACATGCATGAACTATATTGCCTTGTTTATCATCTCAGGGACTGGGAGGGGAGAGATTAAGGGGGGGATAGAATTTGGAACTCAAAAAAATTTTTAAATGTTAATTTTTAACATGTAATTGAGTAAAATAAAATATTATATACACATATGTGTGCACATATATGTATGTGTGTATACATACATGTATACATACATGCACACATACAAATCTTCAGGTCAGACTCTGTGTTTCTTTGATTGCTTTATGTATTAACCCTACACTCCCCTCCCTGCCCATTAGGTAAAATGGGTATAGATACATGGTGAACTCAAAATGTTTATCATCATCATCATCTCATCATTAATATCAAGCAGTTAGTCCTCCAATGTAAACTTTTTCCTTGACTTGGGTAAGTCACTTTGCCTCCTCAGTCACTAGCAACCTCATAACTACTATGTTGGCTTTGACTTTTTGGTTTTGGGACTCAGTTTTCTGATATTTGAATAAATGCTCTGGCTATATTTCTCATGTAGAGAGCCTGTTACATTTTGTGATGAATAACCATATCAGCATACTTATAGTTACTGTAGGCATTGTGAATACTGCATTGTTGATACACTTTCTCATATGTAAAACGAAGGAGTTGAATTCAATAATCTCTAAGGTCCTTTTCCAGCTTTAACATTCTATGAATGTATGAGCTTTTAACAAAATCATTGTATGGTTGCTAAACTAGCCACCATGATACAGACCTTCCTCAAAGTCTTGGAACATAACAGTTTAATTGTTGTCGTTTTTTTAACCTTCCCCTGAAGCCTGTTACTATTCTTAGATCTCTTTCATCCAGTTATCACAGTAGTCCGCCCTTCCCCTTCCCCAACTCTCCACCACTTGCTCTTCTTCTGGGGACAGTAATTAAATCAATACTACTGTTACTACTGGAAAAAGAGTGACAATCCATTACCTAGTGGAAAACACCTTTCCTAGGCCACCTTTTATTGGCCCTCTTCCATTTGAAAGTAAGTTCCTAGAGGGCAGAGCTTACCTCACCTTTGCTCAGGGCCTAACGCAGTGGGGGTGAGGGTGGGATAGGGGTGGAAGCATTAGACTTTCATCAAATGCTTGTTGATTCATAGCTGCTACATCAATAAAGGAGAAAATAACTCTTCTGGGGAAAGTCTTTGGTAGCTTCCTTCAAATCTCAGCTCAGAGGGGTCTCTTACCTTGGAGATGATGGGGAGAAATAGATTTAAACTTCTTCAAGCAGGGGTTCTTCTTTAAAAGCCTGTGAACTTTTTAAAATTTTTGATAATTGTATTTCCATATAATTGGTTTGCTTTGTAATCCTATGATTTTTGTTTTATGCATTTAAACATATTATTCCAAGAAAGGATCCATAGACTTCATCAGAAAGGTTCCATGACACAGGCACAAAAGGTTAAGAACCCCTTAAGGACTCTGTTGTGAGTGGAACTTGAATCTTTAGTAAAAAAAAGTCTGAGGGCCACTATAGTCCCACCAGGATAAACTCCATGGTGAGTATAACTAGCATTAAACCAACGCAACGCACCTTAACATCACTGGTTAACAAACTACAAAGTGGCACTCTCCTATTCAGGATATCTTTCTCCCTTCCTTCCTTTTATTGGTATTTTGCTAAGTAAACACTGAAGCTTGCACATTCACAGAATTACAAAATGTTAAATGGAAGGGACGTTTGCCCAAACTCCTCATTTTACAGATGAAGAAACTGAGGTCCCAAGAGTATAAGTGGCTTTTTTAAGGTCATAGACTTCATAAAAGGCAGGGCTAAGATTGGAACTTAAGTTATTATTTCCTTAAACTTGGAATCCCATTGGATTCACTACACTGCCCATTCCTATATTGACAGCCCTCCCTCCCCCCCAAAAAAGTCCATTAAAGCATTTACCACCACATGTGTACCTGGCATGCCTAACATGGGAAAGGAGCATCAAAAGGTTAGCCAGACGTATGGACTGCTGCTGGGAGGAGATTCCACTCTTGGCAATAACCCACACCAGAGCATCTGTCACAGCATTAAGCAGGTGATGTAATTTCCTGCTGCTTTCTGGTTCTTCAGCTGTTGTTGCTAAAGGAAACATGCCTAGGCAGAAACAAAAAACTGTAACACATTTTCTGTGGTGAAAGGAAGAGGAAAAAAAATTCCTGCCCTCAGCAAGCCAGTGGGTATTATCTCCTTTGGCAATTCTGACAATTTGCTGAGCCTAAATATGAAAAGTATGGATTTGATTTTATGCGACATTACTGAAGCATCCCCCTAGTCTCCTACTTTAGCTATTTTAATGTTCCCAGAGAAATGGGTAATTCTGCAGAAAAATAAGCAAAGTAATCTTTCTAGGTCCCTAGGATACCTAGAGAAAGAGAGACGGGTTTCACATCACCCCCTCAAATGCACATTTGTATCAGCAAAGACAGAATAAGCCTTCGATAAAATTCATCAAAAACCCATGACAAAAATGTTGAGAAAAAGTAAGAGAGATTTTGCCTAAATAAAATAAAAATTACCTACCTCAAGCCAAGAATAGATATAGGTTCTGCAATAGAGAAACATTAGAACCAATTCCTACTAAAAGCAGGCACTAAAACCAAAGGATTATTTTGTAAAGCTGAATCAGAAATTCTTGACTTGGGATCTACAGATTCCCATAAGGGGGTGGGGCGGTCTGTGGATAGATTTCAGGCATCATGAACTGAGATGGTTAAAAAAATTATTTCACTATAATTTGTTTCTTGTGTAATCCTGTATATTTTATTTTATGCATTTAAAAACAATATTCTGAAAAGAGTCTGACAGATTGCTACTGTGGTTCATGCAAAAAGACTAAAAATTTCTGACCTGAGTAAAAGATTAACAGAAGCATCTGATGGAACAAAAATCTCAAGGGAAATCATAAAAAAAAAAAATATGAAGGAAGAAGGTCTAGAAGTACCAGATCTTAAATTATACCACAAAGCAGCAATTATCAAAATAATTTGGACCTGCTTAAAAATAAGATTGATCAATGGAATAGATTAGGTACACCAGACCCAGAAACAATCATTGCCAGCTGCTTTCCTAAGGTAAGGTCTCAGAACTCTACAAAAACTACTTGGAAGGCTAGAAAGCAGTTCGGCAAAAAATTATATTTATAGCAATGTCTAACACTGTATACCATAGAAAACTCCCAATGAATAGGGAAGCTAGTTATAAAAAAGTCATATAGTAAGTAAATTAGAGGAGCAAGGAAGCAGATACCTCGCACAAAAATGAATATGGAGAGCTTCTTTTCCCAAACAACGAACATAGATAATCACACAAGATAAAATGGGCGATTTCAATGAAACAAAATCAGCAGCTCGAATTCAGAGGGAAACAAACAAAGAAACAACATTTGTGGCAAATTTCTCTTATGAGGCTAATATCCAACATGTATGTACAATTTATATAAATACCTAGGAACAAGAGCGATTTCCCAATAGATAAATGGTCAACAGATATAAACATTCAAAAGAAAAAAAATTCAAGCTATCAACAACCACATAAAAAATGTTCCAAATCACTAACATAAGAGAAATACGAATTAAAATACCTATCGTTTCTGTCTCCTAACCATCATATTGGCAAAGATAACAAAAAAGGAATATGACAGTTGTTGAAGAGGCTGAGGAAAAACAGATGTGCTAATGTACTATTGAAGAAGCATTGCATTGTTAATGGTGATGGTAATTTGAAGATCTTCCCTGCCCCTTAATAAACCTTTTGACCAAGAGATACCACAACTTTGACCTCCCAAAGAACAAAGAGCAGATTCACGTGTACAAAAATATTTATTGCTAATTCTTTTGTAGTAAACAACTAGAAAGAAAGCAGATGCCCAACTGGACAAATTGTAATATCTTAATGTAATAGAATAATATTGAACCATTAAAAAGATTGAAAGGGACAGACTCAGATAAATCTGGGAAGACTGGTATGAACTGATGCAAAATGAGGAGGAAATATAAAGTAGGAGGAATTAGAGGTGGTTAGGTAGCACAATGAATAGAGCACCAGTGCTAGAGTCAGGAGGACTTGAGTTCAAATTTGGCCTCAGACACTTAACACTTCCTAGCCATGTGACCTTGGGCAAGTCACTCAACCTCAGTTGCCTGCCTTTTCTTCTCTAAAAAGCAAAAAAAAAAAGTAGGTTGGAATTACAAAGCAACTAAAGCATTATACAGCAAAACAGTTTTGAAAGAATTGAGAACTCAATGCAATATGTGGTCAGGACTAATCATGGACAATTAGTCCCAACTCTTGGCTGAGGTAAACTATACCTGTAATGTGAGACATAGATCATTTCCAGACACAATCAATTAGCGATCAAAAAAAATTATATTCTTTTGTTACAAGGGAAAGTCATTCTTGGTGGGGCAAGAGTTGTGGCAAGGTTGGGGGGAGCCAGTGATTTTTTTTTTAAAGAATAAAATAAAGAAAACAAGCTCAACGAAATCCTTAAAAATAGAGCAGAAGAGATTTGAGAAAGGGAGACACGTAAGTATAGTATTATTGGTACTCCTGTATTAAGTACAATCAAAGACAAGCTGTATGCAATAAAAACATATAAGCCTCTTTTTCTGTTCATCATATATCGAAATATTCATGTTTATTGTTGTTTGTTAAGCCTGTAATTTTTTAAAAAAGGATTCCTTTAAAGTTAGTAAGAAAGGATGTTCACTCTCACAACTTAAATTTGATAACATATTAGAAACTCTATCAATTTCAATAATAGAAAAAAGATGCTTTAAAAAAAAACCAGATCAAGGATTTCAATGCATTTCACAATGATGTAACTCCCCCTTTCAGTACAGATGAGCAACTGCTTTGCAACTACTAATCATAAAGAATTTCCTGGGGGCCTGAGAGGTGAAGTTACTTGTCCAGGGTCACATAACCAATGCTTGGTCACAGTCAAGACTTGATCCTGTTCTTGTCAAGACCAGGTATCTGTCACTATGCAGCACTGCCACTCATTGAGAAAAGATAAAAGATAGATTTACATTGGAAGTAAGGAGATCAAAGTATTATTTGCTGATGACATGATAGAGCATCTAGAAAATCCAGTTTCTTCCACTAAAAACAAAAAAGGACAATAAAGGAAGTAGGCACATTCAGCTTATAGAAGAAACTCTCAGGGTGGGAGATTATAACTGCCTTCATGTATTCCAAGTGTTGTCAAATAGGGAATTTCACATGTTCCATTTGGCTTCAGAAAGCAGGACCAGGGACAATGAGAAGAGCTTGAAGGAGGCACTTTTAAAAGTGGTGAGTACCCTCTGAAAAGAAATTTTCAATCAGAAACTAAGACGGCCTCTTGTCTGGCATGTTGGCAATGGGGGGGTTTCTTTGGGGCATGGATTGGACCAGATAACAACTGAGGCGTCTTCCAGTTCTGCATGTCTGTGATTCTGTGATGTGTGTGAGGTCCCATGATAGTCCCTAGAGATGAAAAGATCTAAGTAATTACCCTTAAAGGGATAATAATTACTATTTCCATTTCTCAGATGAGGAAATTTAGGCAGCAAGGTTAAGAAACTCCCTTAAGTTCTCAAAGCAAGTGAATAATGATCCTCTGGGTCCAAATCACTAAATTCCAAACCACTTTTCACTAAACCATGCTGGATACTTTTGATGATAGGGCTTCTTGTCCCTGGTGACAGTCTAGTGGCAAAAATTCTTTCCAACAGTTAAACCTGTTGAGATACTACCCAGACTCACCTATCTAATCTCAACTAATTGGCTAGTGCAACGGACTTCGAGTTAGGAAGACCTGAGTCTAAATCCAGCCTCAGACATTAGCTGTGTGACCCTGGGTGAGTCACTTAACTACTATTTGCCTCAGTTTCCATAGTTATCCATAAAATGGGGATGATGATAGCATCTTCCTCCCAGGATCAAATAAGATAATTGTAAAGCTCTTAGCACATTGCCTAGCACATAGTAAATGCTACATAAATGGTTGCTCTTAGTATTATTATTCCCTTCGACATCATGAGGAGTCCCTCTACAAAAAGCTGCATTTGAACATGGTGTACCTGTTAGAAGAGAATGTCTCTTAAGTAACAGATTCACCTCATTTTCCACACAGGAAGATTAGAGATCACATTAAATGACCACTATCGAGAGAACTCCCCACCCTTTGCTTCTCTTAGTGGAAGATGAAAACTGTGATAAAATTTAGAATTTTTAATAAAGAATACAGAAAATCCTATCCTTTGCAAAGTATACTGTGAGCTTTCATTATGATTACATAAATTCAGAGGGAAATAAGTCTCTTCTGGAGTTCTAAGCCTAACCCTGTGGCCACATTTTTCAGCTCCTTTGGCTCCTGGGCTTCCTCATCCTCCCCTCATCCCCTCCTTCAGCTCTACATGTTGTCAGGAAGGGCTTTCCGACTAGAGCAATAGAGAATGCTGGTAAACTTGCTTCTCTCACAGGGCCTGACACAGTCTTCGCCAAGCTCTTCTTCCAATTTGAGCAGGAAAGCTTTTCCTAAAAATTTTATCTTAAAAGGATAATAGCTAGCAGGTACATAGCACTTTAAGATTTATATAATATAATATATAATTGTATATAATTTATTTAAGATATATACATATACCACATATATGCATATATGCATGTACATATGTATATGTGTGTATACATATATATGTGTGTGTATATATACATGTGTGTGTGTATACATATATATGTGTGTGTATACACACATAAAATCTCATTTGATTCTCACAACAAACCTGTGAGGTAAGTGCTATTATTGAAATAGTAGATTATTAGATAATAGAAATCATCCAGAGAAACAAAATTCTACTTCAGAATAGCATCAGAAACTTTCTTTTTCAAACAAATGTTATAATTTTTAAAACAGTAAGGGGCTTTCTTAAAATGAAGGAAAAAGAACCATATTGTTGAATAGTGCCTTAAATATACTGACATGGCCCTTGTACACAGCGGTTCCAAAGAAGCTGCATTTTCCCCTTCTGATCTTCTGGATGACTTAGATGTGGAAGGTGCTACTGACTGAACATGCTCTCTCTAACAAATCTTGCTCCTTTATACAGTGGCTGGCCCAGGTTTTCAGTAATAGCATATGATGGACTTGAGATTGAAATGCTTGGTCTTGCCAAATATAAGGCAAAAAGTAAAAAAAGAAAAAACCCTCTTTTTAAAAAGCCAACTGTTTCCTGAGGAGCACTTTGCAGCACAGAAATGAGCTTTAAATTATTTTTCAAGATGAAATAAAAAATAAATCTCATGCCAGGAGGTAGATGTATTTCTCCAACTACCCTTTCTCCAAAATGGCAGATGTTCCTGTGGCATAATGCCTGGTAATGAGGGCCAAATAGAGGGCCAGAAAAAACATATTTCTTCCCCAACAAGTAACTTCAAAGCTTTTGAGCTGAGATTTCCCGCACACGTCAATCACATCCAGCATAGATGTAAGTGGTGCTTTCTTTACATTCAGAAAGGAAAAGAACAAGTCTAGTCTTTGGCAAAGTATGAAAAATAATGACCATAAAAGGCCAGAAAACCTTCTCCAAAAAGATCATAGCACTTTCTAGCTCTTTTTCTGAGTTGGATTTTGTCCACCTTTCCTTTTTCGTTGTCTCCATCTTATACATTCTTTTCTTTCCTTGTGCACCTTTCAGAGTTAGACTGTATATGGGCAAGGCCGACCCAAGGCCAACTGTTAAGGTGAATTAGGGAGAAGTGCCATATGTCTTTCTTATCTCCTCTGTTCACTTTTCCCCCAGTGACTTCATACTGCAACCCTGACTACTTACTCATCTGTCACACTCAGGCCAGTCCTCTGAGTTTTCACCTCCATCTGACCTACCTGTCCTTTGACCTAGTAAGCAGGACCTTGTTAAGAGACTGGGCTAATTCGATAACTCAGCTCCAAGCAAAGTTGTCAATAGGTGACAATAATGTCACCACTACCACCACCCACAGCCTCATTTCTCCCTTGTTTTAGAAAAGCAATGCCTTACCCAAAGGACTGACTAATTTCAGGTTTCCTTTTGAGGGGGTCTCCTCCCCATCAGAAGTCAAAAACTGGAAGCAGTGAAAGGAAGGCTCTTAACCCTTCAGAAAGCAGGCCACTCCATTCATGGCACTCAGGCTCCTTTCTGCCTAATGGCCAATCTGATTTGTCCTAAATGCTCATAGTTTATCTAAGAATTCTTCATGAGTCTCTTAGCATTTTCTGGGATTAAATTGTTATAAAAGAGACAGAATCTTATTCCTAAAGACGTTGCATGTTGCATGCACCAAGATGTTTCTAAGAAGCCCTCCTAGGATTAAAAAATAGATATGGGTTATTTACTGAGTATACAGAATCCCCAATTTGAGAGTTGGAAGGAATCTTAGGGGCCGTTTCGTTCAAGCCATACCTGAAAGGAATCTGATAAGACAAGTGGTCGTCCAGGCTCCACTTGAGAACCCTGGCCCCTAACTTTCATTCTGTGAACTTGCTGCACTTGGCCTACTCGAAGTTCCTTTAACACAGCATTCCTTCTTCCATTCTTAGGCCTAAAATGGATGCCCTCCCCCGTCCCACGCCTAGAATGTTTTTGCCTTTCTTTATATACTCAGAACTTTGCATTGCACCAGGCAGATAGCTCTTACTCAGTGCTTATAGAATGACCTCTGAGGACAATCCATTACATTTTTTATCTTGTTAAGAAGTCTTCCCCAACATCAAGCCTAATTTAGCCTCTTTGCAGCTTCTATCCCTTCTGTTTCTGCTCCCAGGGACCAAATAGAACAAGTCTTCCATGACAGTCCTTCGGTTGCTTGAAGACAGATATCACGTCTGCCCCTGAATGTTCTCTTCCCCAGGTTAAACATGCCTAGCTCCCTTCAACCACTCCTTATAGGATATGGACGCAAAGCTCTTCACTGTTTAGGCTGCCCTTTCTCTACACGACCTTCAATTTACCAATGTTCTTAAAGCATGGTACCCAGAACTCAGCACAATATTCCAAATGCAGTCTGATGATGACAAAATATGGAGTGAATTTTGCCTCCTTGTTACTGGAAGCTACATATCTCTTAGGGCAGCTAGGTGGTGCAGTGGACAGAGGCCCAGACCTGGAGTCAGGAAGACTTTCTTGAGTTCAAATCTGGTCTCAGACACTTACTGGCTGTGTGACCCTGGGTAAGTCACTTAACCCTGTCAGTTCTCTCATCTGTAAAATGAGCTGGAGAAGGACATGGCAAATCACTTCAGGATCTTTGCCAAGAAAACCCCAAATGGGGCCACAAAGAGTCGGACATGACTGAAAAGTGGCTGAGAAATAGCTAATAGCATCTACCTCCCAGGGCTAATGTGAGGGTAAATGAAATAATATTTGTGAAGCATTTAGTAAGCCTTAAAATATGCTGTATAAATGCTAGCTGTAATTATTTTTTTCTTACATTCTTTCGATAGCACAAAGTATGTAATAATATAAGTAAGAATCAAGTATAGACCAAATTAAGGAAGCCAGAAACAATATCGTATCTAAATTTGGTCTTGTTCCCAGCACCTAAAACCACCTGATATACACGGGATACATGTGTATTAATTAATGTACATTAATCACCATTTGTTGGATTTAGCTGAACTTCAGACCCATTGCTCTGTATAATTAGGAACTGGGCAGAACCAGAAAAAAATCCTGGTGTGTCAGGAATGACCGAAAAGGTTTTCTTTTTGATAAGAGCAGATACATTTTGATGTTTCTCTGCTCTTCTCACTCTGGAAATATGCATTCTGGGGGAGAGACGTTAAACACAGCTGTGTGTTCACTCACTGGAATTCAGGAGAATCATAGCCTTGACACAGAGATACTCCTTGTGTTGGAGTTTCAGCTCTCGGAACCTTGAAGTCGTCGCCAGGAGCATGTCAAAGATTTCCAAAATCCCTTCGACACATTTGCCCTCATCCCTACAAAAGAACATTTGGAATGTTACTGAACACGTTTAATATCACTTTTTAGTACTTTGTAAAAGCACCAGAATCGGTGAAGGGGTATGTACTGTGTCAGATACATGCTTTTTAAAAGACCTTTAATGGGCAAGGGGAAGACAATTATTTGGAAGAGCTGGAACTGTACTTAAAAATTCCATCGGTTAAGGGATTCATTGCATTTATATTTCCTGAGGTAAATAAGACTCCTTAAGCACTTCTGTGTTTGATGGAAGTCTCGTCCTCTCTATATAGAACAAAACCCAGGTTTTACCAAAGCTGAACCAATAAGAATGGACCTGTAAAAAAGAACTCAGAGAATGATAAAAGGCAAATAGCGATGAACTTGGAGCCAAAATACAGCATTATTATCAGCAGTATCAAATACCATGACCACCACCATACATTTATATCCTGTTTAAGACATTGTAAAATGCTTTATATGCAGTATTTTAATTTAAGCCCCCTCACAAACCTGTTGTGAGCATTAGAAGCATTTAGACCATGAAACTGAGTGTCAGAGAGTGACTTGTTTAAAGTCAAGGTGGTGCAACGGATATCACCCTTCGCTTGAATTCAGGAAGACCCGAGTTTTGAGCCAGCCTCAGAAACTTACTAGCTGTATGACCCTGGGCAAGTCATTTAAACTGTTTGGTTCAGCTTCGTCATCTGTAAAATGGGGATAATGACAGAACTCACCTCCTGGTGATTATAACTGCAAAGTGCTTTATAAAGTGCCTCTGGAGGCCTTAAGTCATTTTGACTTTTATGAAAACCCTAATTAGGGGCCCTAGGTGGCTCAGTGAATAGAGCACCAATCCTGGAGTCAGGAGGATCTGAGTCCAAATCTGACCTCAGACACTCAACGCTTACTAGTCGTGTGACCTTGGGCAAGTCACTTAACCCCAATTCCTCTCCAAAAAAGAAAAAGAAAAAAAAGAAAATACCCAAATTAACTATAAAGGACCTGTGAAGAAAGATGTAATTCACATCCAGAGAAAGAACTGATACATAGAAATAAGTATAAAATAATTTTACACACACACATACAAATATATAATATACATATATAACCTATTTGTGTCTAATGGGAAGAAGGGAAGGGGAGGATTTTTTTAACTGGGAGGAAGAAAATTTACAAAATTGTTTTATATTTAAAAAGAATAGCAAGTTGTACTTTGCAAACCTGAGATTTCACGTGCAATCACCTTTTTATTGTATTGTGTTAGAGAAATGCTTGCTTTGCTCCATAAATAAAAAATAAATATACATTTTTAAAAATGCCTGGTACATAGTAAGTAGCATGTTCATTGCTGCTGCTGCTGCTGCTGCTGGTAAGTGGTGGTGGTAGTGGTGGTAGTAGTAGTAGTAGTAGTAGTAGTAGTAGTAGTAGTAGTAGTAGTAGTAGTAGTAGTGGTGGTGGTGATGGTGGTAATAGTCATTGTCATCTGAGGCAGGATTTGAACCCAGGTCTTCTCTACCACTTCAGTATGCTACATACTCTGCCACACTGCTCTCAGACTTGGATTTGAGCCCTGCTGCACTGCTTAATAGCATTAGGCAAGTGGCTTCACATTTCTGGGCTTTGGTACTTTTCACCAGCGAATTTAGAAGACTGGACTAAATGAGTTTTGTGCACATGTGGAAAGAAAGGGCTATCACAGAATCTCAGAGTTGGGAAAGTCCTTCACAAATCACCTAGTCTTATCTGTACTTGATGAATTCCAGCTACAAACACCCAGTAAGCAGTAATCCAGCCAGTGCCTGAAGACTTCTAGTGAGAAGAACCTTTCACCTCCCCAATATTGGCTGCTCCATTTGGGGACAGTCCTAAACGTGAAGTTTTCCTTATGAGAAACCTAAATTTGCTTCCTTGTAACTTCTGTCCCTCAAGGCCAAACAGAACAGATGCAACCTCTCCTGCACGACAGCCATTCTCAAATACGTGAAAGCAGCTATCATGTCAACAACAAGCCTTGTTCATGAAGCACCTACTGTGTGCAGGGCATTCATTGTGCTAAGCCCTGTGGAAACAAAAATAGGCATAAACCATTCTACCTTCAAGGAGCTTTCATTCTAATGGAGAAGATAATGTGTTAAAAAAAAAACTATGCAGAAGCACCACATATACAGGACAAATTGGATATAATTTCAGAGGAAATGCTCCTTTCTCCCCACCCCCAGCAGTCTCCTCTTCTCCAAGTTAAACATCAATACTTTGTTCAAGGGACATGACACGGACCCTCCCTTCAAGGGCCCTCACCATTATAGTCATGTCTCCTTTTACACTCTCCCTTTCAATTTTATCTTTCTGTGATTTCTCCAGTCACACTGAAATCTAAAATGGCGGACCTTCATTTTTCCCTTCGATTGGTGCTTTGAGGTTCTCAGAAAAAAGCCAAGTATGATCTTGCAAATATATCCTTGTAAATATATCTGGCCTAATTATCTCAAATGGTTAGAAAAGACATTGATGAAGTCAAAGTTGAGAATTAGTCCTTACATGAACCAGTTACTTCTGTATGGGCCTCAGAGTCCAGGACAGGGAAGAGGAATTCTGTTCACATGATGGGCATTTCTAAACCAGGCCAGTTTTGGAAAAATAGGTACAAAGAATCGGCCAGATTTAGAAATGTAAACCATGAGCTCAGAAAAGAATCCCCTCTACCAGAAAAGCATCTCAAATTGTGGGCTTTATTTATACATAAATACATATATATTTATGAATGTATTTATATATATATATTTATGCTTTATTTATTTATAATATAGAAATATTAAATATTTATTTATAAATAAATATTTATTTATTTATACTGTGTAATAAAGACGGAATTTTATGATAATTCTTAAAATAGTTTTTGGTCCTTTGGAAGATAATGTGATTTCACTGACAGGAGAATGCCTTCTACCAAAGCAAATTAAAATTCCTCCACACTTCAGTAAATTGTTTTAGGAGCTGCTGTAGCCAAAAATATTTGTTAACCATCTTTTTTTTTTTAATATATAATGAACCCCTCTGAACTTTATTAGGCTCATGCAAGAAGCGTTTCCAGTTTATTAGAGATAGCACACCGCTCGCGTAGCCAGATAGAAATCACATGAATAGATTTTTTTTTTCATGCCGAAGCCACGTTTATCTTGATAATTGAAAGATTTTCTGAGAGCAACATCATTTCTTTAGATTATTTTGCTAACCTAAACCAGGTACGACCAAAATCACCGTGGGACTATCAGCTACTCGTGAGGGTCGACCATGTGCTCAGAAAAGGAGAACGGGTTCTGAGGAGCTCACGAGACAGACCGGATATTCCAGGCCTTTTGCTGCTGGATTATCTTTCAGCTGTATCCAACCAGGATTTTCATGGCAAAGATAACAGAGGGCTTTGCATCTCCTTCTCCAGCTCATTTTACAGATGGGGAACTGAGGCAAACAGGGTTAAGTGACATGCCCAGGGTCATACATTGGAGTGGTTTGGCCATTTCCTTCTCCATGTCATTTTACATATGAGGAAATAGAGGCAAATGGGGTTACATGACTTGCCCAGGGTCACACAGCTAATAAGTGTCTGAGGCTAGATTTGAACTCAGGTCTTTCTTACTCCAGGCCCTGGCATTCTCTCTACTGTGCCATCTAATTGCCCCTAGTGGAGGGCTAATGGGTATGGGGATGTTGAGGTTTAGGGGCTGAGGGGTGCTTGAGGCCCCAAATGCCAACGTGCCGAGCCTGCTGAATTCGACTCAAACCTGCTCTCCATCGAAGTAAAACAAAGTTTATTAAAGATTCGCTGTAATGGGTAGACTCAGAAGGAGCCTAAGTATTTGTGACATTTGTCCAGTACCTGAAGGCCAGAACAATCTGACACAGAGTGAGTCTGCACTAGATTGAATCTCAGCACCTTCATGGAGGCAGGATGGATCTTATAGACAGAAAGACTGGGGGAGGGACCTAGGGGTGGTCTAGGAGGAGGGGTTTGGGGAGTGTCTTGAGGAGGATCTTTGATGGAACTGAGGTCAGACTCCAGGAATGGGATTAAGGGTGGGAAGTAGCTGAAGGCTACCTGGAGATGACAGACAATGGGGGCTCAGGCTAGATTAAGGGTAACAGATTGGGGGATAGATATTTTGATAGGATCAAAAGTAGGGAGTATCTGGACAATGGAGATCTAGGCTAGGTTAAGAGTCACAGAGATTTGAGCCCAGCAACAATGAAAGGTGGGAAGATTCAAGGGGGTTCCCAGAGCCTAAACCCCATCAGGAAGGAAAGAACCATTTCTGTGGGATGTTTCTGTCACTCATATCTAAGCAACTACCCTTCCAGGGCTTTAAGGTCAGAAGGTCTTCAAAAAAAAGACACTTTATGAAGCCCTTTCACTAGAGGCAGCTCGTGATACAATGAATACAGTGCTGGGGTTGGAGTTCAGATCTGACCTCAGCTATGTGGTTCTGCATACGTGACTTAACATGTCTGCCTCAGTTTCTTCAAGTGTAAAATGGGAATAATAATAGTACTTACCTCTCAATTGTTGTTAGGATAAAACCAGACAGCATTGGCAAGGTTTTGAGCACAGCGAATGACATATATTAGCCCCTAAAAGACTGGGGTGTGTATCTGAAGAGAACTGTTATTTTTTCTCCAGAATACCTAAAGTTGTTGGTGATAGTCAGACAGTCATATATTACTGGAAAGGGTAACTTACTACAATGTCTTAATTTTACTGTGGGCTTTTTTTTTTTCACCTTTTTTTTTTTAGGGCAATTGGGGTTAAGTGACTTGCACACAGCTAGCAAGTGTTAAGTGTCTGAGGCTGGATTTGAACTCAGGTCCTCCTGACTCCAGGGCTGGTGCTCTATTCACTACATCACCTAGCTGCCCCTGGTTTGCTTTTTGGTTTTTTTTGGGGGGGGGTTGCCCTTACTGTGAAGGCAATTAAAGACCATGGTGGTGAACTGATTTGCTCAAAGTTACAGAACTAATAAGTGATCAAATGGGAATTAGAATCCAAGTCTTCACGGCTCCCAGTCCAGTGCTCATTGTTTCTCAAAGCTTTTGGAAACTCTTCTCCTGGATTCATTTCAAAGCCCTGCTGTAATTTATTATCTTGGTCACCTTATACTGTAACACAGCATTCAGAACATGTGCAACATAGGCCTGATTACCTCCTTCTCAGCAGACATGACACCCAAGTATGTCATTTTAAAGGGTTGGAAGGTTAGAATATTTTTACTCATTTTGAGGCTTTCAAAACCAACACATTTCTGGCAAACAAATGAGAAATATTGGGGTGATAATGTACAATACCTCTAAAATGACATGTTTAATATAAGGTTAAACACACAAAACAGTTGGGATAAGAACCTTTGAGAGAGAAAATTAGTAGAATTTGTTTCATTTAATTCTCAACTATAGATTGATAATGAATGAATAGTGAGTAAGAAATTAGGAGGTCTGAACTTATAGCATGGAGAATATACTTTGAATGCTAAAAGATTAGAACCCAGTTGTCAGTCAAAGCAATGCTCTGATGGGACTCCACTTCTGTACAGATGGGCCATATAATTATACACCGAATAAGATGAGTCCCAAGGTGTAGGAGGGTTGTTAGCTGATAATGGCAACATCTCCATGGAGTAAAACACTAATGACCGGATGTTGAAAGAGAAGTCTTTGTTTGAAAGTGCACTATTTTGCACCTACAAACAAAATCTTTCTGGAAACTTCTACAGGTACTCCAGACCTGCAACTAGTCAAAGTTTTGCTCTGCCCAATTTGGAGTTGTTTCCTCTTTAAAACTCGAGAATGCATTTCCTCTTTCTCTGATCTCTTTCGGGCATAGGCCTATGGATGAAAGGGTATACATGTTTTGGGGCATGCAGCTTTCCAGAATGGCAGGACCAAGTCACAGCTACCTCAATAATACGCCTTTCCAACATTTGTCTTTTTCTTTTCTTTTTTTTGGTCATCATTGACAGAGAGAAGTGAGCAGAACCAGGAGAGCAATTCACAATATAACACTAATAGGCTAGAGACAGATTCAGAGCTCTAGGAGGCGCGATGATTTCAACACTGTTAGCACAACTGATTAACACAATTAGTCCAATCAAACACAGAACGAGATACATTTTTGGATGTGACCAATGTGGGAATATGTTTTGCTTGACCAAACTTATATGTTGTAAGGGCTTTGTAGTTCTTCCCCCCTCTCCCCGCAGTGGAGGATGTGGGAGGATGGAATAAAAAACATGCCGGATAATTTTTAAAAATAAAATAATTCATACACGGATCTGATACCACACAAGAGTACAATGAGGGCAAACAGAATAATAGACAAGAATGTTCCCCGAGCATCTTAGAGGAAAAATACCACCAAACTACTATTGCAAACGCACACTTGGTATTTATTAGGTAGTCTCGCTATAAATGTTCACTTACCTGAATAGATAGGCAAGAAAGAGGGAAGAGAATAAGCATTTATATTGTGCCTACAATGCTCTAGGCATTGCACTAAACATTTTTACATCTGTATCGTTAATCTTCATAACAGCCCTGCAAGGTAGATGCTACTGTTCCCCCCATTTACACTTGAGGAAATTGAGGCAGAGGTTAAGTGACTTGCTCTGGGTCACATAGCTACCAGATATCTGTGTCTGGATTCGAACTCAGGTCTTCCTGACTCCAGGTCCAAAGCTTCTGCGGCCCCAACTGCCTAGATATTGCACTAGTAATTCTGTTACAAAACACAAGTTGATGATGGAATAGATATTAAAACACACACAAATTCTTAGTGGTTTTCATCAAATGACCCAGGTTCAAATTTTGTTTTTATTATTTACTACTCATGTAATCTAGGGCAACTCATTCAACTTTCCTGAGTCTCATTTTCATCGGATGTAAAACAAGGATATTGAATTAGATGACTTTTGGGGTCCCTTACAGTTCTAAATGGACAATTCTAAGTGAGGTGTCCAAGGGTATACTAAAAATTGCATTGTTGTGGTTCAAGCAGTCTAGAGCATAATAAAAAGAGTTCCAGATGTAATTAAGTAGGGAACGAGACACTCAACTCTCAAAGTAGACTTTCATAAACATACATGGCTTCTCTTTTTCCTAACAGGACAACCTGCTTTGCCAGAAATGAGTTAAGAAGACTTGTCAGTCTGTCTGTGCACCCTTCAGCAGATTCATCCGTTCCTTATTCTTTCCCCTCAGCAAACATAAAGGGAGGACATTATAAGTTGCTTCACGTCTTCATACTCTCAAGTAAGCTGGTCATTACCTCAACAGGTGAACTCCTATGTTAAGCAAACCTGCTTTGAAAATCGGGGTTTACAAAAAGTAGAATGGATGTCTATTCACCTTGCCAAGCAATTTCCAAATCTCTTCCTATGAAAAATAACTCCCTTCCTTTTTAAAAAAAATGGATTTTAGATACACAAATTAGATACACATTTACAAGAATGCACTTCCTCTATAACATGAGATAGAATGGAAGTACTAAATATAGACATAGGTTTAAAGGTCACCTTCCAAAAGATAATAATGCAACCGTTAGAACTTCATCAAAAACCACATACCAGGAATGACACAAGGTATTGTCTGAATGCATGCACAACTCTTAGTAGTCATCAAAGGTATCAGCACTCTCTCTCTACACCCACACAGTCAAAAATTTAGCATTGAAAGGGGCCTTTGAGATGATATAGTTAAATTCTCTCCCCTAGCCTCCTATTTCAGCAGAGGCACCTGAATCACGTTGCCCAGAATCACATGAGTCATAAGTGTCTGGAGTGGGATTTTGATTCTAAGTGATTCTTTTCATTAGAACCCAATGCCTCTCCAGGATATTTGAACAATCTGCATTTTTTACATATTTAACAAAAGTAATATAGATTTTGCCAGACATTGTAGTGCATGCATATAATCCCAGCTACTGGAGAGATGAAGGCTGGCAGATGTCTTGAGCTCTGGAGTTCGGAGTTTCAGTGACTTATATTGATCGGTGCCTGCGCTAAGTTTGACACTGATATGTGGGAGGGGTTCAAATAGGACCGGGTGGGAAATATAGCAGACCAGATCGAAGTGGGAACAGGCTGGTTGGTAATGCCTGTAATTCGAGACTGCATGAGATAGGAAAATAGATTTGGGGGCAAAAAGAAAAAAGTAATATCAATTTAAAACAGGAAATATGAAACAGAAAGGGTCCTTAGTCATTATTTGCTCCTGCTCCCACATTATGCAGCTTGGTAGTACAGTAGATAGAGAGCTAAGCCTGGCATAGGGAAGAGTCCTCTTCGTGAATTAAAATCTGGCCTCAGATACTTATTAGCTAGCTGTTTGACCCTGGGCAAGTCACTTACCTTGTTTACCTCAGTTTCCTCATCTGTAAAATGAGTTGGAGAAGGAAATCGAACTACTCCAGAATCTTTGCCAAGAAAACCCCAAATGGGGTCACAAAGAGTCAGGCACAACTGAACAACAGCAGCCACGTTATGCAGATGAGAAAAATGAGTCCCAGAAAGGTGAATCAAGCTACCCAGGGTCACACGACTAAATAATGGGCAGACTGAGAACTCCAAGTTGAGCATTGTGACTCAAACTAAAATGCATTATAGCACCACAAGTGTGGTACAGTGACTTTTCGAAACTGTTATTTCCCCGCCCCTGGCTTAGCTTGTCTTATGATTATAACATATTACGGTGGCTCACTGAGGTGGGGGAAGCACATTCTTCACCTGGTGTGCCCGGCTGAAGGAAGGCAGAGGCCACAGGGACGAGACGATGAATTCTGCTGCACTTTTGCCTAGGACCTTCCCTTCTCCTAGCCCAGGTGGTAACAGGACTAGTATCTACCAGCCTTTCCCCACAACAAGGATCTCTAAGAAGAGATAAAGCAGTCCCCAGGACCTCTGCTTCCTTGACCTGAATTCTTGGCTCCCTACGAGTATAAAAAGTCCCACTTACATGCAGTCAGTCCTCCTGATCTAGTGGATTTCTGAAGACCATTCAAGTCACCTTGTCTTCCCCTATATCTGTCCTGATAACCAGATATGTTTCCATAAAGAGAAAAGGAGGAGGGAGTCCATAGTCCAACAATGCTAAGTGCCACTCTATCTTTGCTGAACTAGGGCAAAGCAAACTTTTTTGTTAACTGTTCAGTTACTTGCAAATGATTCCCAAGTTGTTTCAGTTGTGTCCAACTTGTCTTAGCTTCATTTGGGGTTCTTCCTGGCAAAGATACTAGAATTGTTTGCCATCTCCTTTTCTGACTCATTTTACAAATAAGGAAACTGAGGCAAGCTGGGGTAAGTGACTCGCCCAGGGTCACACATCTAGGAAATGTCTGAGGTTGGATTTGAACTGACAGCGAGTCTCTGATTCTAAATTCAGTGTGTCCTCTAGCAGCCTTAAACTGCAGGTACCTCATTCCAAATGCTACTATTCTTAGTTCATGTTCTTAGTTTGTAATGACTTACAAGTACTTCCTTTCATTCCAATGTTGAATCTACTCTTTTTTTTTTTTTTTTGCTTTTTGGAGGGCAGTTGGGGTTAAGTGACTTGCCCAAGGTCACACGGCTAGTTTTTGTGTTAAGTGTCTGAGGCCGGATTTGAACTCAGCTCCTCCTGACTCCAGGGCCAGTGCTCTATTCACTGCACCACCTAGCTGCCCCGTTGAATCTACTCTTAGAGAGTGGTAGCATTCAAGCTGTCTTCACCACAGTTACAATAGAGAAAAGGGTCACATCACATGATACTATGTCACAAGGTGATGTATTAACAGGCTTCTGAAGGGGACAGTGAAAAGGATGAAAGGGAACTTCCATTTAGGACCTGGGTACCTCTCAAATGTGCCAGTGCCCTCCAGTGCCCCAGTATGATTACAGTCCTGAGCATGGCAGGGAAGAGGAGAGAAGACTTAATCAGAATGTCTGTCTGGGAGGCCTTGGACAACCAGGAGGCAGAGCATGAGCCTTGGGTGTCTAGATGGAGAGGAATACTAGAAAAGTATTAGGGGGACAAGGGCATGCAAGAAGATGCACCAACTTTATGGAGTTTGTGTAGAGCTCTAATGGTGGTGCTAAAAACCGTGAGCTACCAGCTGTGTGACTTTGGGCAAGTCACTTTACCCCAACTGCCCTCCAAAAAAAAAAGCAAAAAATTAAAACTGTGAGCAGCCACTGACATCATTCCAAATGCTACTTATACATAGAACACATTCTTCGTACAAATCTGTTTATATCCACTGTAACTATGAAGTATCAACATGCTTCATAGATGGAAACACTGGTCATTCAACATAAAACATTTCTGGGTGAATCAGAGAAATTTCAATCTGCGTGATTGAGGATTTGATTGAACTGAAAGTATGGAGACTGGGAATCTAGCTATATTAAATACCATTTATATTTAGCTCTATGCTGATCAGACCACAGATACACCAGGATTCCGTTATTCATGTGCAGGGTAATTGGAAAAACTGTTTGCAATAGATTCAATCAGGATTCTTTTCCTTCTAGTCTACAGGGGTAATTCATATATTTAGAATCTGTGCAGTAAAGGTACTCATTGAACACCCATTTACTAAACACAGAGTAGTACTGGTAAGATCGATGTTTTCAGGAGACGGAAGACTTAAGTCCTACTGTAGGCTCTGCTATGACTACTATAAACTCATTTTCATGTAGTCCTTTATGTTTGGGCAAGGACTTTCCTCATAATAACTCTATGAGGTACACAGTGTAACTATTGTTCTGTCCATTTTACTGATTTGAAAACTGAGGCACGGAAAGTTTAACTAATTTGCTTAGGGTCCCACAGCTAGTATGTGAACAGCACAGGAATGAGATCTACATCTCCCGATTCCTCTCAGCAAAACGACCAACCGTGATTACGGATGACTCATGGCAAATCATGGTTCCCACATTATAATGGAGAGGTGATAGACGCCGAATACAAAGGGAGACTTTTTTGGACATGGCTAATGTGGGCACTTGCTTTGCTCTGCATGTTTGTCCGAGAGCTGTTTTGTTTTCTTTTTCTGTGTTTTGCTTTCTGGCAGGGGCGGAGGAGAAAATGTAGATCTTTGTGAAAAGAAGGTAAAATGGAATTTTTGAAATGATTGTCTCCTGTGTTTAGTACCACTGACTTCTACTGAGTTTTTTTTTTGGAGGAGGAAGGCAAGGCAATTGGGGTGACTTGCCCAAGATCACACAGCTAATAAGTGAGTCAAGTGTCTGAGGCTAGATTTGAACTCAGGTCCTTCTGACTCCAGGGCCAGTGCTCTATTCACTGTACCACCTAGCTGTCCCTATACTGGGGACTTGTAGAACACCATTCTACCACCCCATATTAAGAAGTTACATGATGCTGAACAAGTCACTTAACCTCTGTGGGTCTCAGTCTCATCATCTACAAAATAAGGAATTTGTATTAGGTGATTTCAAAGGATACCTCTCAGCTCTAAAATTCTATGATTCTTTAAATCAGCCAAATACTGCATTTTAATCTCTGGATGTTTATAATTATTATTCTTAACAATAACAAAAATAATAATAATTTCCCCCAAACGGTTCTTGACTTATACATTGAATATTCAGGTAATTGCATTTCATGGCACACAAATCAATCTCTGAATGTTTATCTTTTTGTTAGTGTTACTAACAAAAACGACAATAATTATTTTCCCAAACAATACCTGAATAAAAAGGCAACTCAGACCTTTCTACTCTTCCCCTGCCATCCCCAAACTCAACCAGTTTATGGTAATTGAGCAGCAGGTGGAAAGAATAAGCAATGACCTATATGGAAAGTAAAGGCTAAACACAATGTTTAATATAGAAAAAGGAAATTAAATGGACCTAAACAGGTGATCAACTCTATACTTCTTTTCACTTTTTGGAGGGAGGAA
This sequence comes from Pseudocheirus occidentalis, assembly GCA_028646575.1. NCBI lineage: Eukaryota > Metazoa > Chordata > Mammalia > Diprotodontia > Pseudocheiridae > Pseudocheirus > Pseudocheirus occidentalis. The sequence goes on from CM053598.1 coordinate 208,323,114, forward strand.
GGCAGGGCAATTGGAGTTAAGTGACTTGCCCAAGGTCACATGGCTAGTAAGCATTAAGTGTCTGAAGCTGGATTTGAGCTCAGGTCCTCCTGATTCCAGGGCCAGTACTTTATTCACTGAGCCATTGAGCCACCTAGCCACCCCTCAACCATGTATTTCACAAAACTTTTATGTTTAATACACTACTGGTCAAACTCTGGAAAACTTGGCCATTATATTATCATGTAATCTAATAAAAATCTGATGATTTTTAAAAAAAGATTCATTTGGTTTTTGGAAACTTGTGACAATGTTCTCCAAGTCTAGAGTTCTTGACCCAGTGAAGGAGCTTATGACATTAGCATGATCAAATTGCAGTTTCAGGTGTGAGATTTTAATTGCAGGACTAGTAGCCAGGTTCCCTTTCACTAAGTGCTATAGACAGATCTAAGTCAGAAGAGACAATTTATATTTTTCTCACCTGTCCAGAACAAGGTCTGGCGCAAAGATGAGTTTGCCAGGATGATCAATTGATCTCCACATCAGGCCCACCATTAACACTTCCATCCAGCAGCTTTCTAAAAGCCTCACTTGGTCATACAGGCTGAGCTCCACAAAGCCTTGCAGAAACAAAAGAATAAATGTCAGGTATGTCCATACACAGTAAGAGTTAAGAAAGCACTTCACAGAAAAGCGATCGATGTTTATGAAATGAGGAACAAAATTCTGGTTAAAGAACAATGTTAGTCAAAACACATCAGCAGCACACATTTTCCTGTCCTTGGTGTATGAAATGGATTTTGTTTAGAATTATAATGAACTTCTACCTGGACTGTTACCTCTTGACGTTCTGCCAAGGGAAACTGAGGGAGAGCAAGGGCAAGAAACTATAACTCATCTTTATTAGCTTTACCTTGGTTTCGTTGAATTGTTGAGAATTTCAAATCAATAACATTCAGTGAATACCCACCTTAAGCAGAACATTATAGCAGGTGCTGTTGCAATAGAGATGAGGGGAATGGAGGAAAAAATAAGAATTAATATAGTACCTAATAGGTTCCAGGCACTAAACTAAGTAAGCACATTACAAATATTGTCTCACAGCTGGAGATATAAGAAACATTTTCATTGGAACCAAGAGAGGTTGTGGTGGGAGTAGAGAAGGGAGGGACAGATAGAGCCTTGACCTTAGTCAAAAAGGTAGCAAGTGGCAAAGATGGGATATGAACCCAAGTTCTCACACCCAAAAGGAAGAACTGAGAAAGGAAGAGTCTAGGTGGGAGTCCATTTTGTCAAGTGGAAGAAGGGTCTAACTTCTGCTCGGTCTCAGAGAACAGAAGTAGGAACAGTGGGTATAAGATACGTAGAGAAAGGTTGGTTTAGACTTGAAAAGAAAAAAATACCAAAAACAAAGGGGAAAGACTGTTTCTAGTTGTAGTGATCTCTCTGTCCCAGCATGTCTTCAAGCAAAGGCTCAATGACTCCTCATTAGGCAAGTTGTTGAAGTGATTAGTATTGAGGTAAGGGTTAGGTTAAATCAGTGGTTCTCAACCTTCCTAATGTCACGACCCTTTAATACTTGTATGTGGATGTATCTGCATGTGGGCGGACCGGCGTGGAGACAAATAGAGGAGTGGTGTCTTGGTTCCTAAGACCATCAGAAATATGTGTTTTCGGGGTGGCTAGGTGGCGCAGTGAACAGATCTCCAGCCCTGGAGTCAGGAGGACCTGAGTTCAAATTTGACCTCAAACACTTAACACAAAAACTAGCCATGTGACCTTGGACAAATCACTTAACCCCAATTGCCCTCCAAAAAGAAAAAAAAAAGAAAGAAAAAAAGAAATATGTGTTTTCCGATGGTTTTAAGCGGCACCGTTCAACCGCCAAAGGGGTCGCAGCCCACAGATTGAGAACCACTGGGTTAGATGCTCTCTGAGTTCTCTTCCCAACTCAAAGATTCTCTAGTAACCTCCAAACCATGATGAAGACTTTAATGGAGAACTTGAAAGGGAACTCTTCGGGTTAGGGGTTGGGGAAAGTTGGAGAGGAATTTCAGTTGGAGAAATAGTATGTGTAGCAGAGGGGAGAAGAGTGCATGATAAGCTAGAAGGTGGCATTTGTCACTAGCAAGGTCCATGCATGGTGAGGGTTAGGAATAAGAAATTATTTCAGCAAGATGGGGGTCCAGAAATGGACCGAATTTCTGTCGGACCATAAATCCTGCCCTGGGTCCATTAGTTGTACCTCTATCTTACCAACGTAACCTGCTAGACAAGAAGTTTAAAGGGAGAGCGAAAGAATGAACCTAGGAGTCTAGCAAGCACACAGGTAGCACGTTAAATTTGCAAAGCCTTTATATAGGACGTGTGTATATAGGACAATATGTATATATTTTTTATATAGGACAATATTCTTTATATAGGACAATATGTATATACAATATACGATATGTATATAAAGTACTGTGTAAACCTTGCTAA
>CM053598.1:208332875-208342920 GCA_028646575.1 Pseudocheirus occidentalis
CATGGTCTGGCTGATCCTCGAGTTACAAGAGAAGTGGTGAAGGATTTGAGATGTGCTGGACCCTGTGAACTTCAGTGTGTGCCAGGGACTGCCCTGAGGACTGGACAAGGACCTGAGAGCTGTCTACCTCTGAGGACTGGACAAGAACCTGGCAGCTGTCTGCTTCTGAACCCAGATGACTGTTTGGTGGATTCAGGAGGGAGCTGGGACCATGGAAGGGGATCCAGGGAATCAGGGAGACCACCCAAAGTCAAGATGAAGAAAAGGCCTCCCCTTGTATGAAACTGCGGTTTGGGGGACACCAAGGGGTGGAGGGTTTGTGTAGTTTTCTAATGACTGTACTAGTGATTAACGATAGTTTGTAATTGTGAGTCTCGATTAGTGACTGATTAAGTTAATGATTGCCCCATGAGTGGATGTTTGATTATTGTATTGTGAATTGACTGAATGATTAAGTAAGGAGGATTTCCTCCTTAGGGAAACCAGATGATTATTCTTTTGTTCTTTGTTCTAAATATTGTGGCCACTGTAGTCAAAACTATGTGGCCATTCTAATGTTAAGCTGTTATGAACACTATATTGTGATTTTCTGTGATAAGATGTAATGTTGTAAATATTATATTGTAATATATTGTGAATATTTGCCTTGATTTGTAATGAAATAAACAGAGTGTTCACCATTCTGTGTAATCTGTAATCCGAACCTTAAAAGCTGTCACAGTAGCATTCTTTTGGGAAACTGTTGGTGAATGGCATTACATGAGGATGTTAGCAATCTTCATAAATGTTATTGTGGCTTTGTTAAGCTTTGTCTTCCTAGGAACAGAAACTGTGAAGAACTTGAATTGGACCAGACGTTGTGAACTTCAGTGTGAAGCAGGAACTGGAAGAGGAATTGCACAAGAAGCTGGACAAAGAACTGAGAGCTATCTGCCTTTGAACTTAGATGACAGTGGGGTAGATTCAGGCAGGACCTGAAAGCCTGGGATCATGGAAGAGGAACCATGGAAGCCAAGAGTCTGCCTCAAGTCAAGTTGAAAAGACCTCTGCTTGGGTATTTAATGCAAACTGAGAAGATCATGATTTACTAAGGGTGAAGAACTTTGACCTGTATATTTAGATAATTGAGTTAAGGACTTACTAATTAAGGATGATTGGAAACTAATATCCAATTAAGAAGAAAGAAGTCATTTTGATCAAGAGATTAAGACAATGTGACCTAGGGGTGGAAGACCTTGACCTTTGTACTTTGTGTAACTTAAGGAGGCTTGCCTCCTTAAGAGTGATGGAATTAAGGACTTCTTAAATTAAAGACTAAATGAATGTTATCTTTTGCTTAAAACTATGTAAAAAAAAAACTTTGGTAAAAACTGTGTGGCCATTTTAGTGATAAGTTGTTAGGCCATGACATTCTGAGTGCTGTACTTTGATTTCTGTCAATGTTTAACTTTTGAATAAATAGAGAATTCACTGCACTGTGTAATCAGAACCTTGAAAGCTGTTCACAGCGGCAGTCCTCTGGAAAGCTGCTTGGGCTTGACTTTACTTTACTGCTTGATATATTTAATACTGCATAGTATTTAATCTTCCTTTGCTAAACATACTAGAGATTCCCAAAGAATTTAGGGTAGTTTCCTTGCCCGTTTCTAAGGCTTCTCATATAAAGTGGACTGACTTAAAAAAAACATGAGGAGAGATTGGGATTATCCATCAGTTATCACTATTTAGGCTATTATGTCTGTCCAGAGGCCAGATGGTTTGCACTTTATTTTCAACCACCAGGGTAAAACAAACAAAACAAAACAAAGCAATTCAGCCTTCTCAACTTATTTTTAAGAGATGGAACCCTTAGTTTCTTCCCATGGCTATATATTTTTTGTTTGTAGTCTTTCCTTACTTTTCCTCCCCTCCCCAGGATGGGCTAGTCTTCGGAAAAGGTGACCTTCAATACTCTCACTTCTTCTATATTACATGAATGTGGTTTTCCCTTCCAATGCTTCCATATCCCACCATGATAGATCTGTTCTCAGATATTTCATTCACTCCAAGGTGCAAATGGTGAAAGGTTAGATTGTCATCTTTCTCAAGGTTACTTATACTTGAACATGGTTCAAAATTTTAAGTTACTTCAGTGTGTAAATTACTTGGGACAAAGTAAAATAAAATAATTAAATTCCAGATGCTTTTTTTCTACTACAAACCACATCTTTACAGCCCTAAATGTGAAGGGAAAATCTAGAGAATATTTCAGAGTTGTTGAACTTCTTGTTTATGGTTTAAAAAATGATTCCCTTTTCCCTCCCTCCCAAAAAATGAATGTCACATACATTTTAAAATAACGTCTAGTTCTATGACAAGTCATACCAGAAGATAACTCTGTTCATACCTCCAACTACTAGCAAGGCACAAACAAAAAGATTTATGTCTACTATAGGAGTTTATTTATGTCATGGAGACAGTCTCCTAGAATTCAGACCATAAAGATGTTGATGGAAACATTGCACCTCAACTCTAACACTTTATTGCCATATGTAATAAACCCTAAAATTTTAAGACCTTAAAAATTTTAAAATATTTACTATGGCATTTTGCTACACTTTAATTTTACATGATTTGGCACTGAGTTCACAAAACTTTGATAAGTGATCTTTGATTCTTCATCCTGAAACTTCCCGTCAGAATCAGTCTATAGTAAAACCAATTCTTTTTTAATTACTTATTTATTTTTAGTTTTCAACATTCACTTCCACAAGATTTTGAGTTCCAAATTTTCTCCCCATATTTCCCCTCACACATCCTAAGACTACATGCATTCTGATTATTCCTTTCCCCAATCTGCCCTCCCTTCATTCCCACCACCCATTTCTTATCCCCTTCACCTTCTATTTTCCTGACAGGGTATGACAGATTTCTATACACCATTGACTGTGCATCTTATTTCCCAGTTGCATATAAAAACAATTTTTAACAATCATTTAAAAAGCTATGAGTTCCTGATGTTGAGTGAGAAGAGCAGAACCAGGAGAAATTTGTACACAATCACAGACACAACGTATATGTGATGACTAACTTCAATAGACTGGGCTCCTCTCAGCAATACAAGGTTACAGGACAACTCCAAAATACTCATGATTGAAGGAGATGTCCACATCCAGAGAAGCAAATGCAGAGTCTGAGTGCAGATTGCAATGAACTACTCGCTCTGTTTCTTTTTCTTGTTTTGTTTCCTCTTTCCCACTGATCATTCCATCAGTTACAATCCTTCTTTACAACTTGACTAATGATTAATAGGAAGATATTTGTAGATCCTGTATCTCAGTGCACGCCGCCATGATGTGGGAGAGGGGAAGACAGAGGGGGAAAAAATCTGAAACTCAAGGGACTGTGGAACTGAATGCTGTAAACTAAAAGAAAATAAGCCAATTTATAAAAAAAAATTTTAAGAAGACTATGAGTTCCAAAATCTCTCCTTTCCTCCTCCCTACTTACCTTGCTTGAGATGGCAAGCAATTAGATGTAGGTTATACATGTATAGTCAAGAAAAACACTTCCATAAGTCATGCTGTGAAAGACTATATTTCCCTCCCTCCTATCCCACACACTGCTTATTCTATTCTCTCCTTTGACCCTGTCACTCATCAAAAGTGTTTGCTTCTGATTACTCCCTCTCCCATTCTGCTCTCCATTCTACTACCCACACCACTTATCCCCTTCCCCTCTACTTTCCTGTAGGGTAAGATAGATTTCCATACCCAATTGAGTGTGTGTAGTAGTCCCTCCATAAGCCAAAATCAGTGAGAGTAAGTTCACTCATTTCCTCTCACCTCCCCTCTCTTTCCCTCCACTGTAAAAACTTTTCTTACCTCTTTTATGTGAGATAATTTATCCCATTCTACCTCTCCCTTTCTCCTTCTCCCAAGTATCATAGCCCTAGGCTAGGCAACTTAAACTCCCCTTCCTTCCCTCAATCCATTTCCCCTCTTTCATTGTATTGTGTTACTAATTACTTGGTTCCTGCTCCCACATCACTTGTTCTCCATATAGCTTCCACATCTCAGACCCCTGGTCCCAATTTTCAATGCTGGTCTTCCATTTAGTTATATTCCTTTCCCTTCAGTTATCCTGGGACCCACATTTCCAGCAGGGTCCTAAGGTCCTTTTAACTCAGGCTTATCCTATAGTTTAGACCCTACCCAAAAGAGAATTGAACTTGGATTTGATAGCAGAGCAACATTCCAACATTTTGGAATATATTGGAATATATATTTGGAATATACACACACACTGTTTATATATAAACAGGTTGTCTATCTAAAAATGTGGCTTGTGGTTGTCAGGGACAGATATCTAGGATCTGACTCACCATTGTGGAGAGTTAGGGGAACTATGCTAACACCATCAGGAGTTTCGCTAAGGGGAAAAGCAAGCAAGATCCAGGACCACCACGGTTGCTAGGTAATCTCAAATCCATTTCCCAAAAGAGATGTCAGGCCAGACATATCTACCACTCCTCGAGTACAAGTATGGATTCAGAATGAAAGTCGTTTACTTCCCTGTTTGCTCCAGGTAAAGGTAGCCCTTAACTTTCACTCACCAGCTTAAAATATCAGTTATGCTGTAGCTAGTAAACCTTTTTTACCAAAGATATCAGCAAAAAAAGTCAGAAGTTATACAGATCAGAATATGCCAAAGAAGATGGGATAGTATTGGAGACTTTAATTGGGAACAAGATAAAACATCTTAGTTCAACTAAAGAGAATGTGAACCATTTCCCCCAGGGGAAGTCACTCTCAGCACTTTCTAGGGCTACAGGTGCTGGAAGTCCAGGAGCATAATGGAGGACTGGTTCCCCTTACCTGCAGGTGGTTCCAAGGCTCCAATAGACCATTCAAACATTCACTCCTTGATTATCTCAACCAGCTTCCTTAGAAGTCTTCTTTGAGAATAGTTATCCTTTCCACAAGGCAGGGGTTGGGGGCCCAGTGCCAATGCCATCTGGAACATGTGCATAAATTTTTTCGTCCCTCCCTTCATATCAGAGAAGAAATCTGATTTTGGGGGGGGGGAGGGGAGGGATGTTGACATTACATTACTATAAAATTTGGGTTAAGTATTTGGTCATAGGCTTTGAATCTTCTGCTGGCTTTCGAGTATCATCTGTGCCTTCTGCAAAACTCTCCCCAAATCCCAAACCAGTGATGTATTGAAATCGCTATGGAGAAAGTCATGATGTGGAAGGGATGTGGCCCACTCACTCCCTTACACTGGTATCTGTCTTCACATTTCAGCATCCTCTTAGCCAGGTGGGAGTCAACCACACAGGGCACAGCTTTGTCCCTCAGAAAAAAACAGGCCTGGAATCAGAAAGACTCATCTTTCTCAGTTCAAATCTGGAATCAGACACTTCCCAGCTGTGTGACCCTGGGTAAGTCATTTAGCCATGTTTACTTCACTTTCCTCATCTGTCAGATGAGCTGGAGAAATAGCAAATCACTCCAGTATCTTTGCCAAGAAAATCCCAAATGGGGTCACAGAGTTACATGCCAGTAAAGTGACTGAGCAACAAATATAAATGTTAGCTATTACTGTTATTATTATTATTATTACCAATGTTTTAGGGAATGAAAAACAGAGGAAAGATAATCAACAGTCACTTTTTTCTCTTTACCTCTCAATTCTTTCTTATTTGTCTAGTTTCTTATTTGTCTGAACTCATCTAGTTTGTTTGCTTGTTTTACCACAAATCTGGCTTGCAGTGGACTGTGGTGACAGTTCATCAGTAGCTTCAATCAAAAATAGATTTGCTGGTCACTCCATTGGGCAGCTAAACTTTTCATCCACCTCTGACATTGGGAATGAGTGGAAGAGGGACCTGGAAATGCAACCGCTACCATATGCTCCTTCCTTTAACTCTAAGTCTGAAATTGAGAGAAAATATGAAATACAAAGGTCTGTAAGAGTGATACTTTCCCCACACTTTCTTCTCACTTCCTTTCTCATTCTATCACAAAACCCATTTTCACCTTGGCACTTTCACAAATAGTCTGTAATTATTTGCTCTAGTTTGCTTTAAGCAATGCTAAAAAATACACTCAGATAAAGGAAGGAATTTGAGCTAGATCCTTATTAGCTAAGCTGCTAATTGTTGTCTCTTATACTGTCATCCAATCTAATAATGCTTCTTGTGTAAGCCTCTCTTTCAGCTCATGGACCATCAGGAATAAGAATTTATCTGCCTATGGGGAACATCACCATGTAAAGAAAGGTGCATAACTCATCTTTATAGTAAATAAGGCACTTGTCCATACTCCTCCTTTCCACAACAGTTTAGGGGCAGCTAGATGGCAAAGTAGCTGGTGTCCTGGACCTAGAGTCAGGAGAGATGAGCTCCACTCCATATACTTAGTAAAATATGACCTTGAACAAGTCACTTTTTTCAGTTTTCCTCAGATTTCTCATCTGTAAAGTGGGGATGTAACAATACATATCTCCTAGGGTTGTTGTGAGCTTCAAATGAGATAATATTAGTAAGGTGCCTGAAACATTACTATGTAATGTTTCTATGTAACTATGTAAATATTAGCCATAATCATCATTATTATTAATTATTACTACCCCCCAAACTCTTATTGCTCATAAATTCTTGCATTCAATTCTATTTAAAGCAGGGGTTCTTCATTTTTCATGGATTACACTTTGCTAGTCTGATGGACAACTTCTCAAGTATAATGTTTTTAAATGCATACAATAAAACACAGGGGATTGCAAAGGGAACCAGTTATACTGAAATAGGAAAACATTAAAAGACAAATGTGTGATATTGCAATAAAGCTAGTATAGCAATTTCAAAGTAATGATGAATGTGAACAATATTTTGAGATATCTCCAACAACAATGTGATCAAATTTGTTTCTGTTAGTGTAGGGTTCCAAATGGAAAAAAGGAACAAATTGCAGTGATAAGTGAAAAAGCCATCAAAACTTAAATTCTGTGAAAGGTGGAAGCCTAAACATACTTAAAATCATAACTTCCACGCAAAATTGTACTTTAAAAACTGATTCAAAACTTAAGATAGTATAACCTATAACAAGAATGTCATGACTTGTACATGATCAACACACAAACTTATATTTGGGCATAACAATGACTTAATTCTGAAGTTCATAACTAATCAGAAAACTAAAAATACAGTAGTGATGAACTCTCTAGGTCCTCCTCCCTTAGTCCCAAGCTATTCAGAGGGAATGTGATCCTGAATTGTTATAAGTGGAGGTTTGTATACAGGAAAATCCAAGAGGATAACCTTGGCACCAATCTAAAGTTGGATCCTCCTGGCTCAGTTTCCCCATTGTGTTCCTTTGAAAAGTAATGTTTTCCACCTGGCTATTCCTGAGTCTGGCTATGAGGTGGAATTATTACTGCATAGTTGGTTGCCAAACTGTGATTCTCACTTAAAATCAAACATAGCTAAGGATGCTTTATCCTGCCATACATGCATCCTTAGGCTTACACCTGAAGGACCAGTTTTATGCTGGTATAATCATGTCCTTGCTTTTTCCTTTCATGGCAAATTTCTGAAATCAGATCAAGTAGAAGATATAAGCACCATGTGAGATCTTATTGTTTTCAGTCTAAATGTGTAGTAATTCCATATCCCAAATAAGTAAGTAAATCAGCACTTGTCATCAGACTGTTAATGAATATATAGTCCAATAAAGATTGAGTTCCTGAAATAGCTCATCCTTTCAGAATAATGGTAGAATAATTAAGCCAAGATAAAATAATATCCCTAAATATTTCAAACTAATGTAAGAATAATTGGGTATTGGTACAACTGATTGAAGGATGTAGCTGTTTCTCTATTAATTACTGAAGCTAAATCAGAAACATCTTCAGTTTGGTTTGGAGAAGAGAATTTCAATGTAATAAATTTTCTTAGAGAGGGGTAACTTATGGAATATTTTGTGTTACATTAATGGAGATGCCAATTTCATTCAAATTTATTACTAGTGTGGGAATAACACATTTGTACTGTGTGTCCTATTGTACAAGCATGTTTTATTATAAACAACTCATTGATATTCTCTGTTTTGGAATTCATTACTTAAGTATCTGTAATGGCAAGCAGAGTAGTACTTTGCTGCTTGTCTCAGCTATTCAAGTGCCTTTCAGCCTTGCTTTTTATTGTGTCTAGTCTTTGCTGGAAACAGTATTCGTTTGTGTTGTGTATACATTTGAGTTTGGAGACCTTAATAGATCTAATATCATCACATGAAGCCCATGGTGGGAGGAGCTTGCTGAAAGAGCATAAAAGGAAGGACAGAACAGGAAGGAACAGAGCAGGTAAAAGCTCAAGCAGGAGCTTGGACCAAAGAAAACTGAGAGACAGAATGTTTGTGATGTTGGCACTCTGTTGTACTGTCTGTTGTTCTGTGTTGGTGTCACTTTGTCAGACAGAAGAAGCCTATCTGTTGTTCTTTTCCAGAAGTCCTGAAAGAAAACTTTACTGCTGATTATAGAAGTTCTGAGACTTTAGTGTTGATTTGTGTTTTATTTCTCAGATGGAGACTTTGTCTGTTGGTTTGTGTTACTTTGTCAATCAGAAAGTGAATTGAGATGATAGCACTGGCAATATGTGTAAATACTGTAGTTCTGTTAAGCTTTGTCTTCCTAGAAAACAGAAACTGTGAAGGGCTTGGAGTGGAGCAGTCCATATGAAATGGGAGCAGAGAGCTGGCTATGTGTGAGTCCAGGGAAGGGCTGGGAGAGCTATCCACCTATGAATCCAGGCAAGAGCTGGGTGAATCTAAGCAAGAGATAAGAGCAGTCAACCCATGGAGGAGGAACGATGGGGTTTGGAAGTCAGCCTCAAGTCAAGATGAAAGAGCTTTGCTTCTGGGTGTTCTATGTATTGATTGATGAGATTATGACTTACTGTGACCTATGGATGAATGGTCTTTGTACTTTACACTACCCCTTAAGAAAGACTGTCTTAAGGATGACTACCCCTTAAGGATGATTGGAAGCCAGCCTCCAGTCAAGATGAAAGAAGACTTGACATGTATACTGTATATTGACTGAGGAGATTGTGACTTATAGAATGATATATTTAGTCTAAGACTATGTGGCCACCTTAATAATAACTTGATATGTTATATTGTTTTGTATGTTGTGCTTTAGTTTCTTGAATGTTTTGCTTTAGTCTACTGCTGAATAAAGAAAGAGTTCACTATACTGTGTGATTAGGTCCTGAAAGTTATTCACAGCAACAGTCCTCAGGAGAGGTGCTCATGATTGGCTTTACAGTATCCTCCCAAGTCTTTTATTAAAATTGGAGTAAAGTCAGCCTCTTATAAGTAAATTCATTTGTATAACTATTGAGTACAGGAGTGGAAAGCTTCTATCATCTGATCCTCCTAAAGGAATTAGAATCAAAGTGGAAACCTTTGAGAAAGTAACAAGATCAGACAATCCTGTATATCAAATCTAAATGATTCTAGTGGGACATATAAAAACCTAAATTATTTGAAACTTCAAGCAAACTCTGGGTTCTTAATTTGATATTCCTCTGTGTAGCTCTATTGTTAAGATCAAAACTCTAAGGTTTGAGCTGGTTTTTGCAATATAAACTAGCTATTAGAGAAATAAAATTTGAGAGGCAATACTAAAATCGTATTGAGATCTGTTTTATGAAAGATTTTAACAGGAACATTCCAGGAGTGTCTACAAGTAACATGGAACCAGAAAAACAATTCTACTGAAGAGCTGTCTCTGAGGACAAGACATTTTCCAGATGACCCAAAGAAAAGATACACCAGAGACCAGACAACTACATGAGACATCTTGGATTCCAAGATGAAATTTGCCAACTAAATGGACATTGGGTGTGCGTTGATGATCGTCATTGTATAAGTCTCTGTATCAATAATGAGATATTCACAACACCCATGATGGTTATGAATATGCTGGTATAGTTTTAGATCACAAAATGTAGCAAACTCTCCACATGGAAGGCAGAACCAAGGTCTTTATTCAGAAACCAGAA
>CM053598.1:208343420-208363758 GCA_028646575.1 Pseudocheirus occidentalis
CTTCCCTCCTTCCTTCCTTCCTTCCCTCTTTCCCTCCCTCCTTCCCTCCCTCCCTCTCTGGGGTACAGATTGGACCACAATAGTCCCTGCCCAAGCTCCGCTTAATGGCTGTATTTTGTATCCTTCTGTCTTACAGTGAATGTCAATGGTAACTGTTTCTCTTTGGAACAGCCACCCTGAGGGTCTTCCCCTCCCAGCTTGACTATTTTTTTTTTCTTTTTTTCTAATTAAAGGAGCCGTCCCTTGACTCACTTCTTAAAGCAGCTGTTCTTACCCTGTGGCTTATGTTCAATCTGTAGCAATGAAAATACATCCTGTGTATCAGATATTTACATTACGATTCATAACAATAGCAAAATTACAGTTATGAAGGAGCAATGAAAATAATTTTCTGGTTGGGGGGTCACCACACCATGAGGAACTGTATTAAAGGGTCGCGGCATTAGGAAGGTTGAGAACCGGTCTTAAAGAGACCTGTTTCCTAAATGGGCTTTACCTCACTCCAAGTGAGTACATGAAAAGGCCTTAACCTAAAAGGGCCAGGGTCTCCCATTGCATCCAGTCATCTTGATGAATATCTGGTCACAGGATTCAGTTGACTGTGGAGGAGACAGTGAGGCTGGTGATCTTGCAAAGCCATCCCTCCCTCAAATCAAAGTCAACTGTGAGTCACGTCATCATCTTCCTAAGGTGATAGTTCTCTTCAAAAACAAAGGGCAGACCTACACAAATGGCAGTTAAGTGGCACAGCGCTTAGAATGCTGGACTTGGAGTGGGGCAGACCTGCCCTGCCTCAGACGCTTAACTGAGTGACCGAACAAATCACATAATCTTTCTGTGCCTCAGTTTCCTTATCTGTACATTATGGATCAAATGAGATAACACATGGTGGTGAGGAGGAGGAGGAGGAAGAGGAGGAAAAGATGATGGTGGCCTAGAATCAACAGAACAAAAATGGTTAGTAGTGAATTGTTAACTAACAGGAGAAGGGCAACAGTAACAGGGCACTTAGTTTTCCTCGGAGAGTTCAAGTCACTAGGCATAGATAAACACTGTTTTCAGTTAGGGAAAGAACTGACAGTTGTGATTACTAAACCAGTGATCTCTGAAAGACCTTGGAGAATAGGAAAGATAAAGCAGGAAGGTTGCTTGGTGGTTTCCAGTCCTATCTAATCCTTAATGACCCTTTGGGGGTTTTCTTGGCAAAGACACTGGACTGGTTCGCCATTTGCTTCTCTAGTTCATTTTACAGACAAACAGGGTTAAATGACTTGCTCAGGGTCACATAGCTAGTAAATGTCTGAAGCTGAATTTATATTTTTATATAATATATTTTATATATTTTGGAGTCTTCCTGAGCCCAGGCTTGGCACTCTCCATTGAGCTACCTTGCTGGCCCAAAGTAGGAATAGAAATAAGAAAATGACCAGATTTTCCAAAAAAGGCAAGGGAACAAAGTTTGCATATTACAAGCCAGTGAGCCTGATTTAAATTCCTGGCAAAATTCTAGGATGAAGTATTAAAGGGATGGTGAATACACTTTTCAAAAAGGAAGCAGTGACCACTGAGAATTAGATTAGCTTTATTCGGGATAAAATGATTGATTCCCGTTGGTAAATCAGTGACAGTATCGACAATAATAAGGACATTCAGTACTTTATAGTTACTTTATTTCATTTGATCTTTAAAATAACCTAGTGATATGAGTGCTACAAATAATATGCTGGATAACAGGATTCAAAAAGACCTTGACAAACTATAGCATTCATCAGAATCTACTATAATAACGAGTTGTAATCATAATAATAATAAGTAATAATGACTAATAAGTCAGTCACTAATCATTTATTCAGCACCTTCTGTGTGCTGGGTGTTGTGCTAAGTTCTGGAGATACAAAGAAAGGTAAAAGGCAGCTCGTGGACTCAAATAGCTCACAATCTAAGGGGATGAGGAGCAGTCAACAAGTGAACGTGTACAAGGAAGCTATTTACAGGAAAAATAGGAAATGATCAACAGACGGAAAGTACTAGAATGATGAAGGATTGAGAAAAATCTTTCTGTAGATGGCAGGATGTTAGCTGGGCCCTGAAGGAAGTTAGGAGGTAGAGAGGCAGAAAGCATTCCAGGCATGGGGCACATCGGGAGAAAATCCCTGAAGCCAAGAGATGGAGTATCTTGTTTGTGAAACAGCAAGGAAGCCAGTATCACTGGATCGAAGAATACAGGAGGGGGGGTGCACAGGAAAGGGAAGAGGGGGCTAGGTAATGAAAGGCTTTGAATGCCGAGCAGGATTGTTTATTTGATCCCGCATATGCGAAGCAAGCAGTGGAGTTTATTGAGTATGGGAGTGATATGGCCAGACCTATCTTTCTTTAGGAAGATCACTTGGGCAGCTGAGTGGAGAATGGACTGGAGTGGGAAAAGACTTGAGGAAGGGCAAATCCACCATCAGGCCCGTGAAACAGAACAGTAATGAGGTAGTGGAGGCTGCAGCAGGCTCATGGCGGTGTCGGAGGAGAGGAGATTAAATTTACTAAGCATCCACTAACCAGCGTTTATGAAGCCCAGGCTTTGTGCCAAGAGCTGGTAACGCAAAGACAAAAACAGAACAAGGGTCAGTGAAATGGGGATAAACGTAAAGCTTTATGCTGTGGTTGAAAAAAAGTTCTATTTCACAAGGACAAGATAAAGGAAACATGACTAAAGAGCAGTTCTGAAGAAGAAAGCTACAATGCAGACCAGAAGCTCAAGAATATGTTGGAAAGTAAATGCAATTGAAGGCCACATTAGAGAGAACTAGTGTTGAGGACTAGAGAAGGGAATGTTTTTCCTGCACTTTGCCATCATCACACCACAGCGGCAGTGCTTTTCTTGAATGCTACAGCGCCAATGCAATGTTCACAGCACCAACATTGACTGTAAATATGCCGGCATAATGCTCAATCACAAAATAAAACAAACTTTTCATATAGAAGAAAGAGGCAAAACATTCAGACACCAGAAAACTGAATCCCCAAACCAGAAAGTCAAATCCATCACAGTAACACAGGAGTTAATACACCATAACAGCACAGAGAGCCACACCATCTGTTAGTCTTTCCGCAAACCAACCTGTCTGCCTGGGTACCTCCTTTCCTCTGTCCTCTCCTCCCTCCCTCTCTAACTGCTCTGACTCCCCATTTCCTGTGGCCTCTGCTCCATTGTTCAGCAAACTTCTTCCACCATAGGCTCCATGTGATTACATTCACCCTATTAAGGGGCAGGGAAGGTCTTCAAATTCCCTTAGGCTTATTAAGGGGCAGAGATCTTCAGAACACCATTACCATTATAAATGCCTAGAAGATGGTAATTGAATTTGAAAGGCCTTGAGATTGGGCTATTGATATGAGGATTGGTTGGAGGAACTAGACAAAAAAAGCTATTGGACAAAATGAGACAATTGCCTTCAAGTTTTTGAAGGTCCTCAGATGGTGGGGAGATTGGATTTTAAAAAAAAATTTTTTTAATGAATAAATTTATTTATTTTCTTGTTTACATCATTCATTTCCATGAGATTTTGAATTACAAATTTTCTCCCCATCTTTCCCCTACCCACCCCCCCAAACAGTGATCCCACTGTGTACCCCCTCCCCCAATCTGCTCTCTCCTATGTCCTCCCCCTCACTCCTCTGACTTTCCAGTAGGACAGGATGGAGGGAGATTGGATTCTGACCCCAGTGGGCAGAACTAGGGACAGTGATTTCAGGAGAGGAATATTTAGGCTCAATTTAAGGGAAAAAAAAGGCTAACAATTTTTTCTCCAAAAGTAGGAGGGGTTGCCTCAGGAGGTAGTGGTTACCCCTTGTTTGGGGTCTTTGAACATTAATAGGATGCATTAGAGTAGGTGATTCTTGGTCAGGAATGGGTCAGAATAGATAGTCTCTAAAGTTCCTCTGACTGGAGTGTCATTCTGTGAAATGATTCACATGCTTTTGTTTTCGTTTTTTGAGGTAGAAAGGCAAGGCAATTGGGGGTAAGTGACTTGCCAAGGTCACACAGCTAGTTAAGTGTGCCAGATGTCTGAGGTCTGACTTGAACTCAGGTCCTCGATTCCAGGGCTGGTGGTCTATTCACTCCGCCACCTAGCTGCTTGCGATTTGTAAAGATTCACATGTTTAATTTGCACTTCCCTCACATTATGCCCACTGGGAAATTTTCTTTGGGTCCAAGGATAACTATTAGTGTTGAACAGATGACATCTGACTTATAGGTTGTCCTCATTAAGCAGTGTCTCTGGGGTCTCTGACCCCAGGAGTACGTCAGTCTTGGGAAGAGATGAACTTATATATGTTTGAAGTTTATACAAAGATTGAAAAAATAAGCCACAACCCAGGTCCTTTAGGAAGTAAGGTCTAGATCTGTCAGTTACAGATTCAAACTCTAAATATTATGGTCAATGCTTATTTATTTGAGGCTCATTGTTCAGCATGTTGACTCTCACCAGGTTCTTTGCACAGAGGAGGTTATATACCATGAAAAGAACCCTGGCAGTAGAGTCACACGTCCTGTGTTCAAATGCTGCCTCTTGTATTTTCTGTTTATGTGATCTGGGGCAAGTCAGAGCTTCCCTATTTCCTCATCTGGAAAATGAAGGAGTTGGACTAAATGGCCCTTATGGCTGTAAATCTATAATCCTAGCACCTCTTTTTCTCTGGCTCTCTGCCTTTATTACTCATTGGTGAATAAGAAACATAAAAGGAGGAGAAAGTACATGATTGTTTGACTTTTATTTTCTCGAAAGGTTTTTTGTTCTTCAGAGAGGATAATTTTTTTAACTATTTGCTAAAAATAAGGGATTGAGTTTATTTATGGATTTCGGTATATCAGTATTTTATGCATTTATTATTAGCCAGCATGAGAGAGAGTGTAGTGTGCCAGAAAGGGAACTTGAGGTCTGGAAGCACAGAGTCTGAAGAAAAAGGAGGAAGTTAAAGGTCAAACCCAGATGAAAGACTATTGACAATATTACTAATTATTAATTAATGAAATTTATACAGTAGAGTGGCCAGGTGGCCTAGTGGATAGAGTGGCTAGCCTGGAGTCAGTCAGGAAGACTCATCTTCCTGAATTCAGTTCTGGCCTTAGTTACTTACTGGCCACGCGACTCCAGGGAAATCACTTAAACCCCATTTGCCTCAGTCTCTTCATCCGTAAATTTAGTTGGAGAAGAAAGTGGCCGCTCCGGTATCTCTGCCAAGAAAACCTCGGATGAGGTCGGACACAACCGAAAACAACTGAACAACAAGATTAATTTGATAATACTGGCATTGAGGTTAGTAATGTGAGATTATCAAAGCCGGAGGTTTGGGCGACAGCTCACATTTCTGAAGCTTTTCAGCAGCTCTCCCTGGGCTGTATGTGCTTGTTGACCAACTGCATTTTTATGAAGATGTGTCTGGAATAAATTGTCTAAGACTCCTATGGGGCTTGGAGGATGAATTTCAGTTACTCTTCTTTAAAATGCACAGTATTTTTCCAAATCACCAATCAGTTGTAATTATCATAATTACTACTGAGCTGATTTGATTATAAATATTAAATGAAAATCAAATAAGGGAGATTTTGTTCTTTTTTTCCTGCTCCCATCATTTCAGGGGTAATTCCTTTGGAAAATTAATTCAAGACAAATGTAGGAGAAAGAGACAACTAAATTATCAGGGAGAGTTTTTTTTTTGTTTGGTTAGCTGGGTTTTTTTGTTTTTTGTTTTTTTCCTGCTCTGTCAGTCTGTGACAAGTTTTATGAGAAACTGGCTTGTTTCTTTCCTCTTTTTTTGTGTGGTTTTGATTTTTTTGTTTGTTTGGTTTTTATGGTCATGTGATTTCATTGATCTATGTAACTCCCACTAAGGAGAAATTAGATTTAGAACTAGAAAAAAACCCCTTTCCAGGCCATTTAGTCCAACCCCCTTCATTTTCTAGATGAGAAATCAGAGACCCAGAGAAGATGAAATGACTTACCCAAGGTCATACCACCCTTCTTCTAATGCAGATCACCAACTCTTCTATTTGGAGTCATTGAGAAGGCAAAGTATTTGAAAAGACTAGCCGTGGAGGCACATTACCTGGGTTCAAATCCCACTTCTGTCCCTTACTTAAGAGTAACCTCAGGCAAATCACTTAACCTCAGCTAAGACCTCAGCCTCCTCATCTGCAAAATGGAACAACTTGACTAGATGACCCGTAAGATCCTCCACAGTTCTAGATCTTTGAATTTTAAGAATTTGCCCATAGCACCAACAGGTGCTTTGCTTAGGATCACTGAGTCAGTATGTGTTGGAGGCAAGACTTGAATCTAGGTCCTTCTGTCTCTTTTTCAACACAATTTAGGCGTATCTTTTTTTTTTTTTAGATATATGCCTCCCTCCTTCTTTATTGCTCATTCTGCTAGTTATATATCTATTAAAACAATTTTTTTTTAATTTTTGCTTTTTGGAGGGGGATGGGCAGCACAGTTGGGATTAATGGACTTGCCCAAGGTCACAGGACTAGTAAGTGTTAAGTGTCTGAGCCTGGATTTGAACTCAGGTCCTCCTAATTCCAGGGCTGCTACTCTATTTACTGCACCACCTAGCTGCTTCTCACACATCTATTTTTTAAAAATATTTAATTAGTTATACACCTAAATTAGAACTTTACAAAATCAAGAAAATGGAGGTTTAAATTTTATTCATATATATAAAATACCCTTTTCGATGAATCAGTCTTAAAAACAAAGTCCATGGTGTGATTTGTATAGCCAGATCAAAGCTTTGAGCAGATGTCATTCATGCCACCGTCTCTTTTATTTCTCTTAGGTTCAAAGGTATTATAGTGTCAAAGTTCTGGGATCTTTTTTACTTTTAACTTCTCTTAAAAACCCAATTGGTGCCTTAAGATTATGACTTCTCTCTGTCCTTAAGCAATTTTGCAAAAGAGAGATTGCATTTAGATGTTTTTGTTACAGCCTGCATTGACTAAGGCTCACATATGACTGACAGAGTAAGGATTGGAACCTGGTCCTTTGCATGAGAAGGACTACACCACACAAGAATTTCTTCCTATACCCAAGAAATACCCAAGGAGAGGTCATTTCATCTTGACGGGAGGCAGGTTCTCAGTTTCCATGGTCCCAGCTCCTGCCAGCTCCTTGTTGTCCAGCTTCTTGTCCAGTTACTGTTCCATATTGAAGTTCACCGTGTCTAGACCACCTCAAGTCCTTCACGGTTTCTGTTCCTGGGAAGACAGCTTAACAAAGTCATAATAACATACATTCACATTACCGGCATCCTCATCAATTCACTTTCTGCCAGTGAAATCAACATATACCCAACAATAAGGTCATCATCAAATATAGTCCCAGCACAAATCATCAATATAGTCCCAGGACCTCTGAAAATGTCAGCAAGACACTCCTCTGGGATTTCAGCACCATAGTCGTGCTTCCTCCCAGGTCTCCTCTCTTCTCATTTCTCAATTTTTCTTAATTCTTTTCTATCTCTCCAGCAGTAGTTGCTCAGCCTCTAAATGCCTGCTCTCAGCAGTTCTGGCCCCTAGCTGGTTCTGGCCTCTCTCAGCTTGGGCTTTTCCTTATGTATGATATTAACTCCTCTCTGTTCTGCCCCTTTCTGTTATATCAACAAGTTCATCCCACTGTGGGATTCACAAGTTTTGAATCTTAATACTTGACAGGATCACAAACTTGAAACAAGCCACTAAGTACCTGTTTGATTACAAATAGAAGAGGCATGAAAGATCTTCAAATTCCTTTATTATTACAAGGGGCTAAACCAGGTTGAGGATAATAGATGGGCCTCAAATGTATTGGTGGATGAGGGGGATGTAAAGACTTTCACTGGCAGAATGGGTAGATGAGAACAATTTGTTATCCAATGGCCATGAAGGCAGGAGAGCCAAGAAATCACCCCTTGATATCATTGGTCTGCTTAGCTGTGTGAGCTCCAGTAAGCTGCTTAACCTCCCTTAACTGTTCTTCAGTTTCCTGCTCCATAAACTAATTGGATTCTGCCTTCTAAGATCCCAGTCCAGCTCTAAAGTTTGTAATCCTATGAAGGGATCTTAGAGATCATCAAAGGTGGTAGATGATGGATAATTTGAGAGATGAAAAGACTGAAGCCCAGAAAAGGTAGCAAGAGGCAGAAGCAGGATTTGAATCCTTCCCTTGTAGATAGAAATCCTATAATCCCTTTATGCTGTGCTATAGAGTAACATCAAAGACTCTGTAGGAACTATGCCATAATTTCCTTTTGAGGAATGTGAGAGGAAGACATACTCACTGATTACTTTTTTTTTTTTTTACTGGTTTCAGTATTTTTAAATTTTTAAATTTGAATTTTAAATTGTGACCTCGGGCATTTTTTATTTGATCCCTTAGTTTTTCTCTGAGGAAGGTTTCCTTCATATGCCCCAGATTTGAATTTTGTTTTCTTTGCAGCTTGGCTCAGTTCAGCGTACCTCATAAATAACCCATTTGCTGCCACCCTTGAGATAACACTGTGTCCTCGGCTTTGCAATCTCTAGCACCAGAACAAAGGCTGTGTGTGCAAGAACTAGCTGGGCATTCTTGTGTATTAGAAGGGATAAAAGCTAAGACTAAAAATTACAATTAAATGGAGAACAAGATTTCCTTCTTTCCCTGTGACTGTCACCCTGTGCTTGTATGGGCTCCGCGGTTCCTTATTAAGGAGCATTCAGGAAGACTGCAGCTTTTTGCCTCTATGGAAGATGCTGAGAGCAGTGGATAAATAGGACGCTGGGGGAGGAGGGGTTTCCTCTTCCCTAAGTGAGGTGGATGGATGTACAGGCATTAACAAGGAGCTTTCCGTTATGACCTACGGAATGATTTTCTTTCTCATAAATAGTAAGTGCTATTTCAGACATCCGCTCCATCTGTGTATGACCACGGCATGTTTGGTGACGGTGAATAGGAATTAGCAGTTCAGGAGTGCAGTGGTGCAAGTGCTTTGGGCATTTGGGGGTGGGGAGGGGAGGGAGAGCGAAAGGGGGATGGGCACTGCAATGACTGTCTGCCTGTGCGCGTGTGTGGCTGGCGTGTGGCTATGGGGTCTGCCTTTGACAAGTGGTGAGAATAGATGAAGCTCAATGGAAGACCTTATGCTACTGCATAGACGCTATTGTGAGGCCTTTCACTTCTGGTCGTGGTGCCAATGTCACGCAACAGGGGGAGGCTTCAAGCATCTTGGCTAAAGAAATGTCTTAATAGAAGAACTCGGTTCTTTCTTAGGAAGTAATCAGGATACAAAAATGAGTTGTGTTCTTTTTGGCAATTAGTAGCTTCCTGCAGGATTGAGATTCAGTTATTTCAACCAAAAATTAACATTGAACCCATACTCTTAAATTTGGAATCTTTCAATAATATTATGAGTTCTCAGTAATTTTATGATTAATGTACTGACCAAGGATTTCATAACGTAGGTTTAAAACCTTTAACTTGCAGAGAAAGACCACAGAATAGATGTATTAGATGTGCATTTGCCTAGATTTTAAATATTTTTAAAGTATATTTTAAATTTAAACTACATTTTAAATATTAAAATTAAGATAGCTGGTACTATTTAATGCAACACATTAAGCTAGCTGGCACATAAATAAATGTTTAATAAATACTTGTTGATTGATTAAAGAAGCATCATTCATGATTTTGCAAGATTTTGGTCTTTGAGAAAGATGTTGATATTTTCAAGAGGAAAAGAGGAAAAGAAGGGTATTCTAGTAACTCAGCTGGTTAAAATTAAAAGGGGGGAAAATCCTTTGTTCAATAGACCTAGCTTATTTTCTACATATGGCGTCGTTGGTGTGCCTTTGGTCCTGACCTTTGGCAAATGAGCTTTTTCCTTACTCTATGGCTGACTCTGAGTCAGCTTTCTTTGTTTTTTTGTTCAGCTTTGAAGTTTGATTACCTTGACCAAATGTTCTTGGAGTTTGGATCAGGTCTCCTACTTCATTCCATTTGTGATGGAAAATAAGTGGTTTATCCCAAGTCTGCCTTCCTTTCTTGCATACCAAAGTTTGGGGTTCTCCTGTTGCTTATAGGGTTGCAGAGTAATGCAATTTGCATTTTTTATTTTTTAAATGTGATTCATTCCCCACTGGTTAAACAAGTGCAGAGATGGAGAGTCCCAGGTATCTTCTTAACTGGTTGATAGAATATGGATTTGCCTCTTGTCATTGTTTGAATTTCTAAAGAGGTTTCAGTGTTGCCAGAACTTTGTTTTATTTTATTTTTTGATAGCAAGATGAAGGAAATATCCTACTGAAATTTGTTGAGAAATAACATTGTTGACCTACGTAAAAATACAAGTAATCGGGTTTAAAAGTTTAAGTAGAACATTGTTACACAGTAAATAAAGGCTTAGAGTAATGCTGTTAATTGTTCCTGAAGCTAAATATAACATTTTGAGGAGAAGCATTTGGAATGTATTATTAATTTTCTATGTATCATTTGTTAAAAGTTACTGTACTTTGTCCCAATGTGGAATAGGGTATCTCATGAGAGAGAAGGTTCTCTCTTTTTCTTGCTGGATATCTTAAAATGGAGGCAGGATAACTCCTTGGGTGTTATAAAAGAGATTCTTAGTCAGGGGTGAACTAGACTGGATTACCTCTGAGGTTCTTTCTGACTCAGAGTCTTCACTCTTCATGTAGAGATGGGATATTTGCTTTTTGAAGTAATCAGTATGTTGTAAGCAGTTTAATCAAACGAGGTCCAGTAGTGGGATTTGTAAGAGCAGAGAATTTAGAAACTCAAGGACTTTGCAAGTCATCTAGTTCAAAACCCTTACTTTACAAATGAGGAAACTGAGGCCCAATTAGGTCAAATGACTTACCAAAGGCTGGATGGTCACTTCTCAAGTATATTACAATGGAGATTAATTTTGGAATCCAAGTTGGATTAGAGAGCTAATGATATTCCTACCAACTCTCAAATTCTGTGATTCATTTAATCAGGCAGAAATAGGATTAGAACCCACATTTTCTCCACCCAAATCTTGTACTTCAACATTTTTTTCTTTCCCTATAAACCTGACATTGTTATCAGTGGTGTTTATCGGAATTCTGTAGTTCTCCTTTTCCAAGACATCCACCATTTTGTCCTCACTGACTGATACATATATTCAGAATGACTGAGCCTTGTCATGTGGGATATCTTAAGGGCTCTTTTTATCAAAAAGTTGTAGGTGAGGTAGAGCCATGGTACAAAACCAGAAAGTAAGCTGGATCACCATCTTTGTAAACTTTGTAATCTGAGCTTTCTTGCCAAGTTTTATACTTGCCCTCCTCCAAAAACAAAAGACAACCCCCCTAAAATGCCACTGGCTTTCTGCCAGCCTCCCTGTAGTGCTCCAAGGTCAGATAAATTGCTTTCACAATCTTCTGTCTCTCTCCAGGGTGCAGACGGCATACCTGAGCACCTGGTGTTCTTAGGTCAGGTCCTTCTGAACTCTCGATTTTTATAGCTGGACCTGCCATTCAACCCTGCATGCATGGCCAGTTCCTTTAGACATACAGATTCTGTTTTTCTTTTGATTGCTTTCTTCCTCCTTTCAATTTTTCATTCTATCCTTCCTCATTATAATGACAAAGACTCTCAAGTTCTTGTGAATGAACATTGGATTAAGTAGCCAAAGGAAGGAGGAGAGGGTGCAGCTCTGTAGGATCTTGGGGTGGGGGTGGGGAATGGGGGAGTTGAACATTGCCTTTCTTTTCCTTTTGTACTCAAGCTGTGGATTCTTTACTGGCCACCCCTCCTTCCAGTATAGCAGCTGCTCTGTGTTGTTTGTCTAAAGACTACATGTTCCACAATGCAGTTCACATCAGGCAGCTGGAGCTAGCCTGGTATTCTTTCTGGTTACAATAAAGCCCATATAAGCAAAACATTTGGGATAAGCTGGGTCTACCTTTAGGTCCAGGGCTGGATCCAGAATTCTATGTGGAGCACTTTTAATTTCAACTCAAAATTTAATTTTAACTCAAAAATTTCAGTGCGGTTTTGAAGATAATTACCTCTTCATAGTGTGACAGGAAGCTAAAAATAAAAGGATTACCTAAGAATGATAGAATTTTTAAAAATTAAATTATATTTTTAATTGACAAAAATCTACCTTCTCTGTCTTCCATTCTGTTCCTCCCAGTTGAGAAATAAAATAAAAAGAAAACATCTGTCATAAGCATTTATGATAAGGCAAAACAGATTCCTCTGGAGTTATGATTGGCCATTACACTGGTCAGAGTTCCTAAGGTTTTTGCAGTTGTTTGTCTTTATCATATTATCGTTGTATAAATTGTTCTCCTGGTTCTGCTCAGTTCACTTTGTAACAGATAATACAAGTCTTCCTGTGTTTCTCTGAAACCATCCCGTTTATCATTTTTTTACAGCATAATAGTACTTCATTTCATGTTTATACCATAACTTATTCAGCCATTCCTCAGCTGATAGCCTCTCAAATTCCCATCTTTGTCACCTCAAAAAGAGCTATAAATATTTTTTAACATCCTTGGTTAGAGTTTGCTCAGTTAGGATTAATCTCTACCAAAATCTGTCCTCCAAGAACTGCTTTACCCTCTTTTTTTTCTTCTTTTTTTTTGTTGAGTGAAATGTATTTCTGTATATGTTCTGTGTGTATTTTCTCCATGGACCAGTTTACTCGTCAGCTCTTCACCCCCCACGTTCCTCCCTGTCTGTACCGACTTCTAGTTGCACACTTCCAGTATGTAAGATACTCTTACCCCTTTATATATTCGTCTTCCTTTCTCTTTCCATTCTTCTTTTAAGACCAGAAACTTTAAGATCAGAAACTACTCTGAGGACTTCTGTCTAACTGGATCCCCTCCATGAGCCCTGATGATGATAGAGTTCAGAGGAGACACATGTATCATTTCTGCATATTAGAATATAAGTTTAGTTCCTTATGATTGATTGTTCTTACTTACCTTATAATGTTTCTACTAACTCCTGAAAAACTTCAGAGCCTCTATGGAGCTCCAGGCAAGGTGGTGGCTGCTAAGTAGTAGTGTGTCTCAGGCTCAATCTGACTGTGGCTCCTTAGTACTTGAATTCTTTCTCACTCCTTGGAGTACTTTTTCTTTGACGTGGAAGCTCTGAATTTTGGCTATGGTGTTGTTGGAAGTTTTTATTTTGGAGTTTCTTTGAGGTGATTGGAAGATTTTTTTTTTCTATTTCTACTTTGCTGTCTTTCTAAGAGATCTGGGCAGCTGTCTTTTATGATTTCTTGACATATGACTACGCTTTTTTTAGTCATGATTTTTAGGACATCCAAGTTTCTCTCCTTAATCTGTCTTTAAGGCCAGTAATTTTTGCTACTGATACCTTACTGTATCAACAATGCAGCATTCATAATGCCTACTAACTATAAATATGCTGATATGGTTATTAATCACAAAATATAATAAGCTTTCTACATGGTGCATATAGCTAGAACATTTATTCTAATACCAGAAAACTGAGTCCCCAAACCAGAAAGTCAAAACCATCACAGTAGCCATAGAGTCGGCAAACATAGTTAATGCGGTAAACACTTCACATTCTTCAAAACAGAACAGGCTATCTCAGGCAAAGATCTTCCTCTCCTCACTCACAGTAAATGCTCAGCCTCCACACAGCTCGTTCCCAGCAGCTCTGGCCCCCTGCAGTTCCCGTTTCTCCCCCCCCCCCCCCAACCCCCCACCCCGCGCAGTCCTCAGCAGGAGTCCTTAGCAGAAGTTCTGGCTGGCTCAAAAAAAAAAAAAAAAAGGAGTTTGCGCCATCACTGCCACCACCACTGCTGTTTCCAGACACCTCTAGCCCGGCTCCTACTTGGCTCTGGCTCCTTCCTGCTACATCAACAAGTTCAAGGGGCATGGAAGATCTTCAAATCCCATTACCATTATACTTACATTGAGATACCTTACATTTTTCTGCTGTTTTTTCCAGGCTCTTGATTTTGTTTTAATATTTCTCATCACCTCATTGAATCTTTGGCTTCTATTTGGACTACTCTAATTGCAGGGAATTTGTTGCTTGGGCAAAGTTTTGTGCTTCCAGTGCCAAGTCATTAACTCTCTTTCTTATTGTTCATTCCATAGCTCTCATTTCTCTTCTAGTTCTTTGTTCTAATGCTCTCATTTTATCAGTTCTTGTTTTGTTGCTTCTAGGAATTCCAGTTGAATTTGTGCCCGAGCTATGTTTTTCTTTGAGGTTTTGCTTATATATGTTTTTGGAGTTCTTCTCTTCTTCTGGGTTCATGCCTTGAATATAGTAACTTTTCACAATGGGATTCTTAATTCGTTTGTCAGTTTTTCAGCTTACTTCCTGATCTTGTACTTGATATTTGGGCCAGGTTCTACATACTTCTGTCAGGGCTAGTCTTCTATCACTTTCTTGGGAAAAGAGTTCAAAGGACAGCTCAGGTTGGGTGACCTACAAGCTATTAGTGTTCCCAGAGTGGTCTGAGCCGGGGCAAACTCTGATCATTGTCTGTCATCCTGCCCCAAGCCTAAGCTCTGTAAATCCCTGACCAGGATATGAATCTGAGCAATAGTAAACTGTTGCTAGACTCAGCTCCTGTCAGCTGGGAAATTCTGTTGGTTCTGAGCGACAGAACTGTAGGCTCCACTTTGGTCTGAGATTCCTGCCCTGATTACACATTACAATTAGCAATCTGCAGATTTCAAACTAAACTCAGAGTTACAGCTGAAACCTCTTTCTGCTCCTAGGGTCTGATCCTTATAGCTTCTGAACTTGCTTCATTCTGAACTTGGTTCACAGCCTAACTCCTGCAACAGCCACCCCTGTGTGAAACTCTCTTCCTCAGTATACCCTGGATCCCTCATCCTGAACTGCATAGTGATGAGCAAAGCTGTCAATCTACTCTGCTTCCTTTACCCTGCATCAAGTTACAATGCCCCCTTATGGTTCTGAGATCTCCTCTTGCCCAGGTTCACGGCTTCTTCCTAAGCTGGAGTGCTCTTCCAAAGCACACTTCTGGCCAGATCTTATCCCCAGTGTCCACAGACCTCTCTGTCTCCTAGGCTGACCTGGAGTAGAAAAATCTCATACTGTGATTTTTTTTAAATCTTGGATTTTTCCAGTTGTGTTTAGTTTCATATACTTTCTAGATTTGTTTGGAGGAGTTGGGTTTTTTCAGGTTTGTTTTCTTTGTGGGGTTCATGCTGCTGGGGAAAGCTTGCTATACTTCTGCTCAGCCATCGGGGCTCTGCCACCTGGAAACAGAAAAAATAACAAAAAGAAAAAGCTAACAGTTTTATAGAACATTTTTATGTGTCAGGCACTGTACTAAATAAACACTTTACAATTAGCATTTTATTTGGTCTTTACGACAACTCCAGGAGGTTGATGCTATTATTATCCCCATTTTACAGATGAGAAAACTAAGGCAAGCAGAGGTTAAGTGACTTCTCTGGGGTCACACAGCTAGTAAGTGCCCCAAGGTCTGTGAATCATAGGGCTTCACATTTATTTGTGTGTTTGTGCCCATTAGGAAACCCAGTAATCTATTAGAATTTTAGCATCCAAATTGTTTTCTTTATCAGATCTCTTGTCCAGTGAACTGTTATTACTGCTATTGCAGTGACTATTTGACACTGAGTTATTCAGCGCTTCATGTAACCCTACCTGACCCAATTGATTCCAAGACTCCCTTATTTTATGCCTTGGCTGTCACGTTCCCTTCATCACTAAAGGCTGAGAATCCTTTTTTATGTTGCCTCTTTCTTTTTCCTGCAAATATATTTAGGGTGAAGAAACTGAAGGAGACCTTTGCTTTTATACAGCAGCTGGACAAAAATATGAGCAACCTTCGAAGCTGGCTGGCTCGAATTGAGTCTGAGCTTGCTAAACCTGTTGTTTATGACATCTGTGATGATCAAGAAATCCAGAAGAGACTTGCTGAACAGCAGGTGGGAAAACTGAAAATTAACGCTTCAGAATGTATTTCTTTTTTTTTTTTTTTGCGGGTTTTCTTTTTGGAGGACAATTGGAGTTAAGTGACTTGCCCAAGGTCACATGGCTAATAAGTGTTAAGTGTATAAGGTTGGATTTGGACTCAGGTCCTCCTGA
Source organism: Pseudocheirus occidentalis (assembly GCA_028646575.1). NCBI lineage: Eukaryota > Metazoa > Chordata > Mammalia > Diprotodontia > Pseudocheiridae > Pseudocheirus > Pseudocheirus occidentalis. The sequence goes on from CM053598.1 coordinate 208,359,554, forward strand.
CTCCAGGGCTGGTGCTGTACTCACTGTGCCACCTAGCCGCCCCCAGAATGTATTTCTTTTTAACTTTTTAAAAATCTGTTTCAAATTATTTATCTCTTTATTATTAGCATAATAGTAGAATGTTCACATATTGTATGATTGTTTCTTTCCAGAGAAAACTAGCTACATGTATAAGCTACCCCATTTACCAGGGTACAAGTTTCTCCGATCCCCAGGTTTCTCTGCTGAAATGCACAGAACCGCATTCTGTAAAATATAGAACTTGATTTTTGTAATAGGTGAGAGAATTTTGGGACAAGATCAATTTGGAAGCTTCTGAATCTAACGAGTCTTCTTTTTTTTCTTCTAACAAAGCTTCCCTGGGCCTTTAGACACATTCTCAAGTGTGTTTATTAGTTGATTGTGACAAAAGTGGCTGGAAACAGATTTGAACCATTAGCCAGTAAAGACCATTAGTTGTTGCGCATTCCATGAAGTTGAAGTTACATATAGCTTGAAAAACCTTTCTGGTTCATTACACTCCTGACTGACTCTCTTCACGAATGTATGTGTTCCTATCCCCCATCTCACACCCAAATTGTGCTTGAGCTTCTTCCTATGGGATTCTAGATTTAGAACTAAAAGTCACCTTTGAGGTGATCTAATTCTTTGGAAGAAGACGAATCTGAGGCCAAGTGAGGTTGAATGATTTACCCAAGATTAAACAGGTAGCAAATGATGGAGTTGCCGTTTGAGCACAGATCCTGAGACTCCTGAAGCCTGTGTGCTTCCCACTAATTCCATCTTCCCTCTTCTCTGGGGAAGTAAAATATTTTTTTTAAAAATCTAAATGATTTTCTTTCCCTTAGTCCTGTGGATTGATTTGGCATGGCCAAAAGTACGGCTGCTCATGGATGAGCTTTGATGCTCATCCCTGTATTAAATCCTCACTGAATTTCGCCTTCACAAATGTGTTAGTGGCTTCCTCTCACAGGTCAAATGGTCAATACACCAGAAATAGTGTGCTCAGATTTCCAGAGTGTGCAGTGACAGAGATGAGATCCCAAATAGATCAGGTTTTTATGTATCAAATGTTTTGCAGGAAGCAAGGCATCCATGAATAATAAGAATTCATCTTACCTGAGTGCTAATAAGTTGTATAATTGCCTAGTTTTAGTTTGTACCTACCCTGATAATCCTATCAGGGGCTGAATTTGAGGGAACCTGAGTTCAGATCAAAGCCCTGTAACTTGCTACCTGTGTGACCAAGGCAAGGCTTTCTGGGCCTTGGTTCCTCAACTGTAAATGAAGAAGGAGGGTGGAATAGATGACCTTTCTAGTGCCTTCTAAGCTAAACCTATGATCCAGTGTGGGTCCTTCCTTAACACTTGCAAATTGTTTTGCTTTCTCCATCAACTCTTATGTAAATAGATTCAAATGAATGTTTTTTTGTTTAATGTAAAATGGTGGTTACAAATAATTTGTCAAACAGCCTAATATAAAGTTAAATACACATTATAAAATCCTTTTTAATTTTCATTTTCTTCTCAAGTTTGATTAGATATTTTTCAGGTGACTGTAATTGTCTGCTGCATGAAACTAGTTTAATCCCTTAAAATGAAATATTCTGAGAGTGTATTAATAGACACAACCTTGCTAGTAACCATTATTAAACTTAGAGTGAATAACTAATTATATCAGATATTTGAATTTTGCTCTCTCTCTACGTCCTAGGAGGAAGAGAGATTGACTGTAGGTATGAGGGCTTCCCATTATCCCCCCAACATTTTACAAGATAAAACCTGACTGAGATGATGTAATCTTCTGGAGACACAATTTGAATCAACTACTGACTTCTTTGTTGAAAAGAAATAGTTGTTCAATTGTGTCCAACTCTTAGTGACCTGATCTGGGATTTTCTTGGCAAAGACACTAGAGTTGTTTTCCTTTTTCTTCTCCAGTTCATTTTACAGATAAAGGAACCGAGGCAAACAAGGTTAAGTGACTTGCCCAGGGTCACACAGCTAGTAAGTGTCTGTGACTGGATTTAAACTCAGGAAGATGAGTCTTCCTGACTCCAGGCCCAGCACTGTATCCACAGCACCAAATAGCTACCCCAAAAGAAATAGTACAAAATCTGAAAGTGATTAACCTATGGTCCTATTTTGAGACCACAGGATAACAGATTTAGAAGTGGAAGGGACTTTATAGGTCTTCTGGTCCAGCACCCTCATTTTGCTAATGAGGAAACTCAACTCAAAGAGAGATTAAGTGATTTGGGCCACCCAAGAAAGAAGACTTAAAGATCTGAACCCTGCTGTTCTTCAGTACCGTCTACTCTACCTCATTGAGGAGTCCTGCTTCTGTTACCAAGGATTAGAGAATCGAATTTTCAATGCCAATATCCATATAACAAGTTAGAACTGTCTCGAGTTAGAACTTTAAAAGGATACAGTAATTTTTCATGTGTTCATGCCAAGCCACTACCCAAAGACACGGCCTTGTCCTCAGTAGTAAAAAACAAAATGTAGATCACCGAGGAATTACTTAGGATCATATTCATTTATATAATAGCTATCCTTCTAAAACATTTTTCCTGGTTGCATAATAGAAAACATTGCATTGTTGCTTTCAAAAATAATATGTTGTACAAGCCCTGTTTATGAGACAGATGTCTTCTATGCTGGATTTCAGCCTCTAGTTGCTTTTGGGCTGTGTAACTCAGAACTTCTTCTATTGACAGGCTTGCCTCTAAGCCTATTCCAAATGACCACTTCACCGTAAGAGGTCCTTTCGGTATTTCAGTAACTAAAACCATTTTAGATGGGGGTGGGATCTCAGTGGATCTACTTTAAGCTAATTTTCTCTCATTAATGAATAGTGTTATGCTGAGGTTCTAACAGACTGTCTTAACTATCTAAGGAAATGGCTTAGCTAAAAGGTCATTTCCAGTTTGGATGATTCACTTTTGTATCTTGCTTCCTATTTTCTTTTTCCTAGCTCCCTTTTCCTTTATTCCCTTCCCCTTTCATTCTTCCTGGCTGGCTTATTTTCTCTAGCTTCACATCAGCCCTTGAAGAGACCCCTCATGCTGGCTAGTCCCCTCCCCTTTTCTTCTCACCATGCAGTTGGCCATAATAAGTACAGCATCTTACACAACTGGATCAGAAATGGACAAAATACAGTTTCAAAAATCATGTGCAAAGGACTTTTTTTAGTAACGTACAGTGAGACTTCTAAATCTATCTCTGCTCTTAGTTCCAAAGTTGTAGTTCTGAAGCAGATTTTTGCATAAAATTAAGGGAGTTAGGGTTGGCAGGTTGTGATGATTCTGACAATATCGCACTTATTTTGGTAAGCCTAGTACAACTGAGAGCTGAGATTTTTACAATAATGTCATCCAATTGATTTTTACATGTTTCATGGTATATATTCTATATTTATATCTTTATGATAAAAGCAAAAACGTCTTTAAAAAATTTCTAAATTCTCATTTGGGAAGATTTGGGTATTTTGTTGTTGTGATGGTTACACTCAGATTTAAAAAAAAATTCAATATTCCTGTTCCTTGTCATATACTCTATATCTCAATTTCCCTTTTTCTATTGGTTTATCAGATACAATTTACGGGACCTGCAGAAAGACTCTTAAAAGTTAACTCTTAGGCATATAAATACACAAATTACTGAGCTTTCCACAGGACTTTCTACTCTTGCTGTGTAAATTAACCCCATGCCAGGTTTTCAAGAAAAACTAAATTGATATGACTCATAAACACTAGACTTAAAAAATCATATTTTAACATATCTTGATGAAGTAAAGTCCCATGCATCACCAGCATGATATCAGCAAGTTTAAAAAGAACTGGTCATTCTACGACCTGGCAAAGACTTTGTCAAATTAGAATCATTCTTTAAAAATCTATTCTAGCCTACAAGGTTAGAATGTTTTCTTTAACCACCGCTAAGAAATATCGGCCTGCATAATTTGTCAGATTATCAAAAGGAATAAATTGACTAAATTATCACGTCGGTACTTGGATCATATTTGGTACTGGTTTCCTGGTTTGCTTTGGGGAAGAGGCGTGAGGAGGAAGGATCAGGTTGAGTGTGCTTGTCAAGAGCTGGGTTTTAAGTCACAAGACTTTTTCTGAATAGACTTTATCAGTTCTGTCATTTCACCTTCGACAATACTCGGTTTGATGCACAAGAAGCCAGCTTATATTA
>CM053598.1:208364258-208387714 GCA_028646575.1 Pseudocheirus occidentalis
TCATCTCTGGCCTTCTGATTTAAGGGTCATCTTAGTATGGCCTTGTACTTGCTAAAAGGACCTTGTACTTGCTGAAACTTTCCCCACCACATACCAGGAAAACAGCAGTAGATTCTTCTTGCTCTATTCAAAAGTTCCAGAGCATTTGTTTGATTTCTCCTTTGTCCCGTGTATTACTACTCTCCTTTTATGTTTATATGTGTTCACATTCTCTTCTTTTCCCCTTTTACCCTCTGTCCCAGTAGATACTGTGTAAGTTCCTGGAGGGTAGAGATTGTTTACATTTTTGGCTCTGTATCTCTTGAGGCCTTGAGTTTTGTTTTTTTCCAAACCGGTCTAAGTAATTTCATTGATGTAGGGAGTTCCCAATATAAACCTAACATTAACCAATAATTTTAAAGGAGCAAGAGCTCCTTTAACCAACAGGAGCCAATACATGCTCTGTGATTTTTAGTCTCTGAGAACCGATTAACTCTGACACCGACAAGTTAAATGATTTGCCTATGGTCACACATCCTGAATGTGTCATAGGCAAGCCTTGAATTCTGATCATTCTGACTTTGCCATCCCTGATTCCACTTAAATCCCTGGGACAACACTGAACACTCTGACAAGTTTCAAGTTTGCCTTCAAGACAAGGCGCAAAAAGAGTTTCCACAGTCCTGGAAAGATATATATCATTCTTGAAAAGCATTTCCCTTTATCTTTCGTCACCACTATCAGTGAAATCATAGCTGATGCCAAAAAGAAAATCTACCAGTAGATTATGTACGCACGTGGGAAGAGTACGTGGTAGGAATGATTTGTAGCAATCATTCATTTATTTTCTTTCATATTGACAGGACCTGCAACGAGATATTGAACAGCATAGTGCGGGGGTAGAGTCTGTATTTAATATATGTGATGTCCTGTTACATGACTCGGATGCTTGTGCTAATGAGACGGAGTGTGATTCAATACAGCAGACGACCAGAAGCCTAGACAGACGGTGGCGAAATATTTGTGCCATGTCAATGGAGCGGCGAATGAAGTAAGAACTTTGAAAATGTGCCTTGCTTGTTTTATGTCTAGTGAATCAGATGCTCTTCCAGAGGATTCTTCGCTACCCTAGGATCCTGGAAGAGTTAACGCCTCACACTTTACTCCGAGGGTGTGAAATACTACTGAGAAAATAGAACCAAATGTGTATATGAAATATTCATTAAGGAAATGATTCAAGAAGACAACTCTGTAGTCTTCTTTTTAAAAAAATAACATCCATGAACCTAGATTTCGTTTCTTTATATGCTATGATGGAAAGAACACTAGAAGGGGCAGCTAGGTAGCACAGTGGACAGAGCACTGGCTCTGGAGTTGAGGACCTGAGTTCAAATCCAGCCTCAGACATTTACTATATATGTAAATATAGAAGGAAGAATACAAGGTCCTTGATGGTATTTTGTCTTTGTATGCCTGCCTAGTAAAGTATCTGACACCCAGTACGTGAACTAGAAGGATCAGGCACTTCAACTGACACAAAAATGTTATTTTAATTTTACTTTGAAATAAACATTTTTGTCCTCTCTGTATTTTCTTTGCCTTATGAATTAAAAAAAAAAGCATGTACGGAGTTAATCGACACATCTTGGTCCTTCCTAAGCTAAGAGAAAAGAAGGGTCTTCAAACCAGGGCAGTGAAAGAAGGACCTATTTGGTATCTATTTGTTTTTTGAAGTTCTTTTGTTCACTTTCATTTTTCTCTTTGACCTTTCCCCTCAAACCTACATTCTTCCATCTGACACATTGAGCTTTTCCTCATAACGAAGGAAAAGCAACCAGCACAACCACTGTGTCTAGCAGGTAACCTCATCCCACCACCCTTTCAGGCAAAGAGAAGGCAATGTGTTTCATTATCAATTCTCTAGGACTGAGCACTGCTTTCTTTCCACCAGGATTGAAGAAACGTGGAGACTCTGGCAGAAGTTTCTGGATGATTATTCCCGCTTCGAAGATTGGCTCAAGTCAGCAGAGAAAACAGCAGCCTATCCAAATTCATCAGAGGTGCTGTACACAAATGCTAAGGAAGAGCTGAAGAAGTTTGAGGTGAAAACCTTCTCTTATTCCAAATTTTTTTTTTAAATGTTCGGTCCACATTCTCTCTTCATTGTCCCATCCCCAGTTAAGAAAGCAAGAAAAGCAAAAACCCCTCTTACAACATGTATAACCAGTCAGAACAGATTCTCACATTAGCCATGTCCAAAAGTGTTTGTGGAGAGGTGTGTGTGTGTGCGCACGCGTGTGTTTGGGTATGGGTGTGGGTTGGGGGGGAAGGGTAGAAGTGTGGGTGTGGGTATGTTTACAGTTTTGCCATTTTTTGCCATTATTGTATAAATTGTTCTCTTGGTCCTGCTCCCTTCACTTTGTATCAGACAGTACAAGTCTTCCTGTGTTCTTCTGAAACCATCTTTCCTCATTTTTATAGCATAATAGTGTTCTATTGCATTTATATACCATAACTTACTCATCCAGTCCCCAATTGATGGGCATCACCCCTTACCACCTCAGTTAGATGAAAACTTCTCTGCTCCAGTACTTAGTACTTATGTAGTCATGAAACCTAAACAGGGTTTTCATTTCATGGACTTTTTCTAAGTTTCCCATAGTTTCTCATATATATGATCTGTGATTCTTTTTTTTTTTTAATTTTCTTTTTTGGAGGGGGGAAGGTAAAGCAATTGGTGTTAAGTGACTTGCTCAAGGTCACACGGCTAGTTTTTGTGTTAAGTGTCTGAGGTCAGATTTGAACTCAGGTCCTCCTGACTCCAGGGCTGGTGCTCTACTCACTGCACCACCTAGCTGCCCCATGATCTGTGATTCTTGATGTTAATATGGATTGTGACTTGGAAGTTAGCTCCTAAAGCATGACATGGGAAAGAGGGCAGTTTCAGGATGAGCAAATCTATGGTATAAATAAATCCACAAAGTAGCAGGGGCTTTGAAAGAACACATTTCTTCGGCAGCCCATGATAAACACTTGGCACTAAAATATTCCCCTCTTCCTCTGGAAGATATTGCGGGTTTGTTGTTCCAGATGTCTAGCTGATTTTATATAGAACTGTCTTTCAGGGGCATTAATAACATGCCTCTTGTTAAGATTTTTCTAACTGTGGAAAAAAGTCATCCAAATTGTCCATTTTTCATAGTGGATGGGGAAAGTACTTTGAGGCAGCTCTGACCGATATCCTATGTGTGATACAGGCTTTTCAGTGGCAGATTCACGAGAGACTCACTCAGCTAGAGCTGATCAATAAACAGTACAGGCGGCTTGCCCGCGAGAACCGCACAGACACTGCCAGCAAATTAAAGCAGATGGTCCATGAGGGCAATCAGCGTTGGGACAACCTCCAAAGACGAGTCACAGCCATTCTAAGGAGACTCAAGGTAACCTTGGAATCACTTCAGCTATATGCACCCTTGTGTCTTTAAATGGCACAAATTAAAGGGGAAATGGCAGAAATCGAGAATTCCAAGCCAGAGTTTAAGTTCTCTTAAAGGGACCTACACATTTTGGAACCCAAAATTAAAAAAAAAACCCACAAATATTAAAATTTTTTGTTTATATGTAATTAAGGGGAAAAATAAAAATGCAATATTTCACGTCTTGAAAAAAATATATATTTTTTTACAATGACTTACACATTCCTTGTCTTTTATTCTTATATATAAACTGCAACCACTCCTTTTTTTTCTAAGTATATCACAGGATATGATAATTAACTAATTAATGATAATAATGGCTTGCATGTATGGATCGCTTTGAGATTTGCAAGGTACTTCACATGCATGATCTCTTTTGACCCCTACAACAGTCCAGTAAGTTGTTGTGTTTTAGTCATTTTTGTTGTATCTGTCTCTTCATGACTCCATTTGGGGTGCAAAGATACCGATGTGGTTTGCCATTTCCTTCTCTAGCTCATTTTAACAGAAAAGGAAACTGAGGCAAATAGGGTTACGTGACTTGCCCAACTAGTAAGTGTCTTAAGGCCAGATTTGAAAGCAGGTGTTCCTGACTCTAAGCCTGGTGTTCTATCCACTGCCTCACCTCGCTGCTCTGCCTGCCAGTGCGTAGGTGCTCTTAATTATCCCTGTTTTACAAATGAGGAACCTGAGACTCAAGTGAGTTGCCCTTCCTTGGCCGCAGCGTTAGTAAGTATTCTGAGGCAAGAGCTGAACTAAAGTTTTCCCAATTTCAAGTCCAGAACTCTCTCCACTTTTCCACCTTGCTAATGCTAGGTATATTTGTATCAGCTATACCCACAACTAAGAATTTAGATCCCTGTGTTATCAGAAACCCTCCTAGTCATTGTTTTATCTGAGGTGTTTCCAGAACTCAGTTCTGTACATGTCTATTTATGGGTACACTGCTTTCATTTTTGCATTAAGGGAGGTGCTTTCTACAGACACGACCGTCTGTAGATCGCGAAAGGTTGAGACACTTACTTCCCTTTTAGTGTGTCCAATCACGTTATCTTATTTCAGAGATCTGAATTGGCCTCTTTTGTCTTTTTAAGAATATTTGCTTTCAGCCTTTATCATTCAGAAAATTTAGTATAGGGGAGTTTGAATATGGGTTTGCAGAACTAGAACAGTGAGTTGGGTGCCTAAAGTTATCTTACTCCCTGCTCCTGTACCTAAGGTGTAGCTTCGCTAAAAATTTTATGGGGGGATAAGAATCCATCCCTTTTCTCTTCCTCCAGAAGAAGGGATTCCATAGTTCTCCTTTGGAATCCATTCTATTTTCAACATAATGCCTTCAATCCAACCTTATTCCATCGTCACCACTGAAAGCCTTTCCTGTAAAATTATGGAGTTTACAAGTGCAGATAGATAAGTGTGTCTGTCTTTGCCAGTTGAGGAGACACTTTTAATATTTACATTCTTCCCCTTTCCCTTTGAGAAAGTATGTTCAAAATTAGAATAGCGAAAGCACCCAGCGAACTCAAGTCATCTAACACTTAAATCAGAGCAATCATTTAGCAACAATACCGGGTATATAAGAGACCTTAGAGGCCTTAGGCAAATTGCTCCTCATCAGCCAAACGAGGAGCTCAATTTAGATGGTCTAGAAAGCCTTTTCCAGATCTAAATTCTGGTGGTATCTTGTTCAACTCTTGTCTTTTTACAATGAGAAACCTGAGGCCCAGAGAAGGAGAGATTTTAAAGTAATCCATTTAGTGCTGTAAAGGAACTCGGGGATTGTTACATACAAGCCCCTCTTTTTATAGTTGAAGAAACTTGCCCTGGGACTAAAGCCTAGCTCCCTGACTCCTCAGGAGAATGGTCTTTCTTCCCTTTCCTCTCTTTCTACAGTCATCTTCTATGGACAGAATTAGACTGGAGCAAATATACTGTGAATCCTAACCAAGCAGTTAAAACATACCTTTTTATTCTACTGTTGTATAGCATTTTACCAATCAAAGGGAAGAATTTGAAGGCACCCGGGAGAGCATTCTGGTGTGGCTCACTGAAATGGACCTGCAGCTGACAAACGTGGAGCATTTCTCCGAGAGCGATGTGGATGACAAAATGCGCCAGCTGCATGTAAGCATTGTTTGTAAGCATGTCCCTGAAGCAGACCAGGGCCCCCATGGGCCAGTCAGCATGGCAGGAAGGGATCCCGGATCAGATTGTAAGAATCCAGGCTGCTCCCAAAGCTACTGGGTTACCAGCATCAGAACGCTGTTTTCTGCAGTCTGGGAATGGATTGTAGTATGGAAGTTGTTAGGGGTTTTTGGTTTTGTTTTTTTGGGGGGGTTTGTTTTGTTTTTCCCCCAGTCAGGCAGAAGGATGGAAACTTAGCCAGATCTGTGATTGCATCCGTGTAGGATGCTTCTGATCAGGAAACAGGCCCTCCACTGATTTAGATTGGGGCCAGAGAGATACCTGGGGCACTGAGCGGTTGAGGGACTTGCCCTGAGCCATATAGCTTATATATGTCAGAGGCAGAGGTCTTTTTGACTCCAAGACTCATTCTCCATCTGTTGTGCTAAAGCTTCCTCTTACCACCTTTATTATGAATTGTCATTTTTTATGAATTTGAATTGTCATGTCAGTCATGAACTTTATTATGAACTGTCATTCAGTCATGTCCAACTCTTTTTTAACCCCATGAACTATAAAGCGCCAACCCTGTCCATGGGGTCTTCTTGCCAAAGATACCAAAGTGGCTTGTCACTTCCTTCTCCAGTGGTTAAGTGACTTGCCCAGGGTTAAACAGCTAGCCCGTGTCTGATTGGAACTTTTCTTCCGAACTCCAGGGCCATTGCTCCAGCCACTAAGCCATCTTCTTAACTTTTCTTTAGGTATTAGAAAAGGTCAAGAAGTGAAATTTGCCACACACTAATAACCCTTACACATGTGAACCATTGAAATGACAAGGTCAAAGTGAAAGGCCCCCTAGGAAAACAATATGGGAGAATTGCTTCTGCCGTTGAGTGATTAAGATACATATGGTGTCTAGTCAAACATGACAAATTTTCGGGAAGTTTTAAAATGGAAAAATTCCTAAATGAGGGAAAAAATGATTTGCTCTTTTAAAAAGTAAAGAGGGGAAGTATTTTACTTTAGCATGTCTCCCTCTCAAGTAAAAATTAAATTTAAATTTAAAAAGAAAATGTAATCCTCCTAACAACTATACATGGTCCAGTGAAACACATTCCCACTACAGGCTGTGTTCAGAAATGTATGTCTCAATCTGCTTTTTGCATCCATTATCCCTTGGGAAGAAAGTTGACCGTGTCCTTCATCTTCAGACCTCTGGATTCATGGTTTGTCATTGATGAAGAGGAATATTTTAGCAGCACAGGGCAAGCTTTTTGACTGTGGACTTTATGGTTAAAGAAAAAATTAGGTTAAAGAAAAGGTTTTGATTCTTCCTGAAGAGAAAAAAATCCAGCTGAAGTCTGTTGGAAAATATTTTAAGCAGTCTTTTCTCATATTCTAAACAGGGTTTCCAACAGGAAATTACATTAAATACCAACAAGATTGACCAGTTAATTGTCTTTGGAGAGCAGCTGATTCAGAAGAGTGAGCCGATGGATGCTGTATTGATTGAAAATGAGTTAGAAGAACTCCATCGGTATTGCCAAGAAGTGTTTGGCCGAGTGGCCCGATTTCACCAGCGGCTGACCTCTCACAGTCCAGTAAGAGAAATACATTTGTTGTTGACTTTCAACAACAGATTTAAGATTGGTTCAGAATTGGGTTTGTGTGTGTGTGTGTGTGTGTGTGCGCGCGCGTGTGTTTGAGAATTGGAAATAGATATCTAAATATTAGTCGGTGTAGGAGTCCACACAAATGAATTTTTTGTTTAACAGGCTCCTGTTTGGTTTCTATTTTGTTATCATTCTTGCAGGGCACTGCCCTTTCCACCATACCCTTCATGCTGCACCAAATCCAAACTTATTTTCTGATGAGCAAATAATGGGAAAGTGGCTCTTGTAAAGTGTTTTTGTGGAAAATATTAGACTTTTGTTCAATGTCATTAGGATTTTATTTTATCTTTCATCTGGGAGATATTTAATGATTGTTGAATTTAATAATTTAAACAAAATCATTATATCCTTTGAGTGTGGTTGTATTGTATTCCTGAATGTAGCCTTCTCTGGGCATATATAAACAAACACCCCCAGAATCAGCTAATATTGATTTTTAAAAAAAAATTTACTATTAGTAAATATTTGTCATTTACTTTGTCTTAATTGCTGGCTCACTTACTTTTAGAATTTCCTAGTACTTTGCTCTCCTTTGGAATTGACTGCTTTGGGTCAAGAGCATCATTTTGCAAAGGCGGCTTCTATCCATTCTCAGGCAGTTGTTAAAAGAACAAATTCCATTTTTTTTCTTTTTGCAGGTGGCAGTTGAGTACAAATCATTGCCAATCTAACCTTAGTGTGCTGAGAACATTATTTAATGATGGCCACTTAAAATTACAAGTGACCCTTTCTTTTATCTCACTCTATGGCCAGTTACCTTTTCCCCTCTCCATAACTGTAGCCACCAAAATTACCCCACAATTCTGTCTGTTTTTAAAATCCGGCATCTGCCATCATTTCCTTCCTGTGACTCAAATGAGATATAATGTAACTGAGAATTAAAAGAGAATGAATTTGCAAGTCAGGTAATCAAACACAGCAATGGGATAACTTCCTGGTTACAATTACACTTGAGTGATGACATTCTGTAGCAGGAAATCCTCCCCTCAGCCTCACCCTATGCCCAGAAGTTGAAATCCTCTCCCCATGTTCTTCTTCAGCCTAATTTGTTTCATTTTTAAAAATTGTTTCTTCTGTAGGGATTAGAAGATGAAAAAGAAGCTTCTGAAAACGAAACAGATGTGGAAGATTCAGGAGACATGCAGACTGACTCTTGGCATAAGAAGGAGGTGAACGAGGGACCATCATCCCCTCAGTCCCTTTGTCATCTGATGCCTCCCCCACTGGGTCATGAACGGTCAGGCTGTGAGACCCCTGTCAGTGTGGACTCTATTCCACTTGAATGGGATCACACAGGTGATGTGGGGGGCTCCTCCTCTCCTGAAGACGATGAAGAAGGCCCCTACTACAGTGTCGTGTCAGGTAAAGGCCATAAGTCTTGAGAGAAGCTTTCCCCCAGGGTTCCTGGTACCAGTAGGTTTGCTTGCATTTTTTTCTTTTTAAATAGCCAAGGGCATTGTCAACTCTTTGATTGTTCAGGTGCTAATTTTCTAATTTATAAATTACCTGGCCTTTTTAATCACTTCACTTCCTCCCATCTGTTCTTCTGTTTTGTGCCTATTTCCTTGATTTTTTTTGGCCAAAGGGAGTAGAAAGGGCAAAGAATTAAAAGGTAAAAATTCAGATCTATCCATTGCAAAAAGTCACTTACTCATTAGTAGCCCTGGTTAGGGAAAAAAATTGAAGCTCTTAGTTGAAATGAGGTGTTTGGCTTTTCTGTCAATTTCATCTTCTGCCCCCAACCCAATCCCCCCCAGTGCCGCAGATAATCAAAAGTTGCTGTAACACCACTTTTTAAAAAATATCTTTTATTAAAAGTACAGAAATGGATGGCTTTTGGAAACTTCTCGGCTAACAACAGTTCTGCTATTTTAAATGGTCAACCCGAGTATTTTATCCAGTGAGGAAAATGACATTGTTCTTTTTCAGATGTAGAAATCACTGAAAATCCTGAGGCATATCTTAAAATGACCACAGAAACTTTGAAAGTATCTTCTGGTAGGCCTCTGCCGATGCATGTGTCTCAACATGGCAACATTCCTGTGGCGCGCGCTGTGTTCCTAAACTTCTATCACATGTCACGTCTGACTTCTTGCCTTTTTGCTGACATCATGTCTTTGGGTCATGGTGTATTTATGCTGGGATCCTACTCACATCTACTCACATGCACGTCAGAAAATCTTATCATAAAAACCAGAGTTAAGTTCATTACCATGCATATTTCACTCCGTGGGTCTGTGCAGCTCAGACTTGAACTTTAGGGGCAGCTGGAAGGGGTTTCCTTCACTGTGTCTGTTTGATTCGAAGCCTTTAAGCATGGCCCAAGCTTTTTTTTTTTTCCCCCACGGTGGTTTGGTTTAAAACTCTTTTCTTGCTTATGGTGATCTCGGAAGAAGAGTCGGAGTTGGGTGGAAGGTGCTAAAATTTATTTAACATAAGCAACACTATTTTTCTTTGGCAATGAAAGCTGTGATTGTCCATGCTAGGTCAATAGTATGTACCAGAGCCATGGGCAGATGCTTTGGTATCTCCAGCCAGAGTTTGACATTCATTACTCCTTTGAGCTCTGAAAGAACATACATACATCATAACTGTAGTTCCAACAGACATTGCAGGCTAATGTCATGACTGGAGACCCAGCTTCTAAACCATCAGCTTCAGCAGCAGACTTTGTGTTCTGTCCCATCCTGAGAACATTCCATGAAAGCAACATGCCACAGCTGCATGACTCATCTCATTCCCATGTGGGACACTACTGACCTTTTGCAAACATGCATGCTTTGCAAGGAAAGCTGCAGAACTCATTTTTATGCCATAACCTGATGCCATGTTACTCATAATGCTTTTTTTGTGTGTGTGCAATTAAATAATGTCCCATCTACAGTGAATAGAAGGGAAAACATCATTCCTGTTTGTTTCAGGTAAATCCATTTCTGAGGCTCATGGATGGCATACTCCTGATAGCCCCACCCATCAAAAGCATCACTACAAACAAACTGAAGTTGATGGGAATGTACTGCCAATCATGCCTGAAAAAAGCACTGCATACAGTCCAGATTTTGTAAGTCTCCCGCTTTCTTCTATGCCTCTATAGTATGGGTAGTAATAAAAATGATGATGGTGGTTTTCAATAGCATTAGTAATGATATGTTGTGCTCTGAATACTCACATGCAGAGCCTGTGTCCAGAGTTCTTTTTCCATGGGTGGTTTAGGTTGTGTGTCCCATTATCCACATCATGCCTAGTCACCAGAAGAAACATTCTTCTAGGTCAGGAGCATGATCTGTGGCCAAAAGACAGTCTATTTGTGGCTCAAGCCTGTGATGTTGGCCTCTTTAGCATCATGTTGACCAAATAAAGTTGTACTTGGCCCAGAAAACATTAATAACTAAATATAGCTAATGTAACTTTGTTATCCAGGTCAATGGAAGGAACTGAGATAGGGAAAATCCAAAACAACATGTTGTCAAGAAGGCTTACAGAATTTGACACCATGGTAGATTTACCTTACGAATTACATCTTTCTTGGGCTAATTATAAATGGAATCTGTGTGCTCTGAGCAGGCAAGTAGGAAGAGGTCACTCAGGAGAGTTATGAGTGATTGGTTGGGAATCTGGCCTAAGATCCAAAATGGGTCACCTTGCAAAAGCCCAAGACCAAATCTCAGATCCAGGTGTCCATGCTCAAACTTATTCACTGTGGGAACTTGAGTGAATAATCTGATTTCTCCAAACCTCCATTTCCCCATCTGTAAATGGGAGTAGCAATACTTTCACTTACCTACTTCCCAAGGCTGTTGTGAAGAAATATACTTTCTACGCAGCTGAAAATACTACAGAAATGGGAGCTGGTGGCTTTACAAATGATTCAGAATCGACTGTTGCCTTTTTAAGAGTATTTTCTTGTTGAGACACTAAAAGTAATTGATACGTTTGCCTCACTAGTCCCCAGACTTCTCCGTTTGTTGAATTAGTGAACAGTTTTAATGTACTTGGTCAATACCAGCTCATTGTTGCTGTACAGCTCAGGGTTACTCTTCCTAATCAGCTGAAGCTTCTTTTATTATCCCCATGGATTGGTGTAGGCCAGGGGGTCGTAACTGCTTTTGTATCATGGAACCCCTTGGAAATCTGGTGAAACTTATGAAGTACTTCTCAGCATAAATGTTTTTAAATGCATAAAATAAACTGCATAGGATTTCAAAGGATATCAATTGTATCAAAATACAGTTAATATATTTTTTAGTTAATAGATATCATGTGAAGATAGATATAGAGTCATCAAGAAATGACTGTGTAGAAAACCATGTCATTATCTAAACCTTGAGGTAGAGTCTTTTGCTTCAAAACCAATTGTCTCTGTGCTCTGGCTCCTATAAGCAACTCAGTGTGTCCATATATTGACCAGTTTCAAGAGCTGAGTCCTTTCCTTGCCATTCTAAGAGAGTTTTTAATCTGTCACCATGTCTAAAGAGTCATCCGAGTGAATCAAATGTCTGTGACTTTCTTTAGGCCTGCACAGAGGCCGCACGGACACTAGCCTGATAGTGCCCGTTGTTCCTAAAAAGCGCATTATATTTAGGAATGGCCCCATCAGCTCTGTGATGTCAGAAAAATCCGTTTGTGCAATGAAAATAAGCATTTGGTAATGAATGATACTGGGAAACTGATTTGTACTCTGTATGTTTCTAATTCCCGGTGATAATATTGGCAGCCACCTCTACAGAGTGACTGGGAGGGATAACTAAAAAAAATTGTAAAACACTGTGAAAATGTAAAAGTGCTAACACAATTGTAAGCTGGTAAGCACAATGGTTGTTTTCAACCTTTCTTTTCGTTGTTGCATGGTACATTTATGAAGACAGTTAGGAAGCATGCAAATGGAACTGACCATCGTTCTGCATCAGCATCTCTCATCCGCTTCCTGCCGTACATACATAGACATGCCCAGGCTTTCCTTCTATCATTGGCTTTGCTTGCACATACACCAATGCAATGCTACATGTGGATAAATGCATCTGTACTGTTAGAAAGCTGCCCTCGAGAGGAACAGGCTCAGTAATATCTAACACGTTGATATGTATTCAATCATTCTTCAAGAGACACTTGATTTGTGGGCAGTAACTTGAAAATTAAATCATTTTAGGTTAAACAGCTTATACCTCCTGGCATGGATAGTATGGACAATGAGAGAGAAGGACCTGGAATGCTAAATGCTAGTGAGCAGAAGGGTTTTGCAGATTCAGAACAACAAGCAGGTACAGTTGAACCCTATGTGCTTCTTTTTAATTTTTGACCCAGATTTCTTTTATTTTTGCTCCTTTTATTAATGTCTTTCATTATTACATCAGTCCCTTCTGAACACACACCTCTGTCCCAATAAGCCTTTCCTTTAACAGAGATTTAAAAGAAAAAAATACTCCACAAAACCAACAAGCAGAACTAACAGGTCTGTCAGTATCTGCAGTATCTCCCTCATAATCCCTCATTTTCATTGAAGGGTAAGAGGTGGGTGTTCCTAACTCTTCTCCAGGGTCAAGCTCAGTCATTATAATTACACACTGCTCGATGTTGTCATTGGGTCTTTTTACATTCATGTAGCCCTTATGTTATCCTGGTTCTACTCACTTCACTCTGTATCAACTTCTACAAGTCTACTTTTCTCTCAGTTCTTCACGTTCATCATTTTTATGGTGCAGTAATAAAGTATTGCATTCTTGTACCACAATTTGTTTACCATTCAGTCAGCAGGCATTAAGTAAGCACTTATTGTATGCCCAGCACTGCGCTAAGCTAGGGGGAGTGGAGTGGGGTGGGCAGGAGAACCAGTAAAAACAATTCTTGCTCCCAAGGAGCCATTATTCCCTAACCAATGGGCACTTCCTTTGTTTCCAGAGATATATATATATATATCTTTTTTTTTTTTTTTTGGTGAGGCAGTCAGGGTTAAGTGACTTGTCCAGGGTCACATAACTAGTATTTACACTTGTCAAGTGTCTGAGGCTGGATTTGGACTCTAATCTTCTTGACACCAGGGCTCGTGTTCTACCCACTAACTGCCGCCTAATCATTTCGTCCGGTTCTTTTTCAAGACAAAACGTGTTGTGATTAATATTTGGGTATGTATGGGGCCTTCCTTTTTGCTTGAAATCTCTGGAGCAAATGCCTAGCAGTAGACTCTACCAAAAAGCATGGACATTTAGGAATTTTTAAAAATAATTTGAAATTGCTTTCCAAAATGGTTATAATAATCTAAAATTCTCACAATGTAGCGTTTGTCTTTCTAGAACCCCTCCTCCATTGACTGTGTCCATCTTCTGAAAATCATTCTCTTTACATGTTTACTAAGTAATTGCAAGTACTAGACAGAGCATTCAATGAAAGATTTTCCGACCATAATTCCCTAATTACCTTGAAACCTGCTCTTTTTCCATAGGTTCTTATTTCTGTCAATGGCACTAGCCTGCTTTCGAAGATAATAATCTAATATTGACCCTATTTCACTTCTGTGTGTATCCCAGGGCATTTGCACATACTAGATATTTTATAAATTATTTTTAAGTGTATGAACGAATTCCCTTCACTCCCACTATAAGTAAAGCCCAAATATTATCTTGCCTTGACTGTTTCTATAAACTCCTAAATAGTCTCTTTGCCTCTGATATTTTTGTGTCTCCAGTTCATCCTTCATATAAACTAAGGCTGAAAGGAGCCCTGAGTTCAAAATCCAGCTCTGCTGTGTGACCTTGGACAAGTCACTTCCCTTCTTGACCAGCTTAATTTTTCCTAATGTACATTTACAATCAAATGAAAGTTTAAAAGCCTTTATTTAGTAAAGGTTTACAGACTCAAGTCCAAATTTCTCTTCTTGGCATTAAAGTCTGTGTGTGTGTGTGTGTGTGTGTGTGTGTGTGTTGGTTAGTCAAACTATATTACTGTGCCCCTGCTTTCTTGCCTATGAGCCTTTACTCTTGTCAGAGCTCTTAAACTCAAAATTCCTTCCTTCTCCCCAGTTTCTAATAGACCAAATACTACATATCCTTCATGGAATAACTCAAATGCCATCTTCCCAATCAAAAATACATATTCTTCTTTTGGACATCCCACAGCATTTTGTTGCATTTATTCTGTTCCATTTTGT
Source organism: Pseudocheirus occidentalis (assembly GCA_028646575.1). Lineage (NCBI taxonomy): Eukaryota > Metazoa > Chordata > Mammalia > Diprotodontia > Pseudocheiridae > Pseudocheirus > Pseudocheirus occidentalis. The sequence continues at coordinate 208,378,652 of CM053598.1, forward strand.
AGTTTGTGGTGGTTTTTGTGGGGGTTTTTTTGGTAGAGGTCATATCTTATTTACGCAAGGACCAAAAAAAAAAAGTTTTTCCAAAACCATTATGTGATAAAATGCTGACCTTGATTGGGGCAGGACCCTATTCCATGAGAAGGTTGGTTTTTCTAGTCCTCGTTTTGTGGGGGACAACAGGATCACCCTTTGGAAGGAGGGCAAACAAAATCCCTCCGTCAGATAGCAGGATGGAAGTCACCCAGATTTCTACCCCTTTAAGGCTGGCTCCATGTGGATTGTATCACCCAGGCCCTGACGGGTGGGGCACAGAATCAGGCCCAGAGCCATAACTATGAGCGTAACATCATCCCGGTTTGGTGTATATTTTGTTTACATTTCTCTTTCTGAATTTTGCTGGCTTACCTGCCGCTTTAGGTGTGTTTGACAGTTGGAAGCTCATTCAAGCCCAAGATCTTCGCAATAAACTTAGAACAAAACAAAACTTGAAGCAGTGGCAGCAGCTGGACTCGGATATCAATGATGTCACCCACTGGCTGAAAATAACAGAAGCTGAGCTGGAAGAGCTAGAGATGGCGAAGCCGGCGGCTGACATCCAGGAAACAGAGCTCCGAGTGAAGAAATTAAAAGTATGTTAGCCAGGGTGGAGGATCTAGGAGCCTGAATCTGTGGGGCAGCCTAATGCTATGCTTCTGTTACATGAACACATGCAATGCACGCTTTCTGTGCCTGCTCCTCTCTAGCATGTAATAAAAATAGTAATAGCTCCCGTTTCCAAGGGCACTTTCTTCTACAACAGCTTTGTGATATAGATAGCACAAGGATTATTCCCATTTTACAGATGAGCGAGTAAGTATTTTAAGTGAGATTGGAACCCAAGCTAATTCTAGCCCTCATTCTGCTGCACTGTGCTGCACGCATAATTTCATTAATATTTTCCATGTGCTTGATATCACTTGCAGGCATTTTCAACTTAATAGCTTAACACTCAGAATTAAAAAGATAAGTTTTATTTTTTTAGAAGCTATTGTAAGGCTGGCTCTCTAATGTTGACAGCTAAAGGGACGGGGGAGATATTCTAATCTAGGCCTCTTGTTTAAAAGGAGAAGTTACTAATCCCCAGGGAGGAAATGATTTGTCCAGGGTCACATAGACAGTAAGCAGTAGAGCTAATTTCAAATTCAGGATCCCTTCAGGACCTAAATGATGTGATCTAATTTTTCCTTAGATCAATGTGAGTTTATGGCTAAGGAATGAAGTTCCCTATTTACATGAGGTGGTGATGTTTCATAGTTAAAAATAAATATATAAGATTAAATATGGAGTCTCTTCTTTATATTAGGTAAGCTAATCTTATCTCTTAGGCCTAGCAAAAAATAGCTTCTTATATAGTTAAGTAAGGGAGTTCTCTTTTTCCATGAGGTGAGTTGATATTTTGTAAGTTTAGTAAAAAAGTAATATATATCATATTTCATAGGTCTAATAAAAATGTCATACATAGTTAAATAGTGGGGTTCCCTATTTACATGAAATGAGGGGATGCTTACGTAGTAGAGTTCCCTAATTTCTTTCATAGGCTTAGTAAAAATCACACACACACATTCCCCATTTTATATGTGGTCAGAAAAGTTTCTTAAGGGCATCGAAAGTGGAAGCAGAGTTAGAGGTCAGCTTGATCTGTTATTACTAAACTCCCGTTAAGGCCTGGGAGAGGCTGATTTGCATATAAGCTGTCACTGGCTGGACATCCCTGGCCTTTTTAATGACTTCCCTGGGCCGCTCCTCACCTGACTGTTTTCAGCCAGTCCTAAGGGGAGGTGGAGGTGCCTGTATTGGGTGGGGGTGGGGATTTGGTAGATCTCTTTCCTGATCACTTTCTAAGAGAGCACCCGTACCATTTGCCCCCCGGGAGGGTCTTAAACCTTTTTTCTTTTTTTATCTCTACCCCTTTTCACCTTTCCACTGTTAGGACACACTAAAAGACTTTGATAACTACAAGGCATTAGTGACCTCCATCAACTTGAGCAGCAAGAAATTGCAGCAGCCAGATAACACTGAATCTAAAGAACTCCAGAACAGACTCCGGCAGCTGAATTTGCTCTGGGAAAAGGCAAATCTTTTGTTGGACAGCTGGAGAGAGAGCTTGCAGCATTCCCTCATGCAATGCCAGGTACACTGACCAGCTGAGAAGGCCCAGTACAGCTTGTACTGTGCCAAGTGCATGGCTTACAAGGAGGCTGGTAATGAGCAGGTTTTTGCAGCATTTCACCAGTTGAGATGCTCAAGGTAATCAGTTGGCTTTGGCGTGTTTGCAACCACGATGCACTACAGGAATTCCCAAGGAAGGCATGGCCAGATTCTAAAGGAACTGGTGTTGCCCTCCATCCCTCAGCCTAAGTGAGGGTTTGGTATCCTCATGCTCTGCAGTAGGTTGATTTAACCATTTCCTCTCAACATGGAGTTTGTCTTCTGTGTACCAAGAACTCCACTGAAGAACCCTGATTTTAAAGGCTCGAGACCTGCACTCAGATCTCCGTCTTACTGTGTACTAGATGCACAGCCAAAGTCACTTGAAGCCTTTTGTGTGTCTTTTCTCAGTTGTCATATGAATAGGCTGGACTAAAAAAACCTCTTAGGCTTCCTAACCACGGCCAACAGATCTACTTCCACAACCACGTTGAACAGAATGTTTTTTTTTAACCCACAAAGCCAATATTTTTACTAGGTGGGTGCTTCATTATTTAATGTTATTGGAGAATTCAAGTCACTGTCACAGTGTAGTTGGAAATATTCAGTACCTGGTTATTTAATCCTGTTGGGAGAATTCAAAAGTCACTGTCCCACACCTTAGTTGAAAATATTCAGCTTCCTAAATTGAGAGCACTGTTATTCTTAGGACCAATCCTCTTCACCTCCATGCTTCTCTTCACCTTCATCCCCTTTGCTTTTCTTGCTTTCTGAACTAGGTCATTTGGTTTAAATTAGTCTTTTTTTTTTTAATTGCAAAAGACAATGAAAAAAATTGATAAAGTGTCTCACACTCTTGTAGAAAAGATCAAGAAATGTTGCCCAAGACAGAAACACAGTTAAGTGGATTTAGAACTGGTAGAATGATAAAACTGAGTTGTTACAGGTTCAGTGTCAACTTTGCAGGAGATCTTTGGTAGAGAACCTCAGAGATCTGTGCTTGGTCTTATTCTACTTAATTTTTTAAAAAATAGCGAGCTGGAATAAAGATATAGATGATATTGCTTATCAGATTTGTAGATGATGGGTCACTGGAAGGGACAGCTAATACTCTGAAAGACAGAGACCAAGATCTTCAAAGAATTCCTCGGGCCAGATCGTTAGCCAGATCTAAGACAATGAAATTCTGAAAGGGGTGGAGAGATGCTTTCAAGTATTCAAAAGACTTAGCCTAAGGAAGAAACATTAGACTTGGTCTTTTTGACCCCAGAGGTAGAAGTTGCAAAGAAACAAATTTAATGCTATAGAACAAAGCTTCCTAAAAGCAAACGGTGAAATGGTCTGCCTATGCAGGTGGTGCAAATTTTTCATGCTGGAACTACCATTTGTGGGGATCAGTTTTTGGTGTGGAATGGACTGGCTGCTGAGAGTCCTGCTTTAAAATTCTATGAGAAATGATTGATGATATATAAATATAATTTCCCACAAGACTTAGAAGTAATATTTCCTTACATTCATATACCACAATTTGTTTCACCCTTCATTTTTCCAACAAATAGGTACCTACTTTGTTTTCAGTTGCAGTGGAAAGAGATTGATTTGCCTGTTTGTCTTTCCCCCCAGGACTTTCATCAACTGAGTCAGTCCCTCCTGTTATGGCTAGCAAGTGCAGAAAATCGGAGATGTAAGGCCCAAGTGGTGGATCCAAATGCAGATCCCCATACCATCCTGGAATGCCAGAAAGAGCTAATGGTATGTTTTTTTTTTCTTTCCTTTTTCTTTAAAATTAGAAACACAGCAGTGAAATATCAACTCAAACAGCAGAATTTGCATGGTAACTATTGACACTTTCCTTTCAGAATTTAATTTTAAACTATAGACCAGTGGTTCTCACCCTTCCTAATGCCATGACCCATTAATACAGTTCCTCATGTTGTGGTGCTCCCCCCCCCAATACAATTATTTTTGTTGCTGCTTCATAACTGTAATTTTGCTGCTGTTATGAATCGTAATGTAAATATCTGCTATGCAGGGTGTATTTAAATTGAACAGACTGGGAATCGCTGATTCAGACTATACTAAGACTTATTTTTTCCCCTGTCTCTCTAAATCCCCTTTAGGATTCTTTGTCCATTCAATCCCCTTCACTTTTCCACATATGTCTAACTCTATTTTTCTGGTTCTGCTTTTTTTTCTCCACTTACTTTAAATTATTTCTTTGTATTCCTATTGGTCTTCATTGCTTTAGAGTATATAAAGTATTCTTGACACAAATGTACCACCATTGAACCATTCCCCTCTCATGGGATATTTAGAATCGGTGGAAAAGTTATGGATGTTTGTCTTTCATTTTTGAAGATCCTAAAGGTATTTTTTCCACCAGGGTCTGGTTGTTAGCCTGGATCTTGGTAGTCAGCCAAAAACCACGACAGTAAAACATGTTGCTCGTATTTGCTGACAGTTGTTTAATAAGGGGTCCTCACATAAAAATTCTAGGCTGCTTTGCAGGCTCTCCCAGCAAGCTTTGGGCTGCCCTGAGAACATCATTTTTATGATACAGTACTATATTCTCTCAACTGTACTACCTTGTCCTTTATTCCTAAAAGAGACCGATGGGATATGATAAGACTGCCTGAGCTAGAGAAACGTCCCTGCTTCCCATCACTCAGATGCTTAGAAGAAACAGAGGGAAAATAGATGCACATTTCATAGGTTTTCCTGCCCAGAACTCAAAGCATTTACCTTGCTTATTTTAATCCTCTGGTCAATGTTCGACTTCACTCAGTTCAGAAAATATAAAGCATCGCAATGTCAGTCAAACAATTTTTTATATCAGTAGCATTTTGGTTTGTGTTTCTTGCAGATATTTTAAATTTGGGGACAAATTTGAGATTAGTGTCAGTGTGGCTGAGTAGCCTGAGATCAGGATTGGATGCATCAGTGCCTATAGAAACTGTACAGTTTTCTCTCAGGGTCTCTGGCCAAAGAACCTTCAGTTTTAATTTTCCTCATCACCTCTGTGGAAAAACTAGTTACCAAAAACCGTCTTGGCCTCTGAACAATTCATTTAACAAAAGGCCTAGATGAAGTCTGTAATTTATTCTTTTTGGTTGCAGTCATTAAGGCCCACCCACAGTGACATTTTTTAAACTTTGATTTTTTTTTTCTTTGAGATGTCTTACTATTTTTGAACCTTCTCCATGAAACCAAGCAATTCTTCTTGCAGTCAAACAGCTTTCTGGACTGTCCTCTTCCTCTATCTTTCTCGAATGTGTTATATGTAAGATCACCTATGTAAAATGTCCTGTTTCAGGGTCTGAGCTCCTTACAGTAGAACCTACCAAAAATAAAATGGCTCCTGCCCTTGAGGAAACAATAAGACTCTAAAACAGCTACATAGACAAAAAATTACCTGCCAACAAATTTGCTTGAGAAAAAGTGGTTTTCCCTTTAGGAAGTTCAGAAGATCAATATTTCTATTGTGCATAAGAACATACATGTACATGTACCTACAAACCAAAATTAATATACTAATTCACTTCAAACATTTATGAAGTTCCTACTAATATGCAAGACACTGGAATAGCAATCACTGAATTTAAAATGAATTGAAGTATCTCTTTTTTGGGATAGTCCTATGTTCTAACATTTTTATATGCAGAAATGGCAGCCTCTCTCTCTCTCTCTCTCTCTCTCTCTCTCTCTCTCTGTCCCGTCTTCCCTGTGACTCTCAGTCAGATAAGCCACTCTCCCTTACATCTCGCGGGTTTTGTTTATTTTTAGCAACTAGAAAAGGAGCTCCTGGAGCACCAGCTTCAAGTGAACTCTCTCCAGGAGATCTCAAAGTACCTGCTTGCTAAGGGAAATGAAGAAGATTATATTGAAGCTGATGAAAAGGTTCATGTCATTGGAAAGAAATTCAACCAGCTACTGGACCAAGTTTCCCAAGATTTAGAATCTTTGCAGGGAAGCCAGGTAAGCCAGTGTATTCTATAGAAAAAGATTCAGTATCATAGATATTTGGAAAAAGAAATTTGAATTTTGAAAAACAAAAGTCTTGGTCTATTATGTACCAAATGACCCCTACGTGTACAACCCTATATTTTCTGTCTATGGGAAGAAAACAGAAGGAACAAGAGTTACCAGCAGGGATTGAATGGATTATAGGGAGACAAAGTCAGATAAATGGACTTCTTTTGGTCCCCAGGTCACTTTCAGCGCAGGTGTTTCTGTCCTCAAATATCACATTGGCATAACTACAGTAACAGCTGACAATTACAAAGCATTTGAGGGTTTATAAATACTTTCTGCACAACAACACAGGGACTAAACCTAAACTCTGAAAGTTAAATGACTAGACCATGGTCTTACAACTAGTATGTTCCACGGCTAGAATTTGATTCTAAGACTCCTTCCCACTTTGCCACCTAGCACACCTGTCACCACGCTATGGCTTTTCCCTCTTAGAATATGGCCAGAGGAGATGTTTAATGGCCTGGTCGTGCAGACTGCTTGGCAAAGGGATTGGAACAAAGGGGACAGGATACAAAAGTGATGATGCTACTCCCAGGGGAACAGAGTGGGGGAGCTCTTTCTTTGGGGGCTTTCAGATTTACTTTCCAAATAGTATCTGTGTGTGTACTTGTTAAGATGGCTTCACCGTGGCTGTCACTCTGTATTCATATCAGTTTATCAAATACAACATTTACATAGCACTTTCAAGTCTGCAAAGTACTTCACCGGTTATCTCATGGACCTCACAATAACCCTGGGAAATGAGTACCATTGTTATCTTTGTTTTATAAACAGGGAAACTGAGAGAGGATTTGATCTTGCTTACGTCCAATTTTGGCACTTGACTCACTGTGCCACCTAGCCTTCTCATGCATAGCTGTCTTGGCACTAATAGTGCTTTTATAAAAGGGCAAGAAGGATTCAGGGAGAATGGCATCAGGGGCTTAGGAATAAATTAGTGAAGGGAAAAAAATGACACTCTATAAGAAATATTCTAAAGTCTTTACTCCAAAGGACACTGGCAATTGCCTAGAATAAATATAAATATGTTGTATTTTTTTATGTATTTCTAAAATTGCCTCAACCCAGATCTGGGTCTCACGGCAATAGAAATTCGGCTCCACACTCTTTTAAATCTAACTGTAAGACTTAATAGCGTAGAAAACACCTACTGTGCACCCATAGAAAATGGATTCAAGCTATAAGCAGTAACAGGCTTCACTCCCCCATACATCTCAGCTAGTTCTGGCTCCTGAGAAATAAAGTAACATACATGATAGTTTTAGGAAAATCAGCCCTGCCCCTCAAGTACTTAGGGCTGTCGCTGTTTTGTACTCAGGAGGACGAAGGAGATATCCTTTTTACCAGATAAGAATATACATAGTAGACTTCCTTTTGGAGTCACAGGTTATGCTTATGAATTCAGAGCATATCTCTGTATTCTTAATAAGGAATGGCGGTTTATATTTACATCCGCAGAGAATATTTTTATTTTTACAAAGTGGGAGCTTGTCATACTACCAAGAATAATTTATAGGTGGGGTGTCATAGGAGGACGTAATGATTCGTATTTGGAAGAGGTGATGTCGTGTAGCCAGAGTGAGAGATGACAGCCCAAGCATTGCACTGAGCTCCAGGAAACATTAAAATGAAAACTTTTTAGAACATTAGGTACCTTCTCTTTGAAGGATTTGTGAAAAGAAACTGAGGGAGTGGTTAGGTGGCACAGTGAATACAGCACCGGCCCTGGTGTCAGGAGGACCTGAGTTCGGATCCGGCCTCAGACATCGAACACAAAAATTAGCCGTGTGACCTTGGGCAAGTCACTTAACCCTAATTGCCCTCCAAATAAAAGAAAAGAAACTGAGAAAAGTGGCGCATAAGGAGAAAGCAGAGGTGGGTTGACACCCTCACCAGTGGAGAAGCGTGTACACCAGAAGATCATGGCTTCACGAAGCTGATCTAATCCACATTCTTTGTGAGCAGGGAGGAGGAAGATTGCAAGTTTTTGTGCCCTGAGAGGGCTTCAGGCATTTACATACTAGTATTTGTGTTGGGATCATCCTTGTGTTGAATTACGCAGTCTTGATGTTTGCTTGAAGTTCTTCCCACTTAAGCTTGGTTTATGGATTTCAGGAGGAGGGTGCAACACTGACAGCTTTTGACGATGTAGACAGTAGTGGCCATCATCTGTCATCGAAATTTGTGACTACTGAACAAGAAAAGGTAAAAAATTTTCTTTGATAATGGAATTTGCATTATTAGAGTATGTTACCCTGATGATAGAACCCTAGGAAACACATTATTGCAACTCATTCTGTTCTTAAATCTAATTGCCAAGGAGTTGCTTACATGAAAACCTAACTCCAATTCTTGGTTCTTCCCTTTCGGGTCAAGCAGAAGAAGTATAATCCCTCTTCCACAAGAGCACTCTTCAGATAGCAGTTGGTTAGCTTGGTCCAAATCATAATATCCAAGATTTAGAGCCAGAAGGGGCTTTAGAGACCTCTTCTCAGATTTTCAGGCTGCTTAAAAAATAGCAATTCTGTTGCTTATCAGCACTTACTTGGTATGTGCTACTGAGAAAGTCAGATCATACATATTACAATCAATTAGCAGGTTCTCTAATCAATCCCTAACCCTATCTATGATTTGTTTTTGAAGCACATTGAAAAAGCTTACTCAGAAAAAAATTAATAAATTCTTCAAAAGCTAATTGAAGTGCCCAAGAGCAGGATTTCCCAATGGAATCTTATCAAAAAAGGAAAAGCGAAAGTGTTCAATATTTCCTACCTACTTTTAAAAATATTTTTCACTGATGCCTGTTGTCTTTACACCATAGCCATTTCTAGGGTAAAAAAA
>CM053598.1:208388214-208404779 GCA_028646575.1 Pseudocheirus occidentalis
ACAACAACTTATCACTAAAGTGGCCACATAGTTTTTACCACAGGGGTCACATAGTTTTGAACAAAGTACAATAATTTAGTCATTGAATCACTTAGTAACTCAATTATTCGATCAAATCCATCATTCAATCCCTCCGTAAGGGTCACAAAATACAATAGTCAAAGTTCTCCACCCATAGGGCACACTAAGTTACAAATCAGTCACTATTCAGTCATCATTCACTATTCAATCATCAGAAAATACACAGGTCATCCTGGTCAAAAAGAAGAGAAACATTTATTACTTAGTAATTATACTGTTATCATATTGTCAAGAGAAACAGTTATTACTTAGTATTTATATTCATTCTGCGCTAGAAGGGCAGGGATCTATGGTCTAATCTATGAGCTCCAGAGCAAATTGGGTTTAAGGCTGGGTCTTAAGAAATCTAGACAGTCAACCCAAAGGGAAGAAGGCAGCTTTTGGCCATTGAAATGTACCTTCTGCTGGACAAAGCACCCCTAGGTAAGGAGGGAGGAGAGGGGAGAGGAGAGGAGGAAGAATATCTGTCTGAAATATCTTTTTAATTTCAGCGTCATGCTATGCACACTGTGTTTTTTCTTAAGCCTTGTCTGCTGCTGTGAGACTGGAGAAATAAAAGAAAATAATAATGGAAGGATAGGCTAGTACAAGGCCAAGAAAGACTGTAAATGCTGGGTTGAAGAGTTTACATTTCATTCTAGAAGCAATGGAGAGTCACTAAAGATTAGTTTTTAAGCAAATAAGTCATTGTGACTTATAAATACTCAAATTAACTACAAAGGACATATGAAGGAAGATGTGATCTGCGTTTCCTGCTATCTCCATCTACCTATATATGTACATATATCTGCAGATATATAGATATATATGCACACACATACCTATTTGTGTCTAATGGGAGCCATCTCTAGGGCAAGGGTGAGGGGAAGAAAGGAAAAAATGAAATTTACATGATAACTTTATTATATATTTCAAAAGAATAGTAAATTGTACATGAGAGATTTGTAGTTTCATGCACATTTTTTTAAACTATACTATGTTATGGAGATGCTTGTTTTATTCCATAAATTAAAAATAAAATAAGGAAAAAATTAAAATAGTAATATTTTCTCCCAATTACATGTAAAAAGTTATTTTTAGCCTTTGGGGGTTTTTTTGTCACTAAAGATTTTTTAGCAGAATGATAAACTTTAAGTACATTAAAACATTTAATTTGGTAAGTGGATTGGTGAGCCTGGAGCTATTTGGGAGGAAGGGAGACTAATGAGGAAATTATTACAATAGCATAGGAACAAGTAGTGGTTAAAATTGGAACAAGAGTGGAGGCAGTGCAAACGAAGAGGAGAGGATGACTATGAGATATTATGAATTGATCGTACGTGGCAATCGACTGAATGGAAGTGAGAAGAGTCAGAGATATGTCCACAAATTTAAGTCTGGCTGAATGGGAAGGTAAAGTCACCATGAACAGAAATAGATAAGTTGGGACGAAGGGTGTGTTTTAGGAGAAATAGGGTGATTTCTGTTCTGGACATAATGAGTTTGAGATGCTAAGAGAAATTGCTAAATGGGAGTTGAAAATATAGAGCTGACACTTGGGGAGGTGGGAAGGGAGGTTGTAACTGTATATGTAGATATAGTGATCCTCTTTGTAGAATTGATTATTGAATCCATAGGGGTGTAGGAGAAGTTCAAGGGAGATGAAATATGAGAAAAAAAAAAGAAATGTGAGGACGGAATTTTTGTGAATATCTATGCCTAGAAGGAGCGTAACTTAGCAAAGGAGAGGTCAGATAGGTGGAGGGGAAGCAGAAAGTGGCACGTATCCCAAAAGTCAGAGAGGCTCCCTACAAGGGGGAGGTAGGTTAGTAGTATTCAGCACTGTGGAAAGATCAAAGAGGAGGAGGAATGAAGAAAGGCTACTTTTGAGGGGTGGATGGTGGGGGGGGGGGGGGAAGGAATGAAAATGTTAAAAGAGGGCGTTTGAGAGCAGTTCCAGTAAAGTGTCAGGTACAGAAGCCAAGCTCTCAGAGGTGGCAGATTGGAGGTGAAGAAGTATTTCTAGAACTTGAATAATGAAGGGAAGGAGAAAAGACAAAGGCTGATAAAGATCGAGGGCTTGGTGGGGACAAGGGGGAGATAAGCACAGAGGAGGGTGGGAGAGGCAGAGTAAATAGGATTGATAAATGGGGGATTGAATTATGTGCCACTGAACTGAAAATGAGAAGGGGGAGGCAGGGAGGGAAGAGAACTGGGAGAGGGAGGACTTGAGGAGAGAGGAGAAAGTTTGGAGTAGATGATGAGGAAAGTGTGATACGAGATTAGATGTAAAGTACAAGTTTGCCATTTGGGGCCAGAAGCCCAGTTGAGGTTGGCAAAGCATGGATTAGTAGCAGATCCAATCAGTATGTGCTTTTCTCTTAGAGCACTTACCTCCAATTTGTACACTTCTTGGATTAAAACATAAGGTAAGTAAAGTCTTTCCCCTTCATCTCTTAATTTTGTCACCTGGACCTCATAGTCTTGAAGTTTTACAGCATACAAATCTGCTTTCTAATGAAAAGAGAACGTAGAAATGTTTTTAGTGTACATTTAATATTTTATTTTTCCTCAATTATATGTAAAAGCAATTTTAGCACTTTCCCCCAAATTTTTAAGTTCCAAATTCTCTCCCTCCCCGCTCCCTTCCCCATCGAGAAGGCAAGCAATTTGTCATAGGTTATATCTGTGTAGTCAAGCAAAACTCATTTCTATGATATCATAGAATATCGAAGCTTTTTTTTCCTGAGAGCAGACTTTAAATTAATATGGGCCCCAGAACTAAGGCATAAGTCCTGGATTAGGGTAGCATGATTATACTTTGATTTAGTTACCTGGAGTTGTTCAGCAATACTCTGACCACTGATTTCATTCAAGGAGCGCTGTATTGAGGATTTTTTCATAATGAGTTGGTCATATAACTGTCTTACTTGACTCTGTAGGAAAAGAAGGCATTTGTAGGAAATATTAAGTGAACTTTATGGGCAGTGTTGATATTGTCACAAAATATATTTAAATTGCAAGGTAGTCGAGATAGAACAAAACTGAGCTAGTTCACTTTTACCAAATCTCTGTCTCTTATCAAACATTATTTCACTTAAATTTATTTTCAAGACTTTCATAGAAGAAAACTGCTTTCCTTGGTAATGCCACGTCCCATTTAACTATTGTAACTTGGGAGTGGTTCATTAGCTCAGATTCAAGTGGGATATGATATGATTTAAAGCACCCATTACCAAACTGAAAAATCATCTCATCTTCAGTATTTCCTACTGTTTCCTTCCACACACTTTAAGCTCCCACCTGTGTTCTTTATTTTCCCACCTCCATGCCTTTGCTCCTACTGTTCCTAACATCTAGATTGTCCTTCATTCTGCATTTTGCTCACTAAACACCTATCTGCCCTTTAAAGCCCAAATGCCACTCAAAAGCTGCCTTCCTCTTGATCTCTCTGCTGGTAATGACCTTCCTCCTTGAACCTCACACAACATGACTTTGTGCCTCGATTGCACTCATCACAGCATATCTGGATTATGCCTGTTCCTCCTATGAAACTATAAACTACATGGGATTGGGGATTGTGTCTTGTCCAAACCTTGTATCTCTTCTACTTCTAAATTACCAAAGTTTAGTTTAATTTTGGCACCTGCTTCAGAGCTTTTATAGCAAACCCTTAAAATGTTTGTTGAATGAATAGTACCTGATAATCAGTATGATGGTCTATCCCCAGCTTCATGGATTGACTTTTGGAAGCAGCTGCAGCCTGAGTTTGTTCAAGTCGTGTCTGCAGGTTATTAAAACACTCGAAGAAGACACTGGAGTTCTTGCCAGGGTGACTTATCAGTTTCAAAAGATCGTCCTTTTTGCTGGTTATCCCTGAGTGAAGTTTTCGTAGTTCTAGAGCCAGGGTCTGCAAGGCGAAGAGCAAAGAAGGAAAACTGAAAGGCATCTGCCTATCAAACGCACCTTGTCGAGCAGAGTCATCTGACAACAACCACACATGGTACAGAGAAAGGACTGACCTCATAGTGGGCCTGCTGTACAGCAGCATCCTCTCTGGAAAGGCCAGAGGTCTGGACCATCTCTTCCACAATGCTCAAACACTGACTGATACTCAGAAGGAGATCAAATATTTTTTTATCTAAATTTAGGGAGGATTCACCCGTCAGGTTTTCCTAAATCAAAAGAAGGAAAAGAGAAAGACAAAAATTGTATGTTTCAAATCTGAGGAAAATTAAGGGATTAAAAAATAAAATTAAGGGGAAAATTCAAATAAATGAATGCTGGGCCTGGAATCAGGAACACCCAAGTTCAAATCCAGCCTCAGAGACTCTAGCTCTATGACCCTGGGAAAGTCACTTAACCCTGTTTGCTTCAGATTCCTCACCTATAAAATAAGCTAGAGAAAGAAATGGCAAGCCCCTCTAGCACCCCAAATGAGGTCACCAAGAGTCACGCGTGACTGAAACAACTAAATGGAGATCAGTTTTGGTCAGTGATTTCAATGGTATGAGGATGGACAAACACACTCTGCCCATAAAAGCTGGCACCTTTTTTTTCAAGTTATTGTCTTAAAGAGTCACTAGGGCATTGAAAGTTCAGGTGATTTACCTATGGTCACAACGCAGTGTGTGTCAGAGCTAAAACTTGAACCCAGGTCTTTGGGCTCTCATCACTAAGCAGCTAATGGAAATAATATTACTAATAACAATAACAGCTGGCATTTTACCTTGCACCCACTAAGTGCCAAGCACCTTATGAACATTATCTCATTGGGTCCTATCTACTGGCAGGCAGGGTGGGTCCTAATATTATCCCCGTTTAAAGATGGGGAAGCTGAAGCATACAGAGGTGAAGTGATTTGTACAGGGTCACAATAGCTGTTACATGGAGCCAGATTTACATTCCAGCCCTCCTGACCGCAGGTGCTCTATCCCACGGGCCGCCTGGCTCCCTCGAGTTAAATCTGAAAGTTAACGGAGCTGCTTAAAACTGGTGTAAGGCCTGACGTAACCGTGTATTTCCCTAACCACAAACACACATTTTTATAGAGCTGAGAGCCAGTTAAAACCTTGACCAGCAAAAGGATTCACAAGGACAGCTTGCAGGGGTTTGCACGTATGTGTGTTAGTGAGAAGAAGCAGACAATCCGCACTGTCCTGCTGTCCCGGAGCGGCCTTTCATCTGCCGCCGCGTGTATGTAGGTACAGAAATGTCTCAGATTACCTTTTATCATCAGCTTTCGGTGTTTCCAGTCACTTTCCCCTCCTTCCCACCCCAGTCTCCCACCACCCTTTGCAGTGACTAAAAGCTTGCTTTTCCCCCGCGTGAGACGCCATTTGCTTAGTAGTCATGACATTGTATTTCACGTCCAATCTTGTGAACGTATTTTGTTGTTTCTCAGTCATTTTTCAGCTGCATCAGACTCTTCATGACCCATTTTGGGGGTTTTCTTGGCAAAGACAGACAAGTAGCTTTCCTTTCCTCCTCCAGCTCATTTTGCAGACAAGGAAACCGAGGCAAACACAGTTAAGAGATTTGCCAGGGTCACTTAACTGGCTAGTTAAGTGTTTGAGGCAAGATGTGAACTCAAGTCTTTCTGACATACACAGGGCCCAGTGCTGTCTCCGCTGGGTCACCTAATGCCACCCCCCTTACAATATGAATATATCATGCAGCTTTTTACCTGAGTGTGAAGAGCATTTGCTTCTTGGCTTACGTCCTCAAGTTGAGAAGTATAAGTTTTCAATTCTTCAATCGTTGGTGAGCTAACGTTATGCACAGGAACCATTGGGAGAAAATTCACATTTGCAGCAATCTATAAAGAAGCATGGCATACATAATACATGCATATATGCATATATCATTAGAGGCAATACAGCACGGTGACTATACCCTCTCATTCATTGTTATTGCTTTTATAATAACTTTTTAAAAAGTTAAGTGTAAAATCTCCATGTTCAATAACAAAGGGTTGTTTCTAGCAAATCTCATATCTAGATAAGAACAATGTGGATGTAAGGACACTTCTTATATACAATTTAGAACACGCTTAAGTTGTTATGAACAGACTTTATTCAGTGTTTCTAGGTCTCTTTAATGTATTAAGGTGATGGTGAGTCTCACTGATGAGAAAGTTAAATAAATCACTTCTGCAGAGAGATGTCGGACTCAATTCAAATATACAAGCATTTATAAGCACTTAGGATGCACAAGGCATTCAGGGGCGGGAAACCTGTGGTCTTAAGGAAGCAGGTTCACACCGCTGTCTAGGCACCAAGACAAGACTAAAAAATAAACAACAAAAATATTTACTAGCTTCTGTTCTCAGAATCTACCCTTTGTGGTAGGGGGTGGTTGTGGGGGTGTTTGTCTTTTTCTGCTCTGAGGAGCATCTAGGGAAGGGGACTTCCCACACCAATGCAGGTAGGTGCCTGCTCAGAGAGTGACATAGTATGGGTCAGAGGTGGATCTCTCTGACTGAGGCAGCTTCCTGTCTACAATGATGCCTCTTGTCCTTGTAAACAGAATCAGAACCTAAACACTTAGACATTTGCCTCTGGAAAAGTGAAAGACACAGAACAGGACTTGTAACATGAACCAACTTAGCCCTGACTCTGAACAAGCCATAGACCCTGGTGAGAAGAAATATTACTTTGGGTATGAATGTAACAGAGGCTTTCATGGGAAGTTAGAATAAACGGAACTTAACAATGGCCAAAGGAAACTATTGCTCTAGTTTAGCCATTTTCAGGTGTGTTTGGACTTTTTATGACCCCATCGGGGATTTTCTTGGCAAAGAAACTAGAGCGGTTGGACATTTTTTTCTCCAGCTCACTTTACAGTTGAGGACACTGAGGCAAACGGGGTTAAGTGACTTGTCCAGGGTCACATAGCTAGTAAGTATTAGAGGTTGGAAGATGAGTCTCAGTTCCTGACCCAAGGCCCAGCGTTCTGTCCACTCCTTCACCCTGCTTCCCTAGGAAACTAGAGATGGGAACAAAGACAACCTATCACTCTTCTGTCTTCTGCAGTTTCTGACTCAACAGAGTTTCTATACGTGAGTGTTTCATTCCCATGTAATACAATCTGTGTAAGATTGGGAGAAGCTTTAAATGTGATTTCTTTATGAGGTATGAATCTCTTTGGATCAAGAAAAAAATTGATTTGACTGACCAGTGGATGGGCCACACACCTCTGGGGGCTTTGAAGAACTAGAGGTCAGAAGTTAGTTAAGCGGCCTGTGGGTGTGGTCCTCCAGTCTGGCCAGCCAATCAGCTTTTCCTTTCTTTACGGAAAGAAGCTATATTTTATTAAAAAAGAAAATTACAGGGCACAAGAACCATACTGTTGGCACATTCAAAACTTCATCGGACCTTATTGTTTCATGACATTAATTGAAACGGGGGTGTATAACACCCCCAGTTACTTAAGTCAAAACTAGATACAGTTGGGAGTGAATTCTTCTAGGTCAGGAATAAATTCCCTGTACAGATTTTCATTTAAATTGGATGGTTATAAAGAGCTCCCATTCAGCCACACACAGTTCAATAACTTTTCTTTCAGGAAATAACGTGCTTTGGAAAGGGGACACCCAGATCTTGATAAGGGCTGCATCATGCCAGAGGTTCAGACTGACCTGGTCATCCACAGGCTGAGGTGGCGGCAGCTTCTCCTTTGATAACTCCTGAAGCAAATACTGCCATTTGTCTTCACTTTGTTCCTGAGATGGTAGAAATGATTCTGATGATTCATTTCTTGAGTGAGATGCTCCAGGGCTTTTGAAAAAGGCAAAAGGTAGGAAAACAATTGGCATGTAGTTTTATGCTTCACGACACATTCTTTTAGAAGTCAGTTTTCTCAGAGGAATATTAAGAAAACCCAAGGTATTTTGTCAACACAATCTATTCAAATCACAACATAGCTTACTGCTCAACAATTTTATTTTATTTTGTGCTTTACCTACATTACATTAGAATAAGTTTATGCTGGGGTGGCTAGGTGGTGCAGTGAATAGAGCACTGACCCTTGAGTCAGGAGGACCTGAGTTCAAATTTGACCTCAGACACTTAATACAAAAAACTAGCCGTGTGACCTTGGGCAAGTCACTTAACCCCAACTGCCCTCCAAAAAGCAAAAATAAAAAAAAAGTTTATGCATACATTTAATTTTAAAAGATTCACTAGCTGCTTACCTGCCAGCATTGTGCTAAATGCTGTAATAACTGATACAGCACTTTCAGGTCTGCAAAGCACTTTCCTCAATAAGGAATGCAAGGACTATTTCAGTTTTACCAGTATATTTACACAATGTATTATTATTCTATTCATCTTTTTAAAATATCGTGTATCCCACAAATCAAGAATATAGAGACCTATTTTAATCAATGCATTGCTGATGGAAGGATCAATAATCACTACCATAACATCTTCTTATTCTCATGATACATTCAAATATGAGATTGTCAGATTGTATAGCACAAAGACAAAAATGGATCTTTTTCTTCCAATTTACCTCATTCATTATTTAATGAATCCTATCTAAAACCTGCTCAGTTTCCTCTTAAACATTTCTAGTATCAGGGAATTCACCTCTCTCTGGGATAATTCATCCTATTTTTGAATAGCTCTAATTATTAGCAGATTGAAATTTTTCTCACCTTTCTGTTGAGTGGAAATCCGTTATTGTGGAAAGAGGAGAGCTAAACTCGAGTCAGAGGGTCTGAGTTTCTTTTTATATACATTTATTTAATATTTTAGTCAGTTATATTAGGAAATATAAAATATAAAAATAATTTTTAACATTCATTTAAAAAAGTTTTTAAATTCCAAACTCTCTCCCTCCTTCTCCTCCTCCCCACCAAGAAGCCAAGCAATTTGATACAGGTTATACATGTGCAGTTATGCAAAATATATTTCCATATTAATCATGATATAAAACAAAACACAGTCCAAAAAAAGCTTGTTTCAGTCAGCATTCAGTCAGACTCCACCAGCTCTTTCTCTGGAGATGGATAGCAGTTTTCATCATAAGACCTTCAGAATGCTTGTATCACTGAGAAGAACCAAGTCTATCAAAGATGGTCATTGCACAATGTTGCTGTTACTGCATTCAGTATTCTCTTGGTTCTGCTCACTTCACTTGGCATCAGTTCAAGTAAGTCTTTCCAGGTTTATTCATCATTTCTTATAGCACAATAGTATTTCATTACATTCATATACTACCACTTGTACAGCCATTCCCCAAACGATGGGCATCACCTCAATTTCCAATTCACTGCCACCATGAAAAGGGCTGCTATAAATATTTTTGTATGTAAAGGTCCTTCCCCTCCACTCTCTTAAAAAAAAAAATCTCAGGGATACAGACTTTGTAGCGTTATGGCTGGATCAAAGGGTATGTGTAGTTTTTATAGTTCCATAATTGGACATAGTTATTGGTTGGACATAGTTCCAAATTGCTTTCCAGAATGATTGATAATTTCACAACTCCACCAACAATGTGTTAGTATCTTGATTTTCCCACAGCCCCTCTAGTACTTGTCATTTTCCTTAGAGAGTGTGAATTTCAAACACAGCTGTGCAGTGTAATAGCTGGGGTTTTCTAGTAGTGGGACCTTGGGAAAATCATCTATTCTCTCTGGATCTTAGAATACTCATCTATGAAATAAAAGCATCAGATTAAAGTCCCTTCAAGCTCTCCAGCTCTGATCCTATGCTTTCACTCACTGCTTGAAGTTCTGCCCAATAGACAAGCAGAGCAAACTTCCCTGTTCCCACATGATAATCCTTCAAATATTTTGAGGCTGCTAACATCTACTCCCTAAGAATCTTTTACTATAAAAACTAAATGTCCCCATTTATTTCAAATTAACCTAACCTGGAATGGGTCAAGTCCTCTCAACATCCAGGTTATTTGTACACACTAAAGCTTGTCAATTTTTTTTTTACAAAGTTATAATCTGTATCTGCTCTCTTTTTTTGTCCTTTCACAGTTTTATATAGATTTTTTGTTTCTGTAAATTTTTGGTTTTATTTTGTTCCTATTGATGAAGGGAACTGCTTATTTCTACCAAATAACAACTCCTCTATAAGTTTATCTCAGAGACACACCTGGGGGCATTGAGAGGGTAAGTGACTTGCCCATTGCCACAGGCACAGCACGTATCAGCATGAGGATTAGAGTCCAGGTGTTCCAGACTCGAAGGCCAGTCCTTCATCTATTATCTATTTTTTCACAAGTCTAAATATTCTTCCACATTTTATATGCTGTGCACATATCATATGCTTAATAAATATTTGTTGACTGAAGTGAATTCTTATTATTCATTCTTTATTAGGATGGAGTTCTCCATTATGCTAGTATCAATAGAAGATTACTTCCTTCGACCATTTCAAGTTGCAAATAAGAATTCATTCTGCAGATAAAAGTCCAAAGAGTCAGTAGATCAATAAACATTTATTAAAGGGTTACTATGTGCCAAGCACTAAATACTAGGGATACAAAGAAAGGTAAAAGACAATTATTGTTTTTAAGAAGCTCATGGTCTAATGGGGAAGACACCATGCAACGAGAAATCAAATAACCAAATCCTAAATAAGAAGTGGGTCAAAGAACAAATCAAAGAAACAATAGATAATTTCCCTAAAGAAAGTGACCACAATGAGATAACATACCAACATTTATAAAATGTAGCCAAAGCACTACTTAAGGGAAAATTTACATCTCTAACTGCTTAAATCAATTAAAATAGAGAAAAAGCAGATCAATGAATTAGGCATGCAACCAGAAAATACTAGAAGCACAAATTCAAATTCCCTAATTGAACACCAAATTGGAAATCCTGAAAACCAAAGGAGAGATTAATAAAATTGAAAGTAAGAAAGCTATTGAATAAATAAAACTAAAACCTGGTTTTACAGAAAAAAATAAAAAACCAATTATTGGTTAATTTGACTTTTTTAAAAAAGAAGAAAACCAAATTACTAGTATCAAAAATGAAAGGGGTGAATTCACCACCAGTGAAGATGAAATTAAGATAATTGTTAGGAGCTATTTTGACCGATTATATGCCAGTAAATTCAACAATCTAAATGAAATAGATGATTATCTACAAAAACATAAATTACCCAGCTTAACAGAGGAAGAAATAAGACACTTAAATACCCCACTCTTAGAAAAAGAAATTGAACAAGCCCTCAATCAATGTCCTAAGAAAAAATTCCCAGGACCAGATGGATTCACAAGCCAATTCTACCAACCATTTAAAAAAACAATTAATCTTAATACTATATACTCTATGGAAAAATAGTTGCGGGAATCCTACCAAATTCCTTTAATGATACAAATATGGTGATAATACGTAAACCAGAAAGAGTTGAAATTGACAAAGAAAATTATAGACCATTTTCCACAATGAATATTATGCAAAAATATTTAAATAAAATACTAACAATGAGATTACAGCAACATGTCATAAGGACCACACGCTATGGTCTTATAGGGTTGGCTCAATATTAGGAAAACTATCAGAATAATTGACCTGATGCAGGAAAAGCCTTCAACAAAATACAACACCTGTTCCTACTAAAAACACTAGACAGCATAGGAATAAATGGAACTTACCTTAAAATGATAAGTAATATTTACCTAAAATCATCAGCAAGAATTATCTGTGATGGGAATAAGCTAGAAACCTTTCCGATACAATCAAGAGTGAAGCAAGGATGCCCATTATCACCTCTATTATTTAATACTACACTAGAAATGTTAGGTATAGTTAGAATAGATAATGAGGAAACAAAATTATCACTCTTTGCAGATGATATCATGATGGTATTCTTAGAAAATCCTAGAGAATCAGCTAAAAAAAGTACTTGAAATTATTAACAGCTTTAGAAAAGTTGCAGGATACAAAATAAACCCACAGAAATCATCAGCATGTCTATATATTACCAAGTCCAGCAGCAAGAGTTAGAAAGAGAAGTTCCATTTAAAATAACTTAGACAATGTAAAATACTTCAGTCTACCTGCCAAGAGAAACCCAGGGAACTATATGAACAGAACCATAAAATATTTCCCACACAAATAATGTCAGATCTAGACAATTAGAAAAATATTCATGGGTAGACTGGGCCAACACAATAAAAATGACAATTCTACCTAAGTTAATCTCTTTATTCAGTGTCATACCAATTAAACCATCAAAAAATCATTTTATAGAGCTAGGAAAAATAGTAACAAAATTCATCTGGAAGAAGGAAAAGCTCAATGATATCAAGGACATCAATGAAAGAAAGTACAAAACAAGGTGGTCTAGTTCAGTGCTTCTTAAACACTTTAAGAAGCACTGAAGGGGTAGTGAATGGAAAAAGTTTAAGAAGTCCTGGTCTACCCATACTAGCTCTCAAATGGTACTATAAAGTGATAATTATCAAAACAATCTGGTGGTATTAGTTAAGAAATAGAGTGGTGGATCAATGGAATAGATTAGGTACAAATTATATTATAGCAAATGACCATAGTAATATGATAAACACTAAGGTCCAAGTTTTTGGAAAAAAAATCATTATTTAACAAAAACTGCTAGGAAAACTAGAAAACAGTATGGCACAAACTAGGTACAAACCAACATCTCATACTGTATATCAAGATATGGTCAAAATGGTTACATGACTCACACATAAAGGGTGATAACATAAACAAATCAAGACAGCATGGAACAGCTTTATCTGTCAGGTTTATGCATACGAGAAGAATACAGGAACAAAGAAGATATAGAAATCCATTACAAAATATAAAATAGATCATTTTGATTATATAAAATTTAAAAGTTTTTCTACAAACAAAACCAATGCTATTAAAATTATAAAAAAATTGGAAACCTGGAGGGAAAAATCTGCAACAAGTATCTCTGATAAAGACTTGATGTCTCAAATATACAGAGAATTGAGTAAAATTTATAAGAATACGTCATTCCCCAATCAATAAATGATCAAAGGTTATGAACAGGCAGTTTTCAGACAAAGAAATCAAAGTTATCTCTAGTTATGTGAAAAAAATGTTCTAATTAACTACTGATTGGAGAAATACAAATAAAAACAACTCTGAAGTGCCATGTCACACCTATCAGATTAGCTAATATGACAGAAAAGGAAAATGATAAATGTTGAAGGGAATGTGGGAAAACTGGGACACAAATGCATTGTTGGTAGAGTCATGAACTGATCCAACCATTCCTAAGAGCAATTAGGAACTACGCCCTAGGGTCTATCAAACTATGCATACCCTTTGATCCAGCAATACCTGTGCTAGGTCTATGTCCCAAAGACATCCAAAAACGGAGTAAAGGAACTATTTGAATAAAAATATTTGTAGCAGCTCTTTTTTTGTGGTGGCTGAGAATTGGAAATCAAAGGGATGCCCAACAATTGGGGAATGGCTAAACAAGCTGTGGCATGTGATTGCAATAAAATATTATCGTACTATAAAAATGACAAGCAGGATGATCTGAGAAAAACCTGAAAAGACTTACATGAACTAATACATCATGAACTGAACAGAACCAGGAGAACATTGTACATGATAACAGCAATATAGTTCAATGAAGAATTGTGAATGAGTTAGCTGTTCTCAGCAATACAGTGATCTAAAATAATCCCAGAGGATTAATGCTGAAGTACATGACCCACCTCCAGGGAAAGAACTGATATTGTTTGAATACAGACTGAAGTACGCTATTCTTCATTTTTAAATTTTTTCTTTTACTCAAGTCTTCTTGTATAAAATGATTAATATGGAAATGTTACACATAATTTCATATATATATATATGGAGAAATACAAATTTGGAAATTTGGAAATTTGTAAAATATAGGAAAACCTATATCTGAATGCTTGAAACTCTAAACTTTAAGTAAAAATGTTTAAAAAAAGCAGCATGAAGTCAAACCCTTCATTTTACAGATGAGGAAACCGAGGCACAGAGAAGTTAAGCTGTTTGCCCACTGTCACACAAATATCAGGTCTCTGAGGCAGTAGTTGAATTTGGTTCTTCCTGATTAGAAATCTAGCATCTTCTCCACGACACCACTATGTCTTACCAGCCTTGAAGCCAGGGTTCAAGTCTTGCTTCTCGTACATACTAACTGTGAGACACTAGGCAAGTCTCTTAACTTCTCATTGACCAAGGCAACACTGTAAAGCAACGACAGTTGCAGGGATTACTGATGTGCATCAGTGCAGAAAAGGAGTCTCCGCACAGGGAATCCCCCCACAATGATGAAAACACAGATCCAGAACAACAGAAAAATGAAGCCAAAAGGTATGGCTCATTTCATGACTCCTGTTGCGTCTAGATCTAGAAAGATCGCATTGATTTAAATAGTAACCAGCAATGAACAAACATGCTTATGTATCCAAAGCCCCACCGAGCACAGGCTTGATCATATTTAATTATTTTTGTTAGTTTATTTATGTTCAACTATTTTAAAAGTTCATACCTTCCAAGCGATTCCTGGGCTTTACCGTCATCCCTTTGGTCTTGCTGATGCCACATTTTCTCAGCATGGATTTCAATGAACCTGAAGAGATCCTTCTGCACATCTGGTTTTAGCTCTAAGGCCTATGAATAAACAAGGATGGAAACGTTTACATCAGGCATACATGTCCCATATCTATAGGGTGCCCTTTTGCTTCGTTGGTGATGATGGAGTAGTAATTCATAAGTCACTTAGGAGTTAGCTCATAAGCATCTTATCATCCATGAAGGTCCTCCCACCACAGACCCCTCCAAGATCCTTCTGAAACATACACATGCACTATTGTGCCAATCATATTTCTGAAATTGCATATATATATATATATATAAATGAATATTCATTTATTCATTTTAATGAATGTGAACCAATTTTAACTCTTTTTAACCAATGCAATATGGGTGGGGAAAACAGCAATGAAAGAGCCACATTAAAAAGTTCTCACTGGAGATTTCAGCTCAGTTTCCATTTAGTGGCACAGTGACCCAAGAACAAAGAAATAGCATTACCAAGAGTAACAGATTCCAGGGACGTAGTGGAAGTTCTTGGTAATTAGACAGAATAAAAATTCAAAATAGCGTTTCCATAGAGTTCTTTAAGGTTCCTGAAGAATTCTATAAATATTATCTCATCTGATTCCCACAATAACCCCGGGGCGTAGTGCTATTGCTATTCCCATTTTACAGATGAGGAAACTGAGGCAGGCAACAATTAGGCAAAGTTTTGGGTCACACAACGAATATGTGTCATGGTTAGAACTGAACTCAGACTCCAGGACCAAAGCTCTTTCTGCTCTTCCACCTACCCAGCCACATAATCCTGGGCACACACACTCATGCAGATAGACCCACTTTCCCCTCCAAGTCACAGAAGCAAACCCACCAATGCCAGCCTCACATGTTAAGGGCAAAGGGCCATCCCACATGGAAAAAATAATTTTCTCACTTCATTATTTTGTGCAAGTGCTAAAATTACCTGTTGTTGGAAACCTTTTCGTCGTCCCAGGAGTGGACTTTCAAATGAAATAGATTCAAATGCAGGAGATCTGTCTGACGGCAAGACTTTTTGATCCTCTGAAGGTTTCTTTAGAGTGTTATTTTGCTGTAAAAAAAAATTGTATATTTATATAATAATGACAAATTATTCACTTATGCCGAATGAACCATTTCAATTCAATGTATAATAATGGAACCATTTAATGTAGAAAAATTAAAATAAACTTTATCTGTGGTAAACTACTGCAGCTTTTTATACTCTAATTTAATCTAATGTGCTTATTTCATAGCATCAAAAAATCATTCCATTAAGTAAAATGGTCTTCTCTCTCTCTTTCTCTCTCTCTCTCTCTCTCTCTCTGTCTCTCTCTCTCTGTCTGTCTCTCTCTCTCTCTCTGTCTCTCTCTCTCTCTCTGTCTCTCTCTCTCTCTCTCCTACTTAATACATCTGAATGAATTTACTGGGAAGAGGAAGTTCCTTGTCAGTTTTCCCTTTAAATTAGAAAAAAAGACAAGCAAAAAGGGGGACAAAAAGAAAAAGAACATTGAGTCTGTGAATTTAAATTGACCATGATGACAAATCAGAAGATAATGAAACTGAAGAAAACAAAGAAGCTTAGCAGCTAGACCATAAATCTGGCTAGGTTTTAGCTCCCTTTAAATAGACCGAGCTCTCTGAGGGCAGGTGTTAAGAGTCTAGGGTTGTTGATGGAAGGGAAGGTACAGCTGTGTATCAGTAATCTCTGGAACATGAGGTGATCCTCCCTGGTCAGGTATGTCTTTGGCCTATTTAGGAAACATTGGCAGGTACCTTCGTGGCTGGAATTACAAGTCTGGTGATGGAAATGGGCCCTATTAGACTGTACATCAGGGGTTCTGAGGGAGGCTAATAAGAAAAGTTCATATTTACATCAATCACCTGCAAAGAGCTTTATATACCTTATCTTGTGTGAACCTCACCACAATCCTGTAAG
>CM053598.1:208405279-208418487 GCA_028646575.1 Pseudocheirus occidentalis
TTCTTTCTCTCTTTCTTTCTCTCTTTCTTTCTCTCTTTCTTTCTCTCTCTCTTTCTTTCTCTCTCTCTCTCTCTCGGTCTTTCTCTCTCTCCTTCTCTCTCTCTTTCTCTTTCTTTCTCTCTCTCTCACTGTCTCCCTGTCTCTCTCTCTCTCTCTCTCTCTCTCTCTCTCTCTCTCTCTCTCTTTCCTCAGCCTCAGGAGCAAATTATTTTCCGTTAAAAATAAAGCATTTACAAGGATTCAAGATATTCTTTATACCAGCTCAAGCTGATGTTGACTTGTTTTGGTCTTTTTAGAAAAATTATTCTAAAATTGGTTTTCTTGTTAGGCTGATAACATTCTGAGAAAATGACTGTTATTGATTTTTTACTTTCTTCGATGCTTTAGCAATGGAAGGAGTTTGATGAAAACTATGAATCCCTTGAAAAAGACCTGGAAATTCTTGGATCTTCTCTGCCTTCTATGAGTTTAGTGGAAGAAACAGAGGAAAGATTAATGGAAAGGATTTCATTTTATCAGGTATATTTTTCTCCTTAACATTTTCAGAAAGCCAGGGTGTCCTGGCTTTGGCAGAGTGGCTTCATTTTCAAGCTTGTTTTGAGTTTAGTAGGGCACTTTTTGGACATTGATTATTAGTACCGAATGATAGGTCACCTCACGCACCCAATACATTTAACTCTCCATTATCACAACCTCACTTTCCTGATAAATAAAATGAGAAGATTGATGTAGATTCTCTCTGAAAGTCCCTTCCAGTTCTAAATCTCATCTTACAGTAAAATGCTTTTAAAATTTGTCTAGAAATAGGTAGCTGCTTGGGCCTTGTCACCTAATATTGGCACAAAAAGGTATCAAACACTAACCACTTTTAATTTTGAACCAGCCGCCATCCAGTAATTCTCTATATTTCAGTTACAGTGTCTGGGGAAAGAATGAAGGACTAAGAATTTATAGAAATATCTTTGAGCATCTTGCTATTAGTTGTGTGACAAAAATTTTAATCATGTAAATTTACTCAAAAACTTGGAAATTCTGATTTCTGCTTACCTTAGAATGCTCATTTGTTCCTAAGTAGTGATTCTTGAAGGTGGTTATCAATTACCCTTTTTTTTAAACTAAAAGTAAATTTGCTGTGTGCACAGATCAAAAAATGAAAGCAAGACATATTTAGCAGGGCTCTTCTTACCATGCTGAAGATGCAGGGTTCTAAAAAGAACATTTGGGAAAGAACAGCTCCACAATTTACGGGGTTAGATGGCCTAGAAATCTTTCTCTTTTTTTTGCTTTTTTTTTTTTTTTGGAGGACAGTTTGGGGTTAAGTGACTTGCCGAAGGTCACACGGCTAGTTTGTGTGTGTGTGTGTGTGTGTGTGTGTGTGTGTGTGTGTGTGTGTTAAGTGTCTGAGGCTGGATTTGAACTCGGGTACTCCTAACTTCAGGGCCGGTGCTCTATCACTGCGCCACCTAGCCACCCCATGGCCTAGAAATCTTAAAGATGGTCTCTGTTACATTTTCGGTTTTATTACACGGTCACTGATTTTCACATGAACTTGATCTTTTAAGCTATGTCAGTTAACTCAAGCATCTGGGAAGGTAGCATTCTATGGACTACAAAAATTACAATTTAAAAATTTTAAATTTATGGAATAAAACAAGCATTTCCATACCATATTACAATAAAAAAAACATGATTGTACGTGAAACTGCAAATTTACTATGCACAACTTGCTGTTCCTTTCAAATACACAACAAAATTATCATGTAAATGAGCATTACAGTTTGATAATAGATTCCATTTTAAGGCACATTGAAAGAAAAGAGAATAATTTTCAATAGACTTACCATGATTATTTCCCTATAGGTGATCTATGTCTTAAAACACTATCTGTAATCTCATCTAGATTGTTTGTCCAAGAAAATGAGGAAATAATCAGCTCTCTACTTAAGGAGTTGTTTGACCTTGGGTTCTATCCATGATAGTTTCTTCATTTGTGTATTGGGGATAATAATCTCACCTACTTCCCAGCCAGGGTCATGAGGCTATAATGAGATAATACTTGTGAAGCCCTCGTCAAATCCAAAGTCCTACATAAATGCTAGTTATTGTTATTATGATCACTATTATTGGAGAATCAACACAGCACATTGCCTTGTGTGACGTACTCAGTCATGTTGTAAAGAAGAACTAGATCCAATGGGAGGAACTTTGAGAAATATGAGACAAAACAAAATGACACCAAAATAAAGGAGCAAATAGTATTTTCCCATCTGTATCCAGACTCCAAAGTACTTTCTCTATATGTGGATAATATTTTCCATCAGGAGTCTTTTGAGGTTGTTTTAGATCCTTGCAGTGAGAAGACCCAACTCTATGAAAGTTGGTCATTGCACAATGTTCTCCTACTTCTGCTCACTTCACTCAGCATCTGTTCATGTAAGTCTTTCTAGGATTTTCTGAAGTCAGCCTGCTCATTATTTCTTATAGCACAATAATATGCCATTACATTCATATACTACAACTTGTTCAGCCATTCCCCAATCGTTGAGCATAACCTCAGTTTCCAATTCTTGGCCACCACAAAAAGAGCTGCTATCGATGTTTTTGTGTGGGTTCTTTTCCCTTTTTGTGATCTCTTGGGATACAGACCTAGAAGTGGTATTGCTGGGTCAAAGGGTATGCACAGTTTTATTTTATTTTGCTTTTTAAAATTTATTTATTTACTTTTAGTTTACAACATTCAGTTCCACAATCCCTTGAGCTTCAAATTTTCTCCTCCCCGCTCCCCGCCAGCATGAACAGTTTTATAGCCCTTTCGGCCTAGTCCCAAATTGCTCTCCATAATGGTTGGAACAGTTTACAACTCCACCAATAATGTCTAAGTGTTCCAATTCTTCCCTATCTTCTCCAACATTTATTACTTTCCTATTTTGTCATTTTAGCCAATCTGATAGGTGTGATGTGGTACCTCGGAGTTGTTTTGATTTGCATTTCTCTAATCAAGAGTGATTAGAGCATTTTTTCATATGACTATAGATAGCTTTAATTTCTTCATCAGAAAATTTCCTGTTCATACCCTTTGACCATTTATCAATTGGGGAATGACTTGTATTCTTATAAATTCGACTCATTTCTCTATATATTTTAGAAATGAGGCCTTTATCAGAGACACTGACTGTAAAAATTGTTTCCCAGCTTTCTGCTTCCCTTCTAATCTTGATTGCATTGGCTTTGTTTGTAATAAATCTTTTTAATGTAATCAAAATGATCCGTTTTGTATTTTATCATGTTCTCTGTCTCTTATTTGGTCATAAATTCTTTCTTTCCCCATTGATCTTTCCGGTATACTCTTCCTTGCTCTCCTAGTTTGCTTGTAGTGTGAATATTTAAATCATATACCCTTTATATTTAAATCATGTGCCCATTTTGACCCTATCTTGGTATAGGGTGTAAGATGCTGGCCTATGCTCAGTTTCTGCCATACTATTTTCCGGTTTTCCCAGCAGTTTTTGCTGAATAGTGGGTCCTTATCCCAGAAGCTGGAGTCTTTGGATTTATCAAACAGGAGATTACTGTAGTCATTGACTGTTGTGTCTTGTGTACCTGAGCTATTCTACTTAGCCGATACCAAGCAGTTTTCATGATTGCTGCTTTATAATACAATTTAAGACCTGGTACAGCTAAACCACCTTCGGTGAGTTGCAAGAAATCTTGATGGCCGTTCAGTCCAACCCATGTGTGAGAGGAATCCCCACCTTAATATAAGTGACTAGTACTACTTCTGACATTTATTGGCATGGAACTTTAGGCAAGTCACTTAATGTCTTCCAGTGCTTCAGACAGCTTTCTAAGGTGATAGATTACAAAGATGCTGTTGATAGAAGGAATTTCCTCATCTGGGATGCCATTGAAAGAAGCAATCTAGCCTCCTTACCATATCCTACTGATATCAGAACTTTGAATTATGCATTGAAGATTTATCAAGTCTTTATTTAACAAATGTTGTACCAAGTTAAGTACTCAAAGGGATGTGCAGTGGTTAGAGCCTGGGCCTGGAGTTTGGAAGACCTGAGTTCAAATGCAGCCTCAGGCACTACTAGTTGCGTGACCCTGGGCATGTCACTTAACACTGTTTGCCTCTGTTTCCTCATCTGTATAAGGAGCTGGAAATGGCAAACCACTCCAACATCTTTGCCAACGAAACCCCAAAAGCCGTCACAGAGAGTCAGACAGGACTGAAACGACTGAACAAAAAACATTTAATACAACAAACGTTTGTTAAATGTCTAATATGTGTAGACAATGGACTTTGGTGATGATCCAAAGATTAAAAAAGGAATTTAGTCTAAAAGTAGATATGACACGTACACAAATAAATATCATAGAAGCTAAAGTCAGAGGAAGGCTTGAAATAATTGAGTGTTGCATATGTGTTCATCATATTGTCCTATCAGCACATGACCTGTCTCATCTGTAGACAACTCGGGCACTGATTTCTCATTGCCCGACAAAAGTGACCCCTTAAGGCTATTGCAGAGAGGATTCCTACCTCGAGTGAGCATCTCTGCATTCCCTTTCAGTCCTAGGCTGCTATGATTCAATGAAGGGGAGAACGGGATTTACATTCGAAAGACAGAGACTCACATCCTTGCCATATCATTTCCCGGCTGTGTGACTTTGAAAAAGTCATTTAATCTGTGGATCTTTATTAAACTCGCACGTAAAATAGAAGCAACAATAGTATTTTCACTCCCCGGTCTTGGGACCGCTGGAGGAGATAAAACAATGGATGTAAAGCCCTTTGTAGACTGAAAAACCCCTTAGTGAGTCAAGTATGGATTAACTCTTAGTGAGTTAAGTATGGATTACATGCCAAATATTGTTCTAAATGCTGGGGACACACCAAAAAAAAAACCAGGTCCTGGCCTCAAGGAACTCATACTAGAATGAATAAAACAGTATGTATATGTAAATATCTAAGGATATACAAGATATATACAGATGTCAGATTGTAAGCTCCTTGAGGACAAGGACTGCCTTTTGCCTCTCTTTGTATCCTGAATGCACAGTACTTGGCACATTGCTTTCTGTTGGGTTTGTTTTTTTCAGTCTTGTCTGATTCTTTGTGACTCCTTTAAGATTTTCTTGGCACAGATACTGTAACGGTTTGCCATGTCCTTCTCCAGTTTATTTTACCAATGAGAAACCTGAGGCAAACAGGGTTAAGTGACTTGCACAGGATCACACAGCTAGGAAGAGTCTGAGGCCAGATTTGAACTAGGGAAGGTGAGTCTTGTTGACTCCAGGCCCAGGACTATATCCATGAATCACCTTGCTGCCTGGCACATAGGTGCTTAAAAAATATTGACTGATATGGAATAACTGAAGATAATCTCAGGGAAGGGCATTAGGATGAGGAAAGGCCTTGTATAGGAGCTAAGATTTGAATTTAGTTTTGAATGAAACCGGGGAAACTTAAATGGCAGAACTGAGGGACGGAGCATTTCATATAAGAGGAAAATGAGAAAAGGAGGTTTAGCAGATCAGCCCCAGAGGTGGACATTATCACTCGCTCACTCTGCAAGTGAGCAAAGGTGAAGCCTCCAAACGTGCTCTAAAATGTAACCCGTTCACCAACATGCTCCTTTCTCATGACAGAGTAGTGTGTGGTTAGTATTATTTTTTCTACTTTTGCTCATTCTCGTGATCTCATCTATATTTGTAATTTAATTTCCTCTTTTCCCTTTCTCCACATCTCAAAACTCCTCCTTGTTATCCTTGATTCCCTCCTCCTTTTCTCTAGTGTCTGGTGACAAGGTGACCTTTCTACTCCCCAAGACCTCTCCAGGCACTCTTTACCCCAACCACGTGCATCTTCCCCTACACATTTCCCCTATACTCACCCCCTCTCTCTCTAACCCATCTACCGGTTAGACTTGCTAACTGTAGACATATCCAGATTTCCTTTATCTTTAAAAAGAAACAGGGGTGGCTAGGTGGCGCATTGAATACAGCACCAGCCCTGGAGTCAGGAGTACCTGAGTTCAAATGTGGACTCAAACACTTAACATAAAAAACTAGCCATGTGACCTTGGGCAAGTCACTTAACCCCAACTGCTCTCCAAACCCCTCCCCAAAGAAACAAACCAAAATCAACCCCTCAGTTGATCCTACTGTCTTCTCAAGCTATTTTCATATATCTCTGCTCCTTTTCAAAGACAAACTCTTAGAGACTATACTCGCTGCCTCTACGTCCTCTCCTCTCAGTCACTTCTCAACCCTTTGTAAACTGGCTTCAGTGCAGTACTATAACTGCTATTATTTGTAATAGGTATGGGAGCTCACCTGCTAATTTCGTTGATGTAGATGTTGGGAACTCCCAGATAAGGAAGCTCCCTTTATCACAGGGTCGATATCCTCTCAGCAACTTATTTAGAGAATTACCTAGTGAGTGACCCGACCAGAGTCAAGCAACCAGTATGTGTCAAGCAGGACTTGAACCAAGGTCTTCTTGATTACACGGCCAACTCTGTATCACTTTGTGTCTCCTTTTTACTTATATCAAAGAAAGAATCATTTTCTAGTTGTGAATTTCAAAGTACGTGCTCTCAATCATATCAAGCAGAAATGGTTTTCCTTTTTCTCTCCTCACCTATCCAAATCCTTTCTCTCTTTCCAAGATCTAGCACAGCCATTGTCTCTTCTTTGAAGCCTTCCCAACTCCTACAGACTTTATTGATCACATTCTTTTCACTAAATTACTCTATCCTTCAGAGGGAGCACAGCACAGAACAGTTATGAATAGTACAGCCTTTTGCTTTGTCCGCTATTTCCTGTGTGCTCCTATGACCTATTGCTCTTAGCTCTTTGAAGAGAAGGAAGCAACTTTATTCTTCTTCTGTATTCCACACAGTACTAAGAACTTAGAAACTGTTCAATAAATATTCACAAACTGGTTTATTGATCTTGTAATCTTACGTTTCTTAGCAAATCAAAAAGAACATAGATGAAAAGCATACCAAACTTTACCAGACCATGAATGAAGGAAAATTCCTCACAAGTGCTGTGAATTGTCCTGAGCTGGAAGGCCAGATTGCCAAACTAGAAGAACAATGGTTGGCTTTAAATAAAAAAGTCGAGCACGAACTACATAGACTTCAAACCCTTCTCAAGCACCTGGTCAGGTATGCTTTCTTAAGACTTCATTTCAAAAACTATTTGGGCATATATATATATATGTATATGTATATGTATATGTATATGTATATGTATATGTATATGTATATGTATGTATGTACGTATGTATGTATGTATGTATGTGTGTATGTATAGATACACAGGCAATGGGGTATAGAAATCCATCTTGCCCTACAAGAAAGTAAGGGGTAAGGGAGCAAGAAGGGTGATTGGGGACAGAAGAGAGGGCAGACTGGGGGAAAGAGGTAAGCAGTATTCTCGCTATCTTGGGGGTAAGGGATAGGGAAGAGATGGGGAAAAAATTTGGAACTCAACATCTTGTGGAAATGTATGTTGAAAACTAAAAATAAGCAAAGAAATACAAAGAAAAAAACTATTTGTGATAAGGGTATCCCAGAAATCCTGCCATCCCCAAATTTCCCTCTCATAATTTTTTATATATTTCTTTGGCATCATAAAGCTAGCATGTAAAAAACAAAAATGACCATGATCATTTCTCTTAGCCGCCTGTACAGAGGTATTAGTCACTTTGATTGTAAGAAAGTTCTCTAATTCCGTGGGAATATGAGGAGTCAAATCAACAAAGAAGCATTCTGAGAGGGGAAAAAAATAAAGCTATCATGTACTTTTTATAGCTGTGAATCATGGGGTCAAACCAGGATCTAGAAGATAACTATTTTCTAGACATCAAGAATACTTTTGAGCTACTGTTACGCTGTATGTATATGTTATGAAATATTACCTTTCAAGACTATCGTTTTACATTTAATCTCTGTTAAGATAAAGTTGATGAAGGTGGGTCCCAAATGTAATGTCCCTAGCCACCTTTACCTTTGGCTCAGAATGAGAATAGAGCCTAGGGATAAGACCTCATGAGCTTTCTGTATAGGCTGGTCAAGTTAATTGTTTTTTATGAAGTCCTATTGGTCAGTAGACATATGGTTTCCTTAGGGCTTGAGCCCTTGAAATCAGTATTTTCCTTCTAGGAATAACCCTAAAGGGTCCTCTGAGGAAACATAGTTTCCTCTAATTCAACAAATACCTGATACTTCACTTAATTGTTCTTGTCTATAGTACTTAACCCTTCTTTGTAAACTAGGGTTCCATCCTTGATAACTCAGACTTTGCTCTATTTCCTTATTTTTTTCATTTGATTTTTTCAATGAACAGAAATCAGTTTTCTCTCCCTCCCATTCCCACTTCCCCCAGTGGAAAGTAAAATAAAAACAAAACTTTTGTAACATGTATACAGTCAAAACAAACAAAATTCCAAATTAGCTATATCCAAAAAATATATGTCTCAATCTGCACTCTGAGTCTGTCACCTCTCTGACCGGAGGGATAGAATCCTCATTCCTCTGGGATTGTGATGAGTTATTGAATTGATGAGAGTTTTTAATTTTTTCAAATTCATTTGTCTTTACATTGTTGTTATTATACACATTGTTTTCCTGGTTCTGCTCATTTCACTCTGTATCGGTTGACATGAGTCTTCCCATGCCCTTCATTATTTCTTATAGCACAATAATGTTCCATTAAATTTATATATGTTAATGGTGAGCCTAATGCTGACACCCTGTTAGTTCAGGTTTGATGCTGGGATGAAATGAGGCACTGAAAAGGCATTGAACATTTAACAAAAAAGAAAGTTTACTTTGCCCTAACATAGTGAGGATATGCAGGAAGGATATAGTGGTGCTTAGTTTCTCCAGATACAGCCCCTCCCATTCCATATGGAAACAAGTCTGCTTAACCCAGCAGGGTATGGTGATTCATGTGGTTTCCCCAAGCCCAGGTTGGTGGAATTTTCTTATGTCCTTTGGTGACTAGGAAGCTGCATCAAGGGAGGTAGCCGTCAATCAATGCCGAGGGCGAACTTTGTCACCTAATAGGGAAAACATCCCAATTGAAGGGAAACCAGGGAACCCTGGTCCTATCACAACATACTATAATCTGTTCATCAGTTCTTCAGTCGATGACCATGCCTTTAGTTTTCAGCTCTCTGCTACCACAAAAGTATAAACAATTTTGTACATATATGTACATTTGCTTTCTTTGAGACATATATTTATATACATATACATACATACATATGCATACATACACACATACATATGAGTAACTTTTGGGGCAAAGTTCCAAATAACTTTCCAGAAGGATCGAACCAATTCACAATTCCACCAACTGTACTTTAATGTGCCTGTTTTCCCACAGCCCCTCTGACATTTATCACTTTAATCTTTTATCAATTTTGCCATTCTGATGGATATGACATGAACCTTATCGTGGCTTTAATCTATATTTCTCTATTGCTGATTTGGGGTATTTTTCTATAGCTATTGATAAACTAAATTTCTTCTTAGATGACTACCTGTTCATACCCTTTGAGCATTGGGGAAATAGCTTTTATTTTCATAAATTTGAATGAGTTTCTTATTTCTTGAAAAAGAGACCCATAGTAGAGAAATTTGCAGCAAAGATTTTTTTCTCAGCTATCTTTTTCCCTTCTAATTTTAGTTGCATTGGTTTTATTTGTACCAAATCTTTTTTTAGATGTTATGTAATCAAAACTGTTAGTTTTATCTTCTGTGACCCTCTCTATCCCTTTTTTTGGTCGTGAACTCTTCATTACCCCACTTCCTTTAAAGCAGCAGACAAAATCCTGAAGCTTGTGGGGCTTGAATGTATGTGTATAGTAGTCTTTATCTTCAATTATGGAGATCTTCCTCCTTTCCCAAACTTTTTTCCATCCATCGCTATAAACACATATACATCCGAAAGGACAAGGCAGAGCTGATCCTATACATGGTAGCTTAGAGCATTTTCTGTGGGGAATTAGGTCATTTTCCTCATCTCAGGCCACATTCCTGAGTAAGAAAAGTAAAAAGGGCTTTAAGGGAAGGGACTGTAAGACACTTGTGTACATTCATTCAGTGAGTATTCATTACACGTAAGCCTTAAAAAACCCCACCTCTAATATACAATTGTTGCATAAGAGAAAAAGATATGTGCTTTCTCATGGCAGGATTATGTTAAGTGCTCTCTCTTCTCTTTCCCACCAGGCTCTTCTTGTAAACATTTGCATATTTCAGCTACAAGGGCCCTTACTCAAAATTCTCTTAACACATACCTTAAATAGGAACAATTTCTGTATCCCTCTCATTATAACCACCCTGCAACATGGCTATCAGTTCGTTTAGCTGACTGATATGTAAGTTTGCATAGAGGAAGAATGGAAATAATGGAGGGCATTGGTCCATTTAGCCCCCTCTGCCCATCTCCGCATGTTTAGCCAGCCTTTTATCCAGCTTTTCAAAAGATGACAGTGGAGCGTACATGTCATTCAGAGGCCGAGATTTTTACTGCAGAGGTGTTAAGACTACATCCTGCTAGAATCTGACCTGCTAGAATCAGCCTAGTGTGGAGCGTTCCTGAGACTTAGCCCAGTCTGCATTCTAAATTCTGTGTAGAATTTAACCCGAGATAGCCTACTCAATAAGGCTGAAACCTCCCCCATCCCCAAAAAAACTAGACTAGATTGACAACAAATTATTTTAAATAGTGTTAATAACACATGCATTATGCCACTCTAAGTAACCGATCAACAAGGCTTTATTAAGTGTTTACTGTAATTCTAAGAACAGCAAGTGCTGGAGTACAGAGGGAGGCAAAACCGTCCCTGCCCTCCTAGAAATTACACCCTAAAGAGGGAGAGAACATGTAAATAAATAAGCACACACAGAATACACACAGAGCAGGTGGAAGGTAGCCTCTGAGAGGAAAGCTTTCACAGACGGAAGACCTAGGGAACGTCTTGTGATCATCCAGTCCTTGCAGTTGTGTCTAGCTCTTCGTGACCCCATTCAGGGTTTTCTTGACAAAGATACTGGATTGATCTGCCATTTACTTCTACAGTTCATTTTACAGATGAGGAAATTGAGGCAGAGTTAAGTGACTCGCTCAGGGTCACGCAGCTGGGAAGTGTCTAAGGACAGATTTGAACTCCACAAGATGAGTCTTTTTGACTTTGGGCCTGTCACTCTTATCCACTGTGTCACCTAGCTGCCCATGTCATATTTTTAGCTGAATCTTGAAAGAAGCAAAGGGATGCTGAGAGGCTAAGGTGAGGGAGCGCATTCTAGGCTAGGGGCACAGCCAATACAAAGGCATGGAGATGAGAGGTAGTAAGCCCTTATGGTTAGAATGCAGAGCGAAGACAGGAGTAAATTGTAGTAAGACTGGAAAAGTAGGAAGAGCTTTAAATGCCAGCTAAGTGGTGCAATGGATAGAGCCTGGAGTCAAGAAGACCTGAGTTCAAATTTGACATCAGATACTTCCTTGCTGTATGAGCCTGGTCAAGTCACTTAACCTGGATTGCCTCAGTTTCCTCATCTGTAAAATGAGCTGGAGAAGGAAATGGCAAACCACTCCTGTATCTTTGCCAAGAAAGCCTCAAATAGGGTCTCAAAGAGTCGGGCATGACTGAAAGGACTGAATCACAAACATACTTGATCCTGGAGCCCCTGGAATGATTCTTTGACCTGGTCTTTCCCAATATAAACTAGTTCACCCCCTCACACATACACCTGCCTCCTTACTCAGCGTGGTGAGCCTGCCTCCCAGCTCGAGCCATCCCCCAGCCTCCATGACCCCAGAGAAGGGACCTCAGGCAGGCTCTACCAGGCCCAACGCAGATGTATTTTTATAACAAAACAGGTCAATCCTTTACCTTCTCAGTTAAATTACTTGTCATTTGCAGCTAAGTTACCAGTCTGTCTCTTCCCTCACTCTGAAATCGGGTCTAGACCCCTTCTGCCTTGTGTAATATTGTAATATCTACACATTTATTGTTAGGAAAATGAATTTCCGCTGCAGGACCCCTAATCACTATGCATTTCCACACACATTTGATAAGAATTAAAAAGAATATTTCTGGCCTCATCCCCTTTATTCTTTCTTAGTTGTTGTAACCAAGGTAAGTTATGTAATACACCTCAGTCCCACCCAGATTTGAACCATGGGTCACACATTTTATATAATTCACCAGACTGAGGGGAAAATTGCCTATAAAGGGGTGAGGATAGACAATAAAGTTGTACCCCATGAAGATAATTTCATTTTCTATTGGAGATGAATCTTATGACAAATAGTAGGATAAGTAGAGACCATACTTGTGATTTGTTACAATAATGGACGATGTTCAGTTGTTTGTTTCCTTTTTAACATTTTTGTAGTTATAACAAGGACTCGGATGAATTCACCAAGTGGTTAGAATCTGCTCAGCAAACTCTGAATTACTGGAAGGAACAATCTCTTAATGTATCTGAAGACTTGGACACAATTAGGAGCAACATAAATGATTTCTTTGTAAGTTATACAAGAATAAACTTTGATATTTATTTGACAAGCAGTTTAGAATAAAAAAAGACTAAAATTTCACCTTTCATTCATTCTGACTGAGTTGGGCAAATCACCTAAGCCCTCAATCTCTCAGGCAATTCCCTAAATTACATTATATTTGCTGATCTACATATTTTTCCTTGGGGTATCTAAGTGGCACAGTAAATAAGAGTGCTAGGCCTGGAGTCAGATAGACCTGAGTACAAATCCAGCCTCAGATATTTATTAGCAGTGTGACCCTCGGCAAGTCACTTAACTCTTTTTACTTCAGTTTATTCATCTGCAAAATGGTTTCTGAGAAAACCCCAAATGAGGTCACAGAGGGTCAGACACAGCTCAAATAACTACACAACAACTTGCTGATCAACATGTTTTTCCTCATTGGAAGTTCCATGAATGGATGAAATCACTAATAAAGACAAGAAACAAACTTATTTGTTAAAGAAAAGTTACACTGACATTTTTATCATAGATATGCATATGAACCCACAGAAAATGGAAATTTGTTGTTGGTGGTTGTTGTTCGGTCATGTCCAATTCTTTGGGACCCGTTGGACTGTGGCACAGCAGGCCTTTCTTTCCTTCATTATCTCCTGAAGTCCATCCAAGCTCCT
>CM053598.1:208425963-208441947 GCA_028646575.1 Pseudocheirus occidentalis
TCATTCTTTGAAGTATGTACTCTATGTGTTATATGTATGATGTGAACTTATAGTTATCCAGTTCTTTAAAAAGACATTCAAATAGTTAAATTATGATTATGTTTACCCTCTGGAATAAAAATTCTTTCAGTTTTCCTGGAAAAGTAGGCATAGGATCTTGGACTTAGAGCTAGAAGTGATCTCCTAGGCCTCATCCCTTCATTTTACAGATGCAGAAACTGAGGTCCATCATGGTTAAGTGACTTTCCAAAGTCACACCCAATATCCTATGATAATTATTCGTGTTCATGTTTAGAGTCTCATTAGTAGGCAACGAGAGAGTGAGTGAATACAACATGGAGCCCTGGATAGCGAGCTGGCCTAGGAGCCAGAATGCTCCAGGTTCAATCCCAGCCCCTGATACGTCCTGATGATGTGACTCTGAGCAAGTTACTTATGCTCCAGGGCTCTAGACAGATCTCATATTTAAGCAACAGAGGAGGTGCCAAAATGCATTGTGCAGTTCCCTATATCAATGAAATCACAGATCTATCCCCTATCCCTATTCCTAGTAAAGAATGAGAAAAAAAAAATTCCAGATAATGAAAGAACAGGAAAAATCCATTCAACATGATGAAATGTACAGTATCAACAACTAGATGGTTACAAGGGTTCCCTGTGGAACTAGTTATAATTCAATATAAACCTTCACAATGTGAGTAAAATTGCCCTTTCCTCTCCCCTGCCCAGAGGTATATACATTGTTAATGAAATATCACTCTTATCTTCTGGAGGGGGTTGATAAAAGCATATTCATAGTAGGAAAATCATGAGGAAAGAAATGTAGAAATGTGTGTGTGCTTTACAAAGAGAGTAAAAAAAAAGCCTCTTAAAGGACATGTGATTTCATTAGAGTGAGTGCTTTCTTGGTACCGATCCAGATAAGAACTGCTTCATGTTTTCTCATTCTGTACAATTACTAAAAAGAGTAAAAATATTGAATATATTTCTCAAAGTTATCATAAAGCTTTGAGAATAATTGGCAGCCTACCTAGTCAACAGTTGAAGTTTTTATTTTAAATGTTGGTTTTTAATGAGACTTGATAGGTTTTCATTTTTTAAAATATATTTTAATATGAATTGCTGGGAAAGCATAAGTTTAAGTATTAGAAATGTAAGGGGAATGGCTACTATGGAAATGTTTTATGTGATTGTGCAAATATAACCTATAAGAGATTGCTCATTGACTCAGAGAAGGAGAGAGGGATAAATTTGGAACTCAAAACTTAAAAAAAAAAACAAATACTAAAAAATTTTTTTACATATAATGGAGGGGAAATAAAATTTTATTTAAAAAAAAGTATAAGAGAAAAGAGTCCTTTTAAAATCTCTTGTAGCAATGTAATCCATTTGCATGCTTAGTGCATTTGATTGAAGGCATATCTTTTGCAGATTCAACATTTAGAACAACTTCTGGAGTCTCTCACTGAGAGTGAAAACAAAGTACAGACTCTGAGGAGTTGGATGGAAGCCCAGGGAGAGAGACTAAAAACATTCCAAAAACCTCAAAGTGTTATATCAGTGAGGAAGACATTGCTTGACTGTCAGGTAAAAACAATCCGGTGTTTATAACGTACTTGGTTAAAGTATGTCACAAATATGGCGGTGGAAGTTCAAATGGAACTATACTTTGTGTCTCTCTCTTCTTGTATTTTGTTCCATCATTTCAGTTGTGTTCAACTCTTCCTGTCTCCATTTGGGTTTTCTTGGCAAAGATACTACAGTGGTTTGCTGTTTCATTCTCTAGGTCATTTTACAGATGAGGAAATGGAGGCAAACAGGTCTTGCCCAAGGTCATATAGCTAGTGAATGTCTAAGGCCAGATTTGAACTCAGGAAGATGAGTCTTCCTCAATTTTGACCCAGTGTTGTGCCATCTAGCTGCTCCGACTTTTTGTATATATCATTTGAGCCTTACAACAATTCTAAAGGTGGGCTCCGCATGTTTTCTTCTCTGTATTTCACAGATGGGGACACTGAGTCACAGAGAGGTTAAGTTACTTGTCCATGGTTTTATATATTTGCTATCCTGTTAGAGGCAGGAGTCAAAGTAAATTTTTTTAACTCCAAATCTAGTGTTCTTTCCACTGTATTCTATTGCCTTTATAATTAGGAAATCATCCATGTTTATGAAGTAGAGTTTATTCCATATACACATTAACCTTCATTTGATAAAATTGGAGAACAGAGTTATTTTAGGGTTTTTTATTTTTATTTTTGTGTTGCTGACAGCTTTTGAGAGGAACTTTTTTTTTCCAGCAAAAGATTTGCAGTTTAAGTGTAGTCAGCTACCAGTTATTTTGACTTATTTCTCTTTTGGCCAATTTTCTAATTACAAAATTGCTGTAAAATTATTTTTCAGTTCATTCTGAGTCTCTTCAGAGAGAGAGAAAATTTTCTTCTACCTGTTATGTATTGTGATTAAAAAAAAAAAAAAGAAATATTTTCTACCGAGTTCTTGTCATGTTTAGGCCAGAAATCCAACTTAGCATTAATCCCGAGGGATATTGATGTGTTCCTTTTCTTCTGCATTATATCTACTTTAGGCAATCTGCAAATTATGATAATGCTATGAATAATGACAGGCCATACCTTTGAGTTCTTAATGATAATTATGTGTTAGTAAAATAGAAATTCTATTAACACTAACTTCTATTGTTAGTGAATAACTTTTGCATTATTAACTAGATATGTGACAGGTCTGTTGTTCTGTTGTCTTTCTTTTCTACAAAGGCAATTTGGCCCTTCTCCTATGTAGCCGTGGACAGGGAAGTTAACATGGAGATTCACCATTCTCACTGGCTATTCAGGCCAGATATTTTCATATCAGCTGAACTTATTGCATTCTCTCTTCCCTTGAGAATTCAAAGGGAAGTTATGCAAACTCAAGACCACTAATTATACTTTCAAGTTTAGTAAAAGTGCTAAATGACTTGAAAATGGCCAAGCCTGAAATAATTTTACTAAGGAAAGTTGGATAAGATGATATGGAGGTTCTGCCCTCTGTATTTCCCTATAGCCTCACTTGGAGCAGTAACACTATAACCTTTTATATCCTGTTACGCATAAGTGTCCCTAAAATCTTAATTCCTTGTTACATAGAGTATCCCTAAAATCTGTAATTTTAGACCATCAAATACACTAAGATTTTTGAGACATTGTAGGTATTCATCATGCTAGCTGCAGAGATATTTGGTGTTTTTAAAACATCACAGAGCACGGCTTTCCCTTTTTTCTTGCTTAATCACTTTAAAAATTTATGCCCCTTGTAAAACATCAGGACCACTTTCCAACGTATCCTCTTACCCATTAAATTATTCCATGTAACAAAGAAAAATTTTATCAAAATCTAACCAACAAAGCTGCAGTGTTTAAAGTATATTCAGCACCCCGCAGTCATAATTTGTGACATCCCTAGTGAAAGGAAAGACATTTGTTTCAATCTGTTTTCTATGGCACCAGGATTGGTCATTTCAATTCATTTGAGCATTGTTCGCATGGATGTTATTCTAGACATTGCGTATAGTGTTTTATTTCACATGAAGGAAACAAAACTGATCCAGCAGGACTTTTCTCAACAACAAAACAGGGTGATAAAGTACATGATAAACTGAATATCTTAGAACTTTTCTTCACTTTACAAACTAAAATCGTATCAGACTTAAAGGAGATTAAGATGTGAAGGAAGGAGGAGGACAGGTGGTACAGTGAACAGAGTGCCAGCCCTGGATTCAGTAGGACCTGAGTTCAAATCCAGCCTCAGAGACTTAACACAAAAACTAGCCATGTGACCTTGGGCAAGTCACTGACCCACAATTGCCCTACCCTTCCTCCTCTAAAAAAAAAACAAATAAAAATATTAACAAAAATATGTGAAGGAAAAATGGATGGATTTTCAAAAGACAGAGAAAGAGGAGATAGGGAAATACGAAAACCACAATATAGTTTGAAAACTACAAACTGTCACAAATTCTCAGACTACAATGCTAACAGCATGTTCTTACAGAAACTGTTTGTCATGGTTCCTTAACATCAGTTTTATCATTTTCCCTCTTTAAAATGTTCTTGTACTTTTATTACCTTGGTGACAGAAAAGAGGCCTTATGTCACTTCTTCAGTTCTCTTGTGTTGTTTATCCCCTGCTGTTCTCTGCTAATAATGGTTCATCTTCCTTGAGGAGCTCTCCTGTTAACAGTTTGCCTGAAGTATGGGGAAAACATGCCAACTAGTTAGTAAATAAGTGTTTCAAAGACTTCTAAACAGCTGGGTATATTTGCAGGGAGGAGAGGAACTAGTTTGTATCATTTCAATGCATGAGGAAAATCAAGAATTATTTTGACTTAAGTACTTCAAGCTATTTCCCTGTAATATATAGAAAGAATCAAGTTGTTTGAAATTCCAGGTTGATGATGGGAAATAACAGTTAAGCTTAAAATCATAAAGATGAAGGATAGTGTTTTTCGAGGGTTACATTATGATTGAGTGTCTGAAGAGCTTGAGTTCCACTAGTATCGGCAGGAGCAGTTGGCTTCTTCCATCAAGTTCTCAGCAAAAGTCATTTAGATGCTGGAGGTGCCAATGAACTAAGCTGTAAAAACAAGACCTCAGTTGCTGCTAAGCAAATGAGCAGCTTAACCTTTTTTGATGAAGTTCTGTGACCTACTATTGTCATTCCTGTTTTCAAACACTGCTTACTCTTTCCCAGATTGAAGACTTTTGCCTTTCTTTCACTTGGATTAATTAAGAAGAATCAAGTATGTTATAAACAAATTATTCTGAAGAGGTGCGAAGGGATCTAATTTTGTTGCCACGGGATTATGAGGCTGTGAGGTGGCTCACTGGATAGCTTCTTTCCATCTTAGCTGTCTTTCAAAGCTCGTCCTTAAGCTATCTTATCCATCTTTCAAACCCAGCCCCAGTCACTGTACCTGGGCAGGTCCCACACCTTGATATGTCTCAGTTTCCCCATTTGTAAAATGGGGATAATGATAGCATCTACCAATAGAGTTGTCATGAGGATGAAACAGGCTTATATTTTTAAAGCTCTCTGCAAATCTTAAAGAGCTATACAATTGTTTGTCGTCATCATGATTCCATTAAATTGACCTTTGCTAATAAGAGATGGTTTTTGTTGTTGCTAGAGTCATGTCAGTCATTCATGTCTGACTGCATGATCCCATTTGGGGTTTTCTTGGCAAAGATACTGGAA
This sequence comes from Pseudocheirus occidentalis, assembly GCA_028646575.1. Lineage (NCBI taxonomy): Eukaryota > Metazoa > Chordata > Mammalia > Diprotodontia > Pseudocheiridae > Pseudocheirus > Pseudocheirus occidentalis. The sequence goes on from CM053598.1 coordinate 208,431,211, forward strand.
TGTTGCTATTTCCTTGTCCAGCTCATTTTACAGATGAAGAAATGAGGTAAATGGGGTTAAGTGACTTGCCCAAGGTCACACAGCTAGTACGTATCTGAGGCCAGATTTGAACTCAAGAAGATGATTCTTCCTGACTCCAGGCCAGTCACTGTATTCACTGCTCTACCTAACTGCCCCCAATAAATGACAGATATTAGATTATATAAACAATGTAACACAGTTGGTTTGAATTCTTCTGAAATCTAGGACTAGAGAGCGTTAGTTAGACCACCTTTTGCAATGCAGTTCATTCTATGTTCTAAATTGTATCCTTGGGCAAAATGAATGAATTTTTTTTTACTAATGGAACTTTTACCAGAGGTTCACTATGACTCTCTAGAACAGACTTGCAAAGGAATTCTCTGTCCTTAGCACCATTCATGAACACTTTGGAATTCTATGTACATAAGAACTGTATTTCTTTCTTTTCTAGGACTTAGAAAATCACTTGGCAGCTAAATCCAGAACACTGGATGAGCTAAAAGAAAATTATATGACTTTGGAAAGTGGCCCAGTGCCAGTGTTACAGGACACGCTTTCTGGAATTGATGCTTTATATCAAATGAGGAACAACATTGTCAATCAGGTAGTAGAATATATTTGAAATGTATCTTCTTCCATTTGTCCTGTCTTTACAGTCTTCCGTCCAACTAACAGAGAATTGTTCCATGCCATGCACTTTTCAGGAGCAGAAGGAAATGTCACTAAAGACTTGTGCTATAGAGGCAAAAGCCCTAGAAATTATATCAAATCTTATGTTTATATCAGGCAAGGCTAACATCTACACTTACCCTAATAAAACCTGTGTTTGAATTTGACTTCTGGCAGCATTTCTGATTAATGACACATCATTAGCTGCATCATTGAAGAATTCATGCTTGAATTTGTCATATTATTTTCACTCAACCTTGGGAGGAAACTGAGTAAGCCATTATTGTGGAAATATTTAGAACCTAATTTTAAATTCTGTTTTTTGGCTCCTGACTACAAGACTGTATGATTGAACCGAAAAACTGTAACTTAAGTGGTCATATTCCAAAAACTGATTTTCGTTTTGATACAGAAGTCATCATAACGGCACTGACTTTTGGGATGCCCTGCATAATGTATACACTTCCAATTTTTTTATTCTTATACAATTTGATACCAATTGTTTCCATTTGCTAGAGCAGATCCTGTGTGATAACCACTTACACGCAAGTTCTTCAGATAGTGCTTACTATGTGTCAGGCATCATGCTAAGTGCTGGGGATACAAATACAAAAAGCATTCTAAATGCAAATAACTTTGAAAGATGTTAAGGGCAGTGATCAATATGACGGCCATACATGATGGCCAAGGACTACCCCTTGATGCAGAGATGACTGATTTAGGGTGTAGAATGAGATATATGTGTGTATGCACATATATGTAAATATATACACATATTTTGTCCTTTTTTTTTGCTTTTTGTTTTTGGAGGGCAATTGGGGTTAAGTGACTCACCCAAGGTCACACAGCTAGTTTTTGCATTAGGTATCTGAGGCTGGATTTGAACTCAATTCCTTCTGACTCCAGGGCTGGTGCTCTATTCACTGCATCACCTTGCCGCTCCTTTTTCCTTCTTTTCAGTTGTGTAGGGAGTGACAGGGAGAGAAAATATAATTCTCTTTATTTAAAATGCAATTAAAAATAGAGTTTGGTGCTTCAGATGTGGTATGTTGTGTATACTTTTAGACAAATCGCTGTTTTGTTGGTTTTGTTTAATTGTTTTATGCTTTTAACATACACTTCTTATGAAGTAGGAGCAGTTTGTAAATATTTGTAATGTAAAAACAAAACACATGGATAAACCCATTTTTTTTAAAGCGACTGTGTTAGATGGGCTGGGTAAATTTGCATTTACTCGTTTACCAATCTTGACAGCTCAGCCCCAGGGTGGGAGTTCAAAGACTGAGTAGCTTAGCTCACTAAGATCTGTAATCCACTGATGGGATTACTCTTCCTGCCAATCAAAACATGCTTGAGGAGATTGTTCCATGTATTCCTGGTGGCCAGCCTTCTAGACTGACCCTCCAATAGTAGTCTGTCTCGTCACCCCTACTCTAAAGTTCAAGTTCGGTGTGATATGTCAGACTTTGCACTGTGTTAGCACAACTTTCAACAAGTCAGGGTCACCATGGTGGGGCGTTGTAGTAGGATGCTATTTTAAACACTTTTTTACTTATAATTTTGTCCTTGTTGCACTTTGTAACCCTAAAGTACTATAGAATTTGAAATATTTAGTTGCTGCTATAATTAGCTACCCCAATTTCATCTCCTAATGGTCAGCCTGTCTACAGCACCCTAGGTACTGTCTCAACTCTTTGGTCTTGGCTGCTTTTTATTTGGTATGTTCCAGTGCTAAGATCTCGCTTCCTACAGTCCTTACCCTGTCACATTATCCAAATGTAAGCATTTCATCCAAAGAGACACCCTAAAGTTGTTGTTAATAGTAAAAGTACAAACCTGGAAGAAAAAACAAAGTAATGAAAGAATATGAACCTGTTTCTTCCTCTCCCTTAGGTCAACCAACTCAAAACCTCCATGCAGTCAGTGTTACAACAGGGAAGGTGTTGTGATAAACTCTTTGAGGAAGTAAACATGATGATAATCCGATTCTGGTACTGTGTAGAGCACAGCAAACCTGATGTGTTGTCTCTGGAAGCTTTGAGATGTCAAGTGAAGAACCTTCAGGTAAATATTCACAGCAGATCAGAGAAAGAAGACTTAGGAGGAAACAAAAACATATTGGATGCAAAATACTGGACTAAAGTCCCTTTCGTGTTGTTACTGAAACATAGAAAATGCTGCTCTAAACAGCTTCCTAGAAATGTCCAGTTAACATTCTACATGAGTAATTGAATCAAATTGCTGACACAAACATTTAAATATTCACACACATAATTATTTAAATTTATTTAAAGTATTAATCATTTGTGTTAATTAGATTATTAATTACTTAAATTTTAAATGGCAACACGAAATGGGCAGTATTTATTTGATTGCTCTGTCTACAATACAAGTAGAAAAGAGAGAAGAGAGGGGAAGATGGCAAGATGAACCTGGATAGATGGGATGCTGGTTTGTGACACATGATCTGGTGACCGGGTAATGGTTAGAAATAGTGGGTAGGATAGAAGTTCAAAATTGAAGTCAGGAAGACCTGGGTTTTAGTCTTCCTTTTATATGTACTTACAATGGGTAAATTATCTAACCAATCTGTGCTGCAGGTAGCAATTATAGATGAGTTGCGGATCAGTATAAGTGGAGAGAGTTTCTTTACCACAGTGTATCACAAAATAATTCAATTGCAAGGGGAAATTTCCTTACAGCAAGTACAGTCCAAAAGTACAACAGGATGTTTCAGGAACTAAGAGTTTCCTATCAACAGATGGAATTGTCAAGGAATTCCTCTTTAGGCACAGGTTCGACTAACTGATCTCAGAGGTCCCTTCCAATTCTTTTAAGATTCTCCAAATTTTGTAAATCTATAAACTAGGTTTCTCTAATTTTTTACTGCTTTCAGTCTGAATGCTTTTTTTTCACTACTATTTGGATTCTAGTTATATTGGCAAGCTTTCCTTTAGGAGAGTAGAGCAAACAGTGATTAATTCCTATTTATATACTTTTCTTAGCTTCTTCAAGATGAAGCAGAGAGCAGCGAAGGAAATTGGAGCAAACTCCAGGATGCTGTTTGTAAGCTCAAAGACTACTGTCCTTCGGTTACAGAGATAATTGAACAGAAGTGTCAAGAAGCACATAAAAGGTACGTTTAAAATAAATATGGTGGGCGTCTCTCCAATTTACCAGCTCATACATGAGGTTATATGGACAATAGAACAATGCCTTATGTTTTATCAGACATTTTCTGAGATGACTGAATTTCAGTCTTCCTATCTCTTCTGCTCTCAAGAAGCTTTCCCTCTAAAAGGACATAAAGTCATAGAGGATATAGTCTGTGTCCTGGGAGTCAGATAAAATAGAAATTGCTCTGATAACAGCCAGAATGAGGAAAGCAAGCAGATGCTATAGACATTTTATTTTTAATTTAAAGAAAATCTAAGCCCTAATACAATGAGCATTTCCATATACAAAACAAAACAGATCGCTTTTGAAATCACACAACTCCATTACACATGTTTTGTCTTTTCCTTTTATCTTTAATAAAGTCAACATGTAACTTTCAAAGTTGTCATGCTTAACTTGTTTCTTCCTGGCCTTTGTTCTCTCCTGTGAATTTTTCTAAATGCTTCAATGACCTCCTTTTCTTTCTCTTTTTCCCCTGATCAACTTTATGACTAGCTCCACTCTGCCTACCATCTCCCACCCTCAATTAAAAAGGAAAATCTTGGGGTGGGTAGGCAGTGCAGTGAATAAAGCACCAGCCCTCGAGTCAGGTGAACTTGGGCAAGTCACTTAACTCCAATTGCCCTCCAAAAAGCAAAAAATTTAAAAAAGGAAAATCTTTGTAACAAATATGCATAGTCAGGCCAGAAAGATTCTAGCATTGCCCACGTCCGAATGTGTATCTCTCTTTCTTTACCTTGCGTCCATCCCCTCTCTCAGGAGGTGAGTAATGTGCGTCATCATCGGTTCTCTGGAATTGGGGCCGGTCATTGAGTTGAGTGCAATGCTTAAGTCTTTCAAAGTTGCTTTTCTTTACCATGTTGTAGTATGCATTTTTCTCTGGTCTGTGTTCACATTACTCTGCATCAGCTCACACAAGTCTTCCCAGGTTTCTCTGAAATGGTCCTTTTCATCATTTCTTACTGTACAATATTCTTTTGTTATATTTTATGTATCACAAGTTGTTCAGTCATTCTCTACTTGACGGGTGCCTTACCGTCTCCCTCATTTTCTACTTTTTTTGCTTTAACTGAAATTGTTGCTATAATCATTCTTGTGGATATGAGTCTTTGATCGCTTTCTGGGATATAAGCCTAGTAATGTGGTATTGCTGGACTAAAAGGTTTACACATTTGGCAACTTTGTAGGTATAGTTTCAATAGCCTTCCAGAATAATTGTACCAATTCACTTCCCTACCAACAGTAAATTAGTGTGCCTGTCTTCCCATAGCCTTTCTAACTTTTCTCTTTTTCCTTGCAAATCTGAGTTAACTCGAAGTTAATTGTAATTTCACTTAGTGATTTGGAGCATTTTTTAATATGATGTTTGATAGGCCTAGATTTCTTTCTTTGAGAATTGCCTGTTCGTATCCTTTGACCATTTATCTTTTGAGGAATGACCTTGTTTGTATATATTTGAATCAGTTCTCTTGAATAACAGACTCTTATCAGAGAAGCTTACCTACAAATACTTTTAAGAGGTACTGGTTGGCCTTCTCTAAGTGTCTTTCAGTGACACATAGATTTGTGTTTTAAATGAAAGAATTGGGGTTTGGGACTAATTAAAGAATCCTCTGTTATGTCTGGCTTTCAGTTATACCATTATTGAAAACAACAATTATCATTCTACTTGCCACTTTCAACTGGAGAGCCCAGATAATGGAAAATGAAATAAATAGGATTTTTCATTTATTTGCTGACAGGTGGACTCAAGTGAACCATGAAGTTGCAGATCAGTTACAGTCAGCCCAAAGTACATTACAGTTTTGGGAGTCTCACACTGTTGCTCATGCTGAAGCAACAGCAAGGCTGGAACAACTTGAAGAGAAGTTTAAAGACATTTTGAACATTAATGTATCTGGAGACAACCTGAGTGAGATCCTAATCCGGGCACTAAAGGATGCAAAGGTAGGTACAAAAAGCCTTCTTTTCTCTTGATTAGCCATGAACAGAAGAACACTGTCTTCTGATCAGGAGACCTGGGTTCTAGTTCATTCTTTCCCACTGACTAACATGTAATGATCTGTGTGGGTTGCCATTTCTTTGTTAGAAGAGGCTAGACTGGGTTATCTTAAAGTACCCTTGGGTGAAAGTATTTTCTTTATTAATGTGTCTCATGCTGTGCACCCATTGGTAAGAGTTCAATAAATGAAGTAAGGTCTTGTTAAGCAGAGAGCTAACTGCCCTCTCCATGGAACATCTGCACCTGTACATATTAAGCCACAAAACCCAGGAAAAGGATTAGATCCAGGACAGAAAGTTCATTCAACCACTATTTTATTGAGTCTTATTGTGTGAAGGATTTAAAAGTATAAGAGACTATCCCCCTCTAGTCTTCTCGACAAAGTGAATTGGATGGATGGATGGATGGAGGGAGGGATGGAGAGAGGGAGTGATGGATGGATGGGTGGATGGATGGATGGATGGATGGAGGGAGGAAGGGAGAGAGGTAGGGATAGATAGATAGATAGATAGATAGATAGATAGACAGACAGACAGTTAGATAGGTAGGTAGATAGACAGACAGATACACATATACAAGAAGCTGTCAGATACTAAGACAAGGCAATTTTTACTAGTTTGTGTCTGAGATATTGGTATATGTACAGCGAATACGGGTGTGATTAAAAACAGATCAACATGGGATGGAGAAAGGAAGCTTCAGACAGGAAGGATGCCAACAGCAGGAGATCAGCAATGCTGCTTCCAATGTCAGGCAGTGGGACAAAAGAACAGCAGATGATGCAAGGCCTGATCTTTTGAGAACAATGAGCATGTCTCAGTGCAGCTTCATGTCTGCACAGACATAGGAGGGTCAAATCAGAAAGGCCAGTTTCAATCAGACCGATTATGTGTTGGGGGTGGGATGAAAAAACCCAACAACAAACACATCATGGAATGCTTTCACAGGAAGCATTGCTCTTGGTATTAATAGTCACCTCAGGCTGTTTGTATGAATCGGCTGGAGCACTAGACTTGTGGTCAGGAAGGCCTGAGCTCATCACGCCCACCTCCAGTACTTGGGAGCTGGGTGACTTGGGGGAAGTTACTCAACCTCTAACTGTTAAATGAGGATAATCAACCTACCTCGTGGGGTTATTGTGAGACTCAAAGGAGATGGTGTCTGTGGGACACTTGGCAAAGCTATCTCTATCATTACCACTGTCAGATGCCCCGTCAGCATCTGCCTAGGTCTGGGCAACCGTGACATCATCGTTTTCTCTGGTATTTAATGAACTACCTAAATTTGTCTAGATGGAATAGCAGTAGCAAATGTAGTATGAAAAAGAAATGTTTTCCATATTTTTTTTTATCTACACCTAGAGAGCTCAATATGTTTTTGTTCCTCATGCTAGCACTGGCAACTAGACTCAGCTTTTATGAGTGCCTCTGTTTAGAAACCAAAGTTGAACCAAAGCTCATTGACACCCACACACGGAATGGGTGTCAGTTCTATGGATATTTAATCTCACAAGTAATTTCTATTGATTTCTAATTTCAAAAATCATTTCTACTGATTTTTAATTTGAAAAATCATTTCTACTGATTTTAATTTCAAGAAGTTTAAAATCATTTCTACTAATTTTAATTTCAAAAAGCTTAATTTCAAAAATCATTTCTACTGATTTTTAATTTGAAAAATCATTTGTACTGATTTTTAATTCCAAAAGGTTTAATTTCAAAAATCATTTCTATTGATTTTAAATTGTGAAAGTCTTAAGTTGACCCCCTACCCATACAGATACTTCAAGTACCTTTTATTCAATAGTAACATATAACATATTAACATAATAATTGATAACAGTCCTATATTCCCTGTGGGTACTCAGCAACTTTTAGTGAAAATTTTGTTTCATTCTGCTCTATCAAAGAGCTGTTTTAGAAATGGAAATCAGGAATAATTGGAATAAATCTGTGTATGATTTGAGAGTGTCTAATTAGGGACCATAATGAATCATTATGGTTAACATTAAAAGAATTGTGTCCACAGATCTTAAAAAGTTTCCCCAGTCTTTTCTGAAGTCAAACAGACTTGAGAATTGGTCAGAAAAAAACCCCAAACCTTTTTAACACTTACAATACTAAGTGCCTGTGAGACCTCGAGAAAATCAGCGGGTACTGTTCTTCCCACACTCAAATTACAGAGAGTCCAGTTGAAGATGGAAGACTTGACACTTGAGAAACTGAGAATAAGTCAGCAAGCATTTATTAAGTGCTTAGTATATGCTAAATGCAAAAAGAAAGTACCTCAAGGAGCTTATGTTCTAATGGGGAAAGATCTCACACACAAGAGAGTGGAAAAGATGCTGTGGATTGGAAGGAGGGAACAGTGCCAGAGCATCAAAATGACTTAAGACAGTTTATAATGAAGTACTTATGTGTTTTATAAGGCAGCTAGGTGATACAGTGGGTAGAAAGCCAGACCTGGAGTCAGGAAGACTCATTTTCCCAAGTTCAAGTCTGGTCTCAGATCCTTACTGGTTGTGTGACCCTGGGCAAGTCATTTAAGCCCCATCTGCCTTAGTTTCTTCATCTCTAAAATGAGCTGGAGAAGAAAAAGGCAAATCACTCTAGTATCTTTGCCAAGAGAACCCCAGATAGGGTCACAAAGAACCAGAGATGCCTGAAAAATGACTGAACAACACAAAAAAAATGCATAATAAGAAGTGTAATAGAAGCTCAATAAAACATGAATATCACAGAGTCTTGCAGATCTAGAGCTTGGGAAGGGAACTCAGAGACCATCGATTCTGGGAGTCATCAAAGTAGGCCCCTGCTTTTGTCATCTTCTTTGTATGGCCCGTGAGCTAAGGATGGCTTTGAATTTAAAAGTAAATTTTGTACGGCCTAGTGACAGCTTGGTGGCACAGTGGACAAAGCGCCAGACCCAGTCAGGAAGATTCATTTTCCCCAATTCAAACCTGACCTCAGATTAATTATTATAAATCTGACTTATTAGCTGTGTGACCCTGAGCAAGTCACTTAACCCTCTTTGCCACAGTTTCCTTCATCTGTAAGATGAGCTGGAGAAGGAAATGGCAAAGCACTTCAGTATTTTTATCAAGAAAACCCCCAACCGAGTCACAGAGAGTCAGACTCGGCTGGAAAAACTGAACAGCAGCACCTCCAAGGATCAAATGAGGACGTTGGTCGTATGCTTCGCACAGCGCCTCGCACGAAATGGGGGCTATATTAATTAATGCGAGTTATCATCGCCATCGCCACCGTCGCTGTGATGGTCCCTTTGATTTATTTGTATCCCCAGCACTTAGTACACAGTAAGACTTAATGAGCACTTGCTAACTCATCCTCAGTGAGGCTGCCTGTGAGTGATTGGGGCCGGGAAGATCCAGCCAAGCCTTTTGACTCTCCTGAAGCCTCAAGGCACTATTCTAAACATTCACAAGTTTTGTACTATAAATACCGCAGTGCTCTGGAAATGCTCATGAGCTCCGAGGAAACTGCGGCCAGAGCAGTTAAGTAATGTGCCCAAGCTCACCCAGATTTTATGTCAAAGACCCCAGTTCGGGAAAACGTAAGATTGGAAGTAAATGATGACACAGCTGTCCGGTGTGAAAACTAGCAGAAATTGATGAAGACGCAGGAAATGTGTGTGTGTGTGTGTGTGTGTGTGTGTGTGTGTGAGAGAGATTGAGAGAGAGAGAGAGAGAGAGAGAGAGAGAGAGAGAGAGAGCATTGTAAAAATTGGTAGATAGAGGGGATGGGTAGGTAACGCTGTGAATAGAGCACCAGCCCTGGAGTCAGGACCTGAGTTCAAATCCGGCCTCAGACAACGCAAAACTATCCCTGTGACCTTGGGCAAGTCACTTAATCCTGATTGTCCTACATTCCCCCCTCCAAAAGGCAAAAAAAAAAAATGGTAGATGGAAAGAGTGTCCTGGTTAGGACAGAGTTGATGTTTTGGGGGTTTTAGTAGGAGTCAAAAGAACCACGTTTTATTTTCTCAGCATCAGGTCAATAAAACACTTTTTTCCCCCCATTTTTGTTTTATTTTTTAAAAATGTCTATTTTATTGATTCCTTTTGTTTTTACATCATAGTCATTTCTCTTCTATTCTGGTATTGAATTCTCCCTGATAATAAAGAATAGTTCAGTAAAAGCAACCAAAGCAGCAACTTTATCTGACAGTATATATAACATTCTTTTCCCATGATCCTTTCCCTCTCTTCCGAAAAGGGAGAAATATAACAAAGATATTTTTTAAAATTTCCTACTCTGTGCAAGGCGCTTCACTGTAGACTTAATCCCATGCCCTGTCATTATATGGATATGATTCTTGAGTCCCTGCTCTTGCCAGCAGTGCACAAATTCTCACAAAGTTCTACTCAAACTAGAAGGGTTTAGTATATGGGCCAGTGATAAATAATTTGATCTTTTTCTTGGCAAGGACCAAGTGCTGATTGGCTCATAACCTGGTTGACTTCAAAGTGATTCTTTTTGGCCATATCACTGTTAAACCACCTGCATTATCGAGTTGTTTTGGGAAGTGCCCACATTAGAATGACACATCCTGAAAGTTCATTATGAACTATGTTCAAAGCACCCTGCAAAGGGCTGTGATAACATTTATCATTGAATGTAAAATCCCCTAAGTTAGAAGTGGTCATGAGTTGTTGACATCACCATGAAAAAGGCCCAACTCCTTTTTCATTGTCTCTGTCTTAAAGTACCTGTCTAGGCTGTCAAGGCCAGTTAGAGGAATCAATGAAGTGTTAAATCTTTGTTTTTGAGAGTTAATGTGGGTTTGTGCCTAACATGGTGACTTTGCTCAGAGCATTTTATTTTTTTGTGCAGATTGCTCTGTAATTT
>CM053598.1:208442047-208456207 GCA_028646575.1 Pseudocheirus occidentalis
ATTAAGTCTTGCATTCTGTATCATTAGGCACTTTCCGGAAGTTTCCATCATGAGCACTCACCCAAGGGCTCCTGAAGCAGTTTGTTGTCCTAACTGGGGGGAACCACACAGGCTCTCATTTCTGTCAAAATGTCTGAGTGGGCTAGAGGGTTATACTAACCATTGAAGTCCTATTCAAAGCAGTATTATAACGTGATAGGAATACAAAATAAAGGTAGAAAAACTCCTTGATGCAGCAGTTCCTATGAACTAAAAGCCTCTACTTTCTTAGTTCAAAAGAAGGTTTAATTATTGTTTGACCTGGAAAAACTGATTTCACAACAATCCCTCAAGTGCCAAACCAAACCTGCCAAACCAAATAGTGAGTGAAGCTTAACTGCATGGGTTACCATGGCTTACATTTTTTAAAAAAGACAAACTTCAGTGTAAAATGTTGTTTTGTAGTAGGGAAAAATTGTTGTTTTTCAACATTCTTCTTTTCAGACCTTGCAGGATGACCTAGAGAACATAAAAGAAACCTTTCTTCAGAATGCACCAGTCATTGAGCCAAACCTAGAGCAAGCAGGTCCAGTCAAGCAAGATGTCCTTTCTAATCAATCTTCTGCACTTCAGAGGATTTCTTATCTGCAAAAAATACTGCTTATGAAGTCAAATGAGTTCGAGGTACAGCTCAAATGAATTTTCAGCTTGATTTTGATCTTGTGATCTCAGACACACAATCAGGCGATTTTTCCGTCACTGGACTTGGCTTCAACTGAATATATAAAGCTGAACTAAATTGATTTCTTATATAACAGTAACATGTTTTACAGAGAATTTGTAAATTTCATTATATGTAATGGTTTATAAGACAGCACGTGATCTTGAATAAGTTATTCCAGGTTTACTGTTATTTTAAAAGTATATTATTTGAATTGTACATAAATTACCTGGTATTTTCTTTACTCAGCTTATTGCTGGGCTATTAGTGGAAGTTGTGCAAAAAAAAGCATATAGTAGTACTGACAACTGAGGGCGCAGATTAATTAGTACTTCCGTTGGTCCTTTCTGTTCACCATAAGCCACAGACAATTGCCAAAGACAAAAGATACAAACTAGGATGTGTTTTATAGTGCCAAGTATCCAAAGTCACCAAAAACATTTTTAAACATGTTTAATTTATATTGATATATATCAAAATACATAGATATATATCACCTTTGTATATAAATATGTATATACATATGCATACATATATGTGTATATATATATCTGTGTGTATATGTATGTATATGTGTGCACATGTGTATATATACAAATTATATAAAATTATAATGTATAAATATAATATATAAATTATATATGAATTTTTAGAAGCAGGTGGAGTATATATAGCTATCCAGTACATAAACAACCACAGATTATATTTAATGCTTTATTTTTTCTCTTCTCATTAGATAGGCATCTAATGTTTCTAATGAAAATATACCTCTTGTTCTAGCATGTTCTTTCCCAGCTGAAGGATTTCAGGGACCAACTAGAATCTTTGGAAGACAACATCAAACATGCAGTAGAGAGTTTGGATCTACAGGGAAGAGAAGGCAATCCAGAATTCCTCCTGGTATAGTCAAATCTGGCATCTCTCTGAGGGCTTGGAACGTCAGGAGCAAAAGGGGAGGGCTAGTTTGTGTTGTGTTAGTAGGGCTGGCACACAATCAGAATGATAACTTTTGAACATTTTTCTTACACAGTGTTCTCGAAAGTCTAAATTGGGGGTTAGAACTCAAGTCTTCTTGAATCACAAACCATTGATCTGTCCTAGAATCGTAAAACTGAAAATATGATTTGGCGAGGTCCCAATGAGTGCAAAAAATGACATCCTGAGGTGGTCACACATATTCAAATGTATACTATTTGAAGTTACATAAAACATGCTCATTCATTCCAAACCAGAACAAAATTTTACCAAATTTTCCGACAAAGCTTAAGATAATAGTAGTTTATGATTACTCATTAATCATTCAACAAATTCAGAACACTCCACTACCAGAGCATTCTAAATGGGATTTTAACTGATTGGAAACTCTAGTGAAAAGTACTGAGGAGTTTTATTACTAACCTCTTTCTTATGATACATTGAGGTCCCTTAAGTGGTCACATTATTCAAATTTGAACCACATATTTCTATTGGGCTGGAACCAATATAGTAATTCAGTCTGGCAGAAGGTACATGCGCATCTCTCATAGCCTCCTCCATCAAGAACAGGAAGAAGGTAGACTTTCTCAGCTCTTCCTCTGGTCCAGCCTTGATTATTAGATCTACAGAGTCCAGATTTGTTTTGCTTTTGTTCTTTCTTTTTGTGTCTTTGCAATCATTGGGTAGGTTATTTTGCTGCTCTGGCTTACTTCATTCTATATCACTTTCACCAGGAACTTCCAGGAACTGATAAGTTCCCGAATTTTCAGCAACTCCTAAGATTCTGCCTTCTCAAATTTTTTTCTTAGAAGCAAACTTTGTTGAAAACATTCTAAAATTTCAGTCTATTTCTCTACTTTAATCATTAGTTTGTTAACAAACATAACTGAAATTTTGTATGAGCTGTCAGCCTCTTGAATTCAGCTCCTGGGTCATGATTTTAAACCTGGATTCTCATTGCAGAAGATGTAGAATGGAAGCAGTAAACGGCATAGTGGGAAGAGCCCTTCATTGGTAGTTAGAGGATCTATATTTGAATCCTGGTTCTGGTGGGTGATTTTAAACATCCCTTCCACTTCTAAATCTCAGAACCCATGTTGAAAGTAAAGGAGTTGAGATCATTCATAGATTCAGAGATGGAAGAGAACTTAAGTCGTTGAATCCCCTTGGGGACATTGACACTCAGTGAGGTTGTTTGCCCAGGATTTGAACCCAGGACCTTTGACTCTAAACCCACTCTTCTTTTTAATTATACCTGAATATAGATAGAGATATGTATATATGTATATGCATACATATACGTGCATGAACATGAATATATATGAATATGTATTCTGGATTCAAATTGATATGTGTATATAATATACATGCATATATAATGAATATATTATGTATATGTGTGTGTGTGTGTGTGTGTGTGTGTTTGTAAGCATTCTTAATGCTTTTGTTCTGGTGAAATGCTTCTTTCAATCCAAGCTGGGGTGCATTAAGAAACTAATTATCAAATTATTTCAAAAATAGATACTTCAAAAGTATTATTTTATTTTAAATATTATTTCAAAATTTTAAAAATTGACTATTAAAATAATTTGACAATTAACTGAGGTTGTTAGTTATATTTTGCCTCATTCAAGTTTTACTATATTAATCCTCGTGATTTTCTATAGGTTTTTCAAAGGTCATTTTATATGGTTCATGGCTAAGCTAAAGGGTATGCTTGTGATTCCATGTTGAAGGTAAACTGGTCACAAGGCTGAGAATAGCATTCAGGAAAGTGTTTGGTTTTTTTTACCCTCAATATGTGTACACTAAGTTGTGCTAGAAAGATCATAGGAATATAAAGAGCTGTAGGGGACCTTAAAGATCATTTTTTCAGATGACAAAGAGGATGGCCATGCTCAGCAGACAAGGTAAAATAATGCCTTTCATGCCAAGGTCAGGGAGACAGCAATTTTGTATCTTTGGATTGTAAAGTTGTTTATAAAATGCTTCACTCAACCAGTGATAGTTATTATCTTTTCCTTTTCCTTGTCTTTCTCCTTCCCTCCCTTCCTCCTTCACCTTCTCTCTCTGTCTCTGTCTCTCTGTCTCTCTCTCTCTCTGTCTCTCTGTCTCTCTCTGTCTCTGTCTCTCTGTTTCTGTCTCTCTCTCTCTCTCTCCTTTTCTCAACCATTCTAAATCTGTCTCTCTCTAAGTCAATATGCAGTCCTTAAGGATACATATGCATGGTTTAATGTTTCTGTTTAATTTTGACCTCACTAGATAATAGCAAAATACTTTTTTTGGCTCTAAAATTGTGAAACATTTAAATGTCTGATCAAGAAGATAAAAATTTCTGGAATTGAATTGTGGTTTTGTTTTATTCCTTTCTCCCACTTTGAACAGAATCACATGTTAGAATTAACAGCGTTGTCCCCTGACGTGGAACATTTGAATGAAGTGAGCTTCAAACTGCCGCTTAGTGACATAGATGTAAAGACATTACAAGATCTGAATCGAAAGTGGAGGCAGGCAACTGCCACGGCTCTGGAGAAGTGCAGGTTAGCAAACCTCAGTGCCGTATTATGTCCCGTAAGGAAAAGCTAAAGGGCCATGAGCACTTTGTAACATCTTTTTTTGCATGATTCTGTTGAAACTTGTAGTGAACTTCAGGGAAGTGGATTCAATGAAAAATTCCTTCACAAATGTGAAAAGTGGATTCAGTTTTTGGAGAAGATAGAAGAGTGTCTGAAGAAGAACCTGGTTGGCAGACTCGAGGATCTTCTAGAGCAGCAGAAAACATTTGAGGTGATATCAGCAATCATCTTTACCTCCCATGTCTTACAAAAAAAAGAAAGAAAGATTTTTAAAGGCAAAATCTATCCAAATTTCACTATTGTTTGTTTCTCTTGGGATCAAATTCACATTGTTGTTGTTCACTCATTTCAATCATGTCTGACTGTGTCTCCATTTGGGGTTTTCTTGGCAGAGAGACAGGAATGGTTTGCATTCCATTTCATTTCCATTCCAGCTCATTTTACAGATGAGGAAACTGAGGCAAATAGGTTAAGGACTTGTTTGGAGTCACATAGCTACTCGGTGTCTGAGGCCAGATTTGAACTTAGGTCTTCCTGATTCCAGACCTACTACTCTACCCACTGGGCCATCTAATCCAAATCCACATTAGACATGACCTTATCATGAGGAAGCTCTGAAAGCCGTATTCTTTTACTTAGTTGTTCAATTGTTAGAACTCACTCTGAGTCTTTTCCAAATATGACCACAGCTTTGCAAGCACCATTAGTAAATGTGCCATTTTTTGGTTACTTTTAAATAGTACTTGAAGGAATTCAGCCTTCGCCATTTTGGACTTAACTATGGTAGAGGTGAAATTATTTGCATTTGTCCAGTTACAAACGTCTATTAAAATATTGAGGAACCTGGCTGTATTTCCATGCTAGGACTTTTAGAACACCATCCCTTAAACTTGTGTCTTGAAATTAAACCACATTCAGAAATCTAGAATTTGGGGATCCTGAATTTATCAGTGCAAAAAATATGATTTATGCTTTTTAGCATTTTTAAGTTAAAAATTAGTTTAAAATTCTGAACTCTTACATTAAGATGATCTCTAGATCAGAATTTAAAATCTCAATTTTATGCTGATGTTTTGGGTGAGTTTGCTTTGGAACACATTTATCTATTAAAATTATGCTGGGGGTTTTTTTGTGACAGTGAGATTTTTTTCCAGTTAAATTTACTAAGCATCTTTAAAGCAGAATTATTATACAATGCTCTTCTACCCTGCAAGCCAGCCTTTAATGTAAAATATAGGTGCATCAAGAAATAAAAGAAATCATTGATATCAAAATTGATGTTTTTGTTTATGTTCTTTTAAAAGAGTTCTTGAACAGACTTTCACAGAGTTCAGACTTGTACTTGGCACAGACTTGGAGTTAGGAAGACCAGAATTCAAATACTGCCTCGCATATTTACTAACTATGTGACCCTGGACAAGTCCTTGTAGTGCCAATGCAATATTTACAGTGCCCACGATCATGATAAAGACCATGACTATAAGTATCGCATGATGTTCAATTGCAAAATATAACAGATTCTAGAGCCAGGTGACCGTGGGTCAGTCCCTCAACCACTCCAAATATGTTTCCTTATCTGTAAAATGAATGCTAATGCCTGTAATACGTACCCCATAGGGTTGTTACAAAGATCAAATTCAATAACAATTCAGGAAATGTTATATAAGTTCCTACAGTGTTCAAAACACTATTCTAGGTGTTGGGGAAACAAAAATAGTCTCTGTTGTCAGTCATCTTATATTCTATTGGAGTGTATGACAAGAGCACAGATAGGTCAGTGTATATAGTATTCACAAATATCTCAAATAAGATAAATTATGTAGAATATTTTGCAAATCTCAAATCCCTAGAAATTACAAATAATTCATAAGCATAAATATTATTATTAGATTATTGGTGAAGATATAAATTTGTGCAAAATTTTTAGAAGAACATCTGGAAATATATAAGAAGAATTATATAACTGACCATATGTGATCTATTGCCCAGTGACTCTACTCCTAGGAACTGTATTCTAAGGATATTATTAAAAAGAAAAAAAAAGGACTTATGTGTATAAAAATATTTTTAGGTGCTTTGTTTTATGTAAGCCTCTCCAGAGGATAAGCCAGAGGACAATTGAAAACATATTGGTAACAAATATAATGGGCAACAGCTAAAAACTATCCAAATAAATTAAGGTGTGTCAATGGGACAGAACACTTGTGCTGTAAAAAGAAAAAGACAAAAATGAAAAATACAAATAAACATGGAAAGCTGTGATGTAATGTAATATAAGAATGACTAAATTAGACTAGCATGTACATTGACTGGCTATACTTTTAAAAACATTAGCAACAAAACAAGTTACATAGGCAGAAAAGAAGTTAGGAGACATGGAGCAAATCACTTCTTCTAGTTTCCTTACAGTGAAATGCTATTTTTTCCTCTCTTCTAAATAAAAATGTAAATTGTTCAGAGTTCATGGCTTTATTTGGGTTTCAGTTTGACATTATCTTTGTATTTATTTAGAATGTCAAATTAATAATGAATATTTTCAAATTATCAAATAAAATATAGGTCCAAATTAACAAAATTGTTTTGATTCATTTAATTTTTTTATATATTTGCAGATGTTGCAAGCAGAAATTTCTGTAAATCAGCCAATTGCTGACTATTTTGTTAGCCAGTCACTCCAACTTCTGAATACACCAGAAATAGAGAAGAGGTAAGGTGCTTCTTTGTATGTAACGAGAAATAGTGATGGCCATTTTAGCAGGCAAAGTACATCTTACTGAAGTCAGCGTCTAAACATCGTGTTAGGAAGGGCTCTATGGGAGTGGATATCATAGTCCTATACGTGAGACTTGGTTCTCCTTAATCACTTGTAGTTATTAAAGGTTCTATACGCTTTTCACAGCATTATGTTGGGGTATATGTCTTTATAAGAAATGGTCAGTTAACTCTACAGAACTTGAGTTTTACCTACCAAAAAATCTCCTTGAATTCTGAGGTTCCCCCCACCCCCAGTGTAACTAATAAAAAGCAGATAGAGTGAGTCCTTCAGTTCCATCTATAATGGGAACCTCCTAATTTATCATGGCTAAAGTATGCCCCTTATCTGGGCCACTTGTAGATGTGTGTGTGTGTGTGTGTGTGTGTGTGTGTTGCTAAAGGACTTTGGGATGACACAGGATGAGGAAGCTATATCAGAAGATTAGCCACTGAGTGAAGATTTATTTATTCAGTAGATTTTAAAGAGATAACTTACAGTCTCGTTTTCTTCTCTCTTCCCATCTTCTGAGCATATGGAGAATGTTTGAGATTCTCCTTTGAATTTCAGTGGGATTTGGTGGTCCTACTGGACCTCCAGTGACTCCAAACTTCTCAAGCCCATGAGGTAGTTGCCAAGGCTGAAAGCATCCATCTCAGAATTATTATTTAGTCATCTGTGCTCTAGGAAAGAAACACAAAACACAAAGCACAAGAGTTAAGTTAAATTTCTGAGATCCAGGTGTGTATTCATCGCTATTTGTGGTCAGTTGCCATTTGTTACCAGGGTGCAAGAGGAAAAGAAATGCCACCTCATCTCCCCATCAAAAGTTAGAAAGACTTTCAAAGTCCTGACATGCTTAGCAGACAGGAAGAGAGAGCTCCAGAGGGCCAAGTCATACCTGTCTCCTGAGTGGAAAGTTCTTTCTGGCTCTATGGCCAATCTTCTTTGATGTAGACTCCCCCGTCCAACCCCCGCCTCCCCCAACACACACATGTGTATCTGTGTGTTTGTGTGTGTTTCTGGAAGTGGCCAGGAGCTCCATGAATAGTTCATGGAGGATGTTCTAGACATCAAATCATGAGGGCTCCCCTGCTCTCCTCCTCCTCCCACATATATATATTTAGAATTACAGGACTGAAGCCTCCTTTACAGGTCAAATAACCAATACCCTTGCCTTGATTAAGATTTATATTTAAATCACCCTAGCTGGTAACAATCTCTGTTATTTTAAAAAGCCCTCTAATGATGCTTCCTTTGATTTCCTTGGGAATACATCCTAGTGTTGACACCTGACTCTTAAGTTCTTCTTTATGTTAATTCCTCATGTTGAAGCTAAAGCCCATTTCTTCTTGTCCTATCTTCTGTGGTGAAGGAAGGACACAATAATTTCTACATCATTGTCACCTGTGAGCATTTTCTTCTGTTAGTTAAATCTTCTTCCCTTTAATTTCTGGTTTGCTTTCCCCCCACCATCAATGTTTGTAGCTCTCTCTGAACCCTTTCCAAGAGAAATTGTTAAATTGTATAGTAAATCACATTCCTTTCTAGTTCAACAATTAAATTCAACAATTTGTACTAGTATTAATTTTTTTTTCCGATCAGGAGAATAAACCAAGACTTATTCTTTCTGATGATAAAGAAAAGTCATCTTCCATTTTGGAATATGTTATTTAAAAGACATTGAAATAGTAGAACCGCGGGAAGTACACTCTTGATGTTTTTGTACAATGTCGGACACTCTCAAGTAATCAATCATGTTACAAAATGCCTACCTGTTCATCAGTATTCCATTCAACTCATTTGTAATTGTGATAATCATTTATGGTTTGGCATACAGTATTTAAAAGCAGATTCTGTTTTAGAGAATCACTATGCTGGCGAAATACCAAGGTAAACCCAAACATCTCCTCCTGTTCATTTTTCAAAATTATGTTTGATACCAAGCTTTTTTAGATTTATGTAAATAAATGAGAGTCGTATGTTCCAGTGGATAGAGTATTTGACTTAGAGTGAGGAAGACCTGGTTTCTAATCTTAGTTTTGACCTTGTAGCAAATATTGATTATGTGTTAGCTTATGGCTCAACCAACTTCTTAGGGCTTATAGACTGTCAGATTTGTTAAGATTTTTGCCTATACAAGTAGCAAACCCAAGTTTCGGTTATCATACCAATATTTGTTGCCCTTCAAGTGGGGAAACTAAATCAAGTTAAAATATTTTGGGATAATTCTCAATGAATATTCTGTCTTTCCTAAGAACTGAATTTGTCATGAAAATCACAATGATGAAAGAGCAGTGGCAAAATGCTACCCAACGGGCTCAGCAGAGGAGGATGGCCATCAATGAGCGGGTGAAAGAATGGCGATGCTTCAGTGCTTCTCTACAGAATGTGACCCACTTCCTCAATGATACCAACCATTTTCTGTCTGCAGTTAAGAGCCAAGCTTCTTATAGTCTTCGCCAAATCAAAAGTCTGATTCATGATCTCAAGGTATTGCTGATCGAATGTGTTTTATGGGGCATTGACAGGTTTTAGTTTTCAATTTAGGGTTTTTTAAATTCTTTCCATCTTCAGGTATCCTGAGGAACAAAATAAACTATGCTTAAACCATAAGAAAATGGATTTGTTTTTTTTTTTAATTGAACGAAGTACTTGTTGAAGTACTGGAATCTTTTCAATGTCAACCCAGTATTTGGGCGATAAAAAACTAAATAAGGTCTTTTATTAATTAAAAAGATTCTTGACTAGTTAGATGGTTTCATAGAAACAAGTCAATAAGCATTTATTCAGTGCCTTCAATGTACCAAGCTCTGTGCTAAGTGCTGGGACACAAAGAAAAGCAGCAAACAGTCTTAGCTCCCAATGCAACTCCAGAACTTCATATATAAACACATTTTTAGACTTGTAATGCTATAGTTAACTTGTACTCTTCTACTTTCCAATATACCAGCAGTTTTCAACCTGTGGGGGTCAAACAACCCTTTCACAGGGGTCACAGGGATTACCTCAGACCATCAGAAAACACATACTTCTGATGGTCTTAGGAACTGAGACACTGCTCCTCCATCTGTCTCCAGAAGGGTCTGCCCACATGCAGATATGCCCACATATGAACATTAAAGGGTCGTGGCATTAGGAAGGTTGAGAACCACTGCAATATACCCTTTGGGGGAATTTTTCCCCTTCTGCTCTATTTCAGATAAATTACCCTAAATTTTTAAACAAAATTTACCAAACTGATTTTCTGAGTTAGGAGTTGGCTACCACTTAGACCAGAGTAATCAGAGGTCACTGACACCTCTGATCTCTGCCTGTGGCACTAATTCCATAAGTTTCTAATAACCCCTAAGTTGAGTACCCTTCTAATTCCTTATCCTACGAAGACTATTTTTCATTTATGTGGAGTTTTTAAAATTGCAATTGGGATTTTTTTTGTAAGCTTCTTGCGGACAGGGACTGTCCTTTTTTTGCTTACTTTTGTGACCCCGGAGCTGACCACAATGCCTGGCACATGGCATTTAATGTTTGTTGCTTGCCTACCTAATCTGCCTGGTTAGATCTTATATTGAAATGAAAAGAATTTCTTTAAGGAGCATACCCTTGGGAGTTTGCTCCCTACTTGGTCACATATATTAAATGATTAAAACAGAGAGGAAGTGTAATGTTCACACACTTGAGTCTTTTGCTTCCCTCATCTCCTATATGTTTGTGCTGTTAAGAATTAAGAAAAGACCCACACTCACTAAAACACACAAATTCTGAGCATAGCATTGATCTAAATGAGAGGTTCTCAAGCTTTTTGGTCTCAAGACTAAACTTACAACTCTTAAAAGCTATTGAGGAATTCCTCTACATTCTTAGAAATCATCAAACACACAGCTTTGTTTAAATGGGTTCTATCTATTGATATTTGTTATATTAGAAATAAAGCCTGATGCGTTCTTAAAATATTTATTCATTTAAAATAGCAAGACTAAATCAATTACATGATAAAATAACATTTTTATAAAATATAACTATTTGCCCCCCCCAAAATTTAGTGAAAAGAAGTGCTTTGTGTTATATATTTTTTCAAATCTATTTAATGTCTGGCTTAATAGAAGACAGTTGTATTCTATCTAATTCTGCATTTAATGTTATTTTAGATTATTTGGGTTGAAGCACAAAAAAATTCTTTTCTCAGGCAGATATTTAGTTGAAAAAAATGAAGAAATATTTTAATAGGAAAATAACATCTTAGTATTATCATAAAAATAGTTTCGATTTCATAGATCTCTTGAACTCAAGGACCCCAAGAGATCTGAGGACCATACTTGGAGACCCACTGATTTAATCAAATTATTTTTCTTGCTTTTCAGAACAAAGAAATACTTCTTCAAAGGCGACAGACTACCTATGCACTCACCTTAGAAGCAGGGAGAAAGATACTGACAATAGCTGACCCAGAGATCAAGGACTCCATTGACAAAGAAGTAAGAAAATTGCAGGATACTTGGAGGAATTGCCAACTTCAAGTAATTGAGATGACTAAAGAATTCGCAAGCACTACAGAGGTAAACAGTCCAATTATTTTACATTTTTTAGTCTACAATATTCAAGTGCATTTAAGTTCCCTCTGTGATCTTAGGAGATTCATACTTTGGATCAATGACTTCCCAGGTCTGGTTTTTCATTCTTCAGGTTCACATTCTGACTCCTCTCTCATTCCATGTGACTTTTCCATAGAACTTACACAAAGGAGCTACCTGAAAGTACTTGAGATGTTCCTTCTGTCTCTTTTGTTTCTCGAGGTCCTTTTCATTTATTTGTGTATTGCTTCTGATTTTTGTTAGATGACTGGCCCATCCTTTTTTTTTTTTTCCAGTCATTTGGCTCTCAGAAATGTCTTTAATAACAACTTCATAAATCATTTTTGGTATAGTGTAGCAGCTTGTTTGTGCCCGTTTTACACAGCTCTTTGGCATATTTGTCATTTTAATTTTTCCAAGATTGTGGTGTTCCGTGATATAGCTATGGGCCATTTGAGGAACTTAACAGAGCTTTCATTCCTTTCTAATCTCAGTTTTGGGCATGCTACATTCTTCTAAGATAAACATGCCACCTGTTTATCCAAGATTAATTTAAAGGAGGGGCTACTCATTCCGATTTTGATATATGCTCATAAAAATATTTTTAATCCAGTTTGTTTTTCCAATATGAATGGTTAGAAAAATCTTAATAATGACAATAATAGGTAGCATTTATATAATGTTTTAAGATTTGTGAAATGTCTTATAAATGTTATCTCATGTAATTTTATTTCACCAAGGATTTGGATTCACCTTGGATTTCACCAAGGAGACTTTGTAGAGTTCTAGAGACTGATGCCGTTGGGCCAATGTCGTTTGTAAACAAAAACATTGGGAGAACTTCAGTGCTAATAGGACAGTTGCCTTTTTATTTGGTTCTTCTATAGGAGGGAAGCCTTTCTAACAAAAATACCTTTTGTGAATAATTATCACTCTGCGAAGCACCTTGCTTGATGTCCGGACTCAGGAAGTTGATACTCATTTAACAAAATTATTTCTTTAGTTGTGTCCATGATGGAATTTTATATGATCTCAATGTCTCTTGTCTGATGAGACATAAGCTATATTTTATGCTCTACCAAAATAAATTCTTTCCCAAAATTAATAAATAAAAGGAGATCTTAAAACCTACTTCAGACAGTTGTATAACTATAAGGAAGTGGTATGTTACAGAAAAATGCCATCAAAAGTCTCCCTATTTTTGCCTCATTTTCATCAAGAATACTCTCATTACATCATTCTTGTAAAAATTTTAGAGATTAAGAGGGCTGGGTAAATAGACCTGAGAATCATCTGCCTAGAGATGATAATTCGATCTGTGGGAGCTAATGAGGTGGCCAAGGAAAGTTGTATTGTGAGAGAGGAGTGCCCAGAAGAGAGCCTTGAAAAATGATCCATATTTAATTTTCCTTTGTGTACTCACAAGTACTCATACTTACGGCACTTGATACATGTATATTAAGCATCTGGGTTGCCTAAAAATAACTAGTTTCCCTAGTTATGCTCATTTTTCCTTTTTAAACTAATCATAACTAGTCATCTCTTTTAACTATGTCTGTTTTTATTATTGGGGCAGCTAGGTGGCCCATTAGTGAGAATTCCTGGCCTGGAATTGGAAAATCTGAGCTCAAATCTGGCCTCAAATATTTACTAGCCTTGTGACCCTGGGCAAGTCACTTACCCTGTTTGCCTCAGTTTCTTCATCTATAAAATGAGCTGGAGAAGGAAATGGCAAATTGCTCTTGCATCTCTACCAAGAAAACCCCAAATGGGGTCAAAGAGAGTCAGAAATGACTGAAATAACTGAAGAACGATTTTTGCTGTAACTTTGCCAAATATCCTGATTAATATTCCTTTTTTTTTCGATTTACATAAAGCATAATTAATCCTGCTCCAGTTGCTCATTTTAACCATGTGAATCCTTGTGTATCAAGTGTATTTCTTATTGTATTATATTATTGGATTCTGCTTTCTAATTTATTCTGGTACCCTCTTTTCATTTTATGAATGAGTTAATTCCATGCACATTCGTGGTTACATTTTTCGTTATATACATACATGTATATATGTGTGTATGTATATATGTGTGTGTGTATGCATATATATATATACACATATATATATTTTTTTTCCTTTCTCCCCTTCTTTTTGCAATGAAGAAGGATGTGGAGAAAGAGAAATAATTGATCAGCATGCAAAATCCTTATTTGAAATACTCCGCCTCTGTTCCTCTGCCCTTTCTCTCTTTGCAAACCCAGGCTCCTTTCCTAGTTCTCATACTCATTCACTCTGTAATCCATTCTTTATGTATTTCCTGAGAATTTTGTTTGTTGGTGACTATTCTCTCCTTAACTCTGACTTTCCTGCCCCCTCTCACTATCCTTGCCTATTGTCTAGTCGAGTTCATGTGTTTTAGCACCAGACTCTGGTGCACCAGACTCCTCCTTTGCCCAATTCTGATAAAATAAAGCAGATTTTTGCTTCCCTGACCCCACCCCCATAATTGTAGACTTTTCAGCAGTCACTTTAATAAAATAGTGAGTTTCTCCTCTTTCCTCAGTTTTTCTGTAGTATATTTTTTTGCTC
>CM053598.1:208456707-208474503 GCA_028646575.1 Pseudocheirus occidentalis
CATCATCACGCTCTAAATCCTTAAAACAGAATTATCTTTTCTCCCATCCCTCCTCCAAAATTCCCTATTTCTACTGAGGAACCATCATCCTTTCAATTTCTAAGATTCATAATCTTTTAGTTATCCTTAACTCATTTCAGGCATCTAGGTGGGACAGTGTGTGTGTGTGTGTGTGTGTGTGTGTGTGTGTGTGTGTGTTTATATATGGAAAGAGAGAGCGTGAGTGCTGGGTCTGGAGTCAGTAAGACTATAAATGAAGTTCAGATTTAGCCTTAGATACTTATTAGCTGTGTGACCCTGGGTAAGTCATGGCCTCAGTTTTCTCAATGGTAAAAATAAAGTTCGTGATAGCATGTACCTCCGAGGATTAGGGATCTTACCGCAGTATCTGGCACTTAGTGGGTATTTAATAAATGTTTGTTCCCTTCCCTTCTCCCTTCCCTCTTTCATCCCTCATAGCCAATAAGTTGGCAAATTTTCTCCATTCTAGCTCCCTAACATTGTGCCTCTATCCCCTTTCCTCTTCACTCCTATGGCACTGATCTCATCATTGGCCACCTCGACTATAATCACATTTTCCATTCTGTCTTCTCTCTCCAGTGAAACCCTGTCCCTCAGGCAGGCTGCCTTCTCGCTGATGTGGGATTTCAAACTATGCAGCCCTAACTTCTCCACTCTTGTCGCTGAAACCCCATGAATTTCCCCCAAACACTGGAAGCCTTGGTCACTTTCTCTTGACATAGCAAGGACACCAGTGGAGCATGTGAGCTCTCGAAGTTAGCTTTTACTCTTCTTCCATGGCCATTCTAGCCTTTTTCGCTCATACTCTCCTTTGATGAGATCCTTTCCATTGCTTCTATGACATAATTCAATTGGCAAAGTGTTACAGTTTGACTGTGTCAATCATGTACCTCTCCATGCCCCTTTAAGTGATCCTCAATTGTGATCCCCACAGTAGTCAATATTCCTGAAACACAAGTTGGACAATATTGTTCCTCTGTTCAGAAAAAGAAAATCCCTTTAGTGCCGTTAGGAAAAAATAAAAACTTCTGAAGACTCAGATTTACAGTCCTCCATAATCTGGTTCCTACATACCTTTCTAGATTTATTTCTGATTATTTCTATTCTGCACTATTCATTGTAGTCAAGCTTTTAACTGACCTTTCTACCTTTCATCAGACCTCCCCAACCAAAAGCCTTTCTACCTTTGTCTCACAGAACCCCTGGAATTCTTCAAAGCTCACTTGAATGCCGCCACCTATCCAATTCTCCAAAGGTTTGGGTTTTGGGTTTTTTTTTGTGTTGTTTTTTTTTTTTTGCTTTTTGGAAGGCAATTGGGGTTAAGTGACTTGCCCAAAGTCACATGGCTAGTACGTGTGTCAAGTGTCTGAGGTTGGATTTGAACTCAGGTCCTCCTGACTCCAGGGTCGGTGTTCTATTCACTGTGCCACCTAGCCCTCCAATGATTTTCAATCTTCCTTTCTTCCTTAAATTATAAGGCATTTACTCCATCAGGAGAATCTAATCTAGTTGAGGGCAGGAACTTTTTGTTTTCATTTTAGCCTTTGTAGCACTTGGCACAATGCTTTTGTACATGGTGAAAAAGGGCACGTTCAATTCAACAAACATTGAATGTGAACTTTAATCTTGAGGCCATATGCGTATATTCTCACTTAGGAATCTTTTAAATTCACTTGCTAATATTTTGCAGTCAGGGCCACAACATATATGTCTATCTGTTCTATAATCCCTGTAACATGAACAGCAAAACATATGATTCTGTACATGTATGTAATGAAGCAATAGCCACCGTTTCAACCCTTACACATTAATAATATAATAGTAATTATATAGTCACATTATACTGTGACCTGATCAGACTATATCTGGAGTTTTCAATCCAGTTCTGATTTTTACATAGGATAGGAAGGATATTGACAAGCTGAGAATGAACGCAGAAAACAGTAACCATAACATTAAAAAATGGCAAGATGATGGCATGCAAAGATTAAGTACTGGGGATATTTAACCTAGAGAGACTTTGGAGGCTAAAGGGGAAACAGTGTTATAGCTCTCCGAGTATAGGAAGGGCTGTCATGTAGAAGAGAGGGTGCTCTAAAGCTTGACCCTGGAAGGGGGACCTGGAATAATCATTTAAAGTTACAGAGACAAAGATTTAGTGTGAGTGTAAGTAAAAACTTACTGATGATTTGAGATACCCCAAAGTGGAAGGATTTGCTGAGGAGTTCATGGGATCCCCCTTACTAGATTTCAAGCAAAGGCTGGCTGGATGATCACATCTGAGGTATGTTGTTGAGGGGAATCCCATGTGACTGCAGTTTGGACTGCTTGGATCTGTAAGCTCTCTACCTCTGAGACTGTGACTTTGAAGTATAATATAAGTGTAACATTGCAGTATGCTTAGAGCAGTGGTTCTCAACCTTCCTAATGCCACTATTTGTATGTGGGCGTATCTGCATGTGGATGCCTGGAGATGGATAGAGGAGCGGTCTCTTGGTTCCTAAGACCATCGGAAATAGGTGTTTTCCAATGGTCTTAGGTGACCCCTGTAACCCCTGTGAAAGAGTTGCTCAACCCCCAAAGGGCTCACGACCCACAGGTTGAGAACCACTGGCTTAGAGAGTCAGAGTGAGGAATTTCATTAATTTTTTGATCATCACATTCCAAATAGTGTTATAGACTCATTTTCAATAGTAATATGGGTCATAGAAATCCATAGAAAACAAGGAAATTATCATTTTAGCCAATAGGCAATCCCCCTAGCCAAACCTTTCACTTTCAGTCATGTAAAACATATTTCCATGTTTGTCATTTGCAAAACATAGACTGAAAAACCCCCAAGAAAAATAAAGTTAAGAAAAAGTATGTGTCAATCTGCATTCAGACTCCACCGGTTCCTTCTGTGGAGGTTGAAAGCATTTTATATCAGACGTCCTTTGGAATCATCTCGGGTCACAGAGATCCAAGCTACTGAGAAACAGCTGAGTCACTCAGAGTTGATCATCATTCAGCATTGCTGTTAGTGTATATAATGATCTCCTGGCTCTGCTCACTTCACTTTGCATCAGTTCACAATCACAAACCACACACTACAACTTGTTCAGCCAGTCCCCATCTGACAGATATCCCCTCAATTTCCAATTCTTTGCTACCACAGAAAGAGCTGCAATAAGTATTTTGGTACATATTGTTCCTTTTCCTTTTGCTTTGGTCTCTTTGGGACACAGACCTAGCAGTGATGGTGCTGGGTCAAAGAGTATGCACGGTTTTATAGTCCTTTGGGCAAAGTTCCACATTGCTCTCCAGAATTTACAACTCCACCAACAGCGCATTAGTGTCCCAATCTTTCCATAACACCTCTACCATTTGTCACTTCCTTGTCTGTCACCTTAGTCAATCTGCTAGGTATAAGGTGGTATCTCAGAGGGATTTTTTTAAATTTGCATTCCTCTAATTTACAGTGATTTAGAGCATTTTTTCATATGATTTTAGAGAGGTTTGATTTCTTCTTCTGAAGGCTGCCTGAATTAATGGGGAAACTAAACATTTGGATGAGACATCAATGAGGTTATGTCTTTTTTATTAAACATTATAAGTAACTTATTTATTCATGGAAGAAAGAAAAGTACAGACCTGAGGTTAACAACTAAGGAAGGGTGGAGCCTCACTGAAGGCAATAAACTATGCCCATAGGGGCCACTGGCTGACCTAAAGCAAAGGCGGCAGAGCAGGAAAAAGGGGAGAGGAAGGAGAGGCTCCAATAAAGAATGTAACATAAGAGACACAAGGAGGTAGAGAAAGGGCTGTGAGCAAGCATTATATATCATGGTAAAATTCCTCTGACACTTGCCTTAGATTCTATTAAGAGTCATGCCACTGGTTAAATACTTTTGCTCTATTTATTGTCATGTCAATTAACAGATTGATGTGAAGCTTTGTGGATCACGACAAATGAGTCCAGCCTCACCTCAGTCTTCCTTCTGGATAGCTCCCAGTACTGTATGGTATTGTCAGACATTTTATCTCATCCAAGCATCCACCAGGACATTGAGGCGTAGACAATACAGACATGTTGACCTTCCCTCTCCCAAATTTTTACCTTGATCTCAAGGGGCAATAAACCAAATCATTATTAGCATTGCCACTGTGAAGGGTGAAATAATCTACTACCCTATTGCTCCACACACAATTGCTATTACTGCCATACCACTTAGACCAAAGCTTCCTTCCTAAACCAATATGGAGGAAGCGCACGCATATCCAGTAGTTCTGAACTATATTTTGCGCTGGACCCACATAGCTTCAGAGAAGAAAGTGAGGCTGGTGACTTTGCACAGCCCTTCCTCACTTAAATCCAATTCACTTGCAAGTCATGGCATCACCTTTCTGATGTCCTCTTCAAGAAGGAAGGACAAACAACAACATACCGATAGGGTGTTAAGTTCCTTGAGGCCAAGGACTGTTGCCTTTTTGTCTTTGTAATCTCAGAAGCTAAGTAATACGGTAGATAGAGGGCCGAGGTACAGAGTCAGGAAGACTCATCTCCCTGAGTTCAGATCTGGTCTCAGACACTTACTAGCTCTGTGACTCTGTGTGACTCATCTGTAAAATGAACTGAAGAATGAAATGGCAAACCAATCCAGTATCTCTGCCAAGAAAACCCCAAATGTGTCCCCGTTGGACGCAACTGAAAATGACTCAACAAGAATAACAACAAAATCCCAGCACTTAGCACAGAGCCTGCTGCATAAGAGGCAGCGGATGAATGAATGAATGAATGAATAAATGAATGAATGAATGCTTGTTGCTTGACTGAGCTTGTCCAATCCACGTTGGTTGGGTCCACTGTTCTTCTCTGATAATAAGGATTTATGGCGTGCCTACAATATGCTCAGTGCTTTATTCAAAGCTCTCCAGGGACATAAAAGAAATATAGGATGGGGTCTCTACCTTAAGGCACTTAGAAGTCTCACTAAAGAGGCAAAATAATAACCAACATGAAACAAGACATCAATCCATGGCCAGAGAACTCTTTTGGAGCACACTTTTTAGTATCCTAGATGTAGGAGATTATGCCCATTTCTCTAGTTAACCTAGACTTGAAAGGTAACATTTGGAAGAAAAAATAATGGCATCTCTGGACTATTGGCAACATTATGGGTAAATCACTCAACTTTCTCTGTATTTCCATTACTCCATTTGTAAAGCAGTCATGATAAAAATCTCCCAGTCTTGCGTATTTATGGCAAAGATGACTATGTAAAGTCCAAAAGGTTCTCAGATTGTACAGATTACCCCAGAACAACTGAATACTTAATGCCTTATATTCAGGTCATTGAACCATTACGAAAAACAACTCACCACTTCTTGCTGGATTTGTCTTGGAGAGGAGTCTAGGTTCTGCTCATTTTTCAGTGAATTTGGAGCAAATGTTTGGGTGTTGTGTCCATCATACGTGCTGATTCGCCCATCTGCCTCCTAGAATAAGAGCAATAGCAAATATAAAGGTTCCCATGGTGCCCTCACCATACATTTCCTGTGTCTGTGTTTTATAATCAAGGTGGGTGAACAGATATTTAGGAACACTACATACATCTGGAAAGAATGGTTATTCAAGATAAATAATATTCAGTGCCCTCAATAAACTTAGATTATTCCAAGGAGTTCAAAGTCTTTTCTGTTTTTATTTGGGGACTTAGTATAAGTCTGGGAAGGTTAGGTTGTGAAGCAGATAGAGAGCATTGGGCTTGGAATCAGGAAAACTCATCTTTGAATTCCAATCCGGCCTCAGGTACTCAATAGCTGTGTGACCCTGGGCAAGTCACTTAACCCTGTTTGTTTCATTCCTCATCTATAAAATGAGTTGGAGAAGGAAATGGCAAACCACTCCAGTATCTTGGGAGAAAGTTCCCCTTTAGAAAGCTTCAATCATTGCCAGTTCTAATTGAGTTAGTAGTTTTATGTTTCTGGTAGTTGGTTTTGAAACCTTCATAATAAGGGAATTTTAGAATTAGAAGAGGTTTTATAGATGATCCAATCCAATCCAATCCCGTAATTTCCCAAATCAGAAAGTTAAGGTTCAAAGATCAATTGATTTGCCTCCTTCATTTCTCCTTTTCTACACCTCGAAACCTGTCTACATTATCACGCAGCCTCTTAATCTTTTGCTCCAGAATCAAAGGAAGAGATAGCTCTTTCTGTGCTCAAGTCAGCTCCTCTACTCACTTTATATTACCCTCTCTTGTATTCTTTAAAAGACAGCTTCTCTATTCCCTTTATGTTTCTCCCTAGGTTCGCCCTTCACTACCTCTCACCTAGGCTATTATAATAACATTTGAACCAGTTTCCCTCCCTCAAGCCTCTCTCCTTTCCAACCCATGCTCCACTCTGTTGCCAAGGTACATTTTTTGTTCTAACTATATCTTTCTGATCAATGAGCTCCAGTGGTTCCATATCTAGGATCAAATACAAACTCCCTTATTTGACATTTAATGCTCTGACCTTTCCTGATTTATACTTTATTCCCCTCCAGGTTCTCTATAATCTAGCCCAACTGGCCTACTGGTAGCCTCTCAAACACGACTTTCCATTCCCCATCTCCAAGCCTGAAATATTCTGCCTCTTTATCTCTTCTCTTGGTTTTCCTGGCTTTCTTCAATGCTCAGTTCAATCCTCCACTCCTGCTGGAGGCTCTTCTCAACTCCCCACCTCTGTTGCCTTTCCCTCATAGATTACCTTCTCTCTACTCTGTGTAGATCTAGTTATTTATATGTTGTCTCTCCCTTTTAACTAGAAGCTCTACAAAGACAATGCCTACTTGAACTTTTCAGCACAGGGAGAACATATGATGGATTTAATAAATGCTTGTTGATTGACTGGTTCCTTGACTCCTCCCTCCCCCTCATCCTCTGTATCTAACCAGCTGCCAACTCTTGATTTTATCTCCATAGCATTTCTTGCCTCTGCTCCCTCTCTCACTATTCAGACAGCCACCATATTGGTACAGAACCTTATCACCCTTCATCTGTACCACTCTCATTTCTCACACAGCTGCCCAAGCAATCTTCTTTAATCACGTTGCTGTTCAGTCATTTCAGTCACATTGGACTCTTTGAGACCCACCCCATTTGGGGTTTTCTCGGCAAAGACACTGGAATTGTTTGCTATTTTCTTCTCTAGTTTATTTTACAGATAAGCAAACTGAGGCAAATAGGGTTAGGCAACTCGCTCAGGGTCACACATCTAGTGAGTGTCTGAGGCCAGATCTGAACTCAGAAAGATGAGTTTTCCTGATTCCAGGCTTGGCGCTCTATCCACTGCACCATCTAACTGACCATATGACTACCCTACTCAGAATTCTCCAATGTGTCCCTATATCCTCTATAATAAAATGCAAACTCCTATGCCAGGCATCTGAAGCCTTCCACAATATGGCTCCCACATAACTTTTCAGCTGCATGTTCCCCTTCCTCCTTGTAAACTCCACCTTTCAGCCATACTTGACCACTAGCCATTCCCCAAATCTGGCATCCCATTTCTTATTCCTGCACCTTTTCACATTCTCTTCCCAGACCTGGGACATACTCCCTCCTTACCTCTGTCACTCACAATACTTAGGACTTACTGGGTGTCATCTCCTCCATACAGACTTCCCTGACCTCCTGCTCTCTCTTTCCTCAAATTACCTTGTATTTATTTATTTGTGCACATGTTGAATTCCATTAAGAAATCCAGCTACTGGGACGGCTAGGTGGCACAGTGAGTAGAGCACTGTCCCTGGAGTCAGGAGGACCTGAGTTCAAATCCAGCCTCACACACTTAACACGTACTAGCTGTGTGACCTTGGGCAAGTCACTTAATCCCAATTGCCCTCCAAAAAGCAAAAAAATTAAAAAAAATAAAAATAAATGAAATCCACTTGGGGACAGGGACTGGGTTGGTTTTTTCCTATTTGTGACACTAGTCCCTAGCACCACAGCTTTGGTGTAAGAGGCATTTAATAAATGCTTGCTTGAATTGTCCAAGGTCACCTGGGCAGGCAGAAGAGGGCAGAGATCAGAACCCAAGTACCCTGAATCCACATCTCTCTGGTCTACCATGTTCCTTCTGTACCCTGAACTGGTTTGCTTTTCCATTTGTGCTGCATCTGAATGTCTGATGCTTAAGCTGAGGATGCCTTAGTTACAGATGCATTAGCAGAAGTTACTCTTAGGAACATACAGCCAGCTAAGTTGGGCCTGTAAAGTTTGTTTTTAATTAATTAACTATAGATCCTCAACATAGGGAACCAGTAAAGCTTTGTTGTGGTAGTTCTGCTTCTTGTTTTCTTTCTGACACTGTAAAGCACTCTTCCACAAATCATATGTACGTAGATAAATCTTTTTCCTCCCAATGCTCTACTATGAAAATAAAAAAGAATAAATGGGGACTCTGACCATGAATATCTTTGTCTTCACCCAGCAGTAAGGTTCTCGAAGTGTAATTTGAATTTCTGTAAATCATTCATTTGTTAAGCAAAAGCTGATTGACCTTTCGCTGTGTGTATGGTACTGTGCTGGATATTGTTGGAAGTATAGAGATGAACAGACCAATCTCTGACTTTCCAGAACTTATGATCTAGTGGGGGAGACAGGCCTAAATAAAAATGAGCAGATTACCTGGTAAAATGCTGTAATAGATACATAATCTTGTAGGGAAATGTGGAACAGAAAAATATCGCTTCTAACTAGGGCAACAAGGAAGGTTTCACAGAGGACATAGCCCCTGAACCAAATAGGTATGATTTTTCAAAATAATATTTTATTTTCCCCAGTTACATGTAATTTTTTTTAGAATTTTTTAAGGTCCAAATTTTCTCTTCCTCTCTCCCCAACCTCCTCCCTGTGACAGTAAGCCATTTTATATAGTTTATACATGTTCAACCATGAAAAACGTATTAGCTATGATTTTGATAAGCAAAGATGGGAGGGCATTTCAGGCTGAAGGAAGAACACGAATAAGTGTAAAGAGACAGGAAGGCATGGATTTTTTTTTGCAGGGGAGTCTAGTTTTGGCATTGCATGGGTTGAGAGAAGAATGAGAGAGCAGTCTGAGATAGGATTGGGGCCAAATTGTAGAGCACCGTAAATGCCAAGCTATAGCGACTGGACTTTTATTCAATGAAACAATTGGAGAGTTACTCAAAATGTTTAAGAAAAGGAAATTATATGATCAGAACTCTGCTTTAGAAAATGACAGGAGGGTAGAATGGATGAGAGTAGAGAGTGGGGAATTATGGAGACCAGTTAGGAGGCCATTGCAGCAGACCAATCAAGTAGTAAGGAGGGCCTGGACTAGGGTGGTGGCAGCAGGAGCGAAAGGAAGTCACGTACAGGAAAGATCTAACAGGAATATTTGGTGATGAACTAGATATAACTCAGAAGATGGAAGAATAAAGAAGGACTCCAAGATTTTAAGCTTGGATGACTGGGATCAGAGTGAAACTATTAATAGTAATTAAAAAATCAAGAAGAACTGGTTTTGGTGAAAATCTGATGGTGCAGTTTTGTTTTCAGTAAACCTGAGGTAGGGCGCTCTAAGAGAAGAAGAGGTCAGAACACTTTCTTTAGAAATAGATACACAGGGGATGGCTAGGTGGCACAGTGAATAGAGCACCAGCCCTGGAGTCAGGAGGACCTGAGTTCAAATCTGGCCTCAGACACTTAACACAAAAACTAGCCCTGAGACTTTGGGCAAGTCACTTAACCCCAACTGCCCTCCAAAAAAAAAAGCAAAAAAAAAAAAAAAAGTATAAAAAAAGAGTATAAAGGAATATTGAGACCAAAAAGTCTGAGAGCTAACTACTTGATAAACAATTTTAAGTTTTGAAAAGTGCTCTACAGGGACTGCTAGGTGGCGCAATGAACAGAGCACTGGCTCTGGAGTCAGGAGGACCTGAGTTCAAATGCAGCCTCAGACATTTAACACAAAAAAACTGGCTGTGTGACCTTGGGCAAATCACTTAACCCCAATTGCCCTCCAAAAAGCAAAAAAAAATTTTTTTTTAAATACTGATTTAAAAAACAAAAGAAAACTGCTCTACAACAACCCTGGGAAGCTAGGCTATTTTCATTTTAGAGATGGGGAAACTTAGGTTTCATTGAGTGGCCTAAAGTCACTTGGTTAGGAAGCATCTGAAGCATGATTTAAACAAAGGTCTCCTGGCCCCACATTCAACATCTTATCGTTGTCCCACCTCATTGCTATGATGACTAATGACATTATCAGGAATGAGAACACAGGACATAACAAAGAAATAGAAGACAGGAAAGACAAAGCTTTTGGAGGAACACGGATATCCAGAGGGCAGCAAGAAGAAAAAGAAAAGCAGAAGTTTTAAAGTTGTAATTAGGAAGAAAACAGAAGATCCAATTTCCCTTTCTTTTCTTTCTTCCCCCACCCTTTTTTAAAATAGAGAATGCTTTCACAAATGTGCTTGTCATCCTTCTACAGGGGCCACGCTAAATCATCTCTGTGTCATTCTGATTTTCATGTAAGTACCAAAGCAAGCACAAGAAGATACGGTTTCATGGAAATCAGAGGACCCGAGAGAGAGGAAGGAATGGAAAATGCTGTAGGGAGATCAAGGACCTGAGGAGTGAGGGCAGGGCCACTGGGTTTGCTGATTAGGTCACACGTGACTTGAGAGAGTAAATTTAGTAGAGTTTTGTATGTTTGAATTTTTTTAAATCATTTAAAATCTGAGCACACTTTAATCATCCAAATTATTTCTTTATGTCCAAATTTTAAAATGTGCAATGATAGTTACTATTTTTATTTTTATGTACAATAAAATGCAAGTGCTAACACAGTGGTTCTCAACCTGTGGGTTGCGAACCCTTTGGGGGTCGAATGACCCTTTCACAGGGGTTGCCTAAGATCATCAGAAAACATATTTTCAATAGTCTCGGAAACCGAGACACGGCTCCTCTATCCGTCTCCAGGCGGGTCCACCCACATATGAGTATTAAAGGGTCACGGCATTAGGAAGGTTGAGAAGCACTGGGCTAAAATGTTAAGGCTCAGTTGATGCCCTTTCACTAGATACCTAAGATAAAAAGCATGCACTCACCTAAAGATTCGTATTTTTGTTTCCTAACTGGACTGTGAGGCGGATATCTTAAATATATAGCAGTTGTTGAGAGAAAAACAGGAAAAAAATGGAAAGGCAACAAATTCCTAAGCTAAAAGAGAAATCTAAGGAAGGAAATGAAACATAGGGAAGGAAATGAGTAATGGGTACCTGTATGAGTGTTCCAGAGGAAGAGGAGGCTCTGTCTTCTTCTTTGTTTCTCTCCTGTCCCCAAGGTAACAAGAAAGGACTAGAAGCCGACTCTGCGCTCTCCTCTCCATTCTAGGACAGCATTTATTGAATTGATATTAACAAAGAGAAGAGAACTTTTCATTACAGCCTTCATCGCCTCCCAGCAAACAAGACTTCTTTAAATGGCTAGGCTGTCTCTTTGGGGCATTTTTTTCCCCCTTATCCAACAGTTTCTTCCTTTCTTTTCTCATACAAAAAGAAGTTTAGTTTGAGAGGTTGGACATCAATTAAAATCTTATCTTTAGGATCTTTATCTTCTCATCTGAAGAAATTTGGACAATTTCTTCAGAAAATCTTTTAGTCTAAGGATATTTTTTTGGTCTCTATTATCTTGTTCATAAATGCACAAACTCATATCCCTCCTTCCCACAAAGCTGTAAGAATTTGTTTTCTGGTGGAAAGAGTATGGAAATTTGGGGTTCCTCATTCTTTTCACACAGATCTCCTTTCTACTTAGGGCTCTCACTAACTTCCCAGGGAAGCTAAAGATAAGCTCGAAGATTAAGACTCATTTTGAATAACCCTGGATCAGTTGGACAATCTATGAAATGAGCATTAAATCTCTTAGCAGTCATGCAAGAGATCTGCAGACTATCAGTTACTACAATTTTCTTCCTTCTTTCAGAGGACCCATTGTAATCCTCCGGTTTTCTTTTTTGTAAGAATGAAATTGAAATTGATTTCATAAAAGACATCGGTAAATGTCTTATTCTAGGAGTTATAGTGGAAGCATTACTTTTTAACACTGCTGTTCTGGTCCCAGGTGACCCTGCTTTAGTCTAAAGACAAATTCAAATATATTAAAGTACAGTTTCAAAAATTAAACTTGGAGCAACAAATACCATGTTCTTAAAACTTCACAATGTTTCAAGGACGTTTGCTTTTTTTTTTTTAACTTACCCAAATAGCCTTGTTTACATTAAATCTCCGATACTTTGGGGTAGATTTAATTATACTTCAAGTATAGACTAGAAGAGACTACAATCACTTCAAACCTTCTCATGTAGCAAAATTAATTTTAAGAAAATTTTTCAGGTTTATATTCATTTTTATATCTTTTCACTTAATTTTCTATTTTTTAGAATTTCAGATGAATAAATCTTAGCAATAAAAAAAGTCTTTTCCTTACTTCACTTTTCTGGGAGCTTTCTTCTGCTTCTTCAACAATTGATGGTGGGAGAAACATGGATCCTTTCCTTTTCAGCTGAAAGGTGAAATGCAAAAACAGGGCCAGTCAGGTTACCCTACATCACACCCGACCACTCCTTTCCACATTTTTGTGGAGCTATTTTTGAAACCCTCTTTTTATCCCAGTTGCAAATCTAAGTCCTTTACCACCCACACTGGTCTCCACACCTATGGCTCTAGGCCCTTCGTGCACAGGGTAGCTTGTTTGGGTTTGCCCGACCAAAATATTAGGTGGGTGTTGGGAACCAAAGCCAGAGTCTCTTCAGGTTCACCAACTCCTCTATTTCCCTGCCTTCCCCCCCCTAGGAACATCAGAGTCAGGAAGGTTCTTTACCACACTTCCCACTGACTGCAATGGGGCTGTCTTTTCACGAGGAGGTGGGGACTTCAAAGGGTGGCTGCTGCCTAGCTAGTACAGGAATTTCACAAGCGCCTCATTAACAAACTATGTGGAACAGTCCTGGGTCACATCCAGAACAAACATACCTTGAGGTTTTTGGGTTTGTTTTTTTGCCTGTGGTTTTTTGGGGTTTTTTTTAATGCTTAAGAACAGTCTCTGGATTGGCAATATCTTTTAGAAAAAAAATTATTGTGGTGCACTGAGAAAAATAAAGAACCTCAGGTGGGTTGAAAAAATAAATTTGATTTTCTATCCCTCGTCCACCTGGCTCTTTTAACATTTGTGTGAAACACAGGCCAAAAACTGTTTCTTTAAAAAAAAATACAGAGTGTCACCAAAGGGTTAGTAAGGATTTAAACTCCAGTGCAACTTAAACTTTAATACTTAAAACTATTTGTATTGTTTGTTGTTCAGTAGTTTCAGATGCATCCAACTATTTCCGACGCCATTTGGGGTTTTCTTGGCAAAGGCACTGGAGTGGTTTGCTATTTCCTTCTCCAGCTCATTTTACAGATGAGGAAATTAGGTTAAGTGACTTGCCCAGGGTCACACAGCTAGTAAGTGTCGTGGCTACATGTGAACTCAGGAAGATGTCTCTTCCTGACCCCAGGGCTGGTGTTCTATCCACTACTCCTCCTAGCTGTTGTAAAAACTATTTTTAGGTTGTCTTAAAGGAAAAAAAAAACTATATAAAACTATTAAAATTTAAAACTGAACTAACACTTTTGAGACACCCTGTGTGTAATTCATATTAACGGACTCATCATAGTTTCCTAGAAGTTCCCCAAAGGGTTGGAACCCTGGCTTACATTTTGGTCATCTTTATATTTTTATTAAGACCTACAAAAGGCAAGGAAAGAAGTCTTTATTAAATGCCTGTTATGCGTCAGGCGCTATGCTAAATGCTTTACAAATGTTCTCATTTGAGGGGCTATTATCCTCATTTTACAGTCGAGGATAATGAGGCTGACAGAAGTTGAATGACTTACCCAGGATCACCCAGTTAGAAGGGTTGAACTTAGCTCTTCCTGGAATTCAGGCCCAATGATCTATCCATTGGGACACAGGATTTTGCTGTCATAGATACCCAAATATCTGCTCTTGCTACTAAGGTCATACTTACTTTCCAATCAGAAACACCCCCCTCAGCCACTCCAGATTCTTCAGTTTCCTTTTCTGATTCTTGTTTTTCTTGCTGCAAAGGCTGATGGAGAGCCAGGACAGTTGTCTTCAAGCCCATCAACAAGTCTTCTTTTTTCTGATTCAAACCCAGGATCTGCTCTTTTATAATGTCTATTTCTCTCTGTGTGGGAAAGAATGATTATTTTATTTTATGAACAGGGGAAACTCACAGATTTCACTCTTATTTGACTAGGAATAAAGTAGTAAAATTAAAGATTTTAAGCCAAAAAAGGATTTATGAGGTCATCCAATCCAAGTTTTTCATTTTATTAAAGAAAACTGAGGCTTACTTGCCCTAGGCCACAGAGGTAAGAGAGGCAGGATTCAAACTCAGATTCTCTGGCTCAAAAAGGCAGCCCTCCTATGACACAAAGCTGCCTTGCTATCTTGATGGCCAGGGAAGGAAACTACACATATCTTACAGACTTATTACTGTCCCTGAACTCTGGTATGACCCAAGGAGAGCACAGAGGGCTTAAATTTAAGCTATTAACATTTTTAATGGCACAAAGACTCTTCAAAGACCCTGTATACCTCCTCTTTGTATAGCCTAATGTGTTTTATGTATCTTTAATATATATTAAATATTTACTATATAGCTTATTTTTCCCCAATTACATGTTAAAACAATTTTTAGCTTTTTTAAAGTTTTGAGTTCCAAATTCTATCCCTCCTTCCCCTCCCTGAAAAGAAAAAACTTACACTAGTCTGAGAAATACAAAATGGATTTTCTTATTTTTAAAATACTGAATTTC
Source organism: Pseudocheirus occidentalis (assembly GCA_028646575.1). Taxonomy (NCBI): domain Eukaryota; kingdom Metazoa; phylum Chordata; class Mammalia; order Diprotodontia; family Pseudocheiridae; genus Pseudocheirus; species Pseudocheirus occidentalis. The sequence goes on from CM053598.1 coordinate 208,471,616, forward strand.
ACAAACATTCAAAGGAAATGGATTTTCAATTCAATTCAACCAAAACTTATTGAGTATTACTATATGGTTCAATGGAAAGAGAACTGGACTCCAGGGTTAGGGGACCTGAGTTCAAATCTAACCTTTGACACTTGGGACCTTCAATAAGTCACCTAACCTCTGCGGGCCTTGTATTTCTCATCTGTATAATGAAACGTTGGACTAGATGACTTGAGAGGTCCTTTCTAGATCTAAATTTATGGAGAAACAGGCATTCACCCTCCAAATGCTCTTACTTACTACCAGAGAGAACCAGCATGGATATAAAACACAGAGTAAATGCAGACTAATCTAGGGTTGACAAAAGAGGCAAGAAAGGGTGGTTATAAAGAAGCACATGAAATGTCCTTTGAAGGAAGCTAGAGAATGTGTAAGGGAGAGGGGCAGAACCAAGATGACAGATCAGAAGGAAGTAGAGCAACTGAGCTCCCATCCATAATTCCTTCAGAAAGATTTATAAAATGCATTAGACCGAATCCTGATGGAGAAATACAGAAGTAGTCAAGATCAGTGCTCTGTCTGGCCCAGGCCAGCACAGGCAGATAGACAGAGAGGTCTGCAGACACCAAGCATGGCCTTGAGGCATGAGCTAAGTAGAACACTCCAGCACCCAAAGAGAGGCTGTGCATGTGCACAAAATGTGGTTTCAACCCCGTAGTGGCCAACACTGGAACTAGAACAGTATCTTACATTTATTAAGAGCTTAGCAAATGCTTGTTGAATGAATGAACAATAGAACTTAGAATCCCAGGGTTTAGAACTGGGAGACACAGAATTAACCCCTTTGCCTTACAAATAAAAAAGAAAATAAGGGTATTAGAAAATGAGATAAGTGCTACAGTGACACAGCTAACGAGCATCAGAGCCAAGATTCAGACACGGCCTATGGTTCTGAAGGTTTCCAGTCTTTCCACTATACCGTGCCATTTGTGCAGTCCAGGGAAAATCTCTCCGAAGGAGCGTCATGTGAAATGCAAGCTACATCGATGTACCAGAATTTTGTTAAAAGAAATCTACAATTAAAAAGCCCATTCCCAGTCCGCTGCTTATACAGATCAAGCAGAAACAACTCCTGTCTTGTAGTGTTCATAGGCGTGTGATGCTAGAGCCCGGGAGGGCAGAGGAAGGAAGGACACAAGCATCCATCAAGGGCTCACTATGCGCCGGGCGCTGTGCTTTACTATCGTCTCATTAGCCCTCACAACCACCCGAGGAAGCAGATGCTGTTTGTTGGTGTGGAATCATTTCAGTCGTGCCCGATTCTCTGCGACCCCAACTGGGGTTTTCTTGGCAAAGACACTGGAGTGATTTGCCATTTCCTTCTCGAGCTCATTTTACAGATGAACAAACTAAGGCAAACAAAGCTACGTGACTTGCTCAGGGTCACACAGCTAGTAAGTGTCTAAGGCCAGATTTGAACTCAGGAAGACTTGTCTTCTTGACTCCAAGCCCGGTGCTCTCTCCACTGCGCCACCGAGCTGCCCTAGGTTCTATTACTATCACCATTTTACAGTTGAGGAAGCTGAGGCAGACAGAGGCTAACTGACTTGCCCAGGGTCACATAGTTAATAAGTTTCCGAGGCCAGATTTGCATTCTGGTCCTTTGACTCTAGGCCCAGTTCTATGCACTGTAAATACGGCCTTTACCTGCTCTGGGGCTTTTGTTTTAACTTTTTAACTTGCACGACATGATTGCTGAGAATCCCCTCCAGTTCTAAAATAATACTATTCAATGTTTATTATTATTGTCTAATTGCTGCCACTGTCACTGCTAAAACTTCAAAGTGATAACAGGGTGAAAGCATTATGAGTAGGAAGAGCTTATTCCCAACAAACAATGAACACAGCCCATGATCTAGTTCTTTTACTGCATAGAATAGCTTTTACATGAGTAAGAAATAGAGAAAGTACTTTCATAGAATCATTGAACAGAAATAGTTAAGTACAACCAGGTAAACTGAAGCATTGTTTTACGGGCCACCGACTTTCACATGTGAATAGCTTTGTGATTTAGACCCTTTTATCAGAAAAAAAAAATTCATTATGAGAATTTTCTCCTAAAATTTAGTCCCCGAAGTATCTAATCCGAGATAAATTCCTCAGCTGCCATACTTTGGGCCAAGTCCCGTGTGTTTAGGCCTAAACCAGACCTCTCTAGGTTGTAGCAGCCTTAGACTAACTCCGTGTCTGCTCCTATCCTAATGGAAAGAGTGAAGTGAAGCTAATGTGGGGACACCCCAAAGCAGATCAGGCCTGAAGCAGACAGCATGATTTAGCCAACGTGTTAGTGTTATAGGCTTTTACTAGAGCACATTTGCTGCTTCCTCATACCATGAGCTCTGGGAGCTATGACTCTCTCTTTGTTTGTTTTGAGGGGAGGGATATTGCTTAGCTCAAGTAGTTATAATGAGCCACTTCAGGAAATGGGAATAGGTAGGAACTATGTAGAGTAAATATGTTGTGGTCACAAGGAATAATTACAAAGGAAATAAAACAGCATCTTAAGTTGTGTGTCACACATAGTAGGTTCTCAACAAACACTGAATGAATGAATGAACCTCTCCTGTACCTGAGGCAAGGCGACAGCTTGGTCAGGAGAGAGGTTTTCAGAGGAAAATTCAGTTGAGTAACTCTTTAATTGGTGCTTCAAATTTTCTATTTCTTGGTCACAGTCATCAGTCTGTTTCATGATATGCTAGAGAAAGGAAAACATCACTTGATTTAGAAATCTTTCCTTGGAATTCTTCTATCACACATCTGACAATCAAACTTCATTCCTTGACTCCAATCAGCCCAGCTGTCGGTACCCAATACTGTTTGTCTGCACATTGCTGTTAGGAGTCTTAGAT
>CM053598.1:208475003-208528194 GCA_028646575.1 Pseudocheirus occidentalis
CACACGCACACGCACACGCACACTTTTGCTATCTGATCCTCTTGTTCCTGACTTATGTGACTCTGGTCTATCAAAGTGAACAGAGCAGTCTATAAGGAATTTCTGCATAAACATTTCAGAATTAGGTTACTTACCTTGATGATATTACTGATGGGTCAAATTTATAATTTCACACACAATTCTTTCAGCATTATAAGATGTATACAATTTATTGCCGATAGAGGGGAAGGAATAGACAAATTTAACAGTACGTATTGTGGCCACAGAAGTGGCAAAGATAGCTGGTATAGACATATGAACATGGGAAAACAAAGGAAAAAACCTTCAGGAGAAAGGTCCCACAAGAAGTTTTGGGTGTAGCTTCTGAAACATGGCGTTGATAAGGAGATAACTGCCAGCCTATGAGAGTGCTGGTGAAACTATACTATGACTTCACCAGTGGGAAAGTAAGGGCCCTTCAGCTCCTCCTAAACCTAAATCATTTCTAAAACCTCTGCCCTGTTTGAAAAAGAGGTAGCTAGACAGTGGTAGCTGACTGCCCACATGCAGATACGCCCACATACCAGTATTAAAGGGTCATGGCATTAGGAAGGTTGAGAACCACTGCTCTAACATCTAACATTTACTTAACCATAACATGGAAAGAATATTCAGGAGAGTTACAATTCTGGTTCAAATGGAGGGAGCCATCCTTGTCTCCACTTAGAAATGTTTCTGATCAGAAGAGTGTTTTGACCTACATAGAAGTGGACTGTCCTCAATGTCTGAAACTAAAAACAAAATCAGGAGGAAGAGCCAGATGGAAGAGAAAAGCCAGGAAATTGCCTGAGTTCTCTTCAGTTTCCCTGGAACAATATTAAATAATATTCCTCTTTCTCCCCAAACGGATCCACTGAAGCGCCCCAGTTCCAATCAGAATTTTGGAAGGCAGAACATTGAAGAAAGAGGCATCACGAGCTTTTCGGAGTTGGTACCTACATGGAGGCTCATGGGAACCTCTATGCAGTTTATTGAGGTCATGGCCAAATGGACACCCTTGGGGTTGTCTCAGGCATTAATATCAAGTCCAAGACACCACCAAAGTTATTTTCTCCATATTGACAGGGATTAAAGAGGCTGGGGTTCTTCACTCTATCAGCTGCTCTTTATTAAAAAATCTTGTTGTCACTGGCAAGGAAGGCAGATGGCACCAGGCATCTTATAGCCCACTACTGAAATGAACAGGTTGTCATTTACCAAGGCTCTTCCTCATCTTATCTATGCAATGGGTCCAAGTCCTCCAGTGACTCCCCCATATGGTATTACCACTCATAATGAGAAGTCTACTTTCATCTGGTTCAATATATATTCAAATGTACTTTCACTGTTCTTTCCTAAGATTACCTGGACCTTCCCTCTGTCTGAGTCAGAATCAATAAACATTTCTGTTATGTGCTGAGCACTGGGAATAAAAAGGAAAGCATGACAGTCTTTACCCTCAAGGAGATCACAATCTCCTGGGGGAGACACATAAAAAGATGCTTAAAAGTAGAGGTATGCAGGGAGGTTACCTATTATAACATACAGTACTTACAGTCATTATTCCTTAAATGTTTGGTAGAGCTCACTTGTGGATCAATCTACCTGTCATAGGGATTTTTCTTAGGGAGCTCATTTATGACTTGTTCCACAGGAATTTTGACTTTGGGATCCCCTTTAGGCGGTGATTGGTGCATTCTTTTGATTTTTATTTTATTCTCTGGTTCAAGGATATCTAGGCAGCTTCTCTTGAAAATTTCTTGAAATTGCTTTCTCATTGTCTATTTTTTATTTCTTTGGTTTATTGTCCTATTGCTATAGAAAGCATTTCTGGTACAGTATCAAATAGGGGTAAATATGACGATCCTTGTTTCAACCCTGATTCTACTGGGAAGGCTTCAAGTTTATCCCCAGGACAGATGATGTTTGCTCTTAGTTTTAGATGAATGCCACTTCTCATTTTAAGATAATCTCGTTCTCACTCATCATCATTGCTTAATGATGAGCCACTGTGAACTGCCCCTAGCCACATGAGAGATCTGGGACTCAGTTGTTCCAAAGTGGGGAAGCAAAGCCTGACATTTCTGTTCTTTGCTCTCCTCCATATTGAGCTACCCCTTCTTGTTCATATTCACACTCAATCCCCTTCTTCAGGGGATCATTGTCTTCCAAACTTTTTTTTCTTTCTTTTGTGTGTGTGTGTGTGTGTGTGTGTGTGTTTTTCTTTTACCTACACTGAGCTCCTCCTTTAGTACTGCTAATGGTGAGTTTCTTTCATATATGAAGTCAGAACTGTCTTATTATTATCCTAAGGCTGTATATGAGGTGGAAGGTCCTCTAGTAGACCTTTAGAACCTTACCACCAAGGAGTGGCGTGTCAGGAACATTTAAGTATCCCCGCTGCCACGTGATGAGTGAGCTTTTCCCTAAGAGGTAGAGAAGGCATCCTAGAGACCTGACTCTAGGGATGAGCTTCTGACATGACTTCTCAGTCACCCAGGGCATTAAAAGGTCAGTTAATGGAATTGGGGCCCTTCAGACATTGAGGACAGTCCACTTCTATGTGGGTCAAAACACTCTTCTGATCAGACACATTTCTATGTGGAAACAAGGATGGCTCCCTCCATCTGAACCAGAACTGTAACTCTCCTGAATATTCTTTCCATGCTATGGTTAAGTAAATGTTAGATGTTAGAGGGTCTACTTGTGTCTCGCTTTGTTCCAATCTAGAATCTGAACCACCGAACTGGCCCAAGTGAGGCCTGGCCCATAACACCCCAGTGAACTGAAGAATTTTTCTCAGTTATAAATATGAAAGATTTTTTCACTTCACGGTTAACCATAAATCCAGTTTTTATCCGTACTGGGGTATTAATATTTGTTTAGCAGCCCTAGTCACAAAACTCCATAATCTAGTTGTATTTAGCGGCTGCTACATAAGTATATACAGATACATACAGATAACCTTATTTAGTTAGTGGCTGCTACATAAGTATATACAGATACATACAGATACCTTATTTTTAGCTGACATATATAGGTTATACATGACATATATGATAAACCACGAGAAAGATCTTTGACGCAGAACTTAAAAAATGGACTATACTCTGATGGTCTTCATCAACGTCATCTGCATAGAAATATACCCAAGGGCACCTGGCTCCCTCTGCTCCAATTAGCTGTGAAATGTTAGCTGCACAGTCTGATAACTGACTCAGAATGAAATAGAATGTCCTCTACTTTTTTTTTTTTTACCTTGTAAAGAAGCCACTTTAAAACACAGTGATCTGCCTTTTTTTTCTTTTCTTTTCTTTTCTTTTTTACTCAGGACAACAGTAAAGAACAAGAGGATAAAGAATAAGAAAAGTTAAACTGAACCTATTGTTCTTACATTCTAGACTATCCCCTTTGGGTGAGACGGTCAAATCTTTTTGTTGCTCTAGAACAGTGGATCTCAACCTGTGGGTCGCGACCCCATTTTGGGGTCAAGCAACCCTTTCACAGGGGTCGCCTAAGACCATCGGAAAACACATTTCCAATGGTCTTAGGAACCAAGACATCAGTCCTCTATCGGTCTCTAGGCAGGTCTGCCCACATGCAGAGACACCCTCATACCAGTATTAAAGGGTCATGGCCTTAGGAAGGTTGAGAACCACTGCTCTAGAGTTTTAATAAAATATAGGCAAATAAAAGATTTTAGTGATTTGCCTAGGCAAAGGTAGGAAGTGTTTAAGGCCAAATATCATCTCAAGTCTTCCTGATTCTAAGTCCAGCTCTCTATCCACTGCAGAATCTAGCTATAGGACAGCACACCACAGTCACGAAAGTCTATTCTCTACTGTTAAAAAAAGTGAAAACGGACATATCAACAATCTTGGCGTGACATTTCCACACACTGAATTTTATCTCAGGATAAATCACTCACCTTCAGTAGTTCATTTTGTTCATAGGTCACCTTTTCTAACATTTTCACCTCTTGTGAAAGCTGGTTTGCCCTTTCAAATACTGGCAAAGATTTCATTCCTGTTTCAGGCAACCTCAGGACCACTTGGTAAGACTCTATCTTGGCAATGGCCTTCTTCATTGGCTTTATGTTTTCAAGTATGACCTACAGTAAAAGATGCCCCCGTGATATAAATGTGAAAGAAAAAGTAACTGCAAAGCTTAAGTACTGAAAAATGACAAATTATATTAGTTAACACTGGAGATAATAGTTGGGAATTTTAAGATGTTTCCTCATGTTGTTACTGCATGACTAAAATTTTAGATCCAAGGGACAGCGGGTGGTTATAACTCTCCATCATCAAACTTTATGCTTCCACCATCATTTGTTGAGATTTTATAACAATTCATTAATTACTTGGAACTATCATTATATTTGAGCATACTGTTTTACCTAAGCTTCATTCATCCTCCAGGGACCAGCTACCACAATCATCTGTATACAAAAAGTATTAATATTTGTTAAATCGAGTAATTAGACAAAAGATTAGACCTGAAAATAGAACTGAGAATTTTATGGAAGAATTGAATAACAGTTCCTTTTAGGTCCACCCTGAGCTCTTCTTGCTGGATATATACCTATCTTATCTAATTTTCTCTTTTATCCAGGCTCAAAACTTTGGAGTTCTCAATCTCCCTTACAGTGAACATAATCTCTTTCACAAAGTCCTGTTGATTCTACCTATAATCTCTTTTATAGGTTCTCTCCTTTCTATTTTTATTGCCACTACTATAATTAAGGACCTCTCCTTAGCCTATGCCCTAGACCAGAGGTTCCCAAACTTATTTGACCTATCACCCCTTTTAAAAAAAACTACTCAGCAGCCCTCTGGAAATCTTTTTTTTAACCTTTTAATGTTCTTTTAAATTGCATAATTTCAAAAACTATACATTTTTTTAAAATGACACATCTTAAATTTAATAATGTATTGTTAATTTGTGGGGGTTTTCCTGCATTGAAATCTTAACCACATAAAAATATTGCTTCATGTAACCATATAGTATTGTAAACAAGTCATTCCATGTACATATTCCTGCTGATGCATGCTGGATCTCCCAACAATAGAAGACATGCTCTCTTGCCAATACTTATTTGTTAAGACCTGTTGGCAGACTTGACCACTGATTGGTTATAACCTGCATTTTGTATGTTTATTTGGAAAATTACGCAACAGATGTAACATGTTCAAATGTTTTTTTTTTCAAAATGTTCTCTTCTCTTCTTTCCTTATGCTTCCACAGTCCCCTTATTTTTATTCAACACCTCTTCAATTGCACTTGAGGCTACTATTATGCCCCTGATTCCTTCCAGCACCTCCAGGGGGGTGGTATTGCCCACTATGGGAACCTATGCCCTAGACTATGGTAATAGCCTCCTAATTTATCCCCCTGCCTCCAGTCTCTCTCTTATTTCTATTCATGCTACTTGTAATCTTTCTAATGCGCACAGATGATCATATTAGTCTTCTGTTTAAAAAAATATTAATGGTCCCCCTTGTGTATTTAATGACATTTAAACTCCTTAGCCCAGCGGTTCTCAGCCTTCCAAATGCCATGACTCTTTAATGCAGTTCTTCATATTGTGGTGACCCCCCCCAACCATAAAATTATTTTCGTTGCTACTTCATAACTGTACTGTTATGAATCTATCTGATATACAGGAAGTATTTTCATTATTACAAACTGAACATAACCCACAGGTTGAGAACCACTGCCTTTGCCAGTTCCTTCATAATCTGACTCTAGTACATCTTTTTGACTTAGTTCATGATACTTTCCTTCCTATACCACTGACTCTAGCCAAACTGGACTGATCTCTATTCCTTGATCTCACCCTGCCTTCTCTGCCCCTATGGCTTTGTATATACCATCACCTACTCCTGTCCTTTCCTTCATTCAAGGTCCAGCTCAGGTGTCCCATCCTCCAGAAATCCTTCTTTGGTCTTCCCAAGGATCAAAGAAAGGGTCAAGTGCTTTCCTTTGCCCAACAACCTTGAACGTCTCAGGCAATTTCGCTTGACCCCATCTATGAATTTAATCATCTTCTAATTTATAGTTATTTGCATATGTCTCTGTCACTAAATTTTAAAATCTCTGTGGATAAAAACTTGATATTTCCTCACTGGTATCTATAACTCAACAAAGTACTTTATACATGGCTAAAATAATATGTGTATATGCTATAGCATGCATATACTATATTGTGTGTATATAAAATACATAGTTCATAACAGACAATTGCTATAGAATTTAACTTATTCAAACTAGGGTTTTCATGTTTTCTGCAATTTGTATATAGTTTCAATCCAAATATTACAATAACAACTGCTGACACCTTGTTTGTTCTTCCCCACCTAAGTTACTGCCTCCCAATATGAAGCAGCTCTACATGTCTAAGAAACACAGTGTAAAGATTCCGAAAATATCTTTAATGGTCCATAATCCATGGTCCGTGCTCACCTCTCCATGCTTAAGATGTTCCTCAGGAGAAAAATCAAATATTTCTTTGGAAAGCAGGATAGCTTTGATTTTTAAAACTTTCTTCTCTATCGCTTTTACTTCCGTTTCAATAGCAACCACCTCCTAGAATTTAAGAAGTAATTTTTCAAAAAGCTGATTTCAGTTTCATCGTATGTTAGTCACACACACAATGACCATTCATTGTTAATGACTGGATTCTCAAATGGTCACATGACAGTGCAATAGTGTCCAAATCAAACAGAAACAGGGGCCACTAGACCACATATAACAATCACTACGGGCCATATGTTAACTTAGAAAACCATATATGTTTATATATGTCTTTTTAATATGTCAACACATTCAAATCAAATAGGAATTACATTTTGATTTGGTTCCAGCTGTACTTGGGAGGCTTGTGTGGCAGGATTCGTGTTTGACAGTTCTGGTGTAATGGATAAAGAGCTGACACTGGAGCCAGGAAGATCTGGGTTCAATAATGATGATAGCATTTAAATAGTATCTACTGTGAGCCAGGCATCATGCTAAGTGCTTTACAAATATTATTTAACTTTATTTTCACAACAAACCTAGGAAACGGTATAATTATTCCCATTTTACAGTTAAGGAAACTGAGACAAACAGGGTTAAGTGACTTTCCCAGGTTCACACAGCCAGTGAGTGACTGAGGCAGGATCTTAAATCACATCTTCTGGACTTAAATCACTCTTCCTGACCCCTAACTCTATCTACTGCCTCTGACACATATATTATTGCTCTACCAACTTTCTAAGACTATAAATTAAAGAGAAGGTACCAACCTATATTGATACAGAGAATTCCCTTTTTCAGGTGTTCCATATACCAATGAAATCATAGGTCCAGTTCTTATCCTAATTGTAATTTCACGTTAGATCCAGACATTCTTTGTCACTTACCCACTGGGAAGTTATGAGAATCTAGCAGTGTGGAGTAGCAGATAAAGAACTGTGCTCTTTAGTCAAGGAGACCTCAAGTTCTAGTTCTGACCCATATAGGCCATGAGACTTTGACTCTTTGGGATCCTCTTTGGGATTTTCTTTTTTTTAAAATTTATTGACTTGTTTATTTACTTTTAGTTTACAAGCTTCAGTTACAGAATCACTTGAGTTTAGATTTTCTCCCCTCCCTTCTCCTCCCCCCCCCCCGCCTCCCCGACAGTGGTGTACAGTCATGTATGGGATCTGCAAACACTTTCACATTGTACAATGGTCTGGTTGTATAGAAGCGTTGTAACCAATGGAGCAAATAATGGGAAAAAACAGAACAAAATCAAACATGGAAAAGAACAATAGCATATGTTGCTTCGGTCTCCTTTTAAACTCCGGTCTTTCTAGATCTTTCTCTGAATGTAGGCATCTCCTTCCATTCTGAGACTTGAGATTTAGTCTTTTAACTGTGCATTGCTGAGAAGAGTCCAGTTTATCAAGGTTGGTCATCACACATATGATGTGTCTGTGATTGCGTACAAATTTTTCCTGGTTCTGCTCTTCTCACTTAGCATCAATTCATATAAGCCTCTCCAGGTAACTATGAAGTCCATCTCCTTCCCATTTCTTATAGCACAATAGTATTCCATTACATTCATATACCAAAACTTGTTCAGCCATTCCCTAATTGATGGTCATCCCCTAAGTTTCCAGTTTTTTGCTACCACAAAGAAAGCTGCAATAAATATTTTTGTACATATGGGTCCTTTTCCTACTTCTATGATCTCTTTGGGATACAAACCCAAAAGTGGTATTACTAGGTCAAAAAGTATGCAATTATTTATAGCCCTTTGGGCATAGTTCCAGATTGTCTTTGGGATTTTCTTAGCAAAGATGCTGGAGAGTTTTGCCATTCCCTTCTACAGCTCATTTTACAGCTGAGGAAACTGAGGCAAACAGGGTTAAGTGACTTGCCCAGGGTCACACACCTAGTAAATGTTTGAGGCCAGATTTAAAGTTATGAGGTCCTGATTCCAAGTCTAATGTTTTGTTCACTAGGCTACCTCAGGTCTATCAGACTCTGTGATCTCATTTGGCATTTTCTTGGCGAAGATACTGATGTCTTGCCATTTCATCTCCAGCTTATTTTACAGATGAGGAAATTAAGACAAACAGGGTTAAGTGACTTTCCCAGGGTCATATAGCTAGGAAGTATCTAAGGCCAGATTTGAACTCAGGAAGACTTCTTGACTCCAGGACCAGTGCTCTGCCCACTGTGCCACCAAGCTGCACTGTGTGACTATAAGCAAGTCATTTAAACTCAGTGCCCTCAGGTGACTCTTTAAGAATACAAGTTACTGAAGAGTTGCCAGACAGCATTGGCAGAAAGGATTTCCTTACCTAAGAATATCTTACACTGATGTAATCTCAGATGTGGACAAAAAAAAAAAAACCCTTTACGATTCACTGAAAATTATACTGTTTATAATAATTGTTATATTACATAATTTTGTATTATTATAATATTATGTTGTTTATTACTATTGTTTAGATTGAGAACTCCTAGATGAGCGGTTCTCAACCTTCCTAATGCCGCGACCCTTTAGTACAGTTCCTCATGTTGTGGTGACCCCCCCAACCATAAAATTATTTTCATTGCTACTTCATAACCATAATTTTGCTGCTGTTATGAATCTTGATGTAAATATCTGATATGCAGCATGGATTTTCATTTTTACAAATTGAACATAACCCACAGGTTGAGAACTGCTGCCCTAGACTATAGGGATGGGGGGGTCTATTTTTTGCCTCTTTTTGGATCCCCTGTGCCTGGTAGAGTGTGTGGCATTTGGTAGGCATTTAATTAATGATTATACACTGACTCAAAGGCAGGACTCTCACATAGTCTATATTCTCAATTCTTCTTGCTTCTAAGAGTATACAGTAGGTATATAAGTAATCCAGAATAAAGTACCTCATTAGCCTTCAATCACCCACAATAGTATGAATTACTGTAAACTGTGAACATCCTCAAATTACTTACACTTGTCTTTGAGGTGTGTTTTAACACAGACAAGGGCATGTCTGACATGAAGTATTCAAAATGTCAACACATCATCCCCATCACTAACATTTGTAGAGCACTTATCATTTTCAAAGGGTTTTATATGTTATTTCATTTGATAAGATAACCTCATGAGATAAGCGCTAACATCGCCTCACTTTTAAAGATGAAGAAATGGGGTGTGGGGAAGGGGTGCGCCGTGCTTATGATCACTGGACTGGAAAGTATCTGAGGCAAGATTTGTACTTGTGTCTTCCTGACCCGAGTCTAGGGCTCTAACTACCGCTTTAGAGTGCTGCCTCAATCAAAGTAATTCGTTAAAATTTGGAAAAACTAACTCAGCAGTAGCTGATTGTTCAGTTCTTCCATCCGGAGACCCTGTGAAGAAATCCTTCTTTTCCGTAGAAGGTAAACTCATAGAGGGCAGAGACTATTATATTTTTGTGACTACACAGTGTCTTGGGCATACTAGTATTTAAGTTTTAACTTAAATTATTATTATTTAACTTAAGTTATTTAAGTTTTTGTTGAACTTGAATTTCTCACTCATTCTAGAGCTATGAGTTTGAAACAAAGTCACTTGCTGAAAATGAGACTGCTGAAAAGGCACTCTGTTTGTGCTATTTTTCAAATTTTCAATGTCTTTAGTTTAACCTAAAGGAGGCAACTAAGTGGCTCAGTGGATAGAATACTGGAGTCAGAAAGACCTGAGTTCAAATCCAGCCTCAGACACTTAGTAGCTGTGTGATCCTGGATAGTTCACTTAACCTCACTTAAGTGACCTCAGCTTTCATCTGCTGGAGAAAATGGCAAACCACTCCAGTATCTTGACCAAGAAAACCCCCACAAGGTCATGAAGAGTCAGATACAACTGAAAACAACTTAACAATAACAACAAAGATATCTGATACTAAACTGAGGGGAACTGTACATCACTTTCTCACCCTAAATATATACTCTTTCTATATTACCAAAGGTAAGTATGTGTTTTAGTTTAAAAGGTCACCTATTGGGCTACATGATGCAAAAGGAAAGATAAATAACTAAGAAATTGTATCGAATTTAAGTAATTTTTACTCTAATTGCTTTTATCAATAAGAACTTGAAAGCAAAATTTGCCAAATTATCACAAATGTAAACACAATCCCAATAAAGATGATCTGCCAGGAGACAATCGAGAGATGATTATGTCATTATACTGTGTTGATAACAACACATTGTAGTTTTTCTTGAGTACAATCAATGTACATGAAAGGAACAAAGCAATCTTTATACTGCCAGAAAACTTACATCCGCCATGTGCTGGATTTGTGGAAGACTCGCCACCAGTTCTTGCTGGAGAGTTGTGACTCTGGCACTTAGCTGGTTTAACTTGATTGGTGCTAAGTCATCTGTTTCAAAGATCACTGAAAATTCTTCCAGGTCAGAATAAACTGAATGGAGAAGATTTTGTTTTTGTTCTGAATCTTCCAAAGCCATCTATAAAATGGGTACAAGAAAGAAAAAGATAAATATCAAGAAACAGAAAATGTGAAAAAATATTGATTTACTGCTACACATAAGAAGATTAGAATTAGCTACATTTCAGGGTGGCTAAGTGGTACACTGAATAGAGCACCAGCCCAGGAGGACCTGAGTTCAAATCCAGCCTCAGACACTTGACACATTTACTAGCCATGTGACTTTGGGCAAGTCATTTAACCCCAATTGCCCTCCAAAAAGCAAAAAAATAAAGAATTAGCTACATTTTAAACCACAAGACATATATTTTTAGCGCTCATTTTTAGTTTGACAGTGGAAGCATTGTATAACTAGCCTATATTGTCAGATAGAAAGAATTATATATGAGGGTATTGTCAGCAATCTGAACATTTTGTGGGGGATATTTTTTAAGAGTGAAAACTTAATAACAATCTCAACAAATATAACAATAAAATTAGTTAAATAATGAATAACTAACACTTCATAACTTTCTATTAACATTTGTTTTTACTTTTTCTACAAAGTAAAAACAATTACAACTTTTTGTTGTTAGAATTTCCTTCTTTTACATACTATTTTTTATTTTTGTAATTCATAAAACTATAAATTAATGTGCAAATTTAACACTTTGAAATATTCCAAATATCTTTCAGAAATGTTCAAGTTACAAATACATTGTTTCAGAAGTTTTTTCTATTGAAATGTCAGATATCTCAAACAATATTCATGAAAAAGAATCTAAGTACACTATTATAAATCATGCAAATCTGTTTTTCTCCTACAAATTATAACTTTCTTCTATAAAGTTAATTAAATTTGAAAGAATACTATCATTATCAGCATCTCAGATGATAATGTCACAAAGCTGTACCAGATGCCCACTTCAATGTCTTCCTCCTTGTGGCACTGCCAATGGTTCAATGGTTCACCCACAAAGATGCAACTGTGTAAATGGTAATGTAATGTGAATCTGAAGATCCCTTTGTGTTAGCAAAAGTAGCGGGTCCTTAGCACTTAGTAACTGATCAAGCCTCTGTTGGGGAAACAGAAGGGATGAACTCCTGTCTCCTGTTGCTGATGTAAGAAGAAGAGGCTGGCTGAAGCAGGAAGCAGCTCATGCTGTGTGTATATAAGGAAAAGCCCCAGAGAGGGACAGTCAGAATTCCTTGGAACCAGCATCTGGAGGCAGAGCAGCTGCTGGAGAGAATTGAGAATTTAGAACTGAGGGTGATTTTCTTGGAGCAGGCTCTGTGGAGGCTGAAGAGGAGCTGAGGAGGCTGGAAAGGAAACTCCCCACCACCACCACCTGTTCCCCCAGGCTGAAGAGAATGGTTTTGATTTTGGAAACCTGGATGGAGTGATTTTGATTCTATGAGCCAGCTGAGACTTCTTCTGGGTCTGAGGGCCAGCCGGAGCTGCCAAGGGACTGAGGAAGCATGACTGCGATGCTGAGACTTTGTCTGTTTGTGGCTTTGTTGGGCCTTGACTTCTGAGGAGCAGAGACCGTGAGGGATTTGAGATGGACTGGACACTGTGAACTTCAATATGGAACAGGAACTGCTAGAGAACTGGACAAGGACCCGGGAGCTGTCTGCCTTTGAACCCAGGTGACAGTTTGGTGAATCTAGTTAAGATCTGGGACCATGGAAGGGGATCAAGGGAATCCGAGAAACTAACCAGAGTGAAGCTGAAAGAAGACTTTGCTTGGATACTGTGTACTGACTAAGAAGATTACAATTTACTAGTGACCTAGGGGTGGAGGGTCTGTGTATTTTCTAATGATTGAATAGTAAATAATGATTGTACTTAGTGAGTGATGACTGAATAAGTCATTGATTTATAACCTAGTATGCCCCATGAGTGGAGCAGTTCGACTATTGTACTTTTTGATTGAATTAAGGATTGTGTGAATGCCTGAGTGACTAAATGATTGTTCTTTGTTCAAAACTCTTGTCACTGTCTGGAAATTATGTGGCCATTTTCTGTGATAAGTTGTTGTGAATGCTGTATTTTGATTTTCTGTGATATGTTGTAACACTGTGAATGTTGTACTTTGATTTCTGTGAATGTTATGCTTTGATCTGTTATGGAATAAATAGAGTGTTCACTATACTGTATAAACAGAGCCTTAAAGGCTGTTCACAGTAGCATTCTTCTGAAAAGCTGCTAGTGCTTGGCTTTACAAACTGTCAACATCAAGCGGGCAGACTTGCTGATAGGAAGTTCCTACCTATTAACAGCTTAATAGAGAGGTGTCAGTCCATTAAATGTAAGCCCTTTGAAAGCTGGGTTCATGTCCTATTTATCTTTTAAATATCAACATCTCCTACATTGCCTTTTGTATTAGCAATCATTTGCTTAAGTGAGATGAATCCCAACGGTGCTAAGTTCTACAAAAATCAGCAGACAAGCACCAGCATGATACGTCTTTGCAGGGATTTTGTGAGGAAAGCGTTTGGAAACCATAACGTGTCAGAAGTAGTACGGTATGACGAAAAAATGTTAGGTTTGAAGTCGGTCATTCTGAGCTAAAATCATAACTGTCATTTAGCACCTATGTGGCCTTCAGCAAGTCTCTAAACATTCTGGGCCACAGTTTCCTCAGATGTAAAAATGAGGTGTTTGGATGAGATAACCTTGAAAGTAATTGTCATCTCTAAATCTATGATTGTATAAAATTAAAATAACATGAATATTTGGGAGTATTATTTGGGAGGAAAAAAGATAGCAGGATCTGAAATATGCTACCCTGCCACTGTGGGTGATATGATTTTTTTTCCATTTTATGAGTATTACATGCTTTGATATCAGGTATCAGGCTTGATGAGTTGAACAGCACAAAGTCTGTGATAAGGTTTGGTTAATGTATATATAGGAACTGGAGGCAGGAAAGGCATAAGCTTAAATCCCACATCCCAACCCTATTGGTTGTATGACCATTGATAAGTCACTTAACCTGAGGGTTAATTTAAATCTGGTCTCAGACACTTACTAGCTGTGTGACCCTGGGCAAGTCACTTAACCCTCTTTGCCTCAGTTTCCTCATCTGTAAAATGAGCTGAGGAAGGAAATGGCAGACTTCAATATCTTTGCCAAGAAAACCTCAAATGGGGTCATGAAGAGTCAGACATGACTGAAAAATGACTGAAAAGCAACAATAACAAAAAAAATAATGCAGAGCACAGAATGATGGGATTTTAAAGCCAGAAGGGATCACATAGCACAGCAAGTCTAACAGTTAATAAATCAAAGCACATAATATTAATATAATATTATTATAATAATATAACAATATTATAATACTATACTGTATTATATAATATATAGATAATATATAATATTATAGAGATAATATATAAAGAGAACATATAATACATAGAACATATTTCTTACAATCATTCTGTGACGTGGGTATTACAAATACTATTATTCCCACTTCACACATGTGTGTGTATACACATGTCTATTGAAACAGATTTGTATTTATCTGTGCGTCTGCTTTAAAAGGTTACACAAATAGTTATTAGTCTGCGTTATGCAAAGCTTTACACAGAATCTGTGACATTTTCTACAGCCAGTGATAGATATTTCTGAACAAGTTTGCTTTAATTACATTAAAACATTCATAGTCTGACCTAGGCCTTTGGAACCTTCTTTTGCAAATGCAACCAGATGGAAATAGCCAACCAAATTTGAGAAACATGATTTAAAAGATAAGATTTCTTAATTCAAGATACTATGTTGCAAAAAAAAAATAGGAAGATTATTTACATGTTCCCCAGACAAAAATAAAAGAAAAATCTAAAGGAATAGAACTATATTTATTTTTCTCATGTAAAATATTCAGTAGTTTGCAGGGGCAGGGGCAGGGGGAGGTAAATGGAGTGATTTCCCAGCAATGGAGTGATTCTCCAGAATTACTCCATTAGAAAGTCCTTCTGAAGTTTGGGTGAATTTCAGGAATCCTATCTTTTTCTATATCCCTCCTCCTCCTTTTTCTTGTTAAGTTTCTCTCCTTCCCCCGAATTTATTTATTTACTTTTAGTTTTCAACATTCATTTCCACAAGATTTTGAGTTGCAAATTTTCTCCCCATCTCTCCCCTATCCCCCCCCCACTCCAAGATGACAAACATACTGACTATTCCTTCCCTGGTCTGCTCTTTCATGTATTTCCCCCATCCCCCAAAACTATCCCTTTTCCCTCTTCCCCCTTACTTTCTTGTAGGGCAAGATGGATGTCTATACCCTATTGCCTGTATATCTTATTTCCTGGTTGCATGTAAGAAAATTTTTTTTACATTTGTTTTTAAAACTTTGAATTCCAGATTCTTTCCCTTCTTCCCTCCTCGCCTACCCCCACTGGGAAGACAAGAAATTCAATACAGGTTGTATATGGTTAGTTACATAAAATGTTTCCATAGTAGTTATACTGCGAAAGACTAATTATATTTCCCTCCATCCTATCCTGCCTCCCATTTATTCTTTTTTCTCCTTTGACCCTGTCCCTTTTCAAGTGTTTGCTTCTGACTACGCCCTTTAAGCGTCTCTTTAAACAAGACCAGAGAATAACTGAGAATCTGTCCTCAGCACAAGTATTTCCTGAATGGTACCAAGGGCAGTTCCACAGTTGTGTCAGCAGAAGGCAGCACAAAACCAGCAAGCATTATCCATTCCATTCTGGGCAATGTAATACTGGTCTTTCAAACTTGTAGGACCATGGGCACCATCTTTGTTTCCTAATTTGGTAAACCCAATTAAGTATTAGACTACAAGCTAGAGCTGACTAGAAAGAAACAAATATTTTTAGAAGGATCTGGTGGAATGACAATCAACTGGAACAACATGCTGAGAGAAATTCCAGTTGGGAAGAGGAAGATAAATTGTTATAAAAAAATATGATCACATTTCAATTATATTATCTAAACCAATGGAAAGAAGTATTAGTCTAGGTCAGTGGTTCTCAACCTTCCTAATGCTGCGACCCTTCAATACTCAGATGTGGGCGTATGTACATGTGGGCGGACCCGCCTGGAGACAGATAAAGGAGTAATGTCTCAGTTCCTAAGATCATTGAAAATATGTGTTTTTCCATGGTCTTAGGTGACCCCTGTGAAAGAGTTTAACCCCCAAAGGGGTCGTGACCCACAGGTTGAGAACCGCTTGTCTAGGTGATCCAGGACATCGGATAGTCAATCAACCAGCATTTCTTGAGCTTATTAATTATTATTAAGCCAGGCACTGTACTAGGTGCAATAAACATTTTAAGTGATAATTCCCAAGTCAACATTTTGCTTAGGAAGTCATTATGCTTTTCTTTGGATGCAAGTCTAAAATTTTATATATATATATATATATATATATACACACACACACGTATACATATACATATCTGTACTTATACTTCTATAATGTAACACTTATTTTCAGGTTTGATATTTTTCCTTGAATAATATAGAGGGGACGAAATATATTTAGTAGATAAAAGTTAAATGGATTCTCAGTGTCTTAGAATTCTGTTCTAGTCATAGACATTGTGAAAATTCTTTTCTCCTCTTTCTCCCTTGTTCCTTTTCTCCCTTCCTTTTTCCTTTTCTTCTTCCCTTCCTCCCTCCTTCCCTTCTTTCTTCTCTTTCTCCTTTTATCCCTCCCTCTCTCTGTTCCTTCCTCCTTCCCTCCCTCCAATAATACAAATTCATAGTTTAGGTGGCACTAGGAGTAATGTAAACCACAGAACATTGGAATTTTAAAGCTGGAAGGGATCACAAGGGTCAGAGAGTCTAATGTGTCATTTGTAGATGAGGGAACTGAGCTTTTAAGACAGTGGTTCTCAACCTGTGGGTCACGACCCTGTTGGCGGTCAAATGGCCCTTTCACAGGGATTACAGGGGTCACCTAAGACCACTGGAAAACACATATTTCTGACGGTCTTAGGAACCCAGATACCACTCCTCTATCTGTTTTCAGGTGGGTATACCCACATGCAGATATGCCCACATACAAGTATTAAAGTGTCACAGCATTAGAAAGGTTGAGAACCACTGTTTTAAGAGGCTTGCCCCAAATCCCAAAGCTGGTGAGTAGCCCAGCTAGCTAGAAGCTGTTTATTGATTCTTAGACCAGTATATTTTCTACTATATTCACATTACCTATGTGTTATATAGTTGGAAGAAAAGTTTATTTTGAACAAAGAAGGAAATAACAATACAGGTAGTGTGCCAGTGAGAAGAAGAGTTTCCTTATTCAGGAAGTATTGAGTTTTAATTCTGCTATTGACACCAACTAAGTGACCTGAGCAACCCTGATCTAACCTTTCAGTGATTCCAAATACCTCTGTTAAGTCTAGAAGTTACAGATAGTTTTATATCAACATCAGTTTGAAACAGAAGAAGTTTCCATACCATAGTGCCCCAAACTGATGAAAATTATAGGTCTCAAGGACTGTTGTCACCCCTGCTGTTGTCACCCAAAAAGAAGACATCAGGCAGAGTAAGAGTCAATCAAACTATCAGTTATCACTGATATTCAGTGAGCCTTAGAAAAATGCAAACCTACCTGGAGGATATTAGCATGGTGACTCAGGGCCTTTGAAGAACTATAGTCAGTAGGACCATCTAGCAAACTACTGGTATTTTCTATCCAAGTCTCAGTGTTCCTTAAGAGGTCATTATATTCTTCCATCTTAAGTGTGGCCTGGGAAAAGAACATTGTAATAATTTTCAAAATCTGTTTTTTATGTTAAGTAGATTTTAGTCATTTAGAAATTGAGGATTAATCACAATCAGATGTATGGATGAAGCTATTTCTCTTATGGTGCATGCCATAACATAAAATGAAAAGAGAATGATTTATTTGAAATACAGGAATTTCGGTTTTCTCTAAAACCAAACTTTTTAACTTTTTTGTGTTACAAATTCCACTTTGGCAGGTCTGGTGAAGCTTATGGACACTTACTTAGAATAATATTTTTGAATATATGAAAAATAAATAGAAATACAAAAGAAACCAATTAAATTGGGATAATCAAAAAACATTTGAAAAAACAAGTTTGAAGACCAACCCTACAAAAACCAGTCTGTTTTTTGGTGACTATCTATTGTCACAGTCTTTTGCTGTCCAGGTGTCATAGACTCACCTTATTTAACTGTGAAGTTCTCTGCTCTGCTCTCTGTGACACCTGCTGGTACTGTTGAAAGGGAACCATTAAGTTATCCATCCATTCCTGGGCCTGTCCTGGGTCCTGTTCAACTATATCTTGGACTTCAGAATCCAGTTCATTTAGTTTGGAATGCCACAGGTCTAGTTCATCCCACATTTTCTGTGGAAGGAAATCAGAAATAAGTCAGGGTCTAGACGAGCAGTTCTCAATCTGGGGGTTGTGACCACTTTGGGGGTCAAATGACCCTTTCACAGAGCTCACAGGGGTCACCTAAGATGATTGGAGAACACATATTTCCAGTGGTCTTAGAAACCAAGACACCACTCGTCTATCCGTCTCCAGGCGGGTCTGCTCACATGCAGATACGCCTGCATATGAGTATTAAAGGGTCGCGGCATTAGGAAGGTTGAAAACCACTGATCTAGACACTACATTCCTGGCCTCCCCACTTCTCTCCTAGTGGGTTTACCTTCACCCATACTTCCCAACACAATAGTAGTCCTGAAGGGAGAGACAAGATGTACCTTGCTCCCATTTGACACTTTCTGACTCTTCTTTTACCACAATCACTCAGAAATCAGACCTCGCTGCAAACTCCTCTTAGAAACCCATAGTATCGAAATTACCCAACAAGTTCCAAGTATGGTGACTGTTATAAATCAGGTCCTGGGTCATCTCAAAACGTTGGGTCACTGTCCTCTTCTCCTCCCACACCCACTCTTCAGCATACCATGTTGATGCTCCCTCAAACTTCCTAACCTTTCAATTGTTCAGTCTTCTTTAATCCAATGACCTACTCCTTCACTAGCATTAAGTACCCCACTATGTACCAGGCACTGTGATAAGTACTTCACAAATATTATTTACTCTTTACAACAACCCTGGGAAGCGAGTGCTATTATTGTCCTCATTTTATAATTGAGAAAACTGAGGAAGACAGGTTAAACAAGTTGTTCAGGATCATACAGCTAGTAAGTGCTTGGAGCAGAAATTAAATTCAGGTCTCTGACTCCGGAACCAGCACTCAATACAATGCACCACCTAACTGCTTCTTTTTGATGAGCTGAGGAAACTAGGCACAGTTAGCTTGGTGAAGAGATTTAGGCAGAGACATGATAGCTGTCTTCAAGTATCTGAAGCATATGAAAGAGGGATTTGACTGGAGAAGAGCAGATTTCTCTACTGTAAAGGGAAGACAACAGAATATGTAAACTCTAGGTCAGTGGCTCGATGTAGATTTCTTGGAAAATTCTAGAAAGGACCATTAAAGAGAGGGGAAAAAAGAGGGAGGCAGAGAGAGAGAGAGAGAGAGAGAGAGAGAGAGAGAGAGAGAGAGAGAGAGAGAGAGAGAGAGAGAGATTAAATAATAATACAATTAAATTAAATCAGAGTTCAGGGCTGAATACAAAGAGCAGCCATTACTGGCTCAATGTCACCATGGTAGGAGGTCTCATATGGAAATCCAGTGGGATCATTACTTGACCCTGTACTGTTGAATATTTTCCAAAAATCACAAATGGATTTTAAAAATCATAAATTGTATGCTTAAATATGTAAGGGTATACTTATCAAATTTAAAGATGGCATAAAGTTAGAGAGACAATTAACACACTGGATGAAAGGTTCAGGGTCAAAATCATCTTTGCAGCTTAGAGTATTAAATGAATCTAAGATAGAATTCAATAGAGAGAAATACAAAGTCTTATACTTGGACTCAAAATTTTATTTTCACAAATATAGGATGGCAGAAGAATAGCTAACAGTTAGGAAAATATTTGAGGATCTTAGTGAACAGTGTTTCAATAGCATCATGAGGCAGCTTTCCCTCCCCTCCTCTCCTTTCCCTACTGCCCCAGCAAAAAATAAATAAATAATGCGTTCTTGAACTGCCTTAAAAGAGTCATTGCTTTCAGGAATAAGGGAGCTATAATCCCTCTGTCCTCTCTCCTGGTCAGTTTACATCCGATATATTATATTCCATTCTGCTATCATGTCATGGTTTAAGAAGGGCATTGCTGTAGACATATTTCATGTAAGGGTTGTGTTTTCTTTCAGTTTGAGGGGGGAGCAGTTGAAAGGAAGAGAGGACTGGCAGAAATAGCAAAATTAAAATAAACCATAGAAGAGAACAGAAGGAAAGTTAGTAGGAAACACAAACAAACAAGCTGCTTTTGAAAATAACATAATGAATTTTTATATACATGGAGAAAGAAGCAAGCTGCCAATTGTGCACATTCTTGTCCACACGTACAACTTTCTTTTTACTGCTCGGTTTTGTATGTGGCAATGCTCTTCTTGTTTAGTATTTGGAAAATTCAGAATTTTGAAAAATGGGAATTTTTTTAAAAGGATGTTGATAAGTTGGAGAGTATGGAGAGAAGACCAAACCAAGACAGCAAAATCTTGAATCTATGTCATATGACGAAGGGTTGCAGGAAGTAACGATGCTTTGCTTGAACACACAAAAACTTGAGAAAGCTATAAGAAGTAGTTTCAAGTATTTTAAGATCTGTCATATGGAAGAAGGCTTGGACTTGCCCTATTTGTACGTAGAAAGCAAAACTAGGAAGACCGAATACCAAAAGACAAACTTAGATTTAGATCAAAAGAACTACCTTAACAATTAAAGCTGTTCCAAAATAGAATGGTTGTTCAGTCAGAGAGTCGATCAATAAACATACATGAAATGTGTGGCGGCCTTGGGAACTAGAGGGTAATCTATCCTTAAAGGCCTTCAAACAATATATTTGCCATTTGTCAGGTATGTTAAAGTAAGGCATTCTTTTAGGGTGCAGCATGGACTAGATAGATGGCCAATGAAGTTAATTCTAAACCTGAAATTCTATGATTCTAACATAGGAATCTGTCCTATGGCCCCAGAATATAAAGCTAGTAGCAATGGCTGAAAGTTTTACAGATGCAGATGCCAGTGTCACAAAAGGAAGAACTTCTTAATTATTGGTTTGTTGGTTGTTGTCCTTCATTCTCCAAAAGGACCAAAATGACATCACTATGTTGGAGTCAGTACAGTGTGTCTGACTGTGGCTGATCAGGCCAATATAAGCTGGGAGGGCTCTATATAAAAGATAATTGGATTACCTCAGGAAGAAATGAGTTCTCTGTCATCTTTGGTCTTCAACCAGAGGCTTCAAATGGATGAATTAAGCATGTTACAGTAGAGAAAATAAAGTCCTATTCAGGTATCGGTTGTACTAGATTGACTTCTGAGGTCTCTTATGACTACATCTGGGCATGTGAAATCTTGAAGGCAAAAATTTTTAGTTATTTTGTCTCTTGTTATCTGAGTGCAATAATCTCTAGGAAACAGAGATATATGAAAACTGACTAAATTAGGTTTAACTAAAAAGAAAGACCTTTAGATTTTGCTTGTAGATATAGATATAGAATACCTATAATTTGAAACAAAATCCTTTAAATTGATTAAAAATGCTTCTCACATTCTATGTGCACTTTGGAAATTTAGATGTGGAATCTCAAGACCATACACAATGTTCTTCCTAAAATGTGGCACCCCAAAACCAAATGCAGTATTTTCAATATAATGTGAACAGAGCAGTGTATAATCCCATGAAGACTGGTTCAGATATATCTGAATTATTGTATTCAGATCTGGGTCTCTCATTTTAGGAAGAGCAAAAGATTTTCCAGAGAAAGGCAGCCAGGACAAAGTCTTCATCTTGCCAAATGAGAACCAGGTGAAGGAACTAGAAAGGTTCAGCCCAGAGAAGTCTTAGGGAACCTTCAAGTACAGAAGGGCTGTCTCACAGAAGAGGTATTTGGCTTGGGTTGGTTATGGTTGGGTTTTTTTTTTTTTGGTCCCAACGGGCAAACCTAGGAGTAGTGGCTGGAAACTGTAAAGAAACTCATTTAGGCTCCCTAACATTTAGGGCTATTCGGAAGTAACAGGTAGTGAATTCTCCCTTACTGGAGGTCTTCAAAACAGTAGACAGCCAGTTGCCAAGAATGGTACAGAGGGAATCTTTTTTCAGGTTCAGGGTGAACTAGATGTACTCTAAGATGCCTTCTGATGTTGTGATTCTGTGATGGGGAGTTTTAACAAGGATATTTATTAACAGGTGCAATGAGGCTTAAAAGAGCAAATGGATGGTAAAGCACTTTGCAAACCTTAAATTCCTAGTAAATGCTAATTGTCATCATCATCAGCCTACAGTGACCAGGTCTGCAGTCTGGTGATGACATCATCCCCCAAGACTTCTACTGCACTCCTGCTGAGCTCACAAAATGTTCATAGGGGCTAGTCAAATGTATTTAACAATCTGGGGGAGGAGTGGGTGGGAATATATGCACACACAGTTAAGTTTCATCTGTACTATTAACATTTTACAAAGTCTAGACAATAAACAAAACAATAAATCGAGCCTAGATGACAACTGACTTCTAAGGTGTGAACAGTGAAAATAGTGAATAGCTCATAGTGAAAATTTAGCAATCGGCCTTTGCAAGCTGGTTATAACTGGCTCCAGCACACCCCTGATATTATTGCAGTTGAAGATGGAGTGAATTTGGACCTTTTGAGATGCTTTCATTCTCTGAGACTTCAGAAGAAGTTTAGTGGTTACTATCTTTTGTAACCTATTGAGTCATCCCCTTTGCTTTTCCTTTTTTGTTCTTAAACTTCCTTCGGGATCTGAAAATTGACAAGGCTGTGAGTGGGTGGATCTCAATAGATAGACTTGATTCCCCACCATATTCATGTTTTTTTTTTAATGTAATCTTCATTTCCCATAGGGAAACCCTATTCACCATTAAAAGTTTCTAATAATGCCATAATTCCAGCAAACGTGTCTTCGTGCCCACACAAGGTACAATATACTCAATACTTCATTAGCTGGGAGTACCAGGAAATATGCGCTAGAGACCAAGTAGCTCCTGAATGAATCAAACTGTAGAATACAGACCACAGTCATCAAAATCCTTGCCTGACAGGGAAGAATTAGAAGACATTACCTTTTGAATTTCTTGAGCTTGCTCAATATTTTTGCTTTTCTGTTGCAACATCTTTTCAACATTCTGAAGTCCATGATTAATTTCTTCTATTTTTCTACTCATCACATAAAAAGGAGAACTCTTCAAGACTTCATTTCTAATCTGTTATAAAAAGAGAAAGTCTTATTCAACATCTAGAGCCGATTCAACACCCTATCCATTTATTCCCTGATAAAGGAATAATCTGAAGGCAAAAAGGGGGCAGTCACTCTGTCACAAAATTCACTGAAAAAAATCCCTTAAGAATTGGGTTTTTTTTTTCTAGGTGGGATGTTTATACTGATGTGGCTTATTTGGTGTTGAATAGCAATTTTTC
The DNA here is from genome assembly GCA_028646575.1 of Pseudocheirus occidentalis. Lineage (NCBI taxonomy): Eukaryota > Metazoa > Chordata > Mammalia > Diprotodontia > Pseudocheiridae > Pseudocheirus > Pseudocheirus occidentalis. Next base: position 208,498,503 of record CM053598.1, read on the forward strand.
TCCACTAAACTGACGCTTCACATCCATGCCAAATGCTACAGAAGCTATGTACTGTTTAGAATATCAGAAACATTACTCACAATGGTCAGAGGATACGGATTTCCTCACCCTGTGAACTTCAGAAATAAATTATTTATGAATTGTTATCTCGGCTTCCTGTGCCAGCTAAGCACAGCATTTCTAAGAAAACTAAACTGACTCCAAAGCAAGCCAAAGAAAATGTCATTTCTCTCCTAATATTCATTTGGCTGAAACAATATAATCTTGAACTAGCTGACACTTGAAAATATATGCTGCTTAATGTTTTTAGTGTTTTACTTCACAGCAATCAAAGCCTACTCATTGAGTGGCATGCTTTTCTATCTGAATGATTCCTTAAAGAAAATAACTTATCTCTAGGAGATTAATGACAATGTGTTGCTTCAAATATCCCATGAAGATTCATTCATTTCTAAAACTGTATCAATTAGAGTCTTGATGTAGCCATTAAAATAATAATGATAATGATGTTGATATCTTCTTACTTTTGCTTAGTAATTTTTAACTTTGCAAATTACTTTTGCAATTTTTCCTCACAACAACCTTTTACAGACTTTTTACAAACGAGGAAACTGAGGAACAGAGAAGACTAATGACTTACCTAAGATCATAAATAAACTTAATAGCAGAACCAGGAACCAGAACCCTCTGGGATCTAATCTCAGATCCTTTCTACTAGGCCACACTATTAATATCATCTGCCAGTTTTATTAGAAAAAAATTCAACTTGAAACAGAAGGTAGTTGTTGTTTGGGGGTAGGGGTACTTTGCATGGGTAATCCACCTACATTAAATACCTACCACTTAAAGGAACTGCAAATTTTTAAAAATCATGATTTAAGAAACACAAACAGCAATTAAAATTATATGGAAGGTTATAGTTTCTACTGTCAGGTGGTAACTGTTAGCTGTTACCTTTTACAAACATACCTATGGTCTAAATTACAAATAGAATTTTTCAGAGGCCCAGCCATTAAAGACTCTAGAGCTGTGGTTCTCAACCTTCCTAATGCTGTGACCCTTTAATACAGTCCCCAACCATGGTCGGGGGTCACCACAACATGAGAAACTGTATTAAAGGGTCACAGCAAAATAATTTTATGGTTGGGGGTCACTGCAACACAAAGAACTGTATTAAAGGGTCGCGGCTTTAGGAAGGTTGAGAACCACTGCTCTAGAAGCTTTATGTGACTTTTCTAAGGGATTCCACAATGCAATACTGTTTACAATAGAATAACATTTAATTTGACCTGTAATTTAAGACATGCTGTTCTATTTGAAACAATTGTCCCTGATGCTTTAGGAACTACCCAGAGATCGAATGTGTCACAAAATGATAAGGTCTGCTGCCAGATGCATACTAGTGGAGAAGGGAATTCTAACTTGTATAATTAATATCTGAGGATACTAGTAGATACATTCTCGGCACTGTGGATATAACACTCATATCTGTAATACTTGTTATATATTCATGCTTCCTTAGTATAAATAAACTAAGAAATATGGCACAGAAGGCATTGTTATATCCAAATATTACTAATTCCATCAATTGGCATTAAGAAACATTTAATTATCAGTTACAATTTTCAGGATATCTAATATCAATAATAGAATGCTACCATAAGACCTCGACTAAATTAGGAGAAGGCAAAGGCAGGAAGGATAGGAATTACCTAGAAACATTTCATCTTTTGATTTGGGTTGCATTTTTTAAAAATCGCAATAAAATGAACTCTGACTTTCTTTGTTCTCCCGTCAGTAACTCGTCTCCCTGTCTTCCCATCTGCCTTCAGGTATAAAATGTGTTCAAATTTACTCTGAAATTCTTTTTTCAGAATTTGAATTGCTTCAAAATGTTAAGAGCAAACATGCTTTAAGACAAAAATCTATGATTCTGGTCTATTGTAAAGGGTAATGAAATTGCACTTCACACTAATTAGAAGTATCCTAAATCAGGAATGAAGCACAAGAGGAAAAATGTACAGAGAATTCTGGTCTCTAATTTCTGTCACTTGAAACTGCTTTAGAGTTCAGCTTCCAATCACAAAATTTTCACTTAGCCGAGCCATTAAAAAGCAAATATTCATAAATGAAAAGGCAACTAAAAGAAAATGTGAATCCAATTATATTTTTTATTGAAAGGCACATTGCTTCGTCTATTGCATAAATGAGAAATAAACCAGAGGAACGAACAACGCTTCCACAAACATCATTACCTTCTCATCTATGTCTTCTAAAGCTTTTTTGCATTCTTCCATCTGGCACTCAATCTCTGCAGGAACTATGGTATACATCTCAGAATACTTGATTCGGAGTTTTTCCATAATATTCTCAAGTGTTAGCTTGTCTTTGTCAATTATTCTCTGAAGAGCCTTAAAACATTAAAGAGGGTTTTCAGTACTAACAAGACACAGGAAAAGTTTAACTGTAAAACTGAAAGCAGTTTCAAAGCACATCCTTATGATTTAAATGAGCAGTTTTTGCATGACAAAACTCGACCATTCATACAAGCTGATTAAACCTGAAAGATGCTCAGTTTAGTCAGATGATGCCTTTCGATTTGTAAGAATTAAACCTGATATCACTTCATAATGTCAACTCATTATTGTAGAAAGACATTACAATGTCTCTGCACTTCCAAAGTGCCTCTATGATTTAACTTTATCTCTGTAGCATTCCTGATAGAAAAACCTGTTCAGAGTAAAAGTTTTCAGAAGTTTTTATTAACTTGTTCCCATTTATGCTTCTTCCTACATTATCATAACAATGATGCAAGGCCACTAAAAGCTGGAATCTTGAAGCAAAAGTGTCTGCTTTCATGTAATTATACAGCACAGTGAGCCCAGCTCCTTTCAAAACTGAGGGTTCCAGTTCCACAGGAAGAATGCGGGTTTTAAGAGATAAAAGCAACTCGAACAAACAGTCTATTGGTTGTGGCCTAGAAAGAAAATCTGATCTAAGTTCCCCTTGCAGTAATTATAAAAGAGAAACTCATTTGTTTAGGAAACTTTCCCAAAGATCAGGTGGAAAAATACTTCATAATTTCACAGTGGTCTTTTCTGATAGTCACTATTTGAGGAAGAATTAGTTATTAATCTTGTTAAGGGACCAAAGCATTGCCCTGAAGAACAATTACAATTTTAAATAATTCTGTATGATGATTTATCATTGAGTTACTTTGTTATTTCTGACTACCCAATCCTCATCTTTTAACTACAGTACCAGCCAGCTCTATACAGTCAAAGTTAAGTGGAAAGTTATATAATTATAGTTGAAATTAAAACAAATATAGGGCTTGAGGATCTGAATTCCCACATAATTATGTCAACTTTTATACTGCTTATATCCATTCTAAGAGAGCTGCCCTTCATTCAAAGCCCTGCATCAATGCTTTTCCCATGATAAACCCCTCAATAAGTGAAATCAAGATTCCACTCTCAACATACTGTAACAAAACAGCTCCAGTTACAAACAGCATACAACTTTTGAAAGCATCTGAAAAGCTGACTGGACTGTTGCTAGAAAAGAAGACTCATTTCTGACTCAGAGAGAGGTTACCATTGTGTCTGTATTTCCAGTGGTTTAAGAAATGAGTGCGTAAGTGAACCTCATTGTGTGGGCAGCCCCATGTTTGATATAAGACATTGTCCCATGGTTACCTGGGAAAAAACCTGAGTCTGATCTAATGTATACAAGTAATCTCAGTGTCCTGGTATGCTATTTGCTAACTCCCACAAGACAAAGATATAGGTCTGATTACCCAATAAAACCTATTTTATCATATTATGTTTTTATTATATACAAATCCTTGTTATTTATGTTATTATTGTTATTTACATAATGCCTTCCTTCATTCCTTCTTCCTTCCTTCCTTCTTCCTTTCTCCTTCCTTCCTTTCTTCTTTCCTTCCTTCCTTCCTTTCTTCCTTCCTTCATTCCTTCCCTCCCTTCTTTCCCTATGTCCACATAAGGAATCATACCCTTACCTGCAGGTTCTCTGTCCAAAGGAATATAAATTTGGATAGCTGAAATCTAGCAAGACATCTTGGGGTTTAGGGGCTAGATTTCTTTTTTAAGGATCATGTCTTAAACCCAAATCACTCTGGCTCTCATTGAATGGTCCACAAGAGGCCCCAGCTCAAGCCTCACTTGTTTGGATTCTGATGGCTCAGAGCGAGTGCAAATAGCAATTGTTTCTGTTTTGGCCAGAAACTCTGAGGGTATTCCCCTCCGAAATTGATTTTATTTTTCTGACTAGTTAAAAGAGTCCATTCTTTGCCTCCTTTTTACCTACCCTTAATCACTGAATGGGCATTGCCTCAGACAATCTAAGACCTGGGAAAGACCTTAACTTAAAAAGGCCAAGGTCTCCCACTGCATCATCCCACTGGAGCCATCTCCAGTCATCCTGATCTGTGTCTTGCCACTGGATCCAGATGGCTCCAGAGGAGAGAGTGAGGCTGGTGACTTTGCACAGCTTTCCCTCACTTAAATCTAATTCACTTCCAAGTTATGGCATCTCCTTCCTGATATCATGATCCTCTTCAAGAACAAATGACAAACAACAATGGCTATGGACATGATGTAGTTCAAAATCGTCTTGTCTCTTCCCCAAGTCAATCATCAAACATTTATTAAGCCTATAGCTCGAAAGGTACTTGGGGAGATAGAAAAATAAATGCCATAAAGCATGGTCTCTTTGCTCAAGGAGTTTGGTATCAAGGGGAAAGGGAGATACAAAGACAAAGGGATTGTTCAGGGAACGAGTAATAATCAAGTTCAGCTCGTGTCATACATAGGTGAAGGGCAAAATCGTAGGTCAAAGAAGGCTGGAAAGAATCTGAAGCCAGATTATCGTGAGCTTTCAATAACAAGCTCTAAAACTTGGACTTTATTTGGTTAGCATTGCAGATGTTAACCAAAAGTTACAACTCCACAAGGAGCCATGGAAGTTTCCTGAAGAGTAGATATTAGAAGTATTTACTAAGTAGCTAACAGCAACATATAGGAAGGGAGTGAGGAAAGACGGGTAGGAAGACCAATTAGGAGGCTGCCATGATACTACGGACAAGACATAAAGAGGGTCAGAACTAGCATGTTGACAGTGGCAACCGGAAGGGTAGGATTTGAATGATGTTGCAGAAGTGTACTTGAGAGGGTTAGCAGCTGGATGCATGTGGGAAAGAAGTAATAGTGCCAGGAAGGTTGTGTTCCTGGGTAACTAGGAGAATGGTTAAAGAAAGGGCTAAAATTTAGAGTATAATGACAATGTGGCCACTCTAGATATAACTCTTGTTATAATTCTGGGACTGTGGGAACTCCAGATTCTTTCTCTCCTCATGTAGTCCTCTCTGTATCTAATTCCCAATGGCCAGAACTAGCTTTTTGGGGTTCACTGCCAGATCTCCAGGAGTTATATTTCTTACAGCTATTTCTGGTCTCAAGTGACTGCCTCTCTATATTTGGGTCTGTCTACTGTAGAAGCTCTTAACATGGGGTCCTTAACTTTTAAAAAATGTTTTGATAATATTATTTCAATGTAATTGGTTTCCCTTGTAATTCAATGCATTTTTATTTTATGCTTCTAAAAAAGCATTTTCTAAGAAGTGATAGGTAAGATTCGGAAGAATAGTACTAAGGGGGTCCATGACACACAAAAGGTTAAGAATTCCTGATAGATATATAGAGCTGGATAGAGATATAAAATCTCTTTAGTAGAAAAGAGTTGGAAGGGGTATATAGAATATTTCTCTATTCTCTCATTTATGTCCCAACTGCTCTTGAAATGACTTTTCAGCTGCTAAATTAGGTGTCTCCTTCTGGGTAGCTAGCTCTGATGCTGAATGACATGGCCAATTGGGAGGGACAGGAGAGGAAAATCCCCAATATCTCCCCATCAAAAGTTAAAGAACTAGGTTCTTCCCCAATTATTGGTTCTCTCTCCAATACCCTCGAAAATTATAGAACTGTCTCTAGGACTAAGCTGTCCTTCAATAATGTAGCCAGTTTTTTTCCTGTCTAATGACATTACCCCGCCGCCAACTCAGCGAGGTGTTCATATATATTGTTTTTTGGAGGGGGGAGGGCAGGGCAATTGGGGTTGAGTGACTTGCCCAGGGTCACACATCTAGCAAGTATTAAGTGTCTGAGGCTGGATTTGAACTCAGGTCCTCCTGACTCCAGGGCAGGTGCTCTGTATACATACTTTTTAAAGGGATTAACACTTTGTTAACACTTCATCTTCTGTGAAGTTCAAGATCATGCCAGGCAAAGAGAGAATCAATGAATACAGAAAATATTGACTAACTCCTTCTTTAAAGGCACAAAATATGAAGGAGACAAAGGAGAGTGATAATTCCACTTTTCCCTCCCTGACCTCCTTCAGTCAGTAACTACTTTGTCCTTCAGGATTCACATAGTAATTTTGTTTTTCAGCTTTCTAATGAAATTATCACATAATATTGAGTGTTATCTCTTTAATCTGCTAAATTGTGGGCTCCACAAGGGTAGGGACCGTGCCTTACCTAGACACTATATTTTTTAATGCCTAGGACAGTACTATGCCCAATAGGTATCTAATCAATGTTTGCTGAATGAAAACAGAAAAGGGCACCACTCTGTACAACAGAGACAAGCAAATGGTATTAACAGCATAATTACAGGTTTCTCTTTAGGGTTCTATATTCAATTCAATGCAGTTTAAATCAATTATTAAGATCTTCTTTCCTATTTTCAGAAAACAACATGTACATAAATGAGTTCACATCATACAAAATGTAAATACAAGAAAATACACTCCTTGGAGAACCAGAGGGATTATGGGAGCAGGCCCCCTGTGCCACTGAAATGTAATAGACCTGCTTTGAAAAGGCTTACTGTTACAACAGTACAATACAATACAGGCTTACTGGTACAATAATAGACAGATCTCTGTCTACCCTCTACATGGGAGTGGAAAAGAGACAGTATCACTTAAAGTAGATGAGACTTAGTAAAGAAAGAGCTAAGTGGGGATGGCTAGGTGGCACAGTGAATAGAGCACCTGTCCTGGAGTCAGGAGGATCTGAGTTCAAATCCAGCCTCAGACACTTAAACACTAGCCGTGTGACCTTGGGCAAGTCACTTAACCCCAATTGCTCTCCAAAAAAGAAAAAGAGAAAAAAGAAAGAGCTAATGTCAATTTATAGAATTTAGAGTCTTAAGGAGGAGCAACAAAATGAGATGAAATATTTCAAAAATAGGCCATTTGAGCAAATACGAAGGGAAAAACCCAAAGTTTCTTTGGCCCACAGAATAGACTATAAGGCCCTTCATAGACCTTTCATATCAAATATATGAAGAAAATGTATTTTTCCCACTACTTCTCTATATAAGGGAAATGGTAGATCACTCACTGGTCTACAAACGCATAGACTTCTCCCAAGTCTATGCTTATCATTCTCTCAAGCCTTATCTAATCTTCTCCACCACCTTAATCTAGAGAAATCCCAACTATTCTTTCAGGTTTGTTCAGATGCCGCCACCTGCAGGATGTTTTCCTGGGTGATTTCTCACTCCACGGCACTAAGCATCTATGGTTTGTGTTAGATTTATGTGTATGCCATAGCTTTCCTGCTAAAGTGTAGATACTGAGTTATTTTTCAAAGACCACAAGGTAAGAGAAGGTACATATGAAGATGGAAATGTGTTGAGGAAATGAGGAGCATAAGTCCAGATGATCACATAAATGCAGACCGATCTCCTGAGTTCCTTTTCAATGTTTTCCTTTCTAACCAGTGTAGTAGGCATATATTTCTAGTAATTACAGACCCTCCAGTCTCCCATTTTAAAAAATAAATTATGCTACACCTCATTTACCGCAGTTGCAAGCTGTATAGACAGATACATATTGACCAAATGAATTAATCATATATCCAGGGTTATACTGAAGCTGGCTTGAACAGGGCTGACTGTTAAGTTTCAGCATAAGCACTTACGGCTTGGAAACTGGCAAACTCTACAAACCAGGGCTTGATTTCTCATTTTCTGGATTGTTTAGATTTAAGAAAGTGATGGAGAAAATGTAAACAGTATAGATTAAACTTAAAAGTGTACAACACATACATTCTTTTTCTGAGTTTCTTGTTAGACATTTACCAGCACATCTATCTCTTCATACACCACAACAGTGATGGTACCTGACCAGAAAGCAGCATTTAATTCTTGCAAATGAAATCCCATCGCATTGCTCAATGTGACCAATGACCTGTTACTAACCTCCAACTGATTTTCCTTTTCTGGGTCTTCTTCTAATGCCATATCATGGAAACAGGCTGTTATTTTTTCAAATGAATTGTTCAAAGCAATTATTTCTTTACTGATATTATTTCTCTCTTCAATTTCAAACTGTACCAACTTTTTATTTGCTTGAACTTTCTGAACGAGTCTAAAATAAACAAAAACAACATCAAAGGTAGCTTAAACAACTTTTTTATCCTTTTTTTGAAAATTTTTATTTGAAAAATTAACAAAATACCAACCTATCACCCCAAATAACCCTTTTTCTCAATGAAGTAATATCATCTGTTCTCACTTACATATCCTATGTAACTATGTATATAAATGAGTATCTCATCTTTATGGATAGTAACCCAAACAAAATCTTTCTCAAAGCTATCTTCTTTTCCAATTTCCATACTCCAACTACATAATTTCTCTTTAATTCTTTCTCACCAAGGGTTACGTTAGGAGTTCTAGCAAGCCTAGAACCTGCTGGGGATATATACTAAGTCAAATAGTCAAACTATCTTCAGAAAAAAAAATTCCACTATATTTCGTCCCCATTTCCTCTTAAATAGGATGTGCCCACCAGACAAAAATTTTAGATCTCGCACCCAGAACTGATGAGAACATTTTCTCATCAGTTGTGGTATCTCTGATCTCTTTTTTCACCCACTCACTGATGATTCCATTTTATCCACCTTATTTAGGGTTGGTTCTAATCTACCATGACATCTTTAAGAAAGCCTATATTTAATTCAGGTCAATATCTAAAATACACAAGTAATTTCTCAACCATTGGTACTTCATTTCATCTCATATAACTGGACCTTACTTGGTACATCGATCTTGCATGGACCAAATCTCTTGCAATACTGGAACAGATTCAGTTGTCACTATACTTTCAGGAACACTCAGAATATTTTTTATCCGGTGAAGAAGTAAAGTAAATAGCAGTTGCTCCCTCTCCAGATTCTCCTCATATTGGCAGAAACATTCTAGAGCTTCAGAAAGTTCCTCCTTGGTGGCTGCTTCTTTTGGTTTGGTACTCTCAGGGAATTCTTCTTGGAGATTATCTAAAATAATTGCTTCCCGTTCAATCTAGGTCAACAAAGGGAATGAAGATTAAGATATGTTTGTTGTCAACCTAAGAAATCTCTCTGGTGGTCATAACAACACGGGTTGTTACGAAGAATTCCTCATTTTGGAAAAGTTACATCAGATATCCAGAATATATACAATTCTCTGCTGACAGTAATTCTGCTTTTCTGAAGTAATAGAAGACATTTTGATTTAGCTATTTATCTATATGAGTTTTCAAAGGTCCCAGAAGATCTTTTAAAGACATTCATCTATCATGTGTGGAATAAACAGAGGTCTATCCTTGAAGTCTTACTGCAGGCTTAAACTTCAATAGCTTAAAAAATAGCTATTTAAATGACTATTATTAAAGTTTAAGATTACACTAAGACTTTTGGGATACCTGAATTGCTGTTGGATGAAATGCAAACTATTGAAATGAATGTTAATAAAGTGAAAGTATAAATATAATTTTCCCCTGTATAGGCTACCTGATATATATATATATATATATATATACACACACACACATACATACATATGTATGTATATACACATACACATACAAATTAGGCAAACCATCTTTAGAAAAAAATCCCAATATATTTCACTCCCATTTCCTCTTAAACAGGATGTGCCCACCAGACAAAAATTGGAGATCTTGTGGTATTAGATTCTCCAATCTCTTTTGTCACTCACTCAGTCACTGATGATTCCATTTTATCCACATTATTTAAGGTTCATTCTATTCTATCATCATATCTGTAAGAAAGTCTAAATTTAACTCATCAACATCTAAAACACACAACTCATTTGAAATTATATTATTATAATTATTATTATATTATTTTCATTATATGAAATGTTTCCTGAGATGATGCAATAATATTGTGTTAGAATCATATAGTAAATTTGATCATATTTCCAATTGATGACATTTTATTTTTTCCCATTTTTCCAACTACAAAGAATACTGCCATGAATATGACCTATTTGAGGCACATTCTTTTTTTTCTTTTTGTGGTTGCTTTTTTGGAGGGCAATTGGGGTTAAGTGACTTGTCCAAGGTCACACAGCTTTTTGTATGCATGTTAAATGTCTGAGGCCAGATTTGAACTCAGATCCACCTGATTCCAGGGTGGTTGCTCTATTCACTGCACCACCTAGCTGCCCTGAGGCACATTCTTAATAATGAGAATACTGAATCAAAAACATGAAGGGCTTAGTGAATTTTCCCACAGAACTCCAAATGACTTACATAAGCCAGAATGCCAAATAATAATTTGCAAGATATTGACCAACCACGTTGGATCTTAATATAGCTCAGGGATAAATAGTACACTTGCCTTCCCACCATCCATGTCTCTAACACTGACTGTTTCTGTCTTTTGTAACTGGCAATTTGATGAATATAAGGCAAATTCTCAGAGTTCTTTTAATTTACACATTTATTATTATTAGTGATTTATATTATTTTTTCATGAGATGGTCAACAGTTCAAAATTCTTCTTTTGAAAACTGTATATTCACATCTTGTAATTATTTATCTATTGGAGAATAGTTTTTTGTTTTCTGTACTTGTCTCTGCTCCCTATGTTCAAATCTGGCCTCAGACACTTAACACTTACTAGCCATGTGACCTTGGGCAAGTCACTGAACCCCAATTGCCCTTCCAAAAAAATAAAAACACACACACACACACACACACACAAATAGCAGAGAGAGAGAGAGAGAGAGAGAGAGAGAGAGAGAGAGAGAGAGAAGTCCTATTCTTTAAAAAAAAAATGTATACGAGGAGCAAGGGTATTCCATCCTTCTTTGGAATCACTCATGACTTTATTTTAGCATGAAAGCTTCCCTCATAGTCCAGACTCATATCACTTCTTCCCTGGACTACTATAATAGACTCCTAAGCTATCCTCTTCTACCACCTGTTCCTTTCTAATCTAAACATCCTGGCCAAATATACAGCCCTAATTAAATGAATCAATTGATACAAATCTGGATTTTTCTACTATGTATCTGCTAAAGTCCAGATTTCTTGATGTAAGAGCCTGCACATTACTTTGCCAGCCTTATCTCATATTATTCTTCTTCATATATTCCTCTGTACTCCATGCAAACTGGACTACTCTCCAGTCTAACAGCATTCTAAACTTTTATATCACTATTGTTTGGTTTACGTTATTCCTTGGAATGGTCTAATTGAATTCCTATTCCTTTTTAAAGAGGCATTCAAATGTCACTGCGTTTCATGAAGCCAGTCTGGATTTACTCAGCCAGATGTAATTTCTCCCTCTTCAGAAACTACATAGTATTTTTTCCCTAAAATTTTTTATTATACCTATGTATAATATAGGTATGAATGCTATATACCAGCATATATTTTATTTCACTCAGTAAATTCTAAGTCTTTCTTACATTTCCCTCAGGGCCCATCATGGTGCTTAGCCCATAGGAAACATCTAATAAGTGCCTTTTAAATATATTTGAAGATGAGATTGGGTAGTCTGAGATAGGTAGCTACAGTTTGTACAAAAAGATTGGCTGTAAAAAAAAAACAACACAAGAGCCTGAAGACATCTGTCCTATTATCTGACTGACTACATCAGGATTACCAAGAACATGAGAAAAATGCAAATCCGTATGTGTTTTTATAAAAGAATATTTCAAAGTCACCTTCTATCTGGTTGTCTTGGGCAACTCAGGACTATGGGATAGAAATCTTTGCCCTAAACCTATATACCCAGGGAGAACAGGGTCTAAATATTCACAAAGCAGGTTAGCTCAGCTGACATTGCAACCTTGTCATGACCTTGAAAAAAATGGAGGAAACTTTAGGAAAAAACTAGAAAGGATATATTACATAATGAAAGTACAGACCTGATTACTTTTAAAACCCTGGAATTAAAGGAAAATTGGCTAAAAATGAGATCTAGGAATATATTTTGCAAAACCATATTAGTTTTTTCAAATACATAAAGAAACTGACCTTTGAATACCGATTAAACATCATGATTAAAAATGAATAAAAATTCATTTTATATGAAGCTTGTTTGGTTTATAGAGGCCACCAAGTCCAACGTGCTAGAGGTATCATCCTCTAGAAATTAATAAACTGTCTAAAGAAATGAAAAATGCTTCTGATACTTTGAATCCAGAGTTTAAAAAGATTTTTGTCATTTACTATCTGCAACACACATTTTTCATTTCTGGTTCTCATTATCCATCATAATGATATAGAAGTGATTGTAGATTATGGATGGCCTTTGTACATCTTAATAATTCAAAAGGCTTGGAATACAGAACTGACAAACTGTAAATCTGGTTTTTGAGAACTAGTCTGGCTAAATTTGGAGAAGCTCATTACCAAAAGGTTGGCCAGCAGGTAGGAAATTTATTTAGCTACAGTAACACATGAAGACCATCTCCTATAATATACAGGGGTACAACCTGGGTTGGCAAAGAGAGTACTCACAATGATGGAAATCAGAGACTTTTTGGTGAACCAAAGCCAAGTTCTCATGGTTACTTCATACGTAGGAATAGGGACTCTACCTGACCTGATTGGTATAGGGAAGCCTTCTTCTCTATAATTTATAGTTGCTGAGAGCACCAAGAGTTTAAGAGACTTTCACAGGGTCATCAAGTCCGTGTATGTGAGAGGTGGGTCTTGAACCCTTGTTTTTCTGGCCTTGAGGTCAGCTCCCTAGCCAGTATGACTCACTAAGATTCAAAACCTTTCATTTAAATGGGTCAGCTTTCACTTTGTCAGGATTTGAGAGCAGAACAGTCTGGGACAATTTGGTCAGTGATAACAATTCATAGTTACGGAAAACTTAACATTTATGAAATAGCCTCAATATTATTCATATGATTACTTTCATATTATGGGAATAATATGTTAAAAGAATTTCCTTCTCTCAGAATAGCTCTCCAAATGTACTTTTAACTCCACTTTTAACTTTGTAATTTCCCCATTATATTACGTTTCCCCTCTACCATTACATACAATCCTAAATAGTTAAAGAGTTTTGAAAGTCCATTAAGATTTTTATGTAAGAGGGGCAGCTAGGTAGCATAGTGAATAGAGCACTGGCCCTGGAGTCAGGACAACCTGAGTTCAAATCCAGCCTCAGATGCTTGACACACTAGCTGTGTGACCTTAGGCAAGTCATTTAAACCCAATTGCCTTGCCTTCCCCCCTCCAAAAAAAGAAAAAGATGCTGATCTGAGATTTTTGTGAGTACTGAGTATATGATGTATCTGTGTGTATGATACACTCATACATATAGATACATTTTACATGGTGCAATGGATAGAAGACTAGATTTGGAGTCAGGAAAATGAGTTCAAATCCAGCCTAAGACATTTAACTAGCTGTGTGACACTCAGCAAGTCACTCAATCACTCTGCGTCTCCCCCATCAGTAAAATGGGGCTAATAAAAGCACCTGCCCCTTCCCCAGGGTTGTAAGGGAGGATCACATAAGATAATAAATGTTAAACTCTTTTCTAATCTTAGAACCCAATATAAACACTAGATATTACATAAATACATGTGTAGATGTGACATAAGCAAGTGTGGAGGAAGATCAGCTTGAGGAGAAACTACATAGAAACAAAGTTCAAAGAAACATTTTCAACATGTACTTTTAATATCTATTTGATTTATAGAAGCACTTACTTCTTCACTGACAAATTTCCACTCTTGTTTGAGCTCTTCACAGTACAATTCCCATTCTCTAGCATTCTCAAGCAAACTCAGCCATCTCTCCCACAGGGCTGACACAATTTTAAGCAGACAGATGCTGTCATTTTCTGTACACATACGTCTCAGACATCTGAAGTCTTGTCGTAGCTTCATTAGTTCTTCCTGTGTTGAAACAAGATCTGCCACAAAATTCTTTAAAAAAAAAAAAAGCAGAAATTGGTGACACTTCTCCCCTTAAATTTATAAAGCCAACATTGAAAGCAAATTGGAATACAATGAAAAATTTAATTTTAAACATTTCCTACATATTATAGGACTGGTTATATTGTCCTTTTAAAGCTCCATCTTTCAATAAATGAATGAATAATTTCCAAGATAAAGGGAAAGGACAGAGCCTTCAAAATCCATTTTATGTCTACTGATGGATGCCTAGTTGAACAGGGCAAGGCACTGGGGTTAGGGATGGCAAGGGATCAAATAGGAATCTAAGAAGCATGAATCCAAAGGCCAGCCAAGGTTGTAATAGACGCTTCTCCTAAGCATTGAAGAAATCCCAGGGATTGAGACAGATATGGGCAGTCAGTTGTAGGAATGAAGATTCAAGTCAGGAACTCAAGACCAGACCAGGAGGCAAGAGATAGGAAGTATTGACAGACTATCTAACTGTCCTCTTTCCCCCAGTCTTCACCTTTTTACTGAGTCTGTATACATTCCTCTCTGCCTCCCTCTCCCCCAACTAATACATCAGTACCATGACTTCTTGAAACGTCTGTGCCTTCTTCCTGATGCTGCTGCACCATTAAGGCTAGGGACTTGTGTCCCTTAGCATATTTAAGATGCTATCAGTCTACGTAGTATTTACTATGTTACTTGGGGCAAAAGGGGAGAACTAATAAGATATGAGAGCTTATATCAATGATAATTAGTTTTCCATGGAGAAGCTAATTTTAACAGACTAGTTTGTTCTACATTTTGTCAGATGGCTAATGGTCACTGAGGCTGCATTTATATTTCTACAGCACTACGGAAGATTTGATGTCTTTTCATTCACATTCTAAGACCACCTACAACACCAGATTAGGTCTAACTTTAGAAATATTTTAAACTGTTTAGAGAACAAATGAGCATTTTCAATAAAATCTTGAAGGGGGCGACACATACAGCCACTCACACATGAATAGATGCTATATGTTTACTTTATGTAGGGATACCACATGTGTATGTAGTATATACAGGGATATTGTACAGGATACACATATATACACACACATATATGTGTGTGTTTCATATATATACATATATGCTACACACACGTTATCCCTACATATACTAAACATATAGTAAACACACACATATATGCATACAAACAAAATAATTCAACATGACTAAGAAAAGGATACAAAGATAGTTCTAGAGAAATAATAATTAACCACATAAAAAGCAAAACCTACATAATTATTTCAATAGATGAAGGAAAAACCTTGAACAAAATAAAATATGAATGTGTATTAAAAACTAGACACAGGAGAGTCTGTCTTCAATATTATCCAAAGCATACATTTAAAACTAAGTTAGCATTGTTTACAGAGGAAGATTTCCTATTCTGAACAGGAGTAAAACAAGAATGTTACTCTTGCTACTATCTGTCATCTTTTTAGAAATGCTGCAGTCATGACTGCAGTAAGAAAAGAGAACAAAATCAAAGAACAAAATAAGTACTGAAAAAGAAAAGGCAAAATTGTGCCTATTTGCAATTGACACTGACATTGAGAAAATTAGGACCATAATTTCAGCAGAATGGCACAATACAAAATAAATACATAAAAATAATCAACATTTTTATGCAGTGTTACCAAAACCCAGGAAAAATCAGAGAAATTACATTCAAGATCATGACAATGCATAAAAGGCCTACAATAGCACTGACAAAATTTCTATAAATATAGCTGTAAATTACTCTTTACGGAACTCAAGGGAGACTGGAAGAACTGGAGAGTTTATGACAGGTTATGGGCAGGGCATTCCAATGGAATTTTTTTTTAAGTGATACTCCTTAAATGAAGTTACAGATTTAGTACTATACCAATTAAATTACCTAAGGGACATCATAGAAAAAAACAATAGCAAATTGATTTAGAAGAACAAGAGGTCTAGAGATTCTCATGAAATTCTAGTGTACAAGTGAAGAAGGGAGAGCCCTGCTAATTCAACAAAGGCGTATTAATGTGTCAGTCATCGTGCTAAGGCTTGTCTTTAAAAGACTTCAAAAGTCCCTACCCTCAAAGAACTTATTATTTGGAGGAAATAACTTGGGTTATTATGAGTAAGTAAATAATTTCATAAGAGTTATTTCTGAGGGACCAATAGTAAGGGCATTTTGTTAACAATAGATTAGATGTTCAAACAGGTATAATGTAAAGAAGAGTAGGGCAGACACTGGAGGGACAGGACACATAACTGTTCTACTCAAAGCTATTTTATAAAGCAGTAATGACCACAACTATTTGATACTGGTTAAAATGCAGAAAAGTAGATAAATAAATGTAATATAGTAGATAAATAGTAGTATCTAGCATATTATAGTATAACATAGTAGATAGAAAACTAGACCAGGTAAGCAAGAAATAGAAGCAATATAAAACAACAGTCTATTGTTTTATAACCCCCAGTCATTAATTAGTAGGAGGATTTCCTCTTTTTTTTTTACAAGAATGATCAGAAAAACTGGAAACCAGTTTGAAAAAAAATTAGGATTAGACTAGCATCTTACATCATATACCACAAACTGAAAAGAGGTACACAATCTGATCTTTAAAAGTTTTGTTATTTAAAAAATGAGGGTAACGAGATTAGGTGCCTTTTGCAACTATGGGTAGGCAATGGACTTGAGTAAATAAGTGTTACTGAACCGTATCATAAAAGAAGAAATAGGTAAATTTGATTATATAAAATAAAAAAAATTTGCATTAATAAAATCAATGGAGAGAATAAGAGAAAATATAGGATATGAAGACTGCTTGTATCAAATTTATCTGACTTAAGGTCTGATATTCAAGATATGAAAAAAAATTTGCTATAATACATTCACCTAGCCCAGACTTTGGAATACATGCACACTAGATACTTCACAATCCAACTTACCTTGCTATGTTCCAAGCGTTCCAAAGCTTCTCTGTAAGACATTGGCTCTTGGGAAATGGATTGCTGAAGTCCCTTTTCCACTTTGCTCAAGTTGGCACAAATCTTTTGTTTGATTTTATTGTAGCTTTCATAGCTCTTAAGGCACCTAAGCATACATGATTGGTAAAAAAAAATGTTTTTAATGAGTTTACTGGACAGAAAAGAAAGAATTTGAGATGTTTAGGCATCAAAAATTTAACGATGTAAATCTTGCCAAAGAATTATGGGATCTGTTCCATAGCCCTTGAGGAAGTCTATTTCCCAATAACAATCTGTGAATAATTCTGTGCGATAAGGATTCCTTGTCTCCCCACTCCCCCCAATCAGTTCTAATAATGAAGTTAAATACTCTGCTATACACAAATTCTTCCAAATGCGCCTCTTGGTTCATCACATATATACATGAGTTCTAAGTTCTTTTCTAGCTTTAAAGTTCTATAGTACTCTGATCCTATATAGTCCACAGGAACTATTTTCAGCCATACTGAAGCTATGGCTTTACTGTGAGTTATTTCTATAATTTTTTGTTTCTCATTAAACATAGGTATGTATATGTGTGTGTGTGTGCGTGTGTGTGTATACACATGTATTTATTTACTTCCCAAAACACTGTGTTCATATTGCTGTGAATTAAGCTAAGAAACAACTATCATTGTCATTTTTTTATCATTCAACCATTTTCAACAAGTATTTATTTGTTAAATGTTAATCAAGTACAGGGAATCTAAAGGAAAAAATAACATAAGTCCTGCCCTCAAGAATCTTGCATTTAATGACAGTTGAAGGAGGAAGGGAACAATACGTACATGGATAAGTGCATTAAAAATGCAGAATCATTTCTGGGAGAAAGAGAAAAAGTAAGTGGGGAGAACTGAGATAGGCCTTTATACTTTATAGTAAATGATACACTAACTGAACCTTGGAGGAATTAGGGATTCAAGGAGGGAAGAGCATTCCTGGCCTGGCAAGAAGCTCGTTCAAAGGAACAGAGACAAGAGATGGGCGGTCATGTAGGAAGAGAAATAAGTAAGCCATTCTGAAATAAGTAAGCCATTCTGACTGGAACATAAAATATGTCAAGCTGAGAAACGTGCCACAGAGGCAGCTAGGTTGCCCATGAGTAGACCGCTGGACCTGGAAGCAGGAAAACTCATCTTCCTAAATTCAAATCCATCCTCAGACACTTAGTAGCTGTGTGACCTTGGGCAAGTCACTTAACCCCATTTGCCTCAGATCCTCATCTATAAAATGAGCTGGAGAAGGAACTGGCAAACCACTCCAGTGTCTTTGCCAAGAAAACCCCAAAACAGAGTCACAAAGAGTCAGACAATACTGAAGGAACTTAACAACAACAGTGTGCCATAAGCCAGGTTCGGTAAGTTGGAGGTGAATTGTGAAGAAACTTATGTGTCAAAGAGAAAAGCTATGAAGCCCTAATCCCAAAGCTTTTGGATTGAGAAGGGTTACATTACCTGAAGTGTGTTCACTTACAAATGAGGTGTAAGTAAAAGAGACCAAGCACTTTTTTACATGGTAGAGTGACACAGTGTTCATAAAAGCTCAGTGTGTTTACCTAGTGCTTTCCATATAGAATTAAAGGACTGGGAACTAGACAAGACTTTAGGAGATCCTACAGTCCAAGGCAGAGGTGTGAAAGTCATGACTCATGGGCCTCATGTGGCCCATAGCACTCCTAAGTGCAGCCCAAACTAAATTAAAATGGACTAAGGAAATATTTGTCAAAATGAATAAAAATATAAGAAAACATAGATAATGTTAATATATAGCTTTCTAAGTCAACATGCAGCCCACAGAGATCCTTGTTTGGTTTTGTGGTGTCCATTTCTACTTGAATTTATTATCAGTGGTCTTTTTGATGTCATAGCACCCTCTGGTGAAACCTGTGGGCCCCTTCTCAGAAAAATATATTTAAATTCATAAAATACATAGGATTTACAAAAGAGGTCAATTATATTTGTCATTATTGAAAATATTTTGAGTTTAAAAAGTTTAAAAATATCTTTTAAGTTTACAGAAGCCAAGTTAAGAACCCCCGATAGAGATAAGTCCCTTTCCTTTGCAAATGTGAAACCTAAGGTTCATACAAGGGAATTTATTTAACAAGGTTCATACAGCAGCAGTTCTCAACCTGTAGGTCATGACACCTTTGGGGGTCGAATAATCCTTTCACAGGGGTCACCTAAGTCTCCAGGTGGATCCACCCACATGCCAATATGCCCATATACAAGTATTAAAGGGTGGTGGCATTAGGAAAGTTGAGAATCACTGACATACAGGCAGCACGTACCAGAACCAAGACTGGACCACAGATCCGCTGACTTCGAATCAATAAATATTTCTGAATGCTTGAACTAATAAATTTAACGCAACAGAAAATTTGACTGAAATAATTTTCTTTATTACACTCAATGCTGACTTCTTCCCAACATGACCTCATGAGTGTTTTAGCATTAATATTAAGTATGATCGGTTTTGAGTTATAATTATAGCTCCCATTTTTACAGTACTTTACAGTTTCGAAATACTTTACATACATGAACTCATTTAAGCTTCACAAAAGCCCTATGAGATAGTATGAAAGGAAGCCAAGACTCAGGGAGCGTAGGTAATTCTCTCAAAGTTACAAAACTAGAGGGTGGCACAGCCAAGGCACGAATCCAGATTTTCTGGCTCTAAGCCCAGGGAGCTTTCTACCAGATCATGCTGAGTTGCCAAGAAAGAACAAGATTCAAAAAAGGTTTGCCAAATTCTATACAGGAATGTGCATATCATTATATTAAAATGACAAAGTTCAGGATCTGCAAATGCCTACAGTAGACATGGTCTTCATCTAAACTTATAAGTAAGTATCTGATGTCAATAAAATGAATTATTATTTCTATTTTACTTAAAAGAATGGAAGGAAGTGAACAAGGATAGCATAGGATAGAAGAAAAAGGAAGGGACTCAGAGTTACAGGGTCCAATCCTGGTTCTGCCAACTACTACCTATATGCTGCTGGGCAAGGCTTACCTAGGCCTTGTCTTGCTCAGCTCAAGCCTTCTATTGCACTTTCAGGGCATCTCCGCCTGAAATACACCATCCGTCTAGCTCCTCTTTAGGTATGGTCTTTCTCCTTTAGAATGTAAGTGCCTTAAAGTCAGGGACTTGTCTTGATGGGTTTTGTTTTTTATCCCCAGAACTTAACGTGGTTCCTGATGCATGTTAAGTGCTTATTGAATGTTTTATCTGTAGGTCAAGTTAAGTGACTCTTTGAGCCTCAGTTATTTGGGCTGATGAGCTCTAAGGTTCCTTCTAGCTGTAAATCTATGATCTTTAAAATGATTTTTTAAAAAAAACAATAACAACCAGTTAATCTCCTTGAGGAAACACCACCTACCTCTCTAAGTCAGCTTTCTTTGTTTCAGTTGATTCCTTGACCAAGGAGTTAGTCTTGATAAGTTCACACAAAACGTGCTCAAGTTGCGCTTTGGCTTTAGGACTGGTTATGTTTTCCAGCTTTGAGGTAAGATTCTTTAAGTCTGCTACCAAGGCCTCAAATTCTTCTTGTTTCACATCAGTCAGCTGTTGAAATTTCCCTAGATTATCAAGATCTATTTTGTGTGAAACAAGAGTGACTTCCAGTGAATTAGTGAGTCCAACTGCTCTTGTGACTGCTTCGTTGTAACGTTTCATATCCTTCAAGGCCTCGTCAAGGATATTCTACAAGATACAACAAATTATATGGTAAAAATAAAATTATAAAACACTGAACGGTAAACAGACAGTAATGCTAAAAGCAAGAGACAGTTTACACAACATACTAAAAATGAGGTCTTTCCTTTCTCTGCCAAATCCAACATACCACATTATATTACATTACACTGATATGGCTTATGCGGTTCATTTACATCCATAATCTCATTTATTACTTTCACATTTTTGGAGGTAAGAAAAATAGAGTTCACAGATGGGTTAAGTTGTTTGCCCGAAATCACAAAGCTAGTATGTAGTAGAGCTAAGAGACTAGCCAGTACTCCTCTACCTTTCATGACCGTCCCTTATCTTACAAATTATATATTGCATTTCTAATAATATGGGCCACAGAGGTGGTACACCAGGCAGAGTGCCAGGCCTGGAGATAGGAAGATTTGTTTTCCTGAGTTCAAATCTGACTTCAGACACTTAGTGCTAAGGTAATCCTGTGCAAGTCACTTAACCTTGTTTGCCTCAGTTTCTTCATCTATAAAATGAGTTGGAGAAGAAAGTGGCAAGCTACGCTAGTATCTTTTCCAAGAAAGTTCCAAGTGGGGTCACAAAGTTAGACACAGCTGAAAACAATTGAACAGCAACTAAAATTTCTAATATGTTTAGCAAGAATAATATTTTATAGAATTTGTGAAAGTTGTTTTCACCACGGACAATTGGAAAAACATCTCAGTGTTTCTAAAAACAATGTGATTTGGTAATCTAACATGTACATTAAAATAATGTGGGTGGGTTTTGTATGTGTTTTCCATATTGGATTGAGTAATGGATTTATGAACCTGAATAAAGTTTCTTCATTTGTTTACACATCTCTTTAAAAAAATAATTCAACCTAAAAATAAAGCTCCCTTTACTCTAATAATAAAATATTATTATTTTTATATAATAAATAATAAATTTATAAATAAATTAATAATAATATGAAAAATAATAAATTAATACAATAATTCAGCAAATATGTATTTGCCAAATATATTGTGCATTGCCTGGAATGAGCTCTCTACTTCCCTTCTACTTGATAATATCCTTTTTCTAAGGATAAACATTCTCGAAGACCCAGCTCAAATTTAAGCTATTTCATGGAGCCTTCCCCAAATTCCTCAGCTGAAACTGATCAGATATGAAATCTGATCTCATAACATTTGATCTCTTCTACTCGCCATAGTCTAAATTATATGTGTATCTGGATATACATGCTATGATATAGAAGCAACAAGTCAATATACCAGAAAGAGCCCTAGGTATATGGTCAGAAAACCATGGCGGTGCTCTTTCTAGTTTCAGAGGCCATCATCTCTTTTTACCAATATTTATCCATTTCCCTTACAACCTGATGTTCATGCTCTCTATCAGAACAGGTGTAGAACTAATGTAAATTATGTGTTTTGCCAGGAAGAAGCTGGAAAACGCCTTTCTGGATCAACTAGTTGCTTAATTTATTTTATTTTATTTATTTTAATTTAATTAATTTTGGGGGGGAGGGTAATTGGGGTTAAATAACTTGCCCAAAGTTACACGGCTAGTTAGTGTGTCAAGTGTCTGAGACCGCATTTGAACTCAGGTCCTCCTACCTCCAGGGCCGGTGCTCTATTCACTGCGCCACCTAGCTGCCCCAGAATTGTAATTAAATTAACATAAAATTCAACCTACTGAGATTTAAAAATGAGGAAGGAGGGTATATTGTTGTTCACTCCTGTCTGATTCTTTGTGACCCCATGGACCATGCTGTCCATGGGGTTTTCTTGGCAAAGATGATGGAATGGATTGCAATTTCCCTCTCTGATGAATTAAGTCAGAGGTTAAGTGACCTGACGAGAGTCTCAGTGCAAGTTAAGTGTCTGAGGCTCTATTTGTACTTAGATCTCTCCAGACTCCAAGCTCACATTCTATCCAGTTGCCCTAGGGTGGGGGTGCTACCCTAATCCAATTTATTGACCTTCCTTTAGCTGCTGTATCTTTTCTTTATCTATGAGGGAGGTCACCCTTCCTAAAAGATAAAATGAAGAACTATAACCACCATATTACACCCAATGAATTGTAAACAGATGCATCAACAACCTTATGGATAAACATACCTTGCGTAAAGCAATGCCTTTGTTAAACTGTATTTGAAGATCTTCAAGTTCATTCAATTTCGTTTCCAAATACCTGGTTTCCTGAGGGTTATCTTCTTGCCTTGAATATTCTCTGACACTTATAGCTTTGATATGACAAAGCTCACCCATAACTCTTTGTTCAAGAACGTCACACTTATCCTTTTCTTCCTGGACACATTTCATTTCCAACCCAAACTGTAATGGTTGTTGTAACTGAGCATTAGCCTCTGTTAGAACATGCAATGTGTGTTCCAGTTGGTCTTGGAAATCCTTTTCACTGACAGATCGGGGTTGGAAGTTTTCAACCATATTTTGAAGAGATTTGTGCAGCTTGTCATTTTCTTCTCCAAGGAGCTTTATTTGTGGTATCTTTTGTTTGAAAGATTCCTTAAAGGTTTTATTGGCATTTAATAGGTCTATTGTCTCTCGGCACAAATGTGTAGCTTTTTCAACCCTTTGACTCAAAATCTGGGCACTAAATAGACTACTTCCTGGAGAAAAATTGGGGTCATTGACAATTTCAGCAGTTTCTTTCTTAATTTGTAAAGTTATCACTTTCAATTCATTTAGCAATGTCTGAAGCCTTTCATTTTCTTGAACTCTCTCTAATTGTTTTTCCTTTTCCTGAAGTCTTGTGTTTATTTTAAGTAACTCTGCCTGTATGTTGTCAAGTTGTGAACTATCGCAGTTGAGTCCAAGGCATTCAAATATTTCTTTATATTTCACTAGTTGTAAAACATTAGACTGAAGAAGAGAGATTCTTTCTCTGAGCTCACAGATTTCTTCTTCAGTTCCATGATTCACTTCACTGTTCAGTAGAAGCTCATGATTATGCATCTCATTTAACTCTTGTTGTAACGTGTTTGTTTTTTCAAAGAATTCAGTGTCAATGGCTAGTTTTTTTCTGACTTCATGGCATTTATTCTGAACTAATCTTTGCATCCTCCTGGCTTTATTCTTAAGGTTTCTTAATTGATCATCAAGAAATACTCGTTCAAATACATTTAAACACTTAGAGAAGTCTGCGGCCTCCTGGAGATGGGTTGAGATGATCCCCTCACTCATCTGTAGCTCCTTTTGTGAATCCTTCAAAGTAACAAGCTGATGATCCAGGTCTGCCTTTAAGAAGGATGTTTTGGTCTCAGGGGCAATCAATACTTCCTTTCCTTTGAGAGAACTCTGCACTTTTCCCATTTTCTCAAAAAATGTGCTTCTCTCTTCCAGTTTGGACTCTAATTGCTGAGACATTTCAGTGCATTTTGAAACAAGTGCCTGGTTTAAGCTTTGCAATTCCTGTGAAAAAGTATTTAAATCAGTAGCTTCGCCTTGGTTCAGATCAGGAATGACACCTTTAGTTTCCTCAACCAAAGAGTCTATAATTGGCTGCTTCTCCAGAACCTCATCATGCACAGTTTTGTGTTTTCTGATCTGTGACACAATATTATCTGGAAGGAGAGCAGCTGTCTGCTCCAGGCCAACTAATACATTATTAACCCAAAAAACAGTTTCTTGAATCTTTTTCATGGACGGGCAACTTTTCAACTGACTGTCCTTTTCTGCTGTTGATGGCTCCAATGCTTCTAGCTGTTCTTGCAAATTATTTATTGCCTTTTCCAATGTCTTCTTTTCTTTCTTTCCCCAAATTCTTTTCATCTGATGCTCGGCCCTCCCTTTTAAAAGTGAAAAGTTATCCTTAGCGAATTGAAGCTTTGTGGCTAAGAACACCGGGCCTTTATTTTCCCCTTGCTCTGATGGGGAGTTCAACATTTGCTGCTGCTGCTGCTGCTGCTGCTCTTGCAGTGAATTCTCCATGTCCCGGATCTTACCCATCAGGCACTGGAGTTCATCCCATTCAGCTCCCTGTCGAGAATATTTCTTTTGAATCCATTGTTCCACGTGTTCCCAACAAAGCTCAAGTTGCTTAACTTGGCTTTCTGCTAACTTCTTGTCCATGTCACTTAGGTGACTCAATAAGTTCGCCTGTTTCTCTTTAAATTTGTTTAAGGAATCCTTCTCTTTATGCACTGACTCCAGACATTTTTCTAGTTTCTTCAGATGCTGTATGCTCTCCAGAGAGGCACTGTCAAAAAACAAAGCATAATTGGAGTCATTAACATTGATCGCACAATAACCAAGGACAAGTTGCTACATGAGCATGCAGCTCATCTCTTCTAGTTGGTTAGCCCCTTCATTCTATTCTCAAAGATTGTCAAAAAAAAAAAAAGTAGGGGGACGTATATAGTATAATTCAACACTAACTTGATTTTTATTCAATAAAAATCTTTTTCAGTTGATTTGTGTGAGGGACATGGGTTAGTCATATATATAAGGCTGTGAACCCATTGAGTCCGATTCTTCTCAGGCCATATTACTCCCTAGAGTTAAAGGTTGAGTGACTTCCACTTTCAAACCACCAGGGAAGGCTATTATTACCACACAAAGAGACGTAAAAGAACAAATTTTGTCTGTCTCTGTCTCTCTCTCTGTCTCTCCTGTCAGTCTGCTACCAAAGAATAATGTAGGTCACTTTCCCCACAAAACTTCCAACAGAAACTACTGTACATACAGAATAACTATTAAGACACAGATACTTTCCAAAGCACTAAAGGATGGGTTCAGATTAAAGAGGAAACCTATTCTGTGCTCTTGAACTTACACTTTGATGCTTTCTTTTTCCATTGATAATGCCTTCATTGATGATTTGACAGCCAAGAGGTGTTCTTGGAAATCTTTGAGAAGAGAGTATTGTCTTTCCTTATCCTCCTTCAAGGTAACCAGTGCCTGAAGTAGTCTGTCTAATCGGTCTACAGAATGTTGTACGTTTGGGACGTCCAAAGCACTGCTTTCTGTGTTCCTGGGCAATGTGACAGATTCCCGAGATCCAACGTTGGCTTTCTTTGCTTGTAACTGCTCATACAACACCTGGTTTCAAATCAAGCAAACAAAAGGAAATAAAGATCCTCCTCATCCAAACATATGGGCTGACTGGCAAGTACACGTTCATATTGTCTGAAAGGCTACAAATGTTTTATAGATGTTATTTCACTAATTGATTGTGAACACTTAGGACAACTGAGGCATTAGGCAATTTAAATGGTTTATCTTTTGTGAGAGAAATTTATACTTGATTGCTGGCATAATGCTAAAAATTCAATTCAAGAAGCAAACTTTAGGGGCGGCTAGGTGGTACAGTGGATAGAGCACCAGCCCTGGAGTCAGGAGGACCTGAGTTCAAATCTGGACTCAGACACTTAACACACATACACAAAAAAGATAGCCGTGTGACCTTGGGCAAGTCACTTAATGCCAACTGCCCTCCAAAAAGCAAAAAAACAAAAAACAAGAAGCAAATTTTATCAAGTGCCTACTATGTGCCAGTCACTGGACTTAGGCACTGGCATACAAAGACAGAAACAAACCAGTCTCTGCCCTCAAGGAAGTCATTTCCTATTATTTACTTTGTATACTTGCATGCCAACAGATTGCTTAAACAAAGCTCTCTTCTACTTTTACTAGCCTGAACATAAACCTTCCTTCTCTTTCTCTCCTATATATTCATAATCATGTAAACCTTGTTCAAATGTCAGCATTATTCACTTTCATTCGATTAAATAGTGAAAACAATGCCATGGAGGCTTACACAATACCTTATATAATTATAAAGAAAGTAAAACAATGACAAAGAACATAGTCCTGCTTACAATTAGGTGACATAAATGGCATTCTTCAAGACCAAAAAAAATTACATAGGAAAAAGGAACGACACAGGTCAGTATACCTAGGCTTTGTCATCAAATGAGTCTGGTTTTAGGATTTTACTGAAAGAAAAAGCCACCTGATATTCATTAGCATTACTTTTCTTCAAAAAAAAAGTGGGCAGATTTACACAATGTTCTGATTTGTACCTAATTATATATTTACAAAATAGATTATCAGGCAAAGGTTAAATAAGACTTTTCACTTTATGCAAGTCTTTTGGATGATTACCATATATTGTATTGTACGATATAAATGAGGCAATCATGTAGTCAGTGTTCTTCATATTTCCATACCTCTATCTCCTTTAATTGTTCATTTGCTGAAATAATATCCAATTCTAAAGGTTGATTTCGCAGCTCATTGACTCTCTGCTCATCTTCAATGTTTTTCATGCTTTCTTGAGCTTCGGGAAAAAGTTGTTTTGACAAAAGCATTTCTATCCCTGAATTCTGAACACATAAAAAAGAAAAATCATTCAATGTTCTACATCTAAAATGAAACATTGATTTTTATTAAAATATTCAACTGTGCCTATTTTATTATCTGAATGATAACATAATAGAATAAGGAAAATGGGGTGTTTAGTAGCTGGTGCAGATTACTCCCTATGCCACATTTATTACAGCATTCTCTACCCTAGTGTTCACCAAGGAGGTGAACGTTGACATTCTAGAAAATATATCAATGTTTTCTGATAAGAGAATATAGCATAGAGCAGACAGGGAACGTATCTTTTTTTTAACCTATTTCTCCTGATACCAACCTATCACAAGTGCTTTGTACATACTTGGTGCTTAATGGATGCTTAGAGGAGTGATTAATTTAACAATATAAAAGGAAGCAAACTGTACCTTAAATGTGCAGAAAAACAAGTTAGAGAAGAGAAACAATTACAAAGTGCACAGCTAACATATTGCAACACTCAACATAGTATTTCGCAAATAGAAGAATTGTAAGGAAATGTAATAAGACGTCCAAATGAATGAATGCAGGCACTGTGACTTTATGTCACACTGAATGACAACTTCTGTCGCTAACCTTTCAGCAGCAAGAATTCGGGCAAGGGTAAGGGACATGATGCATGGTTCTGAAGAAACAAGTTTTAATTGGAATACATTAAATGTTCGTAGAAGTTTTAATTAAGAGGAATTGTTCCCATGCACTTATTTTATGGTGTAAGTTATTTGACTAAGAGACAGTATGGTGTAGTTAGTGGATAAAGATTTGACTTTGGAGTCAGGAATACTTAGGTATGAGTCTCTGAACTGTGACATATATTGGCACTCCACTTTGCATCTGCTTCTCCAAACAGATTCAACTCCACAGAACAATGTTCTCCTCCAAAGATAGCACTTAGAAACTCAAAATTATGGCTAACCCAAGCCTTGATCTATACCACCCCCCTTGGTCTCCTTTCCCCTCTGATTGGAGGGATGGAGGGCAGAGTACCAAACTCTTCCCAATGCCTTCCTTTGCAAAGGGTAGAAATTGGATTCAAGTTATTCCCCTTTATATCTGCTGCCCTACCTGGTTTCAAGAACAACATGCTCTGGCATCGGGTACCCCCTGGCATCACATTCCACCACTACCCCTTTTCTTCCTCCTTTTGTGTGCTATCTCCTCCTTCAGATTATAAGCTCCTTGAGAGCATATACCTTCTGTCTTTTTCCTAGTTGTATCCCCACAGTTAGAACAGTGCCTGACACATAGTAGGAACTTAATAAATGTTTAGTGGATTGGATTGTTTGACCTTGGGCAAGTCACTTAACCCTTCCTGGTGCTCTAGACAACTCTTTAAAGTTATAAATCACAGAGAATATCCCAACTGGCATTGATGGAGGGAATCTCTTTGTTGATCCAGTCTTCATCCCTATGTTATTTCACTAAAGAATTTAGGTTAGTTTCTATGTCCGAGCTATTTCATAAATGGGCACCATTTAAAAAGCATCTAATTTAAAATTTTCCTCTCATTTGTTTCTTTTTTAAACAAGTACAAAACCTATCAAGGCTCACTCTCATCTTTTCCCAAAAGTAAGAATAAGGCTTACTATCTCCAAGAAAGAGAGAAGCTTGTTCTTTGCCCACTACCACATAGTGCTGATAAAACAATTGTTAACGGGATGGAAATTTAGATGTATAGTATGTGTTTCTCTATTTTTAACAAAGTTTCATATGGAAGTTACAACTAAATGTTTACCAATAGGACCAACCTTGGGAAAAAGACAAGTTGTACTCTGTGGTATTTCACCATTTCTCTTTTATTTGAGTAACATCAAATTAAAATTACTATCAAGGCCAGCCTTCAATGAAGAGACATTATAAAAGGCTATGAATAGCAGGTAGGGAGGGACAGTTCCATTTGTTTTTAACTTGATGGTGTTTTAGAGCAGCGGTTCTCAATCTTCCTAATGCCGTATCCCTTTCATACAGTTCCTCATGTTATGGTGACCCCCAACCATAAAATTATTTTTGTTGCTACTTCATAACTGTAATTTTGCTATTGTTATGAATCATAATGTAAATATCTGATATGCAGGATGTATTTTCATTGTTACAAACTGAACATAATTAAAGCATAGTGATTAATCACAAAAACAATGTGTAATTATATATTGTGAAATATTTATTTCTAATTACAAATAAATGAAATTTTGCTTTGAAGCACGGTGGGTGTAGCATGGGTAACAGTCTTAATATAACAACAGTAAACTGCACTGCTACATTTCGCGACAGCATGTGTAAGAAGCCAATGTCAGTGCGAAGGCTGAGATTGCTTCTTTCTCACCAGATCAGAAATTC
>CM053598.1:208528694-208555220 GCA_028646575.1 Pseudocheirus occidentalis
TGTAATTATATATTGTGAAATATTTATTTCTAATTACAAATAAATGAAATTTTGCTTTGAAGCACGGTGGGTGTAGCATGGGTAACAGTCTTAATATAACAACAGTAAACTGCACTGCTACATTTCGCGACAGCATGTGTAAGAAGCCAATGTCAGTGCGAAGGCTGAGATTGCTTCTTTCTCACCAGATCAGAAATTCTCGGGGCCGTCTTTGCAAGAACACAACGAAGATCATCTTCCACAACAAGTCTACTTCTGCATTTAAACTTGATAACCAACAAGCTAGAAAACCCTGTTTCACAAAGATATGTTGCTGCAAATGGAAGAAGAAGGTGCAGCAAAGTCTCAGACAGAACAGGATATGACTGCAAACACCTGATCCAGAATTTTGTAACTGGCATTGTAGAGAAATCAGTTCTCGCTACATTGCTGGTAATGAATTCAATGAACTCCTCTTGTGCTGTCTCAGGAACATCTTCAACTCTGACCGTGAATGGGCTTCTAGCAAGTGCAAATGGGGTATCAGGTAGATTTGGAAAGTACGATGAAATTTCGTCTGCAAGCACCTGCAAGTGTTCTTTCACAGAAATTATCATCGTCATCCTTTTGTCTGGTTCAATGTCATGTTCCTCAAAGAAAGCAGATAAGGTAGGCAACATATAAATTTTATTTTCATCCAGTTTTTTTTTTGCCAAAGCTGAAGTTTCATTTGGAATGATCGGATCTTTTCAGACAAATCGAGGCATGTTGCATTTGGTCCTTGCAGTGATCAGTTTAACTCGTTCAAGATGGCAAAGATGTCAACCAAGTAAGCTATTGTCTGCAGTTCCCTTTTATCGCTGAAAAGTGCTTCGAACTGTAGTCTTGCTTTCTGATTAAAAAACGTTTTGAGTTCATCACGAAGCTCAAAAACAAGTTTTAAAACTTTTCCTCTTGACAACCATCTCACTTCAGTGTGAAAGAGCAGAGCGCTGTTTGGCACATCCAACTCACTGCACAGTTGTGACAACAGTCGACTGTTTATAAAGTGCTCGTTTTTACAAAATTGACAGAATTTATGATGCTTTTCATTACTTCTTGTTACTCTTGTGGCAGCGTCTTTGTGGCTAACATTTGCCCAGTGAGTTCCAATGACTTTGGGTAACTCATTCAGTACCAAATGTCGAAATCCAGATCTGTGCAAACACCACATACCTTTTCCCAACAGAGCTTATGCTCTTTCAGAAATGAATCAACTTTGTCAAATCCATCACGTGCAGTAGTTGTCTTTTCAAGAGGTTGGAAAAAAGAAACTCATCTTTAAAGTTGCCGTCATTAACATACCTCACATAAACCAGTAACTGTGAACAGTTTGCAACATCTGTAGATTCATCAAGCTGGATACTAAATATTGGAAGTGGAGCAGATTTAATTTCCTGGATTACCTGATCAAGAATATCAGCAGACATGTCATCTATTCTTCTGCAGACAGTGTCGTTAGATAAGGAAATAACAACAGTGTCGTTAGATAAGGAATTTCATAATCAATTCATCTCTGATCATAACTCAAACAATGTCTTCGGCCTCTGGCAACAGTAAATCCTCAGCATCCTGGTGTGAGGTTTCATAGCTCTGGCGATTCTGAGGGCCACTTGTTTGTGGTACTTGCCCCCAGTGTCAAGTCTGGCTTTCTTGAGTCCATCAGCTTTGCTTCTAAAATAGTTGGTATCCTTGCTGGCAAAGGTCAGATGTTTGCTATCAAAATGGCATTTTGGTTTGTTCAGCTTCATAGATTCGGCTGATAGAATTTCACAACAAATAACACATTGTGGTTTCTTAATTCCTGCTGTAATTATTGAGGTAAAACCATACTGTAAAAAATCCTCACTATATTTTCTTTTCTTAACATTCTTCTCTACACGATCCATTGTCATGGGATGGTTTGCTAACGAAAATAATATATAACAACAGCTTTAATAATACAAAAGATGATACATGGCATAGTTCAGTCAATTCAGTTTGTTTAAGTCTCCTATGATTTACCATTCTGTGTTTTTTTTTTACATAACTGTTACTATCACAAGGGGGCAGTTTTCACATCAACCACAGCTGAATATCAAAAGACCCATCAGCATCCAGATTAAGTTCCCATGGTACAGATTTTTTTTGTGTGCAGTAGTTGATGATTTTACAATACATGATTTTACATTTACCCAGTAATTATAATTCATGAAGTATTGTTTTACCTCCAATATTGCTGCTTTCAACATAGCAGCTGCTCTCTACACGTGTGTGACTGGTCCACATAAGTACATTATGGCACCAACCCTGTCACATACACCTGTATTGGTACAGGGTGAATATGATGGGGTTGGCAAGATGATATCATCCCACCAGGTACTCGTATGTGGGCATATCTGCATGTGGGCAGACCAGCCTGGAGACGGATAGAGGAGCGATGTCTCAATGTTAGGTGACCCTTGTGAAAGGGTCGTTCAACCCCCAAAGGGGTCATGACCACAGATTGAGAACCACTGTTGTAGAGGGTCTCAGCTCATTTTGTTTAGTACCAGCTAATATCTACTCACTACCTTACCGAGCTACTGCCTAATTGTGACATTTCCTCCATACCCTCCCTTCCCTAATCCTCACAGACCATTGGTACATGCCTCATTTTGTCTTAATCTAGAAATGGTTCTTATTGTCCCTCTGACACCTGTTTGAAACAATCCAGTATCTAGTACATATGCTGAGCTATCAACATCCACTAAGCAACTATTATGTGCCGGGAACTGTGCTAAGCACTGGGAACAAAAAAAAATAAGCAAAAGATAGGCCAGGACAATATATGACCCACATTGTCATTATCTAATATACAGGAGAACAACTTCGAAGTTAAGACCAATGATCATTTCTAATCACAGTAAGCAAATTCATTATGCAAGTACACTTTTGGTTACGCATATACACATGTGTACATACATACACACATACAGCATACACACATATCATATCACACTCATTACAAGATGCAATATTTTTAAATACCTAAATTTTTTAAAAATTATCGTTAGTTGCCTCCCTTCCAAAAGTTGTATTCCTGACTTTCCAGAAGTATCTATCATGTTGCCTCATATAATAAGCCTTGAAAATAAAATAAGTCTTTTGTTTCTGCTCTTTGTTCTTTTGACTGATGGACACCTGTAAAAATTCTTCCTTTTTCACCTCTCCCAAAAGTTTTGACACCTTTGGGACTTGAACACATATTTTCCCTTGCATTTCTACCCATCCATGAATAGAAGTCTCCACAATATTTTGTATGGCAGACATTTTCCAGGCACCTTCCAAAATACATTATTCTCTGAGCTTCCAATTTGACTAAATTGCTTTTTAAAAGAAATGACCGACATTTGTGGAAGCTGTCAACAGTTTCTTCAGTTTAGACTAATAGGCCCCCATGCTGCCCTGACTCTTTTTAAGTTCATAACAAGTGTTTTATTAAAATTACATTTTTCCTTCTACCAGAAATAAAATGTATCCAACAAAAGAAACCAAATGTTCTGAGTTTTCTTTTTCTTTTTCTCTAGCTATGCTTTACTGGCAGTTCCACCAATTTAGATCCCAACATTGGTCTCTATCTTAAGAGACTCTTAAGAGCTGTAGAACTGAACTATGTGGAAAACTCAATAAGCTATTAAAGGATATGCAAGAAAATAACTCTGTCTTGTGGAATGTAAATCCCAACAAGGAAAAAAAAGGAAAACCAGCCAGATGAGTTCTTTTTATCTTCTTTTCATGGTCAAGTGGGACTTCAGAACCAACATACGCTTACTACCTCTATCTCTGTAAATTGATCAAGAACAGTTAAGAAGCATTTCATGGTAAACAAAATGAAAAATAATGTTTTACTATGATATTTGGGATGTTTTGACCAATAATCATGATTTTTTCTAGGTAGCAATATCTTCTGTAGGACCATATAGAAATATTTGATAATAAGTATAGGATCATAAACTGGATCATAAACTTTTCCCCTCTTGGAGGGGAAAAAAAGACAGGAATGAGTGTTTCTTAAGTACCTACCACTCAATACTTTGTAGCCACCGCCCTGGAATTCTCTGCTGAGCATTTTACAAATATTTATCTTATTTTACTCTTACAACAACCTTGGGAAGTATGTGCTAGTAGGATCCCCATTTTACAGAAGAAGAAAGTGAGGCAGACAGAGGTTAAGAGTTTCACCCAGAGTCACTCAGCTAGTAAGTATCTGAGATCAAATTTCAACTAAGATCTTTCTGACTCTAGGCTCACACTCTATTCCTTTTGCCATCTAACTATCTAGAGATTTATCTAGTTCAATCCTCTCATTTTACAGGTGAAAAAAAATTGAGGCTCAAATTGTCAAAATGGTTTATTCCAAGGCACCCCAAATATTCAACTCCAAATCCAATATTCCCTTCATTACATCATGCTGCTCGAAAGTTCAAATCCTTAGTGGATAATCCAATATTTTAGATCTTTATGGGGGGGAGGGGAAGGGAAGGCAGATGGGGTTAAGTGACTTGCTGAAGGTCATACAGCTAGTTAAGGGTCAGGTGTCTGAGGTTGAATTTGAACTCAAGTCCTCCTGACTTCAGGGCCGGTGCTTTATTCACTGCGCCACCTAGCCACCCCTCTTTATTTTTTTAATATCACACTGTCCTGAGATTTTCAATGGATCAGATGATTGCAACTCGTAATATTATACCAGTGCAGCTGTTATAAACAGTGAAATACACTGCACAAGCTGAACACCTGACTTTCTGTTAAAGAACTTTCATCACACAAAACTCTGTCATTGTGTATAATGGCTTCAGGCTCAGCTTCAACATATTTTGCCCTCTCACTGAAAGGTCAGCATGTGTGCAGATCTCTGACATTATGTGTGCACATAGATAGATGGATGGATGGATGGATGGATGGATGGATGGGTGGATGGATGGATGGATGATAGATAGATAGATAGATAGGTAGATAGATAGATAGATGGATAGATAGATATTTAGATAGATGATAGATGGATGGAGGGATGGAGGGATAGATGGATGGAGGGATAGATAGATAGATAGATGGATGGATGGATAGATGGATAGATGGACAGATAGACAGACAGACAGACAGATAGATGATAGATGGATGGATGGATGGATGGATGGATGGATAGATGATAGACAGATAGATAGATAGATGATGGATAGATAGATGGATGGATGGATAGACAGACAGACAGATATAGATGGATGGATGGATGGATGGATAGATAGATGATAGATAGATAGAAAGATAGATAGATATAGAAATATGTGTATGCATTGTGTGTGCAGGTGCTTGAGTGTGTGTGTGTGTGTGTGTGTATTTTCCTGATAGAAAATCCCTTTCTCTTGAAGTTTCTTAAAGTGACTGTCATTGGTTAGTGGCTCAAAATAGTATCTGCTCTTTAAGCTGGTCACTAGAAAATAATAAATTTTGGTGTTCCATCAAACTACCTGCGAGATCCTCATGAAGGAAAAAGACAAATAAATAAATTATTCTGGTTAAAAGACTTTAAGAAATGCCGGATTTGGCAGTATGAATCTATTTTTCCCATGTGAAGAAAAAGAAATACAATAAAGTGTATAACAGTTTCGAAATGCAACTACTTTTTCAAGGCTTCAGAATTCCCCAGAACATTCTATAAATTAGTTTTTAGAAACATAAAACTGAAGGCATAAGCTTTATACAAATAAACAATAACAATCAGAAGCTTTAAAAACAAAAGAAAGGCAATTTTTATAACTACTTTTCTCTTTAGCTCTACCAAAGGCCACTTTAATTATATTTTCAATGTGTTCCTCAGAAATTTAAATTTTCTTTAATGTTTTCACTACAGAATATAATCAATTTAGCCGCCTTATAAGATGGTGGGAAGGGGGTCTGTTTTCCTGCCAGTTCAGATTGGGGCCTTGGCTTTGTTCCACGAAAGTTTCCTACATATTATACCATTTTATTCTGAGGAAAGACATCACTTCCAGACTACACACAGATAATCTGAAATGCATGAAAATCTGTAATTCATTATAATAATTATTTAAGGTAAATTTCTTTTGTGACTTAAGCCAAGAGCTACTTAATCGAATTAAGATCCCAGTCTCATATTCATGTCTCCCATTTAATTTTCCCCTTTTAACTCTTTCTAAAAGTTATTAAATTTGGCAGTTGCTTTTATGATTTAACAATCTGAAGGTCATTAATTGCTTCTGAACAAATTATCTGCACACAGGAGGCCCAATCCAAGTCTAGGTCCAGAAGTGAAGGAAACAGAGTATGAATATGTATGAATGGCAGCTTACTACATGGAACCATAGGACCCCCTTTTTCCAGGGGTACACTGGAGTCAGCTGGTACTGGCTCATGAGAGTACATTGTTAAAATTCCAGCATGTGGAGCATTTATATCTCAGAAACTGACAAATGATATAAACTGGGACTTGACTTACTGTTCAGTTGATTTGTCTAGACTTGTGAAAATGATGGACGAAATGTTAATAACACAGGTTAAACTTAAAAGTGTGTAGGGGATCCAGCTGTTAAACATTTCCCAGAATACCCATGTTTCCATCCCTCCTTTTCAGAAAACAAATTCTCAAGAAATTATTGATTGTCATAAAGAAATGAGTCCTGGAATGGGAGTGAGGGAATCCAAGCTCAAGTCTCAGGTCTGTGATCAACATTTCTGGGCTTGTTTCCTAATCTAAAAATTATACTGGATTAAATAATAGCTAAGTTTCTTATGCCTTGGTTATTTGAAGAACTTGGGGCAAGAATATCAAATGCACCTGTAGCAACACTGTACCCATAAATAATATTATCCTATGACTTAGACTGCTCAGCTAAACAACTTGCATCATTCATTCTGTACTTCTATACATCTTGAAACATCTTTAGACCAGGGGAAAGACATGAGTCAGGAAGAAGAACAAAATGCAAATGTTGGAGCTATATGGCTCAGATTATAACCCAACTATTTCTTTTACCACAAAATGTATTTATAGAATTGCCAGTGCATATGAAAGCACACTAGAAATTCTTTTAGTTTACCTCAGAAATCGAACGTGTTTGTCCAGTAACTGGTTCTCCTTCTTCCTCTAGCATAAAGCCCAGGAGTTGTTCCTTGCTACTCAACCACAGTTGGAAGTCTTGAACAATTCCCCTGTAGATGCGGTCATTTATGTCCATGGATTTTTCCAAGGGTGTCACCTTAAACATCACAATTGCAAATGTTCAGAAAATTTGTTCAAAAGAATAAAAAAAGATTCAGACATTCTGACTGATAATTACATGCTATGACAAGGAAATTAAAGATGTAATTACACATGAAAGGCAAAAAAGCAATTATGCTGTGTAAGCTGACATATGGGAAGGATAGGTCAAAAAAAATCACTCAAGTGATGCCAACTGTAATTTTGCTCTATAATTTTTTTTAACAGTGGACCAGAAGTGGGATATCTTCTAACTACTTTGCAGTGACAGAAAATAGGCAGTCCATGCTTTTCCCTGCTTCACATTTTGAAGGTCTTTCATGGTAGGTAGGGAAGGAGAGAAGAGAGTCGCTTTGGCAGCTTACTGGTGCTAAAAATTCCCGACTCTATAGTTCCATAGTCTATGAAATCATTCCAAATATACATTTTCCAACTACCAACAAAGCAAAGGAATATGGCTGATTCTTCCCCTTCTCATACACTCTATTTCAGGATGCCCCTTTGTTATTTCTTTAAAGCTGCCCTTAATGCAGTGGTTCTCAACCTTCCTAATGCCGCGACCCTTTAATACTTGTACGTGGGCATATCTGCATGTGGGCGGACCTGCCTGGAGACGGAGAGAGGAGCCGTGTCTCGGTGCCCAAGACCATCGGAAACATGCGTTTTCCAATGGTCTTAGGCGACCCCTAAAGTTCACAACTCACAGGTTGAGAACCACTGTCTTAATGCTTGGGAGGAAAAGGAGCAAAGAACAGGAAAAAGCAAAAAACAAATATTAGCAAATCCTCCACTGCCAAACCCTCACCACTCACATCTTCAGAATGGTTTTTAAACAGTAAATTACTACGATGACTGTTTCCATCTTAAGAGATTCTTAGGAGCTGTACAGTTCTAATGTCCATGGAATATTTTGTTAAATTAATGCTATCTTTTGTTTTTCTCATGCCACAATCATAGCCCACTATCCATTCCATCCTCTCTCTGGCATGGAGCTTTCCCTTTAAACAACGAAAAAGTTAGGTAAAATCAAATGTCACAAACACATTCTGGGGTGAATGTAAAAGTCACAAAATAATGACGACTAACATGACATAAAGGAAAAGAAACATTTCTAGACTGTTAACTACTGAAATTACTTAAAATAGCAAAATGATATTCCCAATGTTACAACAGCCAATATGGTACAACATTGTACACATAGATTGACAATCAAGTACCAAAATAAATTGCCAAGAAATGATTAATTAAATGTAGAATTACTATTTATTGTTAGGACCATAGTTTTAGATCTAACATGCTATTATGAGAACTCTGGAGTCATGAGGTCATTTGTCAAAGCGTACAGTAACTCGTCATCAGAAGGTTAGGCATCAGAGGATTAATTTTTAAACAGATATTTGTGAGAATGTAGATGAAAACTAATGCTTCTTGAGAAGGTAGGGAACAAAAAGGAGTGCTGTCTTTTAGCAAATACTTTTTTTTTGGCTCTGGTTCCAAATAAAAGTGATTCCCATCAAGCAATACAATATAGTATGGGAAAGGTGTTTATTTTTGGACCAAAGATCAACAAAAAGAACATTCCTTTCTTCATCCTCCTCTTCCTCCTCCT
This sequence comes from Pseudocheirus occidentalis, assembly GCA_028646575.1. NCBI lineage: Eukaryota > Metazoa > Chordata > Mammalia > Diprotodontia > Pseudocheiridae > Pseudocheirus > Pseudocheirus occidentalis. The sequence goes on from CM053598.1 coordinate 208,537,559, forward strand.
TCCTCTTCTTCCTCCTCCTCCTCCTCCTTTTCCTCCTTCTCCTCCTTCTCCTTCTTCATCTTCTTCTTCTTTTGCTTTTTGGAAGGGGGAAGGTAGGGCAACTGGGGTTAAGTGACTTGCCCAAAGTCACATGGCTAGTAAGTGTTAAGTGTCTGAGGCCAAATTTGAACTCAGGTCCTCCTGACTCCAGAGCTGGTGCTCTATTCACTGTGCCACCTAGCCGCCCTTATTTATTCCTTCTTAGGAAGGACAAAATTGATTTCTCCTAGCTGCTTGGAATCTATACTAACTCTTTTCCTAGAGAAATTATAAGTTTTGTCAGTAGAATCAGTAACCATGTTGAAAAAAGTATGGTTCTATTGAAGTCTTAGTTTTAGCTAAGTCAAAATTATGATCATAGTTGCATTAAATTTGTAATGTGTTTTTTGTATGCTTGAGAGGCAATGTCTCACAATGAATATAGGGATGATTATGGTGTTGGAGTCAAGAATACCTGGATTTATGTCCTGTCATGGACATATTAAGACGTGTGACCTTAGACACATCAGAGTTTTCTCATCTATAACATGAAGGAGTTGGACAACGAAATGAAATGCTCTAAGTTCATCAGCTTCTCAGTTTCCTGGACAATTCTGTAAGGTTGTGTTATAGACCAGTTAGTGATTTATAGAAGGTGTTGCAAAACTAGGAATTCCTTAAATTGGTGGAATAACAGGTGGATTGAACTGAATCAAATAAAATAATAAAATAAAATGTGTGTTACACTGGGTGTCCCAAAAGTCTTAATATAGTTTTCAGCTTTAATAGCCAGACTATTATCTGAGGCAAGATTAGAACCCAGGTTTTCCTAATGCCAATTCTACTGCGCTACTCACTAAAGTCATGCTATCTCTTATTTATAACTAAGTATCAAAATAACTTAGAAGGGTACATATCCTAAAATTGTATAAGCTGCTCAAATATTGTCAAATCAAAAAATGAGATTCTGAATCAGATTTTATAATCATGAACACTATATTGTTGCTGTTTGGTCAATTAGTCATGTCCAACTCTTGGTGACCCCGTGGACCAAGTGTCCATAGGATTTTCTTGTTAAAGATACTGAAGTGATTTGCTATTGCCTTTTGTCAGGCCATCACAGCTTAAGTGACTTGCCCAAGGTCACACAATTAGGAAACGTCTGAGACTGGATTTGAACTCAGGTCATCCTGACCCCAGGCCCGGTGCTCGATCTACTGAGGCACCAGCTGCCTCTGAACACTGCATTACAAACTCATTTTTGTAAAGGTATAAAAGTACTCACTTGGTCTTCATTTTTTAGTGGTTCTTTTGTCTCCAGGTCTTCAGAAGACATTTGCATTGTCGTCAGTTTTTCTTGGACAACATCTGGAATGTTTGAGATTTGATTGCCCATCTGGTAATTCTTCAAATTATCTGCTGCTGATTCCTGGTGACTAGAAATCATGAAAATCAGGAAGGATGTTCAGTTTATTATTTAGTCATAGTTAACTTTAAGTGATTAAAAATTACAACTTTTTCAATTCTTAGAAAAATACAAGCAAGTGGAATTTAGCTATGGGACTATTTAAAACTGTGATACAAAATACGTTAAATAATGTTCCTCATGGTGACATATCTTGTTGAAGTCTAGACCTTAAACAATCTTAAAAGTAATGTATGACAGTTATTTCTTTCATTAACACCAACTGTTCCTGACTTCCAGCTGCTATATGGGCTTCACCACTCCTACCAGCTCCCATCAAATGCAGACCACGAAAGTGCCCGAGAACATTTTAAAGAAAACATTTTAAATTTAAGGATTTTTTTTTGTTTGCACAAAATGTCAAAGCAATAAACTGTGGACTGGATAATAGCTAATGCCAGGAAGAATAATGAATGAAAAGCTTACTAATTATACAGCCCTTAAAGTATCTCTCCTTCCTCTGAGCTCCTGAAACATTTTGTCTAAATTGGTTATCTGTACATTTACTTACATAGCCTTACCTCACCGCTCAAATCCATGTCCTGCTTCTAAGGTATGGATTTCATGAGAAGAGAGAATGTCTACAGTGACTAAATACAATGTTGAACGTTGTGTCAATGTTGTAACATTGTATCAACACATTGTATCCATGTTGTAACATTGTATCAAAACATTATATCAATGTGTTGAACATTGATCAGTGGTTCTCAACCTGTGAGTTGCAACCCCTTTGGGGGTCGAATGAGGTTGCCTAAGACCATCAGAAAACACATTTTTCCAACGGTCTTAGTTACCAAGACACTGCTCCTCTATCTGTCTCCAGGCAGATCCACCCACATGCAGATATGCCCATATACAAGTATTAAAGGGTCGCAGCATTAGGAAGGTTGAGAACCACTGGAGTAGATACTCAAAAAATATTTTGAGGGGATTCATTAATATTTTGTTTATAGGGTTTTTTCCAAGCGTAAATTGACATCTGAGCTAGGTGGGCCAATGCTGGGAAGACCTCTATTTGAATTCTTCCTTAGATATTCACTAGCTGTGTGACTCTGGGCAGGTCATTCTGCCTCTCGGATTCAGGCTCCTCATCTATAAAATCAAGACAATAATAGTACCTACTTCTCAGGATGACTGGAAGATCAAACGAAATTAATGATATAAAGGATGCAGGGGGGAGCAGCAGTGATTTTTTTCCCTATTATTATTTCCTATGGTTACAGATACATGTGTTTGAATTTTCACAAGAAGACTAAATTTCAAAATTCTTACATTTCCCAGAAGGCTCCAGGCTTACTCAATACTTTCCTATAAAGAGATCTGTATCCAAAACACAGGACTTTATTTAAGACATTCAATGATTAATCTTCATAGCAGAAGTAAAATCAGCACTCCACTTTGTGATTTTGGTAATTGTATCATAGAATTTCTAGAATTTGAGAGCTGAAAACTTCTTGGCCATCATATAATACAACTTTCTTATTAAAAAAAATAAGGAGACATTTCCTTACTGTAACTACATTCCATCTTAAATATACATATATATATAAATATATATGTTGTGTATATATATATATGCATTCTATTTTCTAGGAATATTATTTTTCCTTATTCTATAAGGTGTACAATTAACCCCTTCCCCATGTTTTAGAATATAATAAATGGCAAGACTTCAGGATCAAGACAGTTTTAAAGGGGAAAAAATGGGTGACTGAAATACTGATTTCAGGATTATGTGGCAGAGTCAGAAAATAGCTGGATTCGGAGTCAGGAAAACCAGTTACAGATCCTGGATATGTGGTTTACTACCTCTGTGATTGTGGGCAAGTCATTTAATCTCTCAGAGCCTAAGTTTTTCTTATCCACTAAATGAAGAAGGTGGGATGAAATAACCCCTTGAGGTTCCAAGTCTCAGTCTTATGATAGTATAACTATAAAGAATAAGAACAATAAATTCTGGGTGGCCATTAAATCATTAGACCCTCATATTACATGGGTTAAATACTGAGATAAGCTGAACAGCAGCTTGGATCCTTCAAAGCATAACCTTATACAAGTATATAATAAAATGCAGTTAACTATCATGACAAATGCTACTTCTATCTCCCAACACCAGCATTATTCATAAATAGATCAACATCAACCTTATAAGAGGACTTCACAATAGTTCTGACTTTATAAGTATAATTTCCAAAGAATACAAGGTGGCACAGATAGAGATCCAAGCTTCAAGGGGGAAAGACCTGGACTGAGGTACTGCCTATGACATACATATACATGCTACGTGTTCCCAGGCAAATCACTTAGGCTCTAATGCACAAGGGCAGCTATCTGACTCCAAGTCAGAGTGGTCTATCTATATTGATAAGAGTTTAGGAGTTCCCCACATCAATGAAATACTAAGTTTGTGTGGGGCAGGGGCGAGTTCCTCGGAAAAACTATACATTCATTTAATTTCATAAACATCCATTAAGCAAGGCTGTATATTAGTGACTCAACTAGATCTTAGGGATCTTATTAAGTAAACATGATAGAAAATAAATTTATATGTGGGGGAAAGGGAAGGAATAACCATTCACATAATACCTACTATGTGTTAGGGCCGGTGTTAATCACTTTCCAAACATTATCTCATTTTATCCCCACCACAGCTCTGGGAGGTAGGTGCTAATAAGACCAATATTTTACAGTTGGGGAAACCGAGTCAGCAGAGGTTAGCTGATTTGCCCAGGATCACATGGCTAGTAAGTATCTGAGGCTGGATTTGAAGTCAAGTTTTCCTGACTCCAAGCCCAGCATTCATTTGTATAATGGGCATCTTCTCAATGGGTGTTAGATAGGAACTGAAAATAAACATTTTAAATTAATCAATTTAAATAAGAAACTCATTATGGAACCCTACCTACAGGATGTCACTATAGAAATGTTTCCAGCTATGATTTACCTTTTGTGAGCTACAAGCACCTCATCAGATTCTTCTCTGGTCTTAAGCATTTCTGTGCTCTCAAGCACTACATTTTTCTCAAAGGTACTAGGTTCCACAGTATGATCTTCAGTGTTCATGGCTTCCGTGTGTTCTTGTTTTGACGACATTTCGGCCTGTAAAATTTTAAAATGTGACAAGACAGATTATTACTCATTTGAAACAAAGCAACAACGGCAAAATAAAATGCACACTGATTCATGGCGCTACATCAGCATCAAGAGAAATTAAAAATAATTGCATTTGACTACTTCAGCACCAAAAAATCTATAATGATGACAAATCAGACGCTTCTTTGGAAAGATACGCAGAAGTAGATGGAGGATTTAAGTAATGAATGTTCGAACTTTCTCATAATGTGTAATTTTTTTTTTTACAAAATGGGGATTTATGAGGTTCTCATATATTTGATATTAAATATCAAACTTGTAAAAAATCTATAGTTCTTTCCCATTTACACTTCCACCTTAGGAAGTTGTGTTAATTTGTGGATTAAAAGTCTTGAAAGCACAAACTGAATTTTCCACAATAATCAATGAAGCTATGAAACCATTTATATGGTGGTTGGCATCCTTTCTGGGCCTCAGCTTCCTCATTTCCCCAGTAGGGGGTGGACTACCTGGCCTCTGTGGTCTCTTCAAATTCTGATCCTAAAGAGTTTGGTTTTGGACACACTGAGTCTGAGGTGCCAGTGAAATATCTAACTGGACCTATATTGTAGAATTCCTAATTTCCTTCCAAGTACAGCTTAAATGCCACCTTTCTCTTCCTCCCATAGTCATGAATAGATTTTAATCTGCATCTTCAGAAGATATGAAAAAGAGCTAAAATGGAATTTGTTTCATACACACACACACACACACACACACACACACACACACACCCCTCCATGATTGTGCCTACAAATTGCCACCGAAATAAGTTGCTAGCTTTTTGCAGCACGACTACAAGAAGAGACTTTATGGAAGAAATATTTGTTTCGTTCTTTTGTTGTCAATTGTTTTTACTCATGTCAGAATCTTCGTAAGCCCATTGGGGGTTTTCTTGGCAAAGACACTGGAGGGGTTTGCCATTTCCTTCTCTGGCTCATTTTACAGATGAGGAAACTGAGGCAAACAGGGTTGAACAACTTACCAAGGTCAATTTTAGGTAATTTTTTAAAAAAACCTATAAATCTTATCAATCTTAAATCTTATAAATACAAATTTATAAACTTCGTTATAGCAAAACCCAATAAGGTCATCACTTCTTCATTCACTAATTCCCCTCATTTTCAAAATTATTCATGTAATTCATGAAATATTAGAGACAAGAGGTGCACATCCACAATGACCAGTAGGCTACAAAACATGGTTGAGCTCAGTCAGGGAACCTGTACCTCAAGGCCACACGTGGCCCTCTAGGTCCTCAAGTGCTGCTCCAAATCTGCAAATTTAGTCAAAGGAGTGCACTTGAGGACCTAGAGGGCTATATGTGGCTTTGAGGCCACAGGGTCACCACCCCTGGAGATAATGTCATAATGTTTCTAGGCATCAATGTGAAAATTAATGATGTTACTGAGATTTAAAGTGCTCCTTTTTAGAGAAGCAGAAAGTTTGTAGCAATTTATACCATATCACAAAACCTCATTTTCACAAATGTTCAGCATCACGTAATCTCCACACAAAGCACTAGGATTATGCTTCGTCTTTTTTTCTTAATCCTTAGTTCCTCGGACCAGTGCCCAAGAGCATTTTCCCAACACATTGTCCTGAAGAGCCTTGCTCAGTATAAAACCTCATTCTCTACGTTATTTCTCAACCAATATTTCCTGGTGGTTGTGAGATTTAAAGAGCTACTATCCATGTGAACTCATTTTTCACTTGGCTGGTTTTGATACTTCCTGTTCTGCTTGTCCCTGAGGCACTAGGTGGGCCAGTAACTAGAAGATGGGGTTTGGAGTCAGGAAGACCTGAGTTCAAATCCAGCCACAGACACTTAATAGCTGTCCTGTCCCTAGGCAAGTCTATCTCTGTTTGTTCATTTGCAAGATGGGGATTGTAATGACACCTACCTACCTCACAAAGTTGTTGTGAGGTCAAGTGAAATAATATTTGTAATGTGCTCAGTACATGCACATACAGTACTTGTCCATAGTAGGTGCTCTCTATATGCCCATTCTCCTCCTCTTTGCTTTATATACTTCTATCAAAATCTCTCTGCTTCGATAACTTGTTTTACTTTGTTTTCTGAAGAAAGCATGGGATGTGGGGCTTAGTGAATGAACTGATGTTGGAAAAGTACTCTGTAAAATGCTTATCATTTTTCCTACCTGAACGGGTGAGCTTTCTCCATTCTTCCCCTGGATGGGAGGTGGTGGGAGGCAGTCTGCCGATAACAGGCTCTCTTTCATAAGAAGTTTCTTGGGCTGTTCTTTAGACATGTCCTTTCCGTTTAATTCCCCAACCTTTGAGAAAACATTCAGAAAGCTTAAGGAAAATCCATCCATCTTGCTATAGTGAATTTTTAAAAACAAAATATACTTTCTAATCTTTTCCCTAGGAAAAAATCAGTTAACCAAATATAGAGATAATACTTAAACTACGTGGCAAAGATCTTTATCATTTTGTGATGAGAGGAAGTATGGAATAATAGATAGAAAGCTGGCTTCGGAGTTGACAAGAACAGGATTCGAACCTCACTTCTGACACATCTGGGTTGTGGGACTATAAGAACAGCATTTAACCTCTCATTGTCCTTCAGTTTTCTAAGACGGAAGTGTCAAACTCACCCATGTGGCCAAAACTCCCTAATGCTGCACACCAGATTAAAATGTAATTAAGAAAGGTTTAACCAAAGAAATATATGACATAGCATAGATAATCTTAACAAAAATAAACAAAAATTTAAAAAACAAAAAAATAAAAGGTTTTCTAAATTAATATATGTGGCCCACGGGGTTCCCTTTTATTTGTGTCTGACGCCACTCTTTTAAGAGAACAAATTGCAGAGAAGGTGATTAAGGCATTGGTGAAGTAAGATTTTTCCACTAGGAGCACAGTACATGGAATCATAGGCCCAGTTTTTTAAAAATGTATTTGGAATATAAGGTTAGCATAGGCAGAAGAGAAAATGGTTAGGAGAATCTTTTGAAATAATCACCTTTTTTGTTACAAATTCAATAAAAAAAATTGAACATGGGATTTATTTTATAAGAAAGCTGATTAACCCTCCCCCACACACACACATAGTAGGGTAATGGGCAGCGGTGCCCCTATGATCTGGAAAATCCACATAAAATTTTTTTACCCTCCCTTTGTACCAGAGAAGTCTGAATTATTATGGTATTAAAAGATAAAATAAGCTGCTATATAGTATATAATACTATGTACATATTTTATGCATTTCTAAGTTTCTAAATTTTTCCTGTCTATGGCTTCCACAAAACTCTCAAAAAATTTCCACTTAATTCTTTATGCCAACCTGTGATATATTGAAACCACAATGGGGAAAGTCGCAACGTGGAGGGGAGGGGGTAAATGTAGTATTTTCTTCTCTGTCACCTCTTTTAATTTGTCTTTGTGAACATGGTCCAAGGGACTACATCTAACTAAATATGAGACAGAATAAGGAACCTAAATCGATGACTGTAAGTTCAACAGACTATTTCTAGCAAGAGGAATATTCTACCATTGAGTAGCTTTGAAGGGCTTTATCTCAAACTAGGCTTTGTAAATAACAAGTATATTAAGGGTTCAATTATGAAACTGGAAAATGTTTTCCATGCCCCTCTTCTTAGAGCCTAGTACATCTGCATTCTCACCCTTTTTATTGTGGGAACTGAAATCAAATACTTACCTTGTTGACTTCCCGTCTTTCCTCCAACTTTTCCACTGTGACAGACTCCTGAATGGAATCCTGAGGACCAGAAGAGACCTGCTCCTCTTTTATTTTCATGGCTACTTTGTCTTTCCTCTTTATTGCAGATTTGGATTTGAGGATGTTGTTGAAACTGTTCTCAGTCCCCTGCTTAACAGATTCAAGTCTATTCTTCAAATCCTTGTGTTTACATTTAAGTGAATCTGTTTCATCTTTAATAATCTTCTGTCCCACTGAAGAGGAGTTTTGTTTGATGGATTCTGCTAAAGCTAAAATCTTTTCTAATGTGTCACTCTTTAGATTAAGGAAGGCTTCTAATTCCTAAGAGTAGGAGGTAAAAAACTGTCATGAAAAATATTTCAATTCAATTATCATGTGTTAAATGACATTAGTAGTGACAGGGTACATTACCTGCCTGGTAGGAAATATGGAAAACTTGTTAGTTACAAAGTACAAACTCAGGGGGGAAAAAATCAAATAGCTTTGCAAGAACACCAGACCGAATCCCCAGTGTCTGTATATAAAGTCTAGATTTTTATCACAAGCATCATCCAAGGTGATACAAACTCCCAAAAAAAGCAAATGAAGAAGTATTTATTAAAGGCTTATCAGGCACATGGCAACACAGACAAGGACAGAATAGAATGATAGGCTGTCCACCTGACATTTGCAGCTTCCAAAAAATATTACGTGGAAGCAGGTGAATAGATGATTCTGGAGATCAGTGAGGATTCAAGGTACAAGGAACTCGGGACCCACAGAGTACTGGGGATACCACTATGGTGACTAAGGGTCCAGTTTAAAGAGATTAAACTTTAAAACTTATCTAGACTTTATTAATAACCAGATCATACACTAGTCTATAAAGCAAAAAGAATTTACATGCACATTTCTTGGCTCAAATAAATTGTTAGCCCCTTGAAGGGGTGTCATCATAGGAATGCTCTTTCTCCCCATACCTGTTTCTTTTTTTTCTTTTATTATTTTTGCTTTTTTGGAGGGGGGAATGTAGGGCAGCTGGGGTTAAGTGCCTTGCCCAAGGTCACACGGCTAGTTTTTTGTATTAAACGTATGAGGCCGAATTTGAACTTGGGTCCTCCTGACTCCAGGGCTGGTGCTCTATTCACTGCACCACCTAGCTGCCCTAAAGCATACCTGTTTCTTCTTGCTGGACAACCCAACACCCATGGAGAGTGTTCACATAGCTTGGATGAGGTGAGTCACCAACTGTATTCATTCTGGAGAGAGGAAGGTTCAATGGGCCTCACATTTGTCCTGCCATGCTCTCTTAAGGAGCTCCAAGCCTTACTCTCTTCCCCCACTTCTCTTTTTTCCTGATCCCTGGCACAGTTATACTGATATAACCTAAGGGCCTGGGCCTCACCATCTGCCCTTCCACTAAACCCTTAGGACTTCAAGGGCTTTCCATCTTTTTTGGAGCAGACCTTTTAAAATGGTGTATGATATCCCCTAACTAGAGTACAAAAAGGTGTGCTTGGCACAGAGTAAGCACTTAATGAATGCTTTTTTATTAGTTCAATTCATGTTTATTCAGCAAACATCAAACACATGCAATTTCTTTGCATCCCCAGTACCAAGTGCCTCGCACATAGCAGAGTATGTTTCTTACATAGTAAGAAGACCAATAAATAAATATATGATTGAAAAAGAGAAAACCCAGATATATAACCCAGGTAGCATATTAGGATTGCCTTGCATAAAGTATGTTCTTAATAAATATTTACTGAGTTCTTTGGAGGGTTCAGGGAAAAGAGCTTTAGTGCCTCTTAGGCTCTTGAACTAAAAAAGAAACAACTCTAAATCCTTTTCATTAGACCTATTCCATTGAGGGTCAGATACTGAATCCTAAAATGCCTTTTATTTATTGTCTCCAGCCTCAGAATGTTGGAGGGGTATCTAATAAAGTGCTACTTTACTTTTTTCCAAAGTTGATAATGATGGATGCCTCGGATTTTGTTTTGTTTTGTTTTATCTTTTTTTATGTTAAAATTGTTCGTCTCGGGGCGGCTAGGTGCTGTAGTGAATAGAGCGCCGGCCCTGGAGTCAGGAGGATTTGAGTTCAAATCCGACCTCAGACAATTAACACTTACTAGCAGTGTGACCTTGGTCAAGTCACTTAACCCCAATTGCCTCTCTAAAAAGCAAAACAACAAACAAAAACAAAAAAAACCTATTCATCTCAATTCTCAGAGACCCATTCCATGTATGTTCCATATATAGTTCCAATGCATAGTCAATACTTTTTTTTTACTCTAAGGATGATGAACTGCTAAAAAAAAAAATATATCCCAAAACATCCTGTCCCATAATCTAAGAGATGGTGGCAATGAAAATGCTCGGAGGTGTTCAATTTAAGTGTATACTAGATGTTAGAAGATTTTTTTTTTAAATGAGATTCATCTCATGAGCTGGAGAAGTTTACAGTTTAGGAGGGGGGATTAGATGTTTATCAAACTCAATTTAAGTTTTGTTCAATGACCACAAATATGCAAGGTACAGGTAAAGAAAGGAAGATACGTAAGACGCAATCACTTCCCCTGAGGGATTTCACCCCCGCCTAACTAGGACATGTTTCTTTTTAAATCTGGTGACTGCATCATACCTGTAATTTTAACACCTTTTGCTCAGCTGCCTTTTCATCTGCCAGGCTATCAGGAAAACTGAGGAATTCCAGAGAGAAGCTCTCCAACGTGGTATTCAAATCTGCGACCAAATCTTGGTACAGCTGGTGTTCTTGAACGTGACCTTCCAATTTACTTACCGAATCCTAGAAATCAAAACATTTTTAAAGTCAACATACTTGTAAAAGTAAAGTCGTGCTAGGAAGTAAAGTCAACTTCACCTTCCTACTTAGAATAGCATTTTAAAGTCCATAAACTTATGAAGTTTTGACACAACATCAATTTATAAGAACAAGGAGTAACGGATTATCAAGGAGAATTCTACTTGTGAAGTTCTTGGGCTTGTAAATCTCTTTCCCAATTCTTTTCCTCTAAGGAAATGTCATGTATGAATACGAGAAAGGCCTGACTTTCCATCCCAGTTCTATTAGCTAGCTGTGTAACCTTGGGCAAGTGGCTTTCTGGGATTCAGTCTCCTTATGTGTAATGTGGCTGGGGGGCGGGGGGGGGAAGGCAGGGGAAGAAGGTGGTAAATTAAATGATCTCTGAAGTCCTAACCTCTCTTATTGTAGGGCACTCCTCTTATTGGAATAATTTACACTCTCTCAGATCACTTTTCTTCCTTCATTTCATGACAAAATGAATGTATTTGAGGTATAAGAAGAAACTATAGTTACAAATGGTGTAATTAAACTCAGAGGCATCTATTATAAACTTAAGAGTCTTAACTTACTAAGCAGCTTTACACTTGGCTACATGAAATACGAAAGATATTACTATTAACTCTTGCTCCAAAATAAGGGATGCATTATGGTACAGTGGACAGAGAACCGACCTTTGAATCTCGGGGTCTTAGTTCAAATTCCACTTCTTATGTTTATTACTTGTGTGATTTTTGGACAAATCACTAAATCTCCACTGGGCTCAGTCTCCTCATCTTAAAAATGAGGGTGTCAGACTAGATGGCCTCTAAGGTCCCTTCCAACGTTCGGTCTATCATCCTGTTATGATAGTAATAACCCAAGAATCTCTCTCACAAGGAACAAATTTCCAAGCTAGCTGTTGGAAGGAGTAATCCCAAGTTCAAGAGCAACAGTAATGAGAATTTCTCTACCTGCAAGAGTTTTTTTTTTAAGTCTACAGATTTTCAGGGGAAAGTGCTTTAAATGGATCATTGTTCAAGGATCTGTGGTTTTATCAGGAGGGGGTACTCCCTCACCACCCCTTTATGCTTCAGGATACAGTTTTCTAGAGTTTATGACCCTGGTGATTTATGCCTAGAGTTTATGGCCCTAGAATTTATCCCCCTCGTTATGAGTTTCTCTGACCTCAGCTGGGTGGTCCATCAGTCAAAAGACAGTTTATCATTGCAACCACATTAGGCTCCACAGGCACAGTGAGGCCTCAGAGAAAGGCTCTGGTGGAACATGGAGAAAACAGCAACTATAAAGCTAATCTCCTTCCAATCTAACTTCTATCTAAATCCATGACACGTGCAGCTCCGTGGTGCAGCTGATAAAGTGTTGGGCCTGGAATGAAGAAGACTCATCTTCAATGTAATAAAATCCAGCCTCAGACACTTCCTAGAGGTGTGACCCTGGGCAAGTCACTTAACCCTATCTTCTTCAGTTTCCTTATTTGTAAAATGAGCCGGAGAAGGAAATGGCAAAGCTCTCCAGTATCTTTGCCAAGAAAGCCCCAAATGGAATCATGAAAAGTCAGACACAACTGAAAAACTGAACAAAAAAAAATTCATGACTCCCTTCCTCATGCCATCTGGTGAAACCAGAAGTTTCACCCCATTAACCGGCTATTACTTTGAGCTGTCATCTGTCTATACACATATATCATGCACTGTGGTGTTCCCTGAGGGGAACATAGTCTTCCCCCACAAAAAGCCAACTGTTTTTTCCTTCTGACAATCTTCACTGCAGAGTATGTGCAAAGAATTCCAACTTAGGGAGCACCTGAGGACACAAAAGGGTGTGATGTCAGCTACCCCACTATGCAGGCACAATGCTGGCATTGTCTCATGCATGAAGTGACCTAGTAAACACCAACTTCTCCTACAGTGAACAATGGTCATGGGGAGGTTGTAAAAGGAAACACCATCATCATCCTTGAACTCAGTGTTTTCATATACAGTGGGTCTTTGAGCAGAAATGAAGTCTGAATTTTTTTTCTTTATACTTTGTAAGCAAGCACTTGTCTCTAAATAACAGTCAAATAGTTCTGAGCTTAGTCAGTGTTACCAAGAAATAATGATATAAAAAAACCTTGTTCAAAAAGTGACTATGGCCGTAAGAAATGCAATTTCATTATTTTGACCTGCAATTGTTGAAGAAGGCTTTCATGGAGATGCTTGACTTCTAGCCATTTTTCTTCACTGAATTTGGAGTTTTTAGTGCATTCTAGGAGATAATTTCCTTGAGTTTTTAATTCATTAAGCAAGGACGTCAAGTCTTCTGCTTTCTGTAGGAATTTCTTATATATTTTCAACTGAGCTTTCTTTTCTTGCAAACCATTCTGCAAAGCGAAACCTGATTCTTGCTTCTTCTTTAATTCAGTAAGCATTAGTCTTAAGTCATCTTTACTTTGTAAATACTTCTCTCCTTCAAGCTGAATCTTTTCCTGATGGCTATATTTTAACAAAAGAAAATTATGCTAGTTAGATAAAATGGAATGACACTTTGCGTTTTATATATACATACATCAGATTGTGAAACTATCACATAACTCATTTCTTATTCTCAGAGATATTCCTGGTATTCTAATTTCTATATATTTTTCTCAAATGACAGGATTTATACCAGACTCCAAATGGAAATGATTTGTAATATTTATAATAATAATATTTCTGTTATAAAATTGTTATAAGTATAAATATATTTATATATAAATATAGTGTGTATAACATTTTATTATATGTAATTATAATATATGTATAATAATATATATGTATATATAAATATATTGCATATAATATATTTTATCATATGTATAATAATATATAATTATAATATATACAATTTTATATATAAATATATTGTACATAATATATTTATATATAAATAAATATTTATAATATATAAATATAAATATTTCTGTTATAAATTATAAAATATCTATGACTATAAACACTTTGCAATTTGGTTTATAGTGTATATAAGTACATTAAGTTTATTGAACAGGTTTTGCTTTTTTTTCTGGTATCTGAAAAACATTTATTTTTAAGGCCTGACAGAAAATAAAAATCTCAGTCTTTCAAAAGAAAAGTGAACTTCAATTGAAAACTAAGAACTTGAAAATCATTTGAAAAAAAACTTTTTCCTTGAAATCGATTTTCTAATCTTTTTTATCAAATAATATTTATCAAAATTTCTACGTGATGTATTGATAGTACTTCCTTCAATATTAATAGAGTCTAGCAGAAAAGATTTTTGGAGAAGAGAGAATGTAAGTTTGTTATCAATAATCCTACAGTTAGTATACCAATTCTATTAAATGTTATTGAATCATGGGAAGGGTTCCTAATGGATGATATGAATAAGATTTCACTCTATCCCACTCTCTTGCTGGCATCCCCAAATTCCTGAAGGATTACTCTGCAGATTATCATTATCAGGATACTTTTTACAGATTTGTCATTTGACACAGGGAGATAATGATGGTAACAATGAAGTATTCCTTTTACCTCAGATATGTGTTGGCTAAATGGATAGTGTGGTCCCACTGATTCTTGATATCAGACAGAGTATCCTCAACCAGAGATGCCTTGTTTTCTTCACCCAAACTCATGATATTTTGTATTTTCACATCCCCTTCAGGTTTAAGTAAAATGATTTCCTAAAATGTAAACAGATAAATGAGTAACAATAGCACAACAGGTGGCGTCATAGTGGACAAAGTGCCAGACCTGGAATCATAAAGTCTCATCTTCCTGAGTTCATATCTGACCTCAGATATTTCCTAGTTGTGCAAATCACTTAACCCTGTTTGCCTCAGTTTCCTCACGTGTAATATGAGCTGGAGAAAGAAATGGTAAACCACTCTGGTATCTTTGCAAAGAAGACCCCAAATGGGATCACAAAGAGATGGACACAACTGAAACGACCCAACAACCAAACAACAACAGCACTACAGAATCCCGTTTATTTTTTCTTTTATTATTAGTGGCTTTTTGTACCAAAGGTTCTTCTAGCATTTAACTAAATTTTTGAAAATTCCTTTTCATTTTGTATATGTTCAATTTCCAGTTATGTTTTCCACAGATTAGACACGAGGGCCATTTGATAACTGTTGTGGTGTTGGCTCTGCTCACCCAAAAACTGTTGGGGTTTCATGATGTGTTGTGGTGGAACCAGACCACCTCTAATCCAGGTATAGGCATGTATTGAGATTGATGCCTCTCATGAAGCGGACTGTTCCAAAAAAGCAGCCTTAGAGAAAGCAAGATGAATTTTTATAGGGTAAAGATGCAATTACACAATTGAAATTTACATTTCAATTTAATTAATTAATTAAATTTACATGTAATCATATTCCTATATTATAATATAGGAATATGATTAATATTTAAAAAGCAGGAGGAATTTGTTAAGGGATTAGTTAATGGAGGAAGGGTCCTGTCTATGGTTCAGTGGTTAAACTTTCTGGTCATGCTGCCCTCCATTTGGCTAGCTATTGTGGACCTGTCTTGGGCTAGATGGATGATGTGATTGTGGTTGAGTACAGGAACACACCTGTTTCTGTGGGAATGGGTCTGGGGGCAGTGACCAGGTAGAGGCCTTAGTTGGGTTCCCATCACATGGACACACCGGCTTCTCTGTGGGAACTAAGAATTCAGGGACACCCCTGTTGTTCCAGTGAACAGTGAGGCATGTATGAAGAAGTTAGGATGTTGGCAGGGGAACTAAGTAGGTACAATGGGCCTGCTATTCTGTGGGGGACAAGGCCTGTAATGAAGTTAGAATATTGGGGCTGGGGTAGCCTTTATTAGGATTCCATCAATAACTATGCTCATTTTGTTTATTCATATTTCTGTCTCCTCCCAATCTGTATTATTCATCATGTTATTTCTTTCTCATCTTTAATTGTCCCCTCTTAAATCTGTATATTTAAAAAATACCTAAGGCAACTAGCCTTTTCCCACATGACATTTATATTACAGATATTTTGACATATAAACCATACAAAAGTGATTTTGTTTCAGTCCTCCTCTATTATGCTTAGCCAAATTTATCTTTGCATATAACGATGGCTGTTTTTTGTGTATGGCTTCTATTTTCATTTTTCCCTTCACTGACAGTGAAATCCCTTGAAGTCAAGAGATTGGCTTTGCTCCTCACCTTGGTGCTTGGCAAATATTAGTAGACACATAATTCTAGCTCATCTTTATATTGTGCTTTCAGGTTTACAAAGCATTTTACAAATATTACCTTAGTTCATCTTCACAACAACCCTGGAAGGTGGGTGGTGTTATTATGCCTATTTTTAGATGAGAAAGCTGAGGCAAACAAATGTTTGCTGAGGGTTCACGTAGCTGCTAAGTACCTGAGACAAAATTTGTACTGAGGTCTTCTTGACTCAATGTTCACTCTGCAATTTAGTTGCAGAACAAGGACAAATTTCCCTCAGCATGCTCTTCAATGTCAAACTTTTATCATTCTCAAAAATGTCTTTCCCTAAGCAAAGTCCCACATCCTGGAGTTTCAGTTCATTTACAATTATTCCATTCTTATTGGTCACCACTCTCTCTAAGAGAGGGAAGTCTATTATATACTTGAAGATCATTATAAAGCCACTCGATGGTCTTCAACTCTACAGGCTTAATGATATTAATTCCTTTAACATTTCCTCAAAGACTGTTTCACAACCACTTTCATCACTTTTCTGTGGCTCTCCTGTGAAACTACTTCAAATGTGAGTTCCCTAGGAGTTCCCACCTTAGCTAATTGAAGTACCTTTATTTTTTGGATCCTTTCTTCAAGAGGCATTTTGCCTTCAGTTGAATTCAAAACCATGAGTGACTCTTTAATCCCCATTATCCAAGCAAATACATCATGTACAAGATCTTCAAAGTTCTGGTCTTCAGCAGACGGTGAGTGGTGATTTCCTTTTTCACATACTTGTGTTAAAAATGCCTCATATTCCTCAACCAAATGAGTCGACTCTATCACTATTTCTTCTCTAATAAGTCCAAATTTCTTCAATGAGTTGTTCAACTGCGCAAAAGATTCAAATAGTTGCCTAGAAAATTCCAAAAACAAGAAATGAAGTTTACTTATCTTCTTTACCACGTAAGAATTTTTTTTTTAGGCAAGATAATTGATAAAAGGTCAGGGCTACCTTTTTCTAGTTAATGCTTGGAAGAAAAAATTATGCTTGTTTTCGGCTCCAGTCTCTTTCCATTTTTCTTCTTGATTCGTTAGCCAGTTGTTCAAGCTTATATAGTCATCCTGAAGCCTGTAATAAAAAGTATAAGATATCTACAATGCTAGATTTGCAAATGCAGTAGAACCTCCTTTGAAATGGTAGCATGGTTCCAACCTTATGGCTCAGCTATGTCATAGACTTCCTCTGAGTAGCAGTTAGACTTTAGGGATGACACTATTTTAATTTCAAGTTTATTAGAGGGGCGGCTAGGTGGCACAGTGAGTAGGGCACTGGCCCTGGAGTCAGGAGGACCTGAGTTCA
>CM053598.1:208555320-208565938 GCA_028646575.1 Pseudocheirus occidentalis
GACATGTTCTATTGTACTAAAACAGCACTAAATGGACACATTATAAAAAGACAGGAGTGAAATTTAAATAACTTCTTTTTAAAAGAAGTGAGAGCAAAAGATAATGGGAGAGAAAAACAATGCCTCATTCTATATCCCTTTTAATAAAAATCATCATTGCCAGCTATGATGTCCAGATTTGCCATATATTTACAATATAAGGTAACAATGAAGAGTGCATTGAGAAAAAAAAAGCATCTATTGCATTAAAACAAAATGCATCAATGCTTGGGGTGGCTAGGTGGCACAGTGAATAGAGCACTGGCCCTGGAGTCAGAAGGACCTGAGTTAAGATCCGGCCTCAGACGCTTGACACAAAACTAGCTGTGTGACCTCGGGTAAGTCACTTAACCTCAGTTGCCCTCCAAAAAGCAAAAAATTAAACAATTTTTAAAATAGAGTGCATCAAGAGTTAACAAATATGAGTTGCCTAGTGAACATGCACAGGTATGAGTCTTCAAAAGGTTTGGCCTGATACTGGCCTCTCAAGATGTGGATTATTCCTTTAATGAGGGGGAATTTCAAAATTGCTGTGTCATCCCAGAGGCAACCCTAGGTTAAAAGAAGAAGGATTACTTTCATCTGTCATGTGGTCTCTGCGTATCTCTGATGCCCCTATGCATCACTATATTGTAAGACAACATCTATATGAGAATTATTAAATAATTTATCATTTATATAATCATAACACAGACATATAGAAATACACTCCTTTTACTACCTAAGTAACTGTTGTAAGCCATCATGAAGTCCACTGGCTTGCGTCTGACACGCCAACTTCATTTTCTGTAGCTCCGATTCCTGAGTCGTGATCCAGTTACTCAGCTGTTCGACATTTGCCTTGGGCAGATGCTTCTTTACATTATTCAGTGCGGTGTCTACTTGATGGATGTCTTTACTTCTTCCCTCAAAGGTCAGGAAATCCTTAATAAAGGCAAAGTACAAGACAGAAAGAGAGAGACAGAGAGACAGAGAGAGAGAGACAGAGAGAGACAGAGAAAGAGAGAGACAGAGAGACAGAGAGAGAGAGAAAGAGAGAGACAGAGAAAGAGAGAGACAGAGAGACAGAGAGAGAGAGACAGAGAGAGAGAGAGAGAGAGAGACAGAGACAGAGACAGAGAGACAGAGAGAGAGACAGAGACAGAGAGAGACAGAAACAAAGAGACAGAGAGACAGAGAGAAACTACTTATACATTTATGCCTTTTACTTTGTCTTGACCAGTCATTCCTTGCATTCCTTGGCCAGTCTATAGATGGGACCCATCTCTAAACAGGCTACTATGTTACAATGATAATTCTTGATTTTCTACATAACAGAGTATTGTATGCTAAGAATCCAAAATGGCGAGTGCTCAAAATGACGCTTCTACTTAGACATGTGGGTGGGCTCTTGTACTGATATTTCAAAATTGGTGTGCATTTCTGACATTCTGAAATATACTTTAGTGTGAATCTAAGCAATGTTCTTTTCTATTCAGTTTTCCCTAGAGTAGGTATTGTGGGTAAATGTTTGGATTTCAAGTGTTGAGGTGCAGCTGACATGCTATTACATAAACTAAAAGAGATTAGTGCAATAAAACGAGCATACAAGTAAGATATTACGGAAGCAGATAATTAAGCAGAATACCTCAAGTGCTCTCAAAAAACATGAAAGCATCATTTGCCAAAGGTAAAAGGCAACACACCCAACCCACCCAAGGAAAATCACAAGTTGATGACATTGTGTGTTTTTATAACTTTATCCAACCTAAAATAAACATTTTCAACTGTTATTTTTAAAAAGACTAATAAAAAATAAAAAGACCAATAAAACTGTCAGGGTAGAAAAATGGCCACGGGCATAGTAGGCATATGACAAGAGATGCAGGATCATCTTCTTTCAAAGGGGTAAGAATAGGTTTAGGGCCTATATCATGTACCTTAATTTTTAAATCCTGGAATATATTGACATACCCAACAAACCAATCAAAACCAAATTGAAATTGTAACTCATGACATTCATGGAGAGGCTTCATACATTTATTTATACCTGTAGAGACCAAATCATACACTTCCGTGCATCGATATTTCGTTATCTGGGGGTGGGGGGTAGAGTAAAATACTTCTTGTAGAGAAACTGATAGACTCAAATTGTCAAAAAATTAGAACATAGGCTAATTGTGCACAGGATTTTTTTTATTCTTCATATTTCTATTCCTAGCACCTAGCACAATGCGTAATACATAAAATGTGCTTAATAAATGCTTAATACAGACCAGGGAGGTATGGAATAACAAAGTTCAATCCAAGGAAAGGCAGCAATCTCCCTTACATGCCACTTAAAATGCCAAGAGGCATTCAGTTCTTTCATCAAGAAGGAGGGGTATCATGGCACATGGTTCCTGATTTACCTTGCTCTCCATATTCCGTAAGTCATAGACTTGTTAATTGGGTTTATCTACTAAGCCACTAAGCATGGCAGTTCATGCCCATCAGAAGAGAAGTAGTGTGGGAGAAGGTAGCCCCAGGGCAGACCTCAAAAGTAGCCCAAGAGGGGAGCTTTGTTAAGGGTGGGGATACTCACAAGGGCACTTGGAGATGATGAACACACTAGGGGTAGTTCACTGGAGGCCTGAATAGAGTTAGGTGCCCAATGTGCGGTAACTGGGTGGGTTCTTCTAAGGTTCTTGTCTGGATCAAAAAGACCAGGTGCTGGAGGCTAGGGACAGGGATCTTGGACCTGAGGTCAAGGTTCAAGGCTGGTGCTAACTCATGCTGGACAGATGCAAGGAAAAACTGGTAACTAGCTGATATTCAAACTCCCTGCCAGGGGAAAAGGGCCTTTGGACCATTACTGCTAGTCTTATTCTGACAGGGTAACCGGGGATTTCTTTTAAACTTTTTTGTTTGGCAGGTTGGGGAAGCTGTCATATTCCCTACTCTTATTTGCTTATACCTTGAATACCAGGCCTCCACCATTCTCTCCATCATTTTCCAACGAAAACAAACAAACAACAATAAAAACAAAAAATATTAAAACCAATTCACGCCTTACGTTAAGTTTCTGGAGCTTTTCTTCTAAACTCTTTTTAGTTTCTGGTGGTTCAAAACACTCCTGAAGGGACAACTGAATGTGGCTGAACCCATCGTCAAAATTTTTGCACTGATCTGCAAAAAGGGATTTAAACATTTATTTTAAGTATATATTAACACAAAAAAGCAATCAATATTACTCGTTAACATGAGCACCTTTGAATCATGCCTCCCAAGCTAATGGTGCAAATAGAAATTGAGAAAGGATTCTGTATACTCAGAATGCGTTATTATGTCTTAGATTTATTTATATATGTTTTTATCTCCCATGAGCTACAATATACCTAGATTTTTCTATGGAGTTCAATTGGGCAAGAGATTAAAATAATTGCATTGAAGATTCCAACCTGTGGGTCGCAACTGCTTTGGAGATTGAACAGGGTTGCCCAAGACCATGGGGAAAACACATATTTCCAATGGTCTTAGGAACTGAGACACCGCTCCTCTGTCTCCTGGCGGGTCCGTCCACATGCAGATATGCCCACATGCGAGTATTAAAGGGTCCCAGCATCAGGAAGGTTGAGAACCACTCCTTTAAGACATCTTATTCAAACTTTGTATCACCCTGAGCAGTGAGCACAATATTCTGCCTACAGTAGGCACTTTACAAGTGTTTATTAAACTGATTTGTTGCGGAGGATAAAGAACATTTGGGGACCCTTGGTAAGGGAGTTTCATCACCTGGAATTCCTTATACCAGTGAATCTACATATACAAAAAGTCTCTATGTCTACCTTTCTCTACCAATATCCTTACTGATCCCGTCCCATCCAAGACCT
Organism: Pseudocheirus occidentalis; assembly: GCA_028646575.1. Taxonomy (NCBI): domain Eukaryota; kingdom Metazoa; phylum Chordata; class Mammalia; order Diprotodontia; family Pseudocheiridae; genus Pseudocheirus; species Pseudocheirus occidentalis. The sequence goes on from CM053598.1 coordinate 208,559,211, forward strand.
CATCCCCAAAGTGGGATCATGGGGTGAACCATAAAACCCACTGAACACAACTGCATATACATACGGACTTCAAACGCCATAACCCTAATCTCATTGAATGAGAAGATCATGCCCCATGCCTAAAAAGCCAGAAAAATTGTGGCTGGAAGAATTGCTAGAGTAAATATCCAGCACAACTTTTTCATTTTAGAGATGAAGATATAATATTTAGTTGCGTCTGACTCTTCATGACCCCCGTTTTGAGGTTTGCTTGGCAAAGATACTGGAGTAATTTGCTATTTCCTTCTCCAGCTCATTTTACACATGAGAAAACTGAGGCAAACAGGATTAAGTGAATTGCCCAGGGTCACACAGCTAGAGGGAGTCTGAGGTCACCTCTGAACTGATGTCTTCCTGACATCAGGCTCCACATTTATCCACTGCTCCTTCTGGCTTCCTCTGAGGATATAGTAACTTCATACGGTTTAGTGACTTGTCCAAGGTCACACCGCTAGTTAAAGACTTAACCAGAACTAAATTCCAACTACTGAGCAATTATTCTTAGATAAATTTTCCCCAAAGAATAAAATGATAAATTCAGAACCAGGCTTCCTGGATGACACCCTTTAAAGATGAACCGTGAATGAGACTTTCCATTCAGATTATCAGGCATACATTAAGATATACCAAAGCTGAGTAAGACTTTGTTAGACACCTGGGCAGCTGGGTGGTGCAGAGGTTAAAGGTCAGGACTTGGAGTTAAAATATCTGATTTTTGGATATTTTATTTGGATATTCAGATAATTCCTGTGTAACCTTGGACAAGTTACTTAACAGCCCTTAACCTCAATTTCTTTGTAAAATGTTATTCTAAGCATCAGTTGGGTAGTTAGGTGGTACAATGGATGGAGTACTAGGAGTACTAAGAATCAGGGAGATTCTTCATGAGTTCAAATCTGGCCTCGGACACTTTCCAGCTATGTGACTCTGTGCAAGTTACTTACCCTGTTTGCCTCAGTTTCCTCATCTGTAAAATGAGCTGGAGAAGGCAACCGTAAACCATGCCAAGAAAACCCCAAAATGGGGTCCCGAAAAATCACAACTGAAGCCACCAAACAGCATCAAGAAGCATTAAATGAGGTAATATGTGAATTGGAGGGCTTTGAAAACCTTAAAGCACGATGTAAATGTTAGCTCATTATGCCTGTTTTGCTTACCATTCAATAGATTAGAAAAGTGGTCCTGCAAAGTACGTTTCTTAGAACTAAATAAATCATTGATGCTTTCATACTGCTTCTTCAGTTCAGAGAGTTCAGGAGTCAGGCAACCTATTTGATTCTCAAGAAGTGTCATATTATGCTTTTGCTGGAGAATTTGCTGCTCTATCTCCTAGAAAGACAGAAAGACAGACAGACCTGAGACAAGGCTTCACACTCCATCCAGCCATCCACCTAGGCTACCTTGCCAAATGTCTTGCCATTTGTCCCAATTCTCCCTACCTAGAACAATGTCCTTCTGACTGGGCTTCCAGAAACCATATCCTCAGTCCCCGGGAAGTTAATCCCCTTAGTTTTGGAATGTGCACCCTGTGGCTGAGCTGTTTTGATTGATAAACAAGTAGTGTAAAATGGTCTAACCCAGTATATCTATGAGGTCCAGACCAGCTCATGTTTCATACCCCATCTAAACAAGCAAACCCTACCCCTTCCTCCTATCTTTCCTCTTGCTGTGAATATAACAATAAAACCACTGATTCTGGAAAAGCTAAGGTAATGCCTTATGGGTCAATTTGCCACTTTCTTTGGTCACAATTTTCCTGTATGTTATATCTCTCTCTATTCAAATGTAAGCTACTTAAGCATAAGGATGCTTTTAGTCAACCCTGCTATTATGCCAGGTACTGTACCAAGCACTGGGGATACAAAGAGAGGCACGGAGATGGTCCCTGCCCTCAAAGAGCTTACATTCTAATGAAGGAAGACAACACAGAAAAAGAAACCATAAAATGGATGGGTGGAAGATTTCACTTTTGTACTTAAATCTCCGGTATGAAGCACAGGGCCTAGCACATGGTAAGTACTTAAGAAACTCTGTGCCATTCATTAATTCACTCATTCATTCACTGATAGGTCTTATGAAAAAAACTGAATATATGCAAAAATATAAATTTCAATTGCTTTTAAAAAAAAGAGTTATTGTTGAATTGCTTTCTCAATCCTGGAGAATATCTGAAGGTGGGGAATGTAAGACACAATAATTAGTTAATATCTGTAAAACAATTTGAAGGTGAAAGTACTCCATATGCATGAAGCATTTTTCTCATCTTTTCAAAGACCTTTAGTATTTTCTTCCCATCGATTTTAATTAATCTAAATGGACCGGGACTAACTGTAAAAAGGAATCTGAATTACAAGAGAGGTAAAGTTGACGGTACCTCCAATTTTGTAAAGATCTCCAAACTGTCAGAAGGAGACAGGGCTTTTAAGAGAGATTCAGTCATTCCAATCTGGGTCTTGGCCTGGTCAAGGTCCTCTTTTAGCTCAGCTGTACTTCCATTGAGTTCACTCGGGTTGGACTTGTCCATTAAGTGCATTTTTATTTTTTCTATTCTGTTCAAAAGAGATGACTTGATGACCTGAAATTAGGAAAAACATCAAGTAATAGAAAGTATTTTTCCCAACTGAATTTCCTGACAATGGCATTATTACGGAATGAATTGAGACTGTCATTATGAAGTGACTTAAATGCTTCTTCAAAATCAGATCTTATTACTACTCCTCCGAAGTCTCAATTTTTCTTTTTCACAGATACAGCCACCCAAAATGATATCCTTTAAAAAGAAAAAAATCCAGAAAGTAACATCCTAACCTTTTCTTTTTCTGGGCAGCTAAATTAAATTTTTCTGTATACGTGAAACATTGATCTAGATACCCACAATAACCTCATCAAGATTCTCAGTGGGACAAAATAGAATTTTAAAGTTTTTCCTGACAAATCAGAAAACCAAATGGAACAAATTAATTTTTCTCCAAGTAGAAATTCTATGAAACAGAAACTCCTAGGAGAGCCTTTTTTTGGTCATCTATGGAGATAGCTGAGGAACACTGTAGTACAGTGAGAACAGCATGATTGGCATTAAGAAGAGATCAGGGTGATCATGGATAGGTCACTTCTGTCCCAGCTTCATTTTTTTTGCATTTATAAGATGGAATAAAAAATATTTGTTCTACCTCATAGTGTTGTTGGGGTTTTTTTAGGTGATTTTTTTTTTTTGAGGAGGGAAGGCAAGGCAATTGGGGTTAAGTGACTTGCCCAAGGTCACACAGCTAGTTAAGTGTCAAGTGGCTGGATTTGAACTCAAGTCCTCCTGACTTCAGGGCCAGTTCTTTATTCACTGCACCACCTAGCTGACCCTTACAGTGCTGTTTTGAGGAAAATGTTTTGTAAACCTCCAAGGACTACCTGTACATGTTTTATTTTAAATGAAAAAAAGATGTAATAATCATAGCTAGCATTTATTCCACACTTTAAGGTTTACAAAGGACTTCATAAATATTTATAAATATTGAATAATTGAATAATATTGGATTATTATGAAATATTGAATAAATTTGTAACAAATTATAAATAATAAATTTATTATTAATAATAATAAATGTATAAATATTTACAAATATTGAACTTCACAACCATCCTCAGAGGTAGGTACTATTAATATGCTCATTTTACAGACGAGGCAACTGAGGGAGGAAGAGGTTAAGTGAGTAGACCAAGGTCACAAAGCCAGTAAGTGTCTGAGGAAGGATTTGCACTCAGATCTTAGTGGTTCCAGCACTCTATCCATTGCACCACCTAGCAGCTTCTGAAAAGATTAAAGAAAAGAGAACTGGATTTGGAGCTGGAGACATTTGGTGCAAGTTGCCTAAATTATCAAGGGAAGCTATTAGATGGAAATATAATAATAATACTTGTAGGGTCCACCTCATAGGTCTGCTGTGAGAATTAAGTGCTATAAATACTGCAAATCTTACGTAAGCATTATATAAATGATAACTATTAATGTTATAAAATTATCATGTTATAATATCAATTCTCCCTCCACAGAAGGGGCACTGGAAAAATTCCTGACTCAAGAATAATCATAAAAATAATGTACCTGTGAAAGAGAAAATAATTATTTTACAACCATTTCCAACATTTTGCTATCACCTGAAAAGTGGCAAATTAAAATAACTCCAATTTATGTTATTTTTGTATAAAGAGAAAAGAATAGATTAGAACAGCAGTTCTCAACCTGTGGGTTATGTCCAACTTGTAACAATGAAAATCCATCCTGCATATCAGATATTTACATTACGATTCATAACAGTAGCAAAATTACAGTTATCAAGTAGCAACAGAAATAACTTCATGGTTGGGGGTCATCACAACCTGAGGAACTGTATTAAAGGGTCACGGCATGAGGAAGGTTGAGAACCACTGGATTAAAAGCAGGAGTTTATAAGTAGTGACATAGCAGACACATGTTTAAGACTCACAAATAATCTTACCTGTAACTCAAGAGGTGGTTCACTGATTTGAAGACAATCTTGTATTTCAACTAACCTCACACCAAATATGGCACTATTTTGCTCCTGGATTTTTAGTTCTTCCTAAAACACAATTTAAAGAAATAATGGTATTAACATTTCTTCTTTTAAAGTGTATTCATGTCTTATCTTCCAAAATTTAATAGCAATTGCCAATAATAATGACACAATTCATTCATGAAGAAACTGAGGCAGGCAGAGGTTAAGTGACTTGCTCAGGGTCATACAGTGTCTTAGGCAAAATTTGAACTCAGGTCTCCCTGTATGCAGGCCCAGCATCCACTGTACTACCTAGGTGCCTTTGAAGGAGAGAAGAATTAAATCACGACTTTTAATTTATAAAATATCTTAAATCATTTCTCAAAGTATTTAGTGTCAAAGGAGTGTGGGTGGTGGGTGTGTATGTTAACAGAATATAATACCCAATCACATATGTAATTTTAAATAAATATATATATATATATATATACACATATGTTTAGGGTGTGTGTGTGTGTGTGTGTGTGTGTGTGTGTGTATCCGCGGACAATCGACATCCCTGTTGCTGAATCATTTTTATCCAGATAAACAAATTATTGCCTCGTTAAGTTGATATGTTTTTAAAGGTACATCATATCTTTAGAAACTTTTGTACCTAATTCTAAGTTGTATTACCAAAGTTTGATTCCTTCATGCTCTCAGATAATGGATTCTTTTAATCCCCAAGCTTTAGGCTTCTTATGATCTTTTGAGTGAATATTTTATTTATGCCATCAAAAAAACCCACAACCCTACACCCTATCCATGGAAACTTCTAAATGGGCCACGCTATGATCATGTTATTTGTCTTTGGTGGGTTCCTTAGGGATTTCACAAAAGGGACTGTTTTTAGGACCAAATGAGGAATAGTTGTAAAGACCTTAACACAGGGCCTGGCACCAGTTGGTACTTAACGAATGCTTGCCCTTCTCTTTACTACCCCCTTCCATTTTAGGATCCACGTAGGGGAATATCAGGGACATGAAAGCCTCCCTAATAGGTTTTCCATCTCCCACAGTGGAATGGAGAAAAGAGAGAGAGAGAGAGAGAGAGAGAGAGAGAGAGAGAGAGAGAGAGAGAGAGAGAGAGAGAGAGAGTTGTTACAAGGCACCAGTTCTGACGTCCATGCCTCACATGTTATTTCTTGCTTTAAGTTCATCTTATGAATGGACTTTTCTTATTTCTGTGTATTTACCTGCAACTGCATTCTTTCTGTGTCATTCAGCTGGTGGACTTCAACTCTTCTAAGCACTTTTTCAATCCATTCATCAATGATTCTTGTTAAATTAAGAAGCTTTTCCCACAAGGCTAGAGCCCTGACCAGATTATCAAAATAGTTTTCTGTCTTTTCATTTATCTGCCACAAATTAAAGACAAAATAATATTCTCAGCAATAAAACAATAAGAAAAACATCATTTTAGACAGATCAATATTTTAAAATAACACTCAGGGATTATCTTCACTTGTCAAATAATTTATTTTACTTATGAATAAAATTATCTGCTTGGCGTTTTCTTCACAGTAATTTCTCTGAGAAAAAAAAATAGTGGCTGATTTGCTGCAATTGATGTGAATTTCAATGCAGTTGATCATAATTCTAGAAGCATAAAAAGATGTTCATTTTAAACTCCATATAAATATCTAAATACATAGAAATACCTTCAATTTATATTTTGGCAAACGCCACGTATGCAATGTGCTATTATTCTCCTAGAAGTGTCCAATTTATTCTAAATAATATTAGTTTAAAGAAATATAATTGAAATAATATAGCTAGGCAAAATTCACAGTTACTTGTCACATACATCAAGCCATCTGTCCACAATTACATTAGCCTCCTTCTCAAAGGGGGGTTCCGCAAAGGTTATCATTTTGTTTAGCTGGAATTGTAGGTTTTTGCAGATCTGGTTTATTTTTTCTACATCTTCTGAATGTTTATTAAGTTCTTCTCTGACAGTTTCAATCTATAAAAAAAAAGAAGCACATTTTAAGCCCTTGTGTGTAAGATTATTGTATCTTCAATGACACCTTTTACCACAATTATCAGCTGAGTATTGAGTCTTAAAACAACATTATAAAAGTGTTATTCATACACTTGAATGTAGTAGTATTATTCCTACTCATTGAGTGTTAACATTGCT
>CM053598.1:208566438-208584058 GCA_028646575.1 Pseudocheirus occidentalis
CAATTAATTGGTTGGTTTTTTAGCTCTGTGAAATTCTGCTTCCAAGGGGGGAAGCTCTGCTCCAAATTGCTGGGGTTTTCCCAACTGCCAGTGCTATTAGAGGGGTGTTGCAAGTCCCCCCAGCTTTGGCTTGCTGAAAGTGCACCCCAGGACCACCACCCAAGACCAGGATCTGGATCCAGACCACTCAACGCAAGAGCGCTTGGCCCTGATCAATTGATTCAGCCCCCCTGCTGAGTCTGCAGGCCAGGGGCTCTGAAGCAGCCTGGTGGGGGCCGCAGGCGGATCCAGCAGTTCCCTTCCCCCACTGCTTCTTTGCCCCTGGGGCAGAATGGCTGGAACTGCTTTACCACCCCCAAATTAATTTTCAAAGTTTCACTTTCACTAACCATATCTGAAGATTTAAAGATCCCCTAAGGCAGGTGCTTTAGATTTTCTTTGAAGTAGACTCAAGCTGCTGTTTGTCTCTGCTCTGCTGAGGTTCGAGCTGCCCCTCTCCTGTCTCCCTCTCCCATTGGGCTCCTCATGCCTTGGCAGATGTGGAGATGCTGGAGGCTGTAGAACCTCTACAGGCTGGCTGCAGGGCTCAGCTCAGCTCCTTCCCACCGTCCCAGGCCTAGGCTTCTGGCTGCTCTAGCCTTCACTCTCGGCTGCCGGCCACGCTGAGTCCCTGCTACTGAGCTGCCTTCAGCGAGAGATGTGTTCTCTGTATTTTTGTGAGTTTGAGAGTCCTCTACTTTCCTAGACTTTGTCTGGCTCATATTTTATGGGTGTTTAGGGTGGCGGTATGGGAGCTGTGGGACCTTGCTGCTTCTACCCCTCCTTTTCCTATTGAGAAGGCAAGAAACATGGTACCAGTTATACATATGAAGTCATGCAAAACATTTCCACGTTAGTCATATAAAAAAAAACCCAAGAAAAATAAAGTGAAAAATATGTGTTTTAGTTTGTATGCAAGAGTTCCTCGGTTCTCTCTAGAGGTGAATAGAAATTTTCATCACGAATCCTTTGGAATTGTCATGGATCATGTATTGAGCAGAGTAGCTAAGTCTTTCACAGTTGATCATTACAATGTTGGTGTTGCTGTATACATTATTCTGGTTCTGCTCACGCTGCTTTGCATCAGTTCCTATAAGTCTTCCCAGGATTATAAGAGAATGAATGTAAAGTGCTTTATAAACCTTAATGCTATGTCAGACTTAGTTGATGTATGGATTCATTTTAATTAACTGCTTTATTTCTCTCTCTTTTTATTCTTTTTTACAAAGAGATGGCTTGTTGGGTAAAGGCAGAAAGACATATTTCAATAGTAATGTGATGTAAAAACTAAGAGTATCAGTAAAAATAAAAAATTTCTGACATAAGATAATGGCTTCTCATCATTATGAAATTCCTCCAGTTTCTAATCATGGAAAAAAATCATGTCATCTCACAATGAATCCTTGTCTGCTATTCTATTTCGTTCTTTAGGCTTGCTTTTCTGATGAAGGGATCCTGTGTCAGCTTGATGACCACATAGAAGCCCTGAGGGAGCTGAGTGAAGAGCTGACTTCAGAGGAAAGTCGACAAGAAATAAGGAAAACCATTATAGAATATGGACAAAGACAAAACAGAATGAAGAATGCTGCTTCTGAGATTTATATCATGCTCCAGGCCCTTGTTGAAAACACTCAGATGCCCGACAAAAAGTTGGTATTTCATAAGAACATGAGGAATTGCAGGAAAAACCTTTATAAAACCATTTTTTCTTTCAAAACTTACAGCCAAAAGAGTCACATAGCATTTGAATATTAATGATGTGGCTTTTGGGGGTTTAAGGTTTATGGCACTTTTTAAAATCAACATTTCTGTTACTTCTAGGAAGCCTCTAAGTGCATCTGAGAATGGCGGAAGGGATGCTGGGAAGGTGGTACGACCTTCCAAACCAAATGATGCAGCTTCACCCCAAGAGGTAGACTGTTTGGGTGATGATGATACAAGGTTTACAACCCACTCAACATGTGTAGTGTCACTTGATTCTCACAATAACCCTGAAAAGTCGGTGCTATTGTTATCCCCATTTGATGGATGAGGAAGTAGGCTGAGAATGGCTCATTGACTCACCCAACTTTACATGGATAGTAAGTGAGGCAGGTATTTGAATTTAAGACTAGGACCCTAACCACCCCATCATCTGCTCGCCTCTTAGAAGAAAGCCATCAGTCCTCTAATGTGCACTACTTTCCAATAAGGTAGATTCTTTTTCATCCAGAAGGGTTGGGGAATTAGGGTTCTGGTTAACTGAGGTGTTGCATTTCAGAATCACAGAATGTGAGGCAGAGGGGACCTCCAGGGTCATCTAGTCTGAAACAAAGGATCCCCTTTACAAAGTACCTGACACGTAGTCATTCAGTTTTCACTTAAAAACCTTAAGAGAGGGGAATCTCACCACCTCCAGAGGGAACCTAGCCTATTTTAATGAAACAGGCAAAATAAAGCCCCATAGAACCCATTGCATTCTTATTTACTCATCAAGGATTCTCTCATGATAACTTACATGTGTCATCATCATTAGCATCAGCAATTACTGTCATAGTATTACCATACTCGGGGTATAGGAGATTAACCCCAATATATACTAAGGTACATACTAATTATTTGTGGGGCACTTAGGTAGCATAGTGGATAGAGCGCCAGGCCTGAGATAAGGAAGACTCATCTCCCTGAGTTCAGATTTGGCTTCAGATACTTACTAGCTGTGTGAACCTGAACAAGGCACTTAATCCTGTTAAGCTCAGTTTTCTCACCTGTAAAATGAGCTGGAGAAGGAAATGGCGAACCAATGCAGTATCTTTGCCAAGAAAACCTAAAATAGGGTGACAAATAATTGGACATGACTGAACAACAACAACATTATTTATGCTGGAAATCACTTATAAAAAGAACTTTATATAAGCTTTTAAAAAATTTGTCAGTTTTCTTTTTAAAAATTTGTTTATGAGGCAGCTAGGTGGCATAGTGAATATAGCACTGTCCCTTGAGTCAGGAGGACCCGAGTTCGAATCCGGCCTCTGACACTTAACACTTACTAGCTGTGTGACTTTGGGCAAGTTACTTACCTCCAATTGCTCTGCCTTCCCCCCTCCAAAAAGCAAAAAAACCCCTTTATTTAAAAATTCCAATGATTTGGGCTTTTCAGTGGTATGGATTCTGTATAAATGGGAGGTTCCAGTATAACAATACATCAGTAAAGACAGTCTGACATTGTAACACTATAGGCAGTTGTGGGGTACAGGGGTGCTCATGATGGACTTGGAGTCAGGGAGACCTGAAGTCAGAACCTTCTTTAGACACTTGCTTTAGCTGTGTCATCACTTAGGCTTTCTGCTTCATCTTGTCCTGCCAGCTGGCTGGTATACTGGATAGAGCGCCGTACCTCGAGTCAGGAAGACCTGATTTCAAATCCAGTCTCAGACAGTTACCAACTGGTTATTGCGAGCAAGTCACTTAACCTTTGTCTGCCTTAGTTTCTTCATCTGTAAAATGGGGATCATAATAGCATTTGCCTTCTATGATTATTGTCGGGACCAAATGAGATAATAATAAGGATAAAACGCTAAGCCTAATGCTTTGCACGTAGAAAGTATCACATAAATGTTTGTTATTATTATTGAGATGGGGGTAATAATGGCACCCACATCCCAGGGTTGTGAGATGGATAGCCATTAAGTGCAAAGATTAGTGCCTGGAACCCAGTAAATGCTCTATAAATCTTAGCCATTATACAAACATTATTTATTATTATTATTAAAATGAGGATAATAATAACATCCGTTTCCTGGGGTTGTTGTGAGGACCAAAAGGAGGTAATATTTGTTAAGCATCTGGCAAACCCTGAAATATTACACAAATGTTGGCTTTTCTGATTATTTTCACTCTCCGGCCGTTGATAGAAGCCTGTCTTTCGAGTGTTTTGGGGGTGGTTTCTTCAGTCTGCTGACTCCCCACTTACAGGCAGGCATCTTCCCTGCTACTGGAGTGTGGAATCCCTGCTGAGAATCTTAAACGATGTTGTTTGGCATAAAGAATCAGTAAATAGTTGTAAAGCCAAGCACCAGAAGATTCCCAAAAGAATGCTACTGTGAGCAGCTTTTAAGATTCAGATTACACAGTATAGTGAACACTCTATTCCATTACAAATCAAGATTCAGTACAATATTCACAATATAATGTTCTCAATATTACATCTTATTACAGAAAGTCACAATGTAGTGTTCATAACAGCTTAACATTAGAATGGCTACAGTTTTCACCACAGTAGCCACAATATTTAGAACAAAGAACAAAAGAATAATTACCCGGTTTCCCTAAGGGGGAAACCCTTCTCACTTAAAGATTCAATCAATCAATTCACAATATATCAATCTTCCACTCATGGGGCAAACATTAACTTAATCAGTCACTCATCTAGCAGTCAGTCACTAAGCTAGATTCCCAATTACTAAGTATCATTACTTATTAATACAGTCCTTAGTCAACTTTCCTCCCCTTGGTTTCCAGCAAACCTCAGTTTAGTCCAAGGGGAGCCTTTTCTTCATCTTGACTCTGGGAAGTCTCTCTGATTCCCTGGATCCCCTTCCATGGTCCCAGCTCCCTCCTGAATCTGCCAAACAATCACCTGAATTCAGAAGCAGATAGCTGTCAGGTTCTCGTCCAGTCCTCGGAGGTAGACAGCTCCCAGGTCCTTTTCCAGTCCTCAGGGCAATCCCCAGCACACACTGAAGTTTACAGGGTTCAGCACATCTCAAACCCTTCACCACTTCTCTTGCCTGGAACTCAAGGATCAGGCAGGCCATGAATAAACAAAGTCTTATCCTGTTCATGCTTCTTCAGTCTTCTAGCAGTTTAGCTGGCTCTAGGACCAAGAAGGAATATCAGCCTTCTGGGTGTCCTTCCCCAGATTTTAGTCTCAGGAAAACTCCAACTCAGTTTTCAGTCAACTGGCCTCCTGTCTCACCCAATGCCCTTTTTTCATGGCAACAGGGGAGTTAATACCTTCTCAACAATGGACAGAGTTCACACCTTCCATACTTAGCCCTAAGTTACCAGGTGCTACTTAGCCCTAAGTTACTAAGTGCTAAGTATCTGATAAACTGATTACTATTACACTGTTCTAGGTGGCTTCTTGGATGATAAGGGTATTTGGGAAAGGTTGTGTTGAATGCCTTTCCTTTTCTTTTAGGCTTCTGGATCTGCTAGCTGTGGCTTGGAATACTTTAGTATACTAAAGCGTCATGAAGATGAAAGGAATACGAAGGATGGTGATGTGCCTTTTAAGAAGTTACTGGAAAGGTAAATTATTTCAAATAAACTGTAGTGAGGTATTGAGGTGGAGCAGTGGATAGAGCACTGGGCTTGGAGTCAGGAAGACTTGAGTTCAAATCTAGCTTCAGCCACCTCCTAGCCTCATATTCCTTATCTGTAAAATGGAGATAATAATAGGTTTGTTGTTAGGTTCAAATAAAGTAATCTTTGTAAAGCAATTAGCACAGGGGCAGCTAGGCAGCGCAGTGACTAGATCACCAGCCCTGGAGTCAGGAGGACCTGAGTTCAAAATTGGGCCTCACACACTTGACACACTTACTAGCTGTGTGACCTTGGGCAAGTCACTTAATCCCAACTGCCCTCCAAAAAAAACAAAAAATAAATAAAATTTAAAAAAATTAAAAAAGTAAAGCAATTTTCACAGTGCTTTAATAGGGGCTTAATCATCCTTCTTTCCTTTATAAAAGCACTGATTGTGGGCAAGGAATAAGTTATGAAGGCTTTATGATGTCTTTTATTATGCTTTATTCATAAGTTTATAAGAAGTACATTTCCTCTAACAAATAGCTTTCAACGTATATGTAGGATTTCTTTACAAATAATTGATGGTGAAATTTTCATTTTTAGGTATTATGGGGATGTTTTGGCCTCAGTAAAAACTAAGCTTACTTCTTTCTTCATTAATGTCAATTCTTCTTTCCTAGATATGATGCACAGAAAGATAATCTAGAGATGCAATTACAAAGCAGCAAAATTAGAATTCTTTCTGATTTTCCTAGTGAAAAGGAAAGGAGCATCTGTTGTTTACAAGATAAATTGGCAGATCTACAGGTAAAGAGTTGTACTCAGTATCTTTTTTTTTCTTGTTTGTTAGGGAAAAGACACTACCACTGTCCATGATTATAGATTGGTAGCATTTCTTGTGACAGCACCTATTTGTTGTGGAATTGACTGATTTCTCTAAATATTGACCTGCATGATATTCTGCTTGGTTGTGGTCTACTTCTTATGTGACCCTACCTCACAAAGTGAGTTTCAGTCAGGGGCAGTATACCATAGGAATTTCAGGATAACAATTTATTGCTACTATTGGCACGGATAGATTATGACTTATTGGCAACATGTAGTTGTGTGTGAGAAGCAAGGTTAGAGAGATTAAGAAATACATGTTACATTAGATTGTAAGCTCCTTGAGGACAGGAATGGGCTTTGCTTTTCTTTGTCTCCCTAGCACTTTACACAGTGTCTGGAATATAGGGAGTGTTCAGTAAATGCTTGTTGACTTTGCTTGGAAAAGGAGCTGGCCAAATGTGTTTATTGGTTTTCTTGGATGTGCTTGTTTGTTACAAAGGGGCTGGGGTTCTTTTATGGGAAGGGGGAATTTAGTTCAGAAAGGAGCATTAGTGGTAGTGATGCTCCTCAGAAAAGAAGAAGAGAAGGCTTTAAACATACACAGAAGAGTCAGAAAGAAGTTTAGAGGGAACTGTCTGGAGACATTGGACAACTTTGAAATGAACATATTTATTATATACATTATTTTTCACAAAACAAACTATTCATAAGACAGATTTGCTATTTCATATATAGCCTTTCTTCTGTGTTTTTTTTTTGGCTTTTTTTATAAGGAGGTGTGCACTTTTGTTGGTGTTTGTCAAGTTCACAAAACAAAATTATTAAAAAATTGTAAACCACTATTTAAAAAGAGAAGAATAACAGGTAGCCAGTCATGTTGTAAGAGTGGAGGAGCCCTTATCCTATGCAATTTCTCATATGATACCCATGGAACAAAATAATGCTTCTGGAGGGGATAAATGAATAAGATCCCAGGGAAAGTTCCTTGCAGAGAAAATTGTGTGGACCCTCCGGAAAGGAGAGAGGAGAGAGAGATACATGGGGTGGGGTGTGTGGTGGGGAGGAGAGAATGACAATATAGTCATGGGTAAGCTCGTAAATGTTTAACAACTGGCTTTCCGAAAAGAAAAAAATATACACAACCCTCTATTAAGTTTAATCTGTAATGTTAACATTTTCTCCATTACTTTCTGAAATCTAGACAATTAAAAAATCAAGCCTTGATTTTGTAGTATTTGCTGATTTGCAAGGTATAGATGGGAACACTAAAAATGTAATAGTCCACTCTCATGAGCAAGTATGATCAGATTCTAGCACACCCTGAATATAGTTAGCATTTACAAACTAATTTCATTCACTTCCTATCTGGTTAATAGCAGTCTCAAGACAATCCAAGTTCCTTCTAGTTTAGACTACATAGACCTGCTTTTAAGGGGCAAAAGAAAAGAATGTATTGATGCGTATCCTAATATTTCTTTTAAATCATGTCCTTTGTGTTATATTCAAGGAAAAGGTGATTGTATACAGTTGGAAAGCCATTGTTCACTACCGTTGTTCGAATGAAGTAAGAGCAGAACTTATCCCATTTTGTTTTGAAATACATCTCACATGTAAACTGTCATTATTCACATGGAGTTTTGCTAACTTTGCCACTGTATCTAGTCAGTAAAATATGTAATTTTGGAATATGGAATTATAATTGTACCTTTATTTAAAAATACGTACTAAATCAGTGTTTTCATTCTATTTCAGGTTTTAAAAAATGAAACCGATTCTTGCTGGACAGAGTTTGAAATGACTTCACTGAAGTTAGAAAATATTGTTGGGGACCCAGAGAGATCTGTTCTTTCTCAAACAAGGGATAATTTAAAGAGACAAGAAGGAGAGTTTCAAGTGACTCTTAGCAACAGGCAAGACTCTAAGAGCAATAAATCTTCTGAACATATAATTTTGGATTATGATTGACTTATTTACAGCAGCATTTTAAAGCCTTTCTGAATTATCATAGCGTAAGGAGAGAAGCCATCTGACCAATATGTTTCTGTATTTTTTTTAAACCACAAGTATCTATATTGAACAGTAAATAATTTTTTTTTTAGCATTGTTCAAGAATGAATAGCAGTTAAAATTTCTCCCAGGATCCTTATTTTCTCTCTCTGTCCCTTAATTCAAGTCAATTAAAAATACATTAAGCATCTTACCCTATGCTTAGGCACTGATGGCACAGAGATAAAAACAAACCATTTTTTTGAGCCCTCAAGGACCTCACATTCTACTTGAGGTCTATAGTATAGTTATTGGTTTCCCATTACAATTTTTCTTACTGCAGTTTCAATATATTGTGGCTCAGCATAAGAAATTAAATGGGAATTTTGGAGAAATTTTGCAAAAGCCCCAGACACACAAAGGCCAGCAGATGGGTACAATGGTTATGTGATGGCGATGATTATGCAGTGAAATACAGTGTTATTATACCCATTTTACAGATAGAGAAACTGAGGCATGTCCAGAGTCACACAGCTAAGTAAATATGTGAGGTAGGATTGGAACTCAGATTTTCCTGAATCCAAGTCCATTGTTCCATTCATTGAGCTGCCCTCCTGTTACACTATATCTGGAAAGGAGTAATATGAATTAAACCATAGAGATAGGGTGGAAGCTCTTGAATGTCAAACTAAGCACTTTGAATATTACTTAGTAAGCAATAGGAAACAACTGATGGGGTTTAGAGCCATGATGAGGCAGATTATTTTGAAAATGGTTTGGAGAATATATTGGAAGGCGAAGGGAAGGAAGAAGCTGTGTTAAGAGGGGATTCCAGTAAAACAGGCTAAAAATAATGGGGGCTTGTGCTAGTGGGGTGACAGTGGGAACAAAGAAGAAGAGTGGAGATGGAACTGACAAGATCCGGTACCTGAGGGCCTGACCCCTTTTACTATCTAAATGAGGAAATTGGCCCACAAAGGTGAAATGGTCACACAGGTAGTGAGGAGCAGAGCTGGGACTAGAGGCCAAGCACTCAAAGTGCAGGTTCTCCTCCTTTAGAGAAGAAGGAAAAAGATAAAGAAAAACATCAAGGTTTGAGCAAGAGAGCTTAGATACAACTGATTGAAGAGGGATGTCAGAAGAAGGAGCAACTTAATTTAGTTCTTTGCATGTGGGTGGTAACTAAAGCCATAAGAGGAGGGAAGGAAAGAAGTAGACAGAGAGAGAGAGAGAGAGATAGAGAGAGAGACAGAGAGAGAGAGAAGAGAGACATACAGAGAGAGAGAGACAGAGACAAAGAGAGAGAGAGAGAGAAAGAGACAGAGAGAGACAGAGAGACAGAGAGAGAGACAGAGAGAGGGTTGGAGGGGAGGCATTAGAACTGAACTTTTGGGATTACCCACCTTAGTGGAATTGTGAAGAACAGAGGTTAGTGAAAGAGACAGAGAAACATTAATAATCTGCCATGTAGATAATTCTTAAAGTTTTGCAAAATATTTTATGCCGTATTTCATTGACGCCCTAGAATAACTTTCTGAGGTAGATAAACTACAAGTAATATCACCATTTCATAGATGAGAAAACCAAGGCTCAGATTGTTTGTGACTTAGCCAGGGTCATGGTCATGCAATGAGCGTCAGAAGTGGGATTTGAACTCAGTTCTCTTCTGACTCCCAAGCCCAGCACTCTTTCAAACATGCTGCAGGAGAATAAGGTAAATCACACAAACCGGAAAGAAGGAGAGTGGTCAATTCTAATTACTTACTGCATGACCTCGGACAAGTCGTTTAGCCTCTCTGCGTCTTAGTTTCATCTTTTGTAAAATGAGGGAATGATCTTACCTTAGAGGTGATCTCTAAGATACCTCCCAACTCTAAATCTAGGAGCCTGTGGACTGGATCAGAGGCTGCAGAAAAGTCAAAGAGAATGATGAGGACTGAAAACAGGAGCTCTTTGAATGTTACTACATCTGTAAGAATAAAATTAGCAGAACAGAAACCAAATTAAGAGGAAGTTAGTAGAAAGTGATAGATGAAAAATTTCAGCCGTAAAACACGAATAACTTAGGTGGTGGAACGGTGGAGAGGGGTGAGATGAGACCGTTGCTAGATAGGGTGGAAGGGAAAATGATGTTTTCCAGTTGGGGGATATACTTATTGGGTGATAGGAAGGAATCGAGGAAGAGGAAGACTGAATGTGAATGAGAGAAGGGGTGTGGCTGCTGGATCAAGGTCCTTGAAGAGTCTGAGTCATCTGTCATTGGGTGCTGGGGTGAAGTTAGGAGCTAAAGAGAAAATGGACAGTTTTGCAACAATGACTCTTGGTCATCATGATAGGATCAGGTTATACTCATTATAATCTACTTTAAATGACAGGAGAGTGTGAAATACTTTTTAGAAAGGTTTCTTGTTGATTTTCAGTCGTGTCAGATTCTCTCTGACCCCATTTAGGGTTTTCTTGGCAAAGACTGGTTTGCCATTTCTTTCTCTAGCTCACTTTACAGATGAGGAAACTGAGGCAACCAGGGGTACGTGACTTGACCATGGTCACACAGCTGTTAAGTTTCTGGGGCCATATTTGAACTCAGGAAGAGGATATTTCCTGACTCCGGGCCTAGCACTCTGTCCATTGTGCCACCTACCTGCCCCAGAAAGGTTTCTACCCCAAAGGTTAAAATAAAATAAAAAAACAAAACAACTCTTAAGTATTTAAAAGGATAAACCTGACATGTTAGAGAGCACAGACAGAAACAAGTGTCTTCCCTTTGCTTCTTATATTAAGTAAAGTAAATTTCCTCTGTCTCTTTTTAAAAAACTATTGTATATGGGTACAGTTGATGACTTTAGACTCTTACAGTGCCATAACAGTGCTTCAGCTATTGAAGATGAGTCTATCCAGAATTATTTATTGCTTGAGGATCAGGAATAGGCAAAGTTTTATTGTATAGTGGTCTCAATGTATGAGTATCTATGTTTTTGGTCAAATAGTAGACAGTAAGCTTCTTGAGGGCATGAACTTTGTCAGTTTGCCTTTATAAACGATTGCCTAGTAAGGAGCCCTTACACAAAATAGGCACTTGAGAGTTTGTGGAATTAAATTGAACTGAAATTGTTGCAGCATTATTTTCTAAGAGAAAGCTGGCTGCTGTGGTTCTGTCTTATTCCTGTGTTTACTTTTTACATAGGCTAAAATCCTTGGAAGCTGCTCTGAGGATTGTTTTGCCCAAAGAAAAGGAAGCTGTTCTCCTTGGCGACTCGGAACAACTCCTCCATGAAGTAGACATACAAGAATTTAATCTAGTTGGCATTAATGATGCTTACCAAAATCTCAAGGTAAAAAGGAAGACTTTTCTTCCCATATATTTATAAAAGAATGATCGCTTCTGAAAGATTCACAGACACATACTGTTTAAAACCAATAAATACAACTTGATTAATAATCCAGATATAAATTCTAATACCATGACAGAGAAGTCTACATTAATGTAGGCTTGGCACTTACATCTTCATGTCTTTTTTGTTGCAACTTTTGAGGTAGATCACGTGAGGCAGTGGTTCTCAACCTGTGGGTCATGACCCCTTTGGGGGGGTCCAACGACCCTTTCACAGGGGTTATAGGGGTCACCTAAGACCATCAGAAAACACATATTTCTGATGGTCTTAGCAACTGACACACTGCTCCTCTGTCCGTCTCCACGTGGGTCTGCCCACCTGCAGATATGCCCACATATGAGTATTAAAGGGAAGATTGAGAACCACGGACTCAAGATGATGTCTTTTGCTTTCTTAATGCGTTAACATTTTCACATAGTCTCATGATCATTCTTCTCTGCACTACCAGGAGCCTTTGACATTAATTCAGTGTTTCATAATATATCATGTTGGTTATCTTTTTGACTGTGAATTTCTTGAGAGCAGGGATTATATTTGGCCTTCTTTGTATCCCCGGTGTTCAGCACAGTGTCTGGTGAATACTTGCTGACTGACTAACATTAGTATCATAATATCATTGCTTTAGCAAAGCCATTTTTGCTTTTTATTACTTAACTTGTCTAAATTCTTCAAACTCTCATTTTATCTGAAATGGTGGGTCTTCTGTTTGGGGAGGAGGGAATGAGGGAGGAGAGAGAAGAGGAAGGAGGGGAAGGTGCTAGGCATGTAGTTAATGAAAATCACCAACATTTCTGTCATGGCTGCTATTATTATGTTTTTACTTTATTGATGTATTGGTTTGTTTTCCCTTGGGTGAGATTATTGAAGGGTATCACATGATTAAATTAGAACATTCCATTCTGTCTACGCTCTCACCTTTGTTTAAATTCCAGAGTATTTTTCAAGTTCAAATCTAGTCTCATAATTTTGCTTGTTCCTTACATACCATCTGTCTTTCTTTGCCTATGTTCTAAGGTATTCTTACCTTTATTTCAGGATATCCAGAGTAGCATAGCGAAACAAATTGAATTATGTAGTAACTTGGAACATCCAGGCACTGATGCATTAAATGAATTAAACCCAGTGGATCTTCATGCAACTCAGAACATTATGGCAAAATATAAAATGCAATTTGAAGAAATGAACCACAAAATGCAGAATATTGGAATAGCCCTCAAAGCTCTTGAGGACTTTTTGGACTCCCTGAGAAAAGCTAAACTTTCTATTCAGCCTAAAGCAGATTTTTTGACATCAGAGGTCCCTGTGGTACCCTGGACAATAGAAGATGTGATGAAAAAAATTCCACTAATGAAAAATGAGGCCAGATGTTTGGATCAACGTATGAGAATGCTTGACATGAGCTTAAAAATTGCTGAGCGGGGTGAAGATACTTGCTGTGAAAAACTCATTGAAGTTTTCTCAAAAATGATAGATGAGACCCGTGGCCATAATGAACCTGAGGATTTCACTGAACAAGACCAATTACTAGAGGTTTTTATTGCCAAAAATAATGAGATCCTTAAAAACATTAAATATATTCAGGACCAGATCAATAAAATTGGTCTCAAAGATCCATCAATTCCAGCAGTAAAACAGAGGTGAGTCGTTAACCATCTCTTAGAATCTGAAAACAATTTATGGTTTAGGAGAAAGAGTATGAGACTAGAATTAGAGCATGTGGGTTCAGTTCTCAGTTCTGACACTTTTGTATGTCTGTATGACTGTATGACTGGTCTCTGAACATCAGATTTTTCATCTGTCAAAAAATATATGTATGTATATATACATACGCGCACATACATATGCTATGTTTTAAAGTATGTTTGCTTTAAAATGCTGTTAGGTTCATTCACATAAATATATTTTCAGAGATATAATTATACTAAATTCTACTTATTCTCAAATAACTATTATTTTTGAAAAGTTTATTAATATGAATGACTCCATATGCAAATAGGACCAGAAGAGAGATTGTACATGAATCCACTATATGTAGCTTGTTTCCTTTTAATGTATATATGTAAATATACACATATGTACATGTGTATATTTATAGATGTATATATGTATGTATATTATCTATTTCCATATCAGATTTATTTTACTGGTGCCAAAACTGCCCTGCTTGTCCACATCACCTGCTGAGCTTTTTTCTATGAATTGTTGAATGTTTTATTGATGTTCATTTCTTTCCTTTCTTCTTTTCATTCCCTTACTCTCACTTCCCTGCCAGTATTCCTCCAACATCCAATTAAAAGCCTCCTTTATAACAAATATATGTAATCGAGTAAATCAAATTGGTGCTGTGCTGAAAATGTTTCTTTCTGCACCAATAGACCATCTCTTCTCCATGAAGAATTTGCGGTAATGCTTCAATATCAGTCTTCTGGAGACACGATTGGTTATTACATTGATCAGAGTTCTTAAGTCTTTCAGAATTTTTCATACAATGTCTGGTCATTGTAGAAATAGGTTTCCTAGTTCTGCTAGGTTTCTTTAAATTCATGCTTTTCATAATTTCTCATGCTGCAATAATATCCCATAAGAGTCATATGCCATATGTTTTTTAAAGCTATTCCACTATGGATGGGCAACCAATTTGTTTTCCAGTTTTTTGCTACAACAGGAAAAAAAAACGCTGCTGCATTAATTTTGTGCATAATGGTTCTTTTCCTATATCTTTGTTTTGCTTCATAGTGGTATCACTAGGTTAAAGGATATGCACAGCTTAGTGAATTTGGTTTTGTACTTTTCAAAATAGTTGAAGCGCTTCACAGCTGCACCACACCGTACCAGAGCGCCGGTTTTCCCAGCCCCTATGATAATTGCTGTTTTCCCTTTTTGTCATCTTTGCCAATTAGATAACTTTGAGGTAGAAGCTCAGAGTTGGTTTTTTTGTGTGTTTCTCTTACTATTATGGATCTGGAATAATTGATGAGGTCTTTCCAGCTAGAGCAGTGGTTCTCAACCTTCCTAATGCCACCACCCTTTAATACTCGTATGTGGGCATATCTACATGTGGGCGGGCCCGCCTGGAGATGGTGGAGGAGTGGTGTCTCAGTTCCTAAAACTATGGGAAATACGTGTTTTTCAATGGTCTTAGGCGACACCTGTGACCCCTGTGAAAGGGTCGTTCAACCCCCAAAGGGGTTGCGACCTATAGGTTGAGAACTACTGAGCTAGAGGGATATGAACTCTGATTTGAATCTAGTCATTTTTCCAACATATTTTTATTTTGTTTTGTTAAGTATCTCCCAATTACATGTAAAAATAATATTAACTTAAAATTTGAAGTTAAAAATTCTCTCCCTCCCAACCTGCCTCCTCCTTGAGAATTCGAAACTGGGCCCAAACATCCATTACTGGTGACTACTTCCCTATATGTCCTATCTTTCCGTGTTCATTTTTATACTAAATTTCATTTTTTAATAAACAAAAATCCATTTTCTCTCCTGCACACCTCTTCCCCCTCTCAAAGCAGTAGGGGAAAAACCCTACCTCATAAAAATATGCATAGCTAGGAAAATAAATTCCTTCACTGATCATGTTAAGTTTGTTGTCCTTTGGTTTATTAAACATTTTGCTGCTATGTTCAGTTGATTCTAGATTTTGTTTACCTAGTCTGTTCTATATTGATAAACTTTTCTATTTTAAAACCAGTCATAAATAGTTTAGATGATTTTGCTTTGTATATATAGTTTGAGATCTGTTATACTTAGGCCCCTTTTTCCATCAAAAAAAATTTCAATTGAGAGTCTTGACCTTTTGTTCCTTCAGAGGAATTCTATTATTATTTTAAATAGTTCTATATGATAATCCTTTGGTATTTGATATAACACTAATTCCATAAATTAATTTAGGTATTATAATTTTGTTATGTGAATTATGTATTATAATTTTTATTATAATGTCTGAATCATGGGCAAATAATTCCAATCCAGTTATTTAAATCTTTCATTCTTTCTGTAAAGAGTATTTTGTGATTGTAGTCATGTAATTTCTGCTTGTCTTGGACTCCTAGATATTACATACCTTCTACAGGAATTTTGGGGAGAATTTTTTTCCATCTATTTTTGCTGGGTTCTGTTGGTAATATGCAAAAAGGTTGGTGATTTGCATCAGTTTATTTTATACTCAATAGTTATTGAAATTATTAATTATTTCTATTAATTTTAGCTGAATATCTAGATGAGTTGGATAGAATACTGAACCTGGAGTCAGAAAGACCTGAGTTCAAATCCCACCTCAAGCACTTACCAATTATATGACCCTGAGCAAGGCACTTAACCTCTGCCTGCCTCAGTCTCCTCAACTGTAAAATGGGTTAATAATCTTGATTACCTTACAGGGTTGCTGTGAGGATTAAATGAGGTATTTGTACATCACAAACAGTGCCAGGTATATAGTAGGCACTACATAAATGCATGCTTTCCCCCTTTCCTAATCAGTAAAACATTTCTTTCATAACCAAGGATAAAATCATTAACTAAACTGGAGAAGGATCTGGATTACTATGCAGGGGAGATAAACCACCTCAGAAAAATGGCCAGTTCTCTTCCACAACCGAAAGATGGAAAAGGAGAAATCCCAAGTCAACAATGCCAAGAGATAACATGTTTATGGGAAGATGTGAAATCCTCTGTTGAAGAATGGTAAGGCCAGAGTACTCTTCCAAAACAAAAAGATAAATCCTCAACCCTATAAAATTATGTTTGAAAGTAGATTTTATTACAAAAATATCCCTAATGCAGGAAATTAGGTGACAGTGAATTTTATTGCAGAAATTCTTTGTGTAGAACCTGAGTCACCTGAAACTGGATTGTTTAATCTTTTGGAAATGACTGGATCTGGGTAGAATAATTGGGAGCATAACACCATAACACTATCTGGAATATGGAAATGTACTATTAATGAGATGATTCAAAAGTGCCTTCCTTTGTCAGCCCGCATGTCTTGGTACGGTTTAGCAAAATATAGTCCTTATACAAACCTTTGTCTTTGTTTAGTTAATAGCAAATTAATGCCCTGGGTAAAGCTATGGGTTGGCCATTTGGGGAGGGATTTTGTTTTGGACAGAAAATGTAATCAGTTATTTTCTAGTGTTTCTCCCTGAAGTTAATAGAAGATAAATGTTGTTAGCTATATGGTTGGTTTGGAGAAAATCTTAGTAGGATACTATTAAATAAATACAATTATAGTGATTTTTGGTTTAAGTTGGTAAAGCTTAATATTGTAAAACTATTTTAACAGGAGAATTTCTTCTTATTAAGTAGCTAATTAATAGTTGGCGTAGTGGAGAGAGTGCCATGGCCTGGAGTCAGGAAGACCTAAGTTTAAATCCAGCTTAAGATACTTACTGGCTGTGTGACCCTGGGCAGGTCATCTAACCCTATTTGCCATAGTTTCCTCATGTGTAAAAGGAGCTGGAGAAGAAAATAGCAAACCACTGCAGTATCTTTACCAAGAAAACCCCCATATGGGGTCATAAATATTTGGACATGACTGAAAACCAACTGAACAAAATTAGGGGTTGGACATTTGCAAAGGGAGAATTATAGCTTGTTAGTCAACACGTACCTAAGTATAAATGCTTCATTTTCATAGCCTTGAGCAGTGCCAAAGAGCAATGGATCTCCTGAAGCAATACCAGAATTGCAAAAGTGTTCTGACCTCTTTGATCCTCAAAGAAGAGAACGTGATCTCCCTGCAGGCTTCTTATATGGGCAAGGAAAATCTGAAGAGGAGAATAGCAAAGGTGAGCTCTCAAAGCATGACTGGTCCCTGTCATTTCTGCAGGGTGACAGGTGGTGGCTTTTTCTTCCTAAATTCCTCCTTGTTTTCTTTGCTCTCCTTTGCATTTTTACATAAAAATGTCAAGATTGAAAGCTGAATCAATGACAGGGAACGTTCACCTGTTGGTACATGCTAAAAAGAGTAGAGGGCACCTTAAGGATCTCAGGGACAAAATAGGTGCTGACTAAGTTCTTGTTAAATGAATGCAGGCGAATGGAATCATCTTAGGATCTTTGGCTCTGAGGATGTTATTA
>CM053598.1:208584558-208622688 GCA_028646575.1 Pseudocheirus occidentalis
AGTAGGTGCCAATAGAAAGGGGCATGGAAGATCTTCTGATTTCATTAACATTACAGTCACACAGCTAGTTTTTGTGTTAAGTGTCTGAGGCTGGAATTGAACTCAGGTCCTCCTGACTCCAGGGCCAGTGCTCTATTCACTTCCCCTTCAGCCACCATCTGTCTGTGCATATGTCTTCCATTCCAGGCATTTTATAAATGCATATTGAATTGAACTGAAAACCCCTTGACTTGACCCAGTTTTTCATTTGAGCCGCCATTTTCTTTCTTTCTTTTCCAGACTTCTTGACTCAATAGCATTTGCCCATTCCTTTACTTTCCCGTTACCCATTACTTAACCCGTTGCATTCTAGTTTCCATTCCCATCATGAGGGAACTGCTCTTTCAGAGATACTCAGGATCACCTGATCACCAGATCCAACCAACCTTTCTTATTCCTCATCCTCCATAATCTCCCATATCATTTGCCACAATTGACAACTTCTTGTTTATTGATATTTTGTTTTTTCTGGATTTCTGTGACACTGGATTCTTTTTGTTTTCCTATTTCTTTTCTTACTGTTGTTGGTACTGTTTTCTCCCTCTACCTTCCAAATTTGGGCATTCTTTTCCCTCTTCTCTTTCTATTCTTATCCAATTCATGTGGTACTCTGAAATCAACCATCAGCTGATATGTGAATGACTCCCCAATCTTTATTTTCAAAACTGATTCTTGACCTGAATTCCAGTCCTGGAATTCATCTCAAGATTCAAGTGGCACCTGAAACTCAGCATGTTCCAGACACTATCACCATCCTTTTCACTTGAGGAACAAGATAGGGTAGTGCTAGACTGGGTATGACTCAGAAAGAGTTTGATTAAAGAAAGTCCTAATTATTCAAGAAAATCTCTGTTAGCATCAGACTTCAGAGGCAATATTGGTTGAATTATTTGTCAGGGTTTTTTTGAGACAAAATAATATAATAGCATAACTATGGTATGATTCACATGTTTATTGTCATGTATACCATAATTATTAACAATGAATTTGAGATTATAAACTAACATACAACATATACAAACTTTATCATTTGTGTGTGTGTGTGTGTGTGTGTGTGCGCGCGCATATATGAACAGCATTGTGGCACAGTGAATCAAGTGGTGACCTGAATCAGGAAGATCTGAGTTCAAATGTCGCCTTGAACACGTACTGACTTTGTGGCTGCTCAAGTCACCTAATCTCTCATGAACCTCAAGCAACTTTCTAAGCTGTAAATTGAGGAACACTGGCTAATCTGCAAGTTCAGAAAGAAGTTCCATGCTGGAAATTCCCTACATCAGTGATATCGTATGTCCAGACAGAGTGAATGTGCCCCGCACTTTTTTGCCTCTGTATATTTGTCTGTGTCATGCTTTGACCTTTAAATGTCTCTCTTTACCCTGCCTGTTGAAATCCTAACCATCCATCTAGATTTATCTCAAATATAACTTCTCCCTCAAAGTCTTCTTGGGTCCCCTCCTTGCTCTCTTTCAAAAGTTATTTTATATTCTTCCAAAGCCTCTAAACATTTTGTTCATGCCTTTCTCAGCACCTGTTACATTCTTTACTTTACTGGGGATGGGAGAAAGGCACCCGGATGCCACACTGGAGCGAGACTGTATAGAACAGGCATCTCCCAGGAAACACTGTGGCTTGGGTGAAATGATCTGGGAGAGATACCAATCTTAAACCCTAGTGAAGTTTCCTCTCTGCTTTCTTTGCTTCTTGCAGAGCAGATCTCAGTGGGTTCCCAGCGTGCACCTCCTCCCTAACCTTTTCCCCCATTCAATGAGGGTGTATGGGAGGATGAGAGAGAGGGAGATCAGGTTCTTCCTGATTAGCTGCTTCTTAACTTCTTTACAGTTTTGCACCAACTTTTTAAGAGCTGCTTTACTGTTTTCATAAATCAGATGCCTATTAAAAGTGAATCCTTTGAGTTTGGTTCTGGTTAGTTTTGAGCAGAAGGTTTCCTAGGTTCTGGGTGAGGGATTCAGAGTAAAAATGAGACATGTTCTATTTTGGAAATTGTAGAGCAGATTCTATATTGTACTCCTAGATCTATATTGACCTTCAGGCCAACATCCAGGGTATGTCCATCTCAAGATTCTAGTGGTACCTGAAACTCAGCATGTTCCAGACACTATCACCATCCCTTTCACTTGAGGAAGAGAGATATCACATATGTGATCTCTGGCCCATGGAAGTGGGGAGTTTACTGGCTAGAAGAACTCTGTTGAGTGTGGCAACTCTGAAGTCCTTGGGAAAGCTAACAAACCCACACTGGATATCGCCTGATGAAGTCATTTACCTGGTGACTTATGGTAACTGGATGGCATAGTGGAAAGAGTAATGGAGCTAGAGTGAGGAAGACCTGAGTTCAAGTCTGATCTCAGACACTTACTAGCTGTGTGATCCTGGGCAGATCACTTTAACCTCTTTCAGACTTAGTGTTCTCATCTGCAAAATGGGAATAACAACAGCACCTACCTCACAGGATTATTGTGAGGATCAAGGGAGAAAACGAGTTAAGAACTTTGCAGACTCCAAAGCACTATATAAGTGCTATTATTACTATTGTTCGTAAGGGTAATATGATTTAATAGCCAAATTATTTAGCATACTCTCTACCTGGTTAATGAATTTACATTTACTTTTATGTAGGCTGTTGATGCTTCCAAGTGTGTCTGTTTCATATATATCCATAATATGCTTTTATTTATTTATTGTTTTTGGGTTTTTTTTGGAGGGGCAATTGGGGTTATTTATTTATTTATTTATTTATTGGGGGTTTTTTGGAGGGGCATTTGGGGTTAAGTGACTTGCCCAAGGTCACATGGCTAGTAAGCAGAACATGCTTTTAAAAAATTCTCCTCTATCAACTTTTACGTTTACATATATTACTTCACTATCACATAAAATATTTTAGCGTTGTTAGCAAACATTGTCATTTTCTTCTTATTCAAAGATGTGGATTGGAGTCATTATGAGAATCTGCATTGTTTGCTACTTCATTGGGTCATTGGAAAAAAAATAAAAAAATTCAGATTTGCATCATTGGTGTTTTATGCTTCTAATTCACTAAGATCAGTTCTACCAGTAGCAAATAGAGAAAATAGGGAAGCACTGGGGTTTGGACTTGCTCTCTCGCAGGGTCATTGCAGAATGGTTGGTGGTTCAGGGCAGCTTCCAGTCCTGTTCTGTCTCCCTCCAGTCGGTTCTCAGGTTGCCGGTCAGCATTACTTCCTGAATGCCTTTGCTCTGGTTCTTAGCCAGATCTCTACCACAATCACTAGATTTGTCAGGTTCTACTCAGCTTATCTGTTACGTTATTCAACTTGGCTGGAACCACAACAGTTTTGTGGTCATGGCAGGTACCATAAGCAGCAGGTGGCTGAGGGTCACCTGCTCAAATGAGGGCTTCCAGTCTTAAAATACTCTCTGCTTCTGGCCATACGGAGAGAACAGAATGCAATAATGGACTGAAAGTTACTTCAAGGGCAAAGAGAAAAGGGACCTTAAGGATGCTGGGAAATATTGAATTGTAGCAGTGTGCTGGAGCTACTAGCTCTTACCAATTCTTTGGTAAATTTCCAGTGTGAGCACTGATACCTGGGCGACAAATCAAGGGCTTGATATATTGTTTTGTTTAGATTTCAGACACTAATAGAAAAATGTTAACCGTGCAGTTTAACAATGTTAAACTTAAAAGTGTGTCATGGGTATTTTTTTCCCCCTGGGAGAGTCAGTTGTTAAACATTTACCAGCATACCCCTGGCAATGCCTCCATAGATTTCCTGCCTTTCCTGTGGTCTTCCTGATTTCTTTTCCCCAGTCAGCTTCTGGGAGGCATTATAAACACCTGTAATAGTCATATGTCTTTTAAGAATAAACATAGGACTTGAAAGAGCCAGGTTTTCAAAAGGTTACCAACTACTTTTTTCTCCCCCACAGGTTGTTTGAATTTACACTGAAGGTTGATAGACCTCATGTTTATAATGTTCAACATATTTCTAAAGGATTTCCCTCCCTTTAACTGGAGCCCTTAAGTGTAAATAATAAACTAGTTCTTGAAATATATTGCTATTAACTTTGAATTGCTCAGAAGGTCCTCACAAAAGAAGCCTTCTCCATCTATTTTCTCATTTAAACCTCATAAACCTATGAAATACATACTATAGGCATTATTATGTCCAAATCCCAGGTGGGGGAATTGGTACAGAGAATTAAGGGACTTGCCTTTGGTTCCACAGCTAGTAAATGTCAGAGATAGAATTTAAACCCTCATCTTCCTGAGTGAGTCAAACACTACACATTTCGCCTTCTGGCTTACAGTTTTAAGTTAAATCTCCTTTATATCTACCTTTTTTTTGTTTATTTAATGAGGATGTTACAAATTCCATCATTAAATCAACACTTCATTTTTAGAATAAGTTTTATTGATGTCTTTTTTTTTACATCATCCCAATTTCCTTCAGCATAATTTCTCCTGTATAAGATGCTTTTAGTTTAAAACTGAAAAAAATATCCATATGATCTGGCAGTTCTTGTATGTACTTGAATTCCAAAAGTAGCAAAAGGCAGAAGTAGCATGGTGCAGTGGGAACACGGCTGGATTTGGAGTCAAAAGACATCACTTGAACTAAGATCTCAGATGTTTACTTTCAGTGCTTTGGGTTTCAGGGGCGTGTTTGCAAATGTTCAGCAACCAGTTCTCTGAAAAGCAAACGTACGCTCACTTTCTCTTTAAGTATGATCTGAATTATTAACATTTTCTTCATCACTTTCTTCAGTTTAAACAATTAACAAAACAAATCAAGCTTTGATATTTAGCATCATCTGAGTTCTGAGGTGCAAATGTTCACACTGATGATTTAATAATTGACTTTAACAGAATTTTTTTAACCGTCAGAAGATTAGAGCTGGTTCCAGTATGCTGCTGCCCCTTATCTATGAAATAAGGGAGTTGGACAGGATGGTGTCTAAGATAATTTCTAACACCAAATCCTGTGATTCTTTGGTATATGAAAACTATTTAGTTCAAGTATTTGGAACAATAGTAATCCCCTGTCTTTATCAAATACGTCTCTTTCTACCAAACACACCCAATTCCTAGCATTTTATAGAATAAC
The DNA here is from genome assembly GCA_028646575.1 of Pseudocheirus occidentalis. Classification (NCBI taxonomy): domain Eukaryota; kingdom Metazoa; phylum Chordata; class Mammalia; order Diprotodontia; family Pseudocheiridae; genus Pseudocheirus; species Pseudocheirus occidentalis. The sequence goes on from CM053598.1 coordinate 208,589,706, forward strand.
TAACATTTTAAAAGCACTTTGCATATATTAGCTTATTTGATCCTTAATAATAACCCTCTTAGATATGTGTTATCATTTCTTCTGTTTTACAGAACAGAACACTGAGATTGAGAGAGATTAAGAAACGTGCCTACTATCCCACAGCTAGTGTCTGAGGCAAGTTTCAAACTAATTTTTTCCTGATTTCAAAACCATTATTTCTTGCCATTACAGTGTACTGCATATGGATATTCATTGATTGAATATTACAAATCACATTATTGTAGTCTCAGAAAAATTAAGCAAAATCCTTTGGGCAGCAAGTTTTTAAAAAATTAATAATTATTGGAAATATTTCTACAAGCGTGCTTTCCTATATTCTCAAATTAATGAGCATAATTGAACCTCTTCTTGCTTGCCCAAAGTACAAGTGATATAATTATAGAATCACAGAATTTTAGAGTTGGAGGAACCTCAGTGGACATCTAGTCTAATCCTTATCCATAAGGAGTCCAAAAAACCTGATCTATAATTCTGGTTTTACCACTTAGTAGTGATGTGGCCTTGGGCAAGTCATTTGCTTTTTGAGTTCTTCTTTGTTGTTATTGTTTCACAACTTTAACAAGATCTGGAGCAGTCCTACAGAGATGCTTGGAATGGTCCCTAGTCTTCTTTAAAAGAATTATTAGGAAAAAAACCATAAAGACATCTAGAAGTGACTTGCGCAAGTACCACAAACTTTTTGTTACAATGTGTTGCTAGGACAAGTTCATTGTTTGCACTTAGGGGCCCTGGCTAAGGGATAGAAACCCTTCTTCTGAAGGGCTGGGTGGATTGTAAATAGCAGTGATGCTATAGAAAAGTAGGGAAATTGACAAGGAAGGGCTCTCAATGAATGAAGCTATAATTGCTTAAAAACTGTTTTAATCATCATATTAAAGACCTGTTTGAAAACATCAAAATAGAATATCTCCTGGCTTTTTTTGGTCATCTCCTCTAATTTGCTTTGAGTACATAAGATGTGACCTTTATTTCCATGAACCGTATTTTTCCCCCTAATATTTTTAGATTCTGAAGGGCTTGTTAGCCACAGAAAGCCCATATAACTCACAAAATGTTGCGTTCAATTTTTTTTCTAGAAATTTCTGTGAATCTCAGAAACTTTGAGGCATTAGGTCAGTCTTTATGTATTATCACCTTCATAATGAAGATTTAAGAGTTCTTATAACAAAAAGATAGAGAAACTGACATGAAAATGCATACTTCCTGTATCCCAGGTCTATTTTTCTTACATTGTCAAGCTTGAAAAATAGATGTATTTCAATCATAACCCCAAATGATATTTTCTCTGTAAAAACACAAATACAGGAGGTTTCCCAGATTTCAAAAAATTACAAGTCTATCAAATCATATTGTATAAGCTAACCACATTTGTTTCAAAGAAGTTCATGCTATAAACTTATACTGTATTTTCCCTGGATTCTGTTAAATGTAACAATGCAGATTAACCCTTTTGATCTTGAAATCAGCAAAAGCTTTCTATACTCAGTTTTAAACAATAGGATATGTTAACTGCAAGATCTATAGTAATTCAAACTCTGCAGTTTATAGCAACTTGGTGTATTGTGGTGAACGTTCATTTCAAATAGAGAAGTAAAACTGTCAGAGCCTCATTTACCATGAGTAAATAGAGGGAACCATTATTTCTATATAAGGAAGCGGCCCCATTATTCTTCAGTTTTAGAATGACATTTCTCAAAGGACAGGCGGAGCACAAGTAATTAGGATAGTCCTTTGGGGATTTTAGGTGATTAGAGTACCCCTGTGACTAATGTTAAGTCCCTGGCTCAATATTCCACTCCTCCATCTGCCTTCCTCTTTCTACTGCCCAGTTAGTCTCTCTAGTCATAGTTTTGGGAAACCTCACAAAATTTTCAATTGCTATGCTCTATTAGTTTTATATAGACCTTATATGGTTGCCAAAGTGTGGAGAGGTAAACTCATTTCTTTCCCTGCATTCGAACACCAGAAACAATTATTGTGGAGAAATAGCAAGTCATCAAAGAAAGCCTGATCACCTATAATTAGATTCACATGTCTTCTGCTGCATGGCTTTTAGATACATAATTCTACTGAAGGTGAGATCTGAATGTTAAACATTCCACTTCCAGTTGCTTTCAGCCATTTACAGTCTATTCTTAATTTTGATATCTTTCTCAATAAGAATTGTTTTTCAATGATCTGTGTTCTAGTAAAGTTCCATTGGTTAGAGGTTTCATTGGTTGGGGTAAGTTCAATTTGTTGGAGCAAAAACTTCCTTTGCTTATTGCTTTAAAATTGCAGACATGTAATTTTAAAACCTAATTGTTTTCTTGCTGTAAAGAAGTTCATATTTGTGTCTTGTCATTTACATAGAAAAATGAATTCTATCATCAGGAAAACTAACATATAAGCCCCCTCTGAGAAAAGTTTCTTGATCTTGTGCGAAATTATATAAGTAGGTTTTTCTGTACAATTCTTAATTTCTTATGAAGAAGCTGAAGCACAAATAAAATGAAGACCTTCCCCCTAGTTTGTTTCTTTACATTGTTTTAAGGAACTTAGAACAAAAGGCTGGTGTTAGGATCCTTGTCCAGGGCCCACTATTAATGACACACTGGCTGGTTTTGGTGTGCTGACTATGTGTAGTCTCTGCTACTGAGGCTCGTAGATTGCTTGGGTTTGGCAGTTCCAAGCCGTAACAGGTCTAAAGATGATTAAATGTCCCCACTAAGTTTGGTACCAATATAGTGAGTTCCTGGCATGGAGGGGGGCACTAGACTTCCTAAGGAAGGCAAATTGGCCCAGGTCATAATTGGAGCAGGTCAAAGTTTCCATGCTAATCAGCAAGCAGTGGAATCGAATCATAAATACAGTGGTGGCTGCCCTTCCAGCCTTGGACACCATAGGCACACTTAGTTTAGAAAGAAAGAAAGAATTCACCCCCATCCCCCCCAACAGTATACTTTTTTCTTAAAGTGAAATTTCAGTGACTGGTGACCTTTTATAATAGTATTTGATATCAAGGAATATTAATTAGTATATTAATGCTTAATTCCAACTCTGATGTTACTAAACATAAAGATGTATCATTTAAATGTTCAATTTAAATACCAGTGACAGCAAAACAAAATACCCCCACTGAATTGAAGATGTGCTCTTGTTAGTAGTTTGGATTTTTAACATTTTCTTCAAAAAAATAAGTGAAAATAAAGTAAATAAAGCTTTAAAAAAGCCTCATTTTTCCTGCTTAATTCTGTTCAATAGGCATTTCTTACCAAACATTGTGTTACCAGATATGGTCCCAGGCATTGTGTTAAGCGTCATTAATACAGAGACAAAAAAGCAAACAACCCACCAGTCCCTAAGCTTAGAGGGTCCCAATCCTTAGAGCTTACATTCTCTTATATTATGTACCCACTACCACCTAACAGCTTGCATAAAATGTTCTTTAGAATTTTAATTACCCCTGAGCACATCTAATAATGAAACCTAACTTTTTTCTTTGTTTTGGTCTACGATTTCATTGGTATAGGGAACTCCCATTGAGAAAACTGTTCCCTCTACCAATCAATGCAGGTCACCACTTGGTCTGCAATTTAGGGCATTGCCCCAGAGTATTGAGAGATTAAATGATTTGCCCATTGTCACAGTCCCATATGTGTCAGAAGTGAGATTTGAACCTGGGTCTATCCTCACTACAACCCTAACACTCTATTCATTACACCACACTGCTGTTCTAACTTTTAGAGACATTCTTACCAAATTCTGTGGGTGCAATGTTATTATTATTCATAATATTTATAATGTTAATTATAATTATCATTACACATAACGTTTCCCATTTATTATTAAAAATGGCCAGTTAGACATTTCAGTAGTTTTAGTATCTTAAGAAGTGTTTTAATTCCTGCCTCCTGAATAATAAATACTGACTTCGCGTATATGAAGTTATGCCCCAGAACTGATCGGATGGGGCAGGGTGGGGAGGAGTCGATTATTTGACACTAATTTAAAGATGAAATTAGTCCTGGAGGGAAAAGAACATGCAAAATATAGAAAAGAAGACCTTGGGAAGAGGAGCAAAGAGACCCAGGAGAACTGTTTTGTTTGAAACATTCTTTGTTACTTTCACTTCCCAAGCTCTCCAGGTTCTGCTTCTTTTGTTTCCAATGCTTTGTAACAGCCACTGAGCAAGAAACGAATTCAATGAGATACAGTGTTTTTAAAGAAAATCCTTGAAGTGGAAACAGAACCAAAGTAGCCAAAGATATTATCAGCTGATGTCAACATCACTTCCCCTGGACAACCTACTTGAATCTTTCTAATACTGGGGTTTCCTTCTCATGACAAACCATTTCAGAATCCACATTCTGGTTCTTTTGGGAATTCTGCCAGCAGTTCCATGGAACACGAATATAGTCATAGGGCGAAAACTGGATTATTATTATTATAAAAAGAAGGCGTAGCCGCTTTCCCCCTATAAACTAAGGAAACACCTTAAGAAGAAAAAAAAAAACCTGTTCCTTCAAGACAGGAGGTTTTTCTCTTGCTTATTTGGTAGTACATGTTTTTAGTAGACCTTCTGAACTGTGAGATAACTAACGTATTCCCCTCTTTTGCTTTCAGCTTGCTTCTTTAACTGAGAGGGTATGATATAATCTCCATAGCATTAAAGAATGGCATCTGGGTCTGAGTCTCCTACCAAAGATGAACAGCTTTCTTCGGGCATCGATGATCTCCACTTTTCACTACAAGGTAAATTAAATGGGTATTTGATGGATCCATTCGGGTTTTAGCCAATGGACCCTAGGAAACCATACTATTTTCTATTTGGAAATTTTGTAGCTACCACGTTGATTACTGTCTCTACGTGCAGATATTATTTGTCCTTATGTAAAAACTTTTCTAAAAAATGTATTTTATGTTTTGCATGAGGAAATGGGGAATGGATAAAAGAAGTTAAAAATCAAAGTACATTACATATAATTGGTTATTTTTTCTAACTGAAAGAAGAAACATTTGTTTCTATAGTTTACTTGCCTTTTTTAAAAAATTATTTTTCTACCTTTTTCACATTGTTTTATATGCCCCTCTGTTTATAAATTACATTTGAGTCAGGAATTTCATAGCAACTCAGACTTATCCTATAAGAATAACTTGGGCACTTTTAAATCATTTGAGATTTATACAAAACAGATTTATAGAGATTTGGTTTGTCTTTGACTGTAACTTGGCAATGTTCGCAACTTTTGTGTGGTTCTTAGAGCTCGAGAGCTGCAGTCACTCTGTCTTTGTTTTGCTTCTCTGTTAGCTACCTGTTTAACCCAGTAGCTCTTTGACATGAGGGTCACACAGAAAAGTTGAACTGTCAGGGTAAAGCAGATCTTAGTGTTGGGAGACAAAACAGTGTCTAGTACAGAAGAAATGAGTTTTATAGCATTTTCTTAGGACTCCCACCCTGTAGTTTGGAAGTTCTTAGCCTGGGGTCTATGAACTTGTTTCAAAAAAAAATGGGACCATTTTATTTCAATATAAATTGTTTACTTTCTAAACGTACAGATTTTATTTGATGTATTTGAAGACATTATTCCAGCAGTTCTCAACCTGTGGGTGACAACCCCTTTGGGCTTGCCTAAGACCATCGGCAAACACGTATTTCCCATGGTCTTAGGAACCGATATACCGCCCTTCTTTCAGTCTCCAGGTGGGTTTGCCTACGTGCAGATATGCCCACATACAAGTATTAAAGGGTCGCAGCATTAGGAAGGTTGAGAACCACTGCATTATTCTAAGAAGGGGCAGCCAGGTGGCACACTGGATAGAGCTTCAGGCCAGGGATCAGGAAGATTTGAGTTCAAATTTGGCCTCACACACTTACTACCTGTATGATCCTGGACAAGTCACTTAACCCTGTTTTCCTCATCTGTGAAAATGAGTTGGAGAAGGAAACGGAAAATCATTCCAGAATTTTTGCCAAGAAAACCTCAAATGGGGTCAAAAGAGTTGGAGACAACTGAAACCAATCTATGTACTATTCTAAGAATTCCATAAGCTTTACTAGATTTCCAAAGGGGTTCATGACACCAAAAAGGTTAGAGAACCTTTGTTCTATTGTGTGTGTGTGTGAAGGTGAAGTTTGCACACACTGGTTTATCTTTAAAAATTGATGATCAATACCCACAGTACCCAACAAGCTCGTAGCATATGGATAATAAGTTTAAAAATATGGTTTCCAAATGATTGGTGGTGAGAATGAAGAAAATGGGTGTCTTTCTAACATTTTAAAACTCTAATTAGATAATCTTTTGATTAACCCAGATCTTTACCTTGAGGTAGAAAGATCGACTAAGTCTTGACTTGAGCTATTTTGATGATATAAAACTCTGGTGCCCTACACAGGAGATTTTAAAATGACTATTTGCATAGAGCAATACAGTATACGGGCAGCTGAAATGTGTGGTTAGAGATTAATTTTTTTTAAAAGAAATAATTTTGCAATAAATCAATGCACATAGGGATATATTTAGAAACAGAAGCCGGCTTTTATCTTAACTGAAAGATAGTGGAACTGAAGAAAGTGATTATCCTTCTCTTTGATCATCTCTAATTATATCTACTTCTTGGATTTCAATGCAATGTGGGACAGTAACCATGGAACAGCATATATTAAACTGAGTGAAGATTTGCAATTTATTTTCTCATCCCAAAGCTTTTCCAATGAATGTTTTAGGAATATTTTCTACAATTCTTCTTGATAGGACTGAAGGTCTTGGTTGATGAGGTGGCTGGATCTATTTTTCAGGTTGCCATTTTGGTAATCAACCCTACACTAGGTGAATGAAACTTTTTTCTTTTTTTAGTTTTTTGGAGGGCAATTGGGGTTGAGTGATTTGCCCAAGGTCACATGGCTAGTTTTTGTGTTAAGTGTCTGGGGCTGGATTTGAACTCAGGTCTTCCTGACTCCAGGGCCAGTGCTCTATTCACTGCACCACCTAGCCGCCCCAGAGAATAAAACTCTTTTTAATAAAAGTGTACTTACATATAAGAAATTGCAGATCTATTTCAGCATTTGAATAATTACTTATTAAGCCGAGTAAAATGATTTTTTAAAAATTTGCAGCTGCTTACTTTTCCTTTAAACCTTGTTTAAAAAAAATACAATTTAGTACTGGTCAAGAGGTCACGTATAGTAAACATGGCCAAATTGTATCAATAGATGGGAAGATTAGCATTAGTTCACAGAACAAGATTTATAGATTTCACTTTATGCTTAGTGAATGGTTTAGAGCTTCTTTTCTTTATGTGTCCACATGATAAGTATAATCAAATTTGTATTTGGTGGGAAGAAACCGTAGAAAAGAGCAGATAATCTTTTTTCCCCCAAAGTCATAAACTTGTTTATTTCACCTCGCTCCCAAAACACATAGGTTTTTTTTTAAATTAGGGTTTCATTTTTTTAATCAATAGAAATTTATTTTCTTTCCATCCTATCTTACCATCCCATTGAGGAGAAAAGAACAAATTCCTCATGCCAAATTAATAAGCACAGTGAAGCAAAACAAATTCCCTTCTTGGTTGTGGAAAAACCCAAACCCAAACCCAAATCCTCATTCTGTACCCCAAATCCATCACGTCTTTGTTAGATGGTGGATAGCAGGCTTTTTCATCAGCCCTCTGGCGTTATGAATGGTCATTCTATTGATCAGTTCTTACAGCTTTCAAGGCTGTTTGTGTTATGGTAGAAACTGTTCTCTGGTTCTGCTCGTTTCATTCTGCTTTAATTTCAAAAAGTCCTCACAATTGCTTTGTTTTTCTAGTTAGCCTTTCTTCACTCTTCATCTCAATATATGCAAGTCGTTCTGTGATTCTTTGAAATTATCTGTTTCTTCATTTCTTATAGCCCAATAGTATTCCACCATATTCATATACCACAATTCGTTCGGTCATCGTTCAGCCAGTTGACAGGTGTCCCCTTAGTTTCCTGTTTTTTGTCACCACAAAAAGAACCGCTATTTTTGTATATATAGGACCATTTCCTCCTTGTTTCATCTCTTTTGGGTACAGGTTTAGCACTAACATAACTGGGTCAAAGGGCATTCACTGGCTAGTAAGTTTTGCGTGTAATTCCAATTGCTTTCCATACTGGTTGTTTGCATTCATTGGTCCACCAACAGTGAATCATATTAGGTAGTTCTTTTTTCCCTGACCTTGTAAGTGTTGTTGTCCCTCAAGCATATGCCCTTAGTCCTTTTCCTATGGGAAAGACCTCAGTTTCTCATTGCATCCAGGGCCATCTCTAGTCATCCTAATCTATATCCTGTCCCTGGGCCCAAATGATTCCAGAGGCTGATCATTTTGCACAGCTGGAGCTGACTTAAAATCCAATTCACTTGCAAGTCATCACCTTCTCAATGTCATTGGTCCCCTTCAAGAATGAAGGACAAGCAGCACTGCCAAGTTATTTATTAATAAATTTATAGAGCACCTACTGTGTCCAGGATAGTATATACTAGGTGATGGTAGAGTTAAGAAACTGAAGATAAAAGTTTAGATAGTCCGTGTCATCTTGGAGAATTTAAGTACAAAATAATATAAGGCAAGTGCAGAGAAGAGGTGCAAAGTCCTAGGTAGAGTCTGAGGGGGAAGAGCCATTACTGACTAGAGTTTATGACAGGTCTTCTTACCTGGAGTCCATGGACTTTTTTTTTTTAACTTTGAAACCATGTCCATTTTTAATTTCTTTTGTAGACATCTGTATTTTGTTTTATATACTTGAAAGCAGTATTCTGAGAAAGGGTCTGTAGTCTTTATCAGAATGTCAGAGGTATCTAATGCATACCCAAATATTAAGAATCTCTGATTAAAGAGGCTACTTGGAGGAGGTGACACTTGAGTGGTAATGTAAAGCAGAGATGTCAAACATGCAGACTACAGACCTTCTTCAATACTCCCAAAGGTGGGCAGAACCAAATTAAAATATAACTTGGAAATATTTGATAAAAGAAATCAAAATACAATAAAAGCTAGCTAATGTTGCATTTAAAAATTAAATCACTATGCTGCAGCCTGCAGGAATTCTTATGTATTGATTAATGACCCCTATTTTTAGTTGACACGTAGCATATAGTCTGCAGTATTTATTCCAGAAAGGTATGGATGACCTAACAACATATTCCTTTGAGTGTAGAATGAAAGCTTGACCATAAAAATGAATTATTTCCCCCAGAATTATAGAGTTTTAGAATTGCAAAGAACCTTTGAGGGCATATGTCACAAGCCATACCCAAAGTATACCCAAGAAGTGGTCGGTACACCTGACCATGCTGAGGAGTCTTAGTGGACTCCAAGCTCCATATGAATTAGCAGTATAATGTGACACCTATAAAAGCTTAATGTGATCTTAGTTGCATTAAGAGAGGTATTGCTTTTAGGAATAAGGAAGTTTGTAAATTTTCTTCTCTGGTCAGACCAGTCGGTCAGTCAATAAACATTTATTAAGCACCACTGTGTGTCAGACTTGTTTTTCACCAGCTACACTGCTCTTGGACTTCTTAACACTTTTTCCATCCTGTCTTCCTGTCACATGAAACTTGTCATTGGGAAATCCCATTATCTTGCAAGATTGAATCAACCCTGATATTCATATCTCATCAGTATCAAAGTTACAAAAAAAAAGTCCATGGACTCCAGTTAAGAAGACCTGTCTTGAACTCCAGTCAGTAATGGCTCTTCCCCCTCAGACTTTACCAAGGACTTTGCACCTCTTCTCTGCACTTGCCTTATATTATTTTGTACTTAAAATCTCCAAGATGACACAGACTATCTAAACTTTTATCTTCATGGAAAACACATATTTCCAATGGTCTTAGGAACCACAACACTGCTCCTCTATCCATCTCCAGGCAGGTCTGCCCACATGCAGGTACACCCACACGTGAGTATTAAAGGGTCTCGGCATTAGGAAAGTTGAGAACCACTGGCCTATAACATATCCTTTGCTGAAAGACCCCCAGTTAGGGAGAACTCAACATTTTTCTAAGGAATCCATCACACTTTTGGATGGTTCTAATTGTTAGAAGGTTTTGTTGATATTCAACCTAAATTTACCTCTTTATAACTTCTGTCTATTATTCCTGGCTTTGCCTCATTCAGGCAAATAGAATAAATCTAACCTCTCTCTTCCACACAATAGCTCTTCAATCAAGTGAACACAGCCATCTTAGAGTTGTCTTTCCTCCACGCTAAACTTCCCCATTCTATCCTCATATAACACAGGTCTAATGCCCTTCACCATTGTCTGAGGGTCCCATCAAAGGAGCATATGGTGAATACTGATGAGATATGAATATCAGGGTTGATTCAGTCTTGCAAGATAATGGGATTTCCTAATGACAAGTTTCATGTGGCAGGAAGACAGGATGGAAAAAGTGTTAAGAAGTCCAAAAGCAGTGTAGCTGGTGAAAAATCAGCCTGACACATAGTGGCGCTTAATAAATGTTTATTGACTGACTGACTGGTCTGACTAGAGAAGAAAATTTACAAACTTCCTTATTCCTAAAAGCAATAACTCTCTTAATGCGACTAAGATCACGTTAGCTTTTATAGCTGTCACATCACACTGCTAAGTCACATGGAGCTTGCAGTCCACTAAGACTCCTCAGTATTTTTCAGACATACCATTCCCTAAGTATCTCCTCCATCTTCTACTGGGGATATTGAATTTTTGAACCCATATGTAAGACTTTACATTTATTCCAATTATTTGATTTTATTAGATTCACCCCAGTGTTCTGCTCTGTTGGTTTTTCTGAATCCTGACTTGTCAGAGTGTTAACTTTTGTTCTCAACTTTGTGTCATCTGCACATGGACAGCTTGCTCTCTATGCCTTTATCCCAGTCATTGACATTTAATATTGCAGTAAATATCATGGAACCTAGTACAGACCCCTGAGGTACTCCACTGGAGACATACTGCCAAGTTGTCATTGAACCTTTAACAGCTATTCCCTGATTGGGACCATTCAACCAGGTTCACATCCATCGAACTGTGTGATCATTTAAACCACATATAGTCATATAAGAATAGTATGATACTCTTTGCCAAATGTTTTACTAAAATCTAGGTAAAGTTTATCTGGAGCAATCTTCTCACCCACTAGTTTAATAATCTTGTGAAAAAGGAAATAAAATTACTCCGGCATGACCTGTCCTTGATGAAGCTACACTGGCTTTTTGTAATTACCACTTCCTTTGCTAGGTAAACCATTAATGAACACTTTTAGAATTTTCCCAGGAATTGAAGTCAAGTTCTTAGGCTTATACAGACTCTGTTTTCTCCTCCCCTCCCCTCCCTTTCCCTTTTCTCTCCTCCCATCCCGTCCTCTTCCCTCTCCTCCCCTCCCCTGCTTTTCCTTCTCCCTCTCCCAACAGAGACAATATTTTTCCTTCTCAGATCTCGTGGTACCCTCCTGTTTTCGATGATCTTTCAAATATCTCACAATGTTTTGCCAGTCACAATTACCAGATCTTTTCCTGTCCAAGGAGGTAGTATATCCTTGTAGTATTAATTAAAGGCAAATAGATGATCTCTTGCTACTTCCTTCCTTATGTCAGCTCTCTGATAGTCATGGACTTTGAATGGTACATGTGTGGGAATGGACCTATGGGGCCCTCAAAGGAAGTGTCCTCCAGAGTTCCCTTAGAAATGTCTGGGTGCTACAGAGCTAGACATATCCATCATTTGGGGATCACTGTTCAGTAATCTTTGCTCAGAGAAGGAATCCCAGAATGGAAAAGCAGCAAGGAGCACCAAGGCCCAGGCTCAGCTCACTTAGCCTGTTCTAGTTGTCACATGGGAACAATTACCATGTTGTCACAGTGGACAAAAAGGTTGTTCCTCCTTCTGTCATTGTGGGAGCACTTTGAACAGCTCTGATGTGATCTCTAAGGAGGAAGACAACAAAGGCAGAAAGTAGACTGCTCCCTATCAAAGATCCACTGATTCAACAGCTGTTCCTGCTCAGTGATCAATATGGGGATTGCTCTGTCTTCTCATTGTTCCCACCAGGTCCTTCAAAATCCGGTCACACTTGTCATTGGAGTCCCTGGAAAATTCTAGGGGAACCTGGTTCATGCTTCCTTAGATGACCCCTCTAGGCTCATTCCCGCAGATGTTCTACACAGCTTTGTTGCTGTGCAGAGGTCATTCTCCTTGACGGAAAAAAACAGAATCAAAGTAAAATTTGACTAATTTGGCCTTCTTTCTGTTGCTAGTACTTATCATCATCCCATCTACTCAGTGTAACCATCCTCTTTCTTTTTTGACCCCCCCACCTTCCCCAATGTACTTTTGAAACCCCAGCCCCCTTTTGTTGCACTTTGCCTGCCTCAGCTCATCATTCCTGATACCAATTTTTTTGGATCCTGCATTACTCATATCTACCCTTCTAAATGCTTTGCTTCTGTCTTCTGTCTTCAAATTGAAAAAACCTTGGTTAGTTGGTGAATTCCCTGTGCATCCACATTGGCCTCTTCCCTTAAAAGCAAAGAGCTGAGGTAAAAATGGTCATAAATGGAAGGTCGTAGGTTATTTTCATTGAAGAATATATACCTACTGCCCAATCCTTAACCTAGTTTACTAACTTTGTTTATTTGTAAGGGACTTGATCAAAGACTTCTGAGGAAAAATGTGTAGACTTGATAATCTACATTAAAAAGGACAACTGGATGCCAAGAGATTTAGGTGTGGTACATCTGTGTTGTAGAGGCAGCTAGATGACTCAGTGGGCAGTGTGCTAGGCTTGGAATCAGGAAGACCTGAGTTCAAATCCAGCCTCAGATATTTCTTACCTACATGGCCCTGGGCAAATCACTTAACCTCAATTTGCTCCAATCCACTGGAAAAGGAAGTGGCAAATCACTCCTATATCTGTGCTAATAAAACCTTATGTACCATATAGATATGTTTTGGTTCACAGGGTCATGAAGAGTCTTAACAAGAATGAACCATAACAAAATGTTTATGTACTCATATTTCTCACACACGCGCACACACACACACACACACACACACACACACACACTCAGGTCCCCAAAGCTCAAACTTTTGACCAAATCTCAGGATTAAAAATAAATTGGGGAACAAAGGGGTGGGAAGGGGGATAATTTTTTTTTTGAGAGTTAATGTTCTCACATTTGTTAACTGGAGTCCATCCTATCTGCATTCATTTGTAATGATAGCTTGGCCTGAAAAGTGGAAAATTATCTCTTATCTAAATTGTCACACCCTAAGATGGACCCACCCTGATTTGGAATAACACACCTGGAAAAAGATAGGAATGTCTGCCTTAAAATACAGTGATTCATCTCCCTGGTAAGTGAAGAAAATTGCCCTGGGGCCTAAAAGAAATGAGGGTAGCCTGAGAAATACAAGTGGTAGTGACAGAACTCAGGTAGAAGGCCTAGAAATAATTTTATGGACTTTGCCTTTACTTTGGCTTCATTTTTTAAATTGAATTTTCATGTGGTTTGTGAGAAATTTTTGAATCCTTTTGCTTTAATTAGATATTGGTATTCTCCTAGGAAAAGACAGCGTAGGTAAAAGATGAAAGGAGTGATGCTGATGTTTGTGAATGTCAGAATAACATTATTGGCCAAATATAGATTGCTTTTTCACCTGACGATTTTTTTTACCAAAAAAAAAAAATTACCATGGAGGCCGCTAGGGAGCACAATGAATAGAGTACAAGCCCTGAAGTCAGGAGGACCTGAGTTCAAATCCAGCCTCAGACACTTGACACACTTACTAGCTGTGTGACCTTGGGCAAGTCACTTAACCCCAATTATCTTGGCTTTTCCCCCTGCCCCTCAAATTACAATGAATGTATCTTACTTTTAAGCAAGCCTGATATGTGAAAACGCAGTTGTACAAAGTAACTTCCATAATTTATTTACTTCGCAAAATAATTCTTTGGTATATAAAAGTCTTGATGTTACAGTTCACTTGAAGAGGCACCCTAGTGTATTTAAAAAATTAATTTTTAAAAATCAGTTTATACTGGGCTTCTTAGGAATTGTATAAAATGATGGGACAATTGAATTTGTAAGGCTCTTATCTCAAGCTGGTGTAATACAAACACAGTGTGTCAAAATGTATATTGTGTCAACTAGTCAGTTCAATTCAACTCTATTAAATAAACTTTTAAAAGCCTACATTATAAAGAGCATTATATTATGCCTAGGTGATATACAAAGTTTGTTGTTGTTTTTTATTGTCATGTCTGACTCTTCATGACCCCATTTGGGGTTTTCTTGGCAAAGATATCAGAATGGTTTTCTTCTCTAGCTTATTTTACAAATAAGAAAATTGTAGCAAAAAGGTTAAGTGACTTATCCAGGGTCATACAGCTAATAAGTGTCTGAGGTCTGATTTGGACGCAGGAAGAAGAGATCTTCCTGACTCCAGGCTTGGTACTGTGTCACCTAGGTGGCCCCAATGATAATAATATCTAAGATTTACATAGCACTTATTATGTACCAGGAACCCTGTTAAGCACTTTACAAACACTATCTCATCTGATCCTTATAACAAGCTCAGGAGCTTTAGAGACAGAGAGTTCTTTAGCAATAACCTTTCAAGTTCCAGTCTTTCAATACCACCTTCCTTACAAAGTGCATAAGAAAACCGAAAGCAAAATGTTGAATGAGGGAGGAGGTCATGAAAAGCATAAATGAAAAGGGTTCATTACTGACCAGAAATAAAAGAAGGAAGGCTTTGGGAGGAGGTATCATTTAGGAACAGGTAGGACAGCAGGAAGGTGAAGATCACAAATTTCTCCTTTTTTGTAGGTTTATTAATTTCCCTCTGCAAACTGGAAGTGATTATTAAGTGAGATAATCATAATTATGTGACAGAATTTAGGTGTCTTCTAAAGGGAAGCCATTTGCTCTCTTCTTCATGTTAGAATGAAGTCAATTATCTACGTGTTATAAGGCAGCTTCCAACTTTAAAATGCCTAGTTTCCTCCAATGCTGGGACCTTTAACCCTCACTAGAATGCACTCTCTTTCTGCTCTGGGACTTGTTATTGGGGAGGATAGAGCTTTTATTTATTTATTAATTTTTTTTTTGGAGGGGGGAAGACAGGGTGATTGGGGTTAAGTGACTTGGCCAAGGTCACACAACTAAGATGTGTTAAGTGTCTGAGGCTGGATTTGAACTCGGGTCCTCCTAACTCTAGGGCCAGTGCTCTATTCCGCCTCACTACCCTTGAGGTTACAGTTTTTAGATAATAAAACTGCTCCAACACAGATGAAAGTTAGAAGCTGTGAACAGTAGGGACAATTGTTTTGTTTGGGAGGAGTGGTAGACTCTCAAGAAGAGAAGTCCCTCTATGACCTGCAATCCCATTGATTAACAGTTGATTTGGGTTAAAATGGGTTAAGGGGACTACCAGTCATTTATGAAAAATTACTAATTAGATTTAGATTAAAAGATTATTTCTCCCAGCATTTAGTAGATGTCAGCACTTAGGAATTAGGGTTTTGAACTGGGGGGAAGGGAAGCGTTAGGAAGACAGATTTTCCACAAGGAACACATGTTTGGGTAGCAGAGGTGGGTGGGATATTATAGTGGGAGATTTAGAGCAAGAGACACCTGGCCACCTAGAACTTGGAGAAAGGGCACAAAGAGGTGAAAAAGGGGTGGAGAAAGGGACGGGGAAAGTAGTCAAAATCACATATCATCTATTTCAAAATATTGCCTGTAGGGAAGGCGGGGAATCTCCTCCTCCTCCTCCTAATCTTCTTAATCTTCTTCCTATTGCTCCTTGCCTTCTCTCCTGTATGCTTAGCTCAAGAGCCAGATCTTAGATGACTATTATTAATACAATATTATGGATTAAATAGGATTTTGAAGGCTGGAACTGAGACCCCACTCCATTTGTTGGTTCACTCAATCAATTGACATTTATCGGATGTCTGCTATGTGCCCAGGCATTGTGCTAAGTGCTGGGAATACAAAAAAGAAGCAAAAAACCCAGTCCCTGCCTTCAAGGAGCTTACACTATCAAATGGGGGAAGATAATAGACAAACAAATATATACAAAGCAGGTGATATATAGGATAAAGAAGAAATAGTTAATAGAGAAAAGGCACTAGAACTAGGAGAGATCGGGGAAGGCTTTCCTAGAAGGTAGAATTTTTGTTGGGACTTGAAACCATGGAGGTCAGTACTAGGAGAGGAAGAAGGAGAATATTCCAGGCACTGGGACAGTCCGAGAAAATGCAGGAAGTTGAGAGATGGAGTATCTTGTTTGTGGAACAGTCAGGAAGCCAGTGTCACTGGATGGGGGTATATACTGGGGAATAAAGTACAAGAGGTCTAGAAAGGTAGGAAGGAAGAGGTTGAGGTTATGAAGGGATCTGAACAGAGCATTTTGTATTTGATCCTAGAGGCAACAGGAAACCCTGGAGTTCCTTGAGTAGAGTGGTCACATGATGGGACCTGGGCTTTAGGAAAAGCGCTTTAATGGCTGAATGGAGGATGGATTGGAGTGGGGAGAGACTTGAGGCAGGCTGACCACCAGTAGGTTATTACCATAATCCATGTCTGAAGTGATGGTAGCTGTGTCACAGGAGAGAAGGGGGTATTTGAGAGATGTTGTAAAGGTGAAATTGGTTTGCCTTGGCCCACAACTTTGATATGAGGGCTGAGAGATAGTGAGGAGTTCATGATAACTCCTAGGTAGAGAGCCTGAGAAACTGAGAAGATGGTATTCCTCTCTACAATAATAGAGAAGGTTAGGAGTAGAGGTTAGGGGGAAAGATAATAAGTTCTGCTTTAGGCATATTGAGTTTAAGATGTCTACTGGACACCCAGTTTGATATTTCTGCAAGGGCAGTTGATGTCATGAGATTGGAAGTCAGTTACCGCTTGCGTCTGAACTTACTTTGTGCTTGAGCCACAGCCTAAGACCCAGACCACTCCTCAAACTGGAACTCAGCCTCTAGGCATAGATCTCCCTTCCCTCCTTTCAGCCCTGGATCTGAAATTGGGTAGTAAACAGAGTGGCCACTTAGCATCTATTCCTGCAAACTGAACCAGGTTGGGCCCCTTTTTGCTAGATCTGGAATCTCTTTTTGTCCTGGTGCTTCTCCCTCTCCTGGAATGCTATGCATGGCCATTCCTGGCCAGACTCCATCCTCAGTGTTTGTAAACCTCTCTATCTGTCTCTCTTTGCCCACCTTAGCTACAAATCTGACTTGCTGTGATTTTTAATCTTGGATTTCATGATCAGGACTGTGAGGGATGGGGTAGGCTGTACATCTTCCTGCTACTTCACTATCTTGGCTCCTTTCGTTCTTAATTGTTAACATCTTGTGCCTTTATTTTGCTTTTAGTATTTAGAATGACTATTTGCCCAACTTGTGGGTTTTCTGGGTAGCCATCTACATGCTATAGAACCACAGATTTCAGATGACTCTTAGGATGGTCATACCATTCATGAATTATCAATCAATCAACTAGTATTTCTTAAGCATTTACTTTGCAGTAGGCAATGTGCTGGTTGCCAGGGATACAAAGACAAAAATGGAATAGTCTCTGCCCTTAAGGAGCTTATATTCTAGCAAGTAAATGATGCAGCCCAATGGGAGTGTTGGCTTTGGAGTCAGAAATCCCAGAATTTGAATCCTGTCTCAGATACTTACTAGCTGGGACATCCTTAGGCAGCTCATTTAACCTCCCTGAGCCTCAGTGTTCTTTTCTGTAAGATGGAGATCATAATAACACCTACCTGAGAGGGTTGTTGTAAAGATTATATGAGACAATGTAAAGGATGCATTTCGCAAACCTTCAAGTCTATATAAAAACTAGCCAGATGAGTGCTGGGCCTAGAGTCATGAAGGTTCATCCTCCCGAGTTCAAATTTGGTCCCAGACACTTGGCTGTGTGACCCTGGGCAAGTCACTTAACCCTGTTTGCCTCAGTTTCCTCATCTGTAAGATGAGCTACAGAAGAAAATGACAAACCCACTCCAATAGTTTTGCCAAAAAACTCCCCCCAAACTCCCAGAGTTGGACAAGACTGACCAACATAAATGTAAAAGCAAATACAACTACGTCCAAGCTCCTTTCTTCTTTTTTTTTTTGAATTCTGATTTTGGACCATTTCAGTCTCCCTCGTAGAGTGAAATAAAAGCAACTGAAATTCAATTCAGTTTGTTTTGTGCTTCTGATAAAATATTTGGTGAGGACAGGTTAAAAAGATGAAGGATTTGCATTTATTCTGGCAACCAGTTACGTTGGGTGTTATTAAAACAGTGCTCCGCAAACATTATCTTGCTTGATCTCCCAAAGGTTGGTACCCTTTCAGAAAGAGTGTGGGAACCTTCCAGGGATTCCCTCTGGCACAGTGGGTAGGTGACTATCTCTTCTGGGCATGTGGAGATCCTGCCCAACCAGCCCATCTGAGTTGGCTGAAAGTATTCTCTTAAGTAATAGGCTTCCAGCAACACAGTACATGAAGTCCAAGCTCCCAGGGCATAGCAGATGGTTGGGGACAATAATGGGTGGCAGGGAATGCTTTCCCCAGCATGGCTGACTCGCTTTGCCACATGTGGCATTTGTAGCATAGACTGCAGACTCCTACAACAAACCATTCAGACCGAATTGGTGGTTTTTGTTCATCTTTTCTCACCCAGTCTGATGTAAAAGTGAGAGAACAGCTTCAGAGTGCATTGATGCCTTTGGTTCCTGGCTATAAGGAAATGTTTAACTGCACCCAATGACAGCAGGCTGTCTGTGGGAGAGAGAAAACAAAGGGATCTCACCCTGGCTGTAGCTCTCTTGTAAGATTATTAACAGCTCATTTGTTCATAGCATCTTCTCCTGAGAATCTGTCTGAAAAGTACTTAAAAGTATGGGAAAATCTATTTTGTAATCCAAGGATATATATTAGTATCGATTAACTTGAAGTAAATTCTTGTAAATAAAATACTTTTTCATTTTTCCCCCCAAACTTCCTTCAGCCACAAAAAGATGAAAAATGGGGGTGGCTAGGTGGCGCAGTGAATAGAGCACCAGCCCTGGAGTCAGGAGGACCTGAGTTCAAATTTGACCTCAGACACTTGACACTTACTAGCCATGTGACTTTGGGCAAGTCACTTAACCCCAATTGCCCTCCAAAAAGCAAAAAAAAAAAAAAGAAAAAAAAAAGGATGAAAAATGATGCCACATATACCTGCACCCTTTTATGAGTTAAATGAATAATGAATACAAGTTGTCTGAGGAGGCTGACTCATTTCTAGAAATTTTATAGAAAAGCTTTAAGACATTTTTAACTTTTATGACTTCATTTATGTTTTTGTTTCCTCCTCTTGTTCACGATGATTTAATGGGTTCGTGTAACTATCTGAAAGTTTTATTTAAAAAATCTTCTAAGTCGATCATTTTCGACAGCAGCATTCTGAATACAGCATTGTCATTAAGTTGAATCAGGTTACCTCTGCCACAACTTCAGGAGTTTCCTTTCAGGTGATCCTGCCAAAAATGCTAGTGAATGATTAACAGACTGCAGGAACCTGTCTAAAGCCACATTGGGCCTGGTTACTCTGCAGTTTTAGACAATGCTTGTGTGTTTTATTTAGTACTGTTATTTTCTAGATGGCATTTTAATAGAATAAAAAAACTGTTGCCCTTTCTGTGTAGATAACAGGATTACTTTGAGGAACTCAATAGTGAAACAGGAGTTGTTTCAGAGGAGTTATTACTACCTATCTAATTCACACATTAGTCACTGAGCATGTACCTGAAGGAAATAACGTAATTAGTGCATGTAATCCTCGTTGCCATATTAGAGATTTTTTTATACTTTTTCATGTCGGACACCAGGTAAGATTGCAGCGATGCTGTATATTCTGTGACATTTTGACAGGATTAAAAGAAATGAAGATATGAACAAGTCAGAGTAAAATCAAAGGTGAAAGTGACTTAGAATGAGTCTTTAAGGTGCCTTCTGTACTAAAAAGAAGTTCTTAGCCTAACAGACTAGATGTGGTAGCTTTGCTAGTATCATAATCAGCACATAGCAAAAGGGACTTTACCTCAGGGCACCAATATTTATTTAGGACCTTCTTCTCCCCTACTGTGAGAGCTGTCCATTTATCTGCCCTCTCAGTCCTCCACACACCTGCATTACTGCAATGCAGCAATCCCTGAATCCTCAAGCCAGATCACTTGGCTTCTATCCTTGGCTCCCATAGCACCGGTTTCTCTCTTCCCCTGAGTTCTTCAATAGTAAAATTTTCTGGGGAACGGGCCTTCAGTTCTTCCCCTCTCCATGTTTTCCCCAGTTTAAGGAATTCCTAGTTATGGCTCTTGAGTTTTGATATACTAAAAATTCAAGTATTTTACAAAAACGACTCCAGAGGTGTAGAAGAATTAAAGCATAGAACTGCCTATTTGTTAATTTACAAGGAATTCGTACTTTGAAAGAAATTCAGAATCATCTTGAGTTTGCTCACTTTGTGATTATACCTTGCAATTGAGTAAATTAAAAGCAAAACAAAGCAGAAAACCTTAACTAAAAGGTAAGGGCCCCAGAGCTAAGAGCTGGCTGTGTCAGAAACATGAGTCATATGGGACAGTGTTATGGCTCTTCTTTTTTCCCCTGAGGTAGTGAGATGGATGTGACAATTACAGTTACCAAAGAGAAGTCTGTGAAAGAGGAAAGGGATAAAGAAAAGGCTTCTGTATGGAATTCCCACCCATTTGGCCGAAGGGTGTCTTTCCCTGAGGTTGCCACAAGATTCTCAGCATGTGTAATTTGGATGAAAAGGAGGTTCAGAAGGATTGAATGATTGGATGATATGCCTTCAACAGAACACCACCAGTGCCTTTTACTTAATTAGAAGAAACACACATTTTCCTGAAACCCTTTAGATTTATTTATTTACCTATTTATTGAAATTTTATATCTTGAACATTTCCCAGAGGGATGTAGAGGGGCCTTTTGGTTACTTGTGTGATTGTTGAATCAAAGGTACACGATCAAACGTGGAATGTTCATTGCCTATCATATAATGTGTCCCACTAACATTAAATTCACTGGGACTTCATGATATTATTATACTTTTGATTGATATTTGTAACCCCTTTCTTGGAAAGTTTATTTTACTTGAGTGAAATAAAATATTCTTTTTTTCTTCACTGACCGTACATATTCTTTTTCACATGTAATAATAGATTTGAAAACAATAACTTTTGAGGCACATTTGTCATGCAGCAGTTAAAAGGAAGCATACATTTTTTTTCTTAGATGAGATTTTTTACTTTGGGCTTGTGGGAACTTTGACTCCATTCTTGCCAGTTTGGGGTAGCTTGCACTATTCTGGGTCAGTTACATTAAAAAAAACTAGGGCAAGATAAATCCAAGGTCGTTTAGCGGCTCGTTAAAGTGACCTAACAAAGAATCCATTCATTTTCCAAAGAAATAAAAGTCTTGTGTAATTAACCACATGAAAGATACGGGACTTTTCGGACTTTTTTTTACTGTTGTTATCATTCATTATGCCTTGAAAGTAGTATAACACTGACAACCACACATATTCTAAGTCTTTTTCAAATGAAAATGTAGGAATTAATAGACATCTTTATAGATGCATGGTTCATACACAATGTGGCGTAATGTCCCAAAGAACATAGATATCTGAATCTAACTTGGGTATGACAAGAGGATGTCTTTGTTTTTTGGAGGCAACTGGGGTTAAGTGACTTACCTAAGGTCACACAGCTAGTGAGTGTCTGTGACTAGATTTGAACTCGGGTTCCGATTCCAGGCCTGGTGCTCTGTGTACTGTGCCATCGAGCTGCCCCAACAAGGAAACTTCTCAAATTGGTTGTCACTTGTGGGTCTTAAATGTGAGACATAATTTAACATATTTTAAATAGTGCTAAGCCAAGAGTTAGAAGGCAGTGCCAAAGATTTTGTTCTGCTGTTTAAAGAGCTGTGTGATAGCTCTAGCAACAATATATTAGTGTGTTTTTCATTTCACAATTGCCAGACTTTCCTCCAAATTGAATATTCCAATAGTGAATGATATTTTAAAATCATTATCTCATCTTTTTTTTCTTTATTAATTGACTGGGTATGAGTAAAACCCCAAAATTGTTTTGATATACATTTCTCAGATTAATAGTGATTTGGGACAGTTTTGTGATGCTTCTTTTGACAAACATTTGCTTGTAATTTGGAAAGAATGGTTCTTGGTCTTTTGTGTATCTGACATAATAGATCATTATCGGACAAATTTGACACAAAGATTTTTTTTCCAGTTAAAATCATCTTTTATCTTATATTTGTTGATTTCATTCATGTGAAAGCTTTGCTATTTCAAATAGTCAAAATTATCTATTTTGTTTTCTGTGAAAGTTTCTATCGTTCACTTAGTGAATGATTCATCCTCCTCACGTAGCCATGAGAGGTCCCTGATTTAATTCTATTCTAATTTATGTATACAGGCGTACCTCAGAGACATTGCTGGTTCAGTTCTAGACCATCACAATAAAGCGAATATTATGATAAAGCAAATGACACAGAGTTTTTGGTTTCCCAGTGCATATAAAAGTTATATTTACACTACACTATAGTTTACTAAATGTGCAATATTATTATGTCTAAAATATATATATATACCTTAATTAAAAAATAATTTATTTTTGCTGGTGGGGGTCTTGCCCCAGAGTTGATAGCTACTGATTGGTCAGGGTGGTGGTTGCTGAAGATTGGGATGGCTGTGGCATTTTTTTTTTTTGCTTTTTTGGGGGGGGAGGCAGGGCAATTGGGGTTAAGTGACTTGCCCAAGGTCACATGGCAAGTTTTGTGTTAAGTGTCTGAGGCTGGATTTAAACTCAGGTCCTCCTGACTCCAGGGCCAGTGCTCTATTCACTGCGCCATCTAGGTGCCCCTGTGGCACTTTCTTAAAAAAGACAACAATGAAGTTTATTATATCATTGACTCACTCTTCCTTTCACATAAACACTTAGAGGCCAGGAAAGGATTTTTATTTTTGTAAATAATACTTGTTTTTCCAAATTGCATGTAAAGACAGTTTTCAACATTCATATCTTTTTTTCATTTTTCATTTTCTTTTTTGCTTTTTGGAGGGGGGAAGGCAGGGCAATTGGAGTTAAGTGACTTGCCTAAGGTCACATGGCTTGCAAGTGTTAAGGGTCTGAGGTCAGATTTGCACTCAGGTCCTCCTGACTCCAGGGCTGGTGCTCTATCACTGCACCACCTAGCTGCCCCCAACATTCATTTCTTAAAATATTTTGAGTTCCAAATTTTTCTCCTTCCTTCCTCTTGCCCTTCCTCGAGATAGTAAACAATCCAATTTAGGTACATTGGTCAAGCTGTGAAAGAAGAATCAGAGCAAAAGGGAAAAAACCACAAGAAAGAAAAATACAAAAAAGTGAAAATAATATGCTTTGATCTGCATTCAGACTCCATAGTTCTTTCTTTGGACATGGACAGCATTTTCCATCATGAATCTTTTGGCATTGTCTTGGATCATTGTATTGCTGAGAAGAGCTAAGTCTGTCACAGAGGGTCATCATACAATGGTGCTGTTACTCTGTATAATGTTCGCTTGGTTCTGCTCACTTCACTCAGTATCAGTTCTTGTACATCTTTCCAGATTTTTCTGAAATCTGCCTGCTTGTCCTTTTTTATAGCAAAAGAGCATTCCATTACATTCATATACGACATGTTCAGTTATTCCCCAATTTGAAGGGTTTTAATTGGCTTAGTTTCAATATTGTTGTATCTCAAGGAATAGGGAGGTCCAAAGAAAGGGAGAGAGAGAGGATGGATGATTGGTGGAGCAATCAGGACACACACAAAATTTGTCAAAGGTTACCATCATATATGGGCACAGTCTGTGGTGCCCCCAAACAATTAGAATAGTAACTTCAAAGATAACTGATCCTGGATCAGATATATATATATACATATACATATATATCTGTGTGTGTGTGTGTGTGTGTGGTGTACGCATTATATATAATAGATATAACAGCTATAATAATGAAAAAGTTTGAAATGTTGCACAAAATGTGACATAGAAACATGAGGGGAGCACATGTTGTTGGGAAAAAAATGGCACTGATAGACTTGCTCAACATAGGGTTACCACAAAACTTCAATTTGTAAAAAAAATACAATAAAATAAAGTATGTCTGTACATATAAGCTTAAGTACATAAGTATGTACACTATAAGTATTTACATATTATGAACAAAAATGCAAGGGAGTTTTGGAGGAGGCACTAGCTGCTAGGGGAAGCAGGAAAAGCCCCCTGTTTTGAGGTGATATTTGACCTGAGCTATAAGGTAAACTAGGGATTATAAAAGGTGAGTTGAGAAGGGAGTGTGCTCTGGGAATGGCCATAATGATATGTCATGCATGTGAGAAACGGTGAAAAAGGCAGTTTGGTTGGACCATAGAGTATGTGAAGGGAAGTAATATATAAGAGTGAATATATGAGAAAGGAAGGAATATGGATTCCAAAAAGAGTTTGACTTTGATCCTAGAGTTGATAGGAAGCTAGAGAAGTTTACTGAGTGAAGGAGTGACATGGTCAGATCTTCACATCACTTTGGCAATTACCTGGACCACCGTTAGATTGGAGAGGGGAAGGACTAGAGACAGGGAGTCAAACTGGGGTGTTATTGAAATAGTACAGGAAAGAAATGAAGAAATTCTAAACTTGAGTGGTGGTTGTGTGAGTAGAGGGAAGGGGGTGCATATGAGAAATGTGAAGATAGGACTGAAGATTTGGCCTTGATTTTTCTCAAGGATGACATGGAAATTTCATTCCTAGATTAAGTTTAGAATGGGGCAGGTTTGGTGGTTGAAAAAGCATATTGTTCTGTGTTTTTTAGAAATTCTGAGTTTGAGATGTTTATAGGACATCTCATTTGAAATGAGGCACCTGGTAATGTGGAACTGGAATAGAGATAATCATTGAACTGAAGTGAGCTAATGAAGTCACCAAAAGTGTAGACAGAGAAAAGGACTTGGAACAGAGTTTTGAAGTACTCACAGTTAGAGGGTAGGGTATGGATCCAACAAAAAGGCTTGAACTGGAGTGATCACACCAGTAGGAAGAAAACCGAGATAGAATTAGTGTTATTAAAAGCTGGGGTACAGTGCAAAAATAGCCAAGAGCAGAGTTAGTCCAGTAGAGAGAGATGAAGAAGTCTGGGTTTTTTTCCCTTTCTTTTTTTAAATAGGATCTTACAGAATTTCCAGTCTGCTGGCATAGCTTTCAAGATTCTGGGGTTTTCTGTGTGATAAGGTATTGCAGAACTTTGCTTTGCTGGCATAGTTACCAAAAGCACAGAGTTAACCCTACACCACAAAGAGGCATTGAAGAAGGACATTAATAGAGAATATTTATCATCAGTTTAGATGAATTAATATTTGAATACTGTGTAAGTGAGGGAATAAAGTACTTAGATTTGTTGACATTTTGTGTGATGTAAAGGGACATACATTTTAAGTGTGAAGAAGGGTACCCAATCATGAAGCAATCACCATAAATGAGTCTTAACTGCTTTTGACTAACATCTGGTAGGGTCAGACCCCTGTCTCTTCTCCTTGCTTATTCTTCCCTTATCTGAGCAGGAAGTAGAGTTGGACTGGTAGCAAGCGTGCCATCAGTTCTGATTCCCATCATCCTGCAATAGCAGCTTACTATACAACCAGAGGTGAGAAGTGAGAGGAAATAGAGATGTAGAAATCAAACACACCTGCCCACTGAACCTGTCATTTGACTAATGCAAAATGGACAGTCTCCTCTGGAATCTCTCTCCCACTAGTCTCCAAAAACCAAGTTCAAAAAGACATCACGATACTGTGGGATAGTCTATTCAGCATTTGCAGATCCTGATGTCTGTATGGTAATGCTTCTGCCTGGGAGCTAAGGGTTACATTGGGTATATTTTAAAGCAGATGCTTGGTGAGGCATGGGTTGTATTAATGGCCTCTGGAGTGCTATCATTCTATAATTCTGCCCCAACCAAACACTATACTGTCTTCCTGTTCCCCTGTAGTGATTGGGAAATCTCACTTGATTTATGGGAAGGTATACCATTGGGAAGAGAAGTGGAAGGAATGCTTTTGGTTCCCAAACCAACATTCTATCCTTTAAAGCCCAGGTCAAATATTACCTCTTCAATGAAACCTCCCTGATCAGCGTCATTCAATGAGGATCTTTCCCCTTTGACTCTCACATAGACTATGCACATAATTTTTTGTTAATAT
Source organism: Pseudocheirus occidentalis (assembly GCA_028646575.1). Classification (NCBI taxonomy): domain Eukaryota; kingdom Metazoa; phylum Chordata; class Mammalia; order Diprotodontia; family Pseudocheiridae; genus Pseudocheirus; species Pseudocheirus occidentalis. The sequence continues at coordinate 208,616,049 of CM053598.1, forward strand.
TATTATTACTAATTATTATATATTATAATTAATATTATATTAATATTATTGTAGTGATTTCTGTGTGTCAGTATCCCTATATTAGATAGAAATCTCTATGAAGGCAAGGACTGGGTCTTGTCTAAACTTGGTATCTCCCTCAGCAGCCATAACAATCCACTATACATAACAAGGACTCAATATTAGAGAATCTCATTTGAAATTCTAGCTTTCCTTGATATGTATGGTTTGTGCGACCTTGAACAAGTCATTGGTCTTCTTTAGTTTCCTCAGTCCTCATTTCCTCATGTGTAAATTAGAGAGGTTGGATTAGATGAATTTGTGAAGCCCCTTCCAGTGCTAAATACTATGCTTCTATCTATAATGAACTGAAGTATTGAACTGAAAGCACATGTTTGAACAGGGATGGGCATCTTCAGATGATTCAGAAGAAGATGGGGAAGGGGAAGGGCAGAATGACACTCTGGGACACTAGTTAAGCATTTTATCTCTATTATGTGAACCTTCTCAAATGCTAGAAATATGAGCTTTCCTTGCTCATAAAGCCGGGAGCCATGTTCCATTAAGAATCAAAACAAAGCCTCAGTGTGTAAAATCTGCAGGGTAATAAAAGGGTGTGGTTCACTCAGGTTGGAACTTGAATTAGCCAGATTCTATTACTAATGTTTGAAAGTCGTAATTATTTACTTGTATGTAATGTGTTTTTTCAACAAACTTTATTTTTAAATCATTGAAAGTAATTAGCAAAAAATCTGTCCAGAATGTCAGTGAGTAAGATAGAGTTAAGATTATTTCCATAATAAAGTAGAAGCAATAGTCTTTCAGCTAAAGAAATGACCTTAAGTTCTTCTGAAAGGGCTCGTTTAACCAAAAGGTTTACCCTTCCGATAATCTTGTAACAGATTTTTATTTGGAAAAAGTTTGATCCTTAAAAAAGAACAGCATCATTATCCGTTGTACCCCTCCAGTTATACCTCCTTATGTAACAAAAGCAAAACAAACCACTGCTTGGGTCGTGTCATTCCTCATCTGTATTACACCATGTTTTCTACAAAGAAGAGGGAGATGTGGTTTATCATTGGTCCTCTGAAGTCAATATTGGTCATTGCACTGATCTGATTTCTGATGGCTTTTTAGTATTTCTTTTTTTTTAAAGTGGGGAACAAAGGGGATTGGGTGCTATTTCTTAATCATTAAGGGTATTTGAGCAGAGGAGACTCCCTTGGCTTTTTACTGCTCCACCATCTTACAGGAAGTCCTTATTTCCATTTATTTATTCATTTTTGTTCTTTAAAATGTCCCCATTTTATTTTTAACTAATTTAATTTTCCTGTTTATTCTTCCCGATCTTTTTTTTGTTTGTTTTTTTATTTGTTCCATGGTGCCACAAGAAATATGCTATAAGGAAAATGAATGGATTATATTTAGTTCAATGGTTAGTAGACAGCAGCTCAAGCACAACATTTCATTGAGAAGAAGCTTGTAAGTCAAGGCTAAAACCAAACTTTGCATTACTTTCGAATCAATGTTTCCAAGACCACTGTTATCTCAGATTCTTCAGAACCGCACATGATCTTGGAGTTTCTTCAGTCTGTGTTATGCACTTTAATTCTTGGTCTTCTAGCAGGATAAGGAAGAAGCAGAGGAAACCACCCAATATCTAATTGAGCAGTCCACATTCTGCTACCGCTAAAGGCTGGCAACTCCACATAATTGTGCTGTTGTCTCTCCTTAGAGCTGATACATTCTGGGTGACTTGGTTAGTCCATTAGACATTGGTTTGAACACTCAAGAAAAGATGCTAAAAACATACTGTTAAGTGTAGGTAGCACTTTAAAGATTTTCAAAATGCTCTACATATATTGTTTCATTTTCTAGTCAAAACTTTAGGGGGTGGCTAGGTGGTGCGGTGAGTAGAGCATCAGCCCTGGAGTCAGGAGGACCTGAGTTCAAATTCGGCTTCAGACACTTGACACACTAACTAGCTGTGTGACTTTGGGCAAGTCACTTAACCCCAACTGCCCTCCAAAAAAAAAAAGCAAAAAAAAAAAAACTTTAGGAGTTAAGTGCTATTATTCTCTCCATTTTTATAGGTGAGGAATCTGAGGCAAAGAGAAGTTAAGTGATTAGCCCAGGATCATACAGCTAGGAAGTATCTGAGGCTGGAACTGAATTCAAATTTTCCTGCTCCTGGTCCAGCACTCTAATCTGGTGCACCATAGGATTAAAAATGGGAAAGGACTAAAGAACATCTAGTCCACCTCTCTAATTTTACTTATTTATTTATCTATCTATTTATATATTTATTACTTATTATTATTTTTTGCTTTTTGGAGAGGGGAAGGTATGGCAGTTGGGGTTAAGTGACTTGCCCAAGGTCACTTAGCTAGTTTTTGTGTTAAGTGTCTGAGGTTTGAAATAGAGTTTGAACTTTATTCACTGTGCCACCTAGCCACTGCCACTTCTCTAACTTTATATGTGAAGAACTGAGGCTCAGAGAGGGGAAATAACTTGCCCCAGATCAGAAGAAGTGATTACTTATGATTATGGGGTGAATAGGGAAGGTTTTATTAATGATTGTAGTAATTGAACTAGTCTTTGAAGGATGACTAGAATTTGGATGGGACCATAGAAGGGTATGTATGAAATGACTATGTATGGAATGGCATGAACAAACATTCAGAGGTGAATTAATTCATGTGATAGAGAATAGTTTACAATGATTGGAGAATATAGGAAGTATAAGTATGGTGGAGGAGTGCAAAGTTATTTCAAGTTACATTAAGGAGGGCCTTGAATGCAAGGCTAGAGAATTTTTACCTTAGTAGGCAGTGAGGAGGGTTTTTTTATTAATATTTTAATTTTTCCATCATTACATGTAAAATTTTTTAAATTCATTAAAAAAAATTTTGTTTCACAAATTCTCTTCCTTCTTCCCTCCCCTTCCTTTTCTTTGAGAATGCAAGCAATTTGATGTAGGTTATGCACGTGCAGTCATACAAAACATATTTTCATATTAGTCATATCGTAAAAGAAAACAGAACAAGAAAAGAAAGAAATAAAGAAAAAGAAAGTTTTAAAAAAGTATGCTTTGATCTGCACTGAGATGCCATCAGTTCTTTCTCTGGAGGTGGATAGCATTTTTCATCATAAGTACTTCAGAATTGTCTTGGATTGTTGTATTGCTGAGGATAGCTAAGTCATTCACAGTTTTATTAATATACTCTTCTTCTAGTTCTGTGCACTTCACTTTGCATCAGTTCTTGTAAATTTTTCCAGGTTTTTCTGAGAGCATCCTGCTCATAACTTCTTATAGCACAATAGTATTCCATTACAATCATTACCACAGTTTGTTCATCCATTCCCCAAATGATGGGCATCCATCCCTTCAATTTCCAGTTCTTTGCCACCAGTAAAAGAGGTGCTTTAAATGTTTTTGTACATAGAGGTCCCTTTCCTTTTTGTTTTATATCTCTTTGGGATATAGACCTAGTAGAGGTGTTGCTTGGTCAAAGGGTATACATGGCTATATAACCAGTTCCAGATTGCTCTCATTCTCAGTATACAACTCCACCAACAGTGCATTAGTGTCCTAATTTTCTTTTTTCTTTTTTTTGGAGGGCAGTTGGGGTTAAGTGACTTGCCCAAAGTCACATGGCTAGTAAGTGTCAAGTGTTTGAGGCCAGATTTGAAGTCAGGTCCTCCTGACTCCAGGGCCAGTACTCTACTCACTGTGCCACCTAGCCGCCCCTAGTGTCCTAATTTTCCCATATCCCTTCCAACATTTGTCATTTTCCTTTTCTGTCATATAAGCCAGTCTGATAGGTGTGGTCTGGTAGCCCAGAGTTTTTTTGATTTGCATTTCTCTAATGAAGTGATTTAGAGCATTTTTTATATGACTATAGATAGCTTTGATTTCTTCCCCTGAAAAAGCAGTAAGGGGTTTTATTTTTTAAAAATTATTTATTTACTTTTAGTTTACAGAAGTCGGTCATACAATTTCTTGAGTTTTGAATTTTTTCCTCTTCCCTCTGCTCCCCTAGGCCCCCAATGGCAGCATGAAATAAAATATAGCTTCTACAAATAACTTCACATTAATTATTAGTCAAGTTGTAAAGAAGGGTTATAACCCACTGAATGAACAATGAGAAAGAAGGGACCAAACAAAACACAAAAGAGTCTAGAGAGCAAGTATTTTGCTTCAATCTGCATTCAGACTCTGTAGTTCTTTCTCTGCATGTGGAGATCCCTTTCCATCATGAATCTTTTGGAGTTATCCTCTAACCTTGCATTGCTGACAGGGACCCAGTCTATCAAAGTTGGTCATCACACATACGATGTGTCTATAATTGTGTACAAAGTTCTCCTGGTTCTGCTCTCCTCACTCAGCATCAGTTTATGTAAGTCTCTCCAGGTTATTATGAAGTCTGGCTGCTCCTCATTTCTTAAAGTACAATAGTATTCCATTACATTCATATACTGCAGCTTGTTTAGCCATTCCCCAATTGATTTGCATCTCCTTGATTTCCAATTCTTTGCCATCACAAAAAGAACTGCCATAAATATTTTTGTACACATGGGTCCTCCTCCCACTTGTGTGGTCTCTTTGGGATATAGCCCTAGAAGTAGTATTGTTGGTTCAAAGGGTATGCATATTTTTATAGCCTTTTGGGCACAGTTCCGGATTGCTCTCCAGAATGGTTGGATCATTTCACAACTCCAGCAACAATGCATTAGTGTTCCAATTTTTCCACATCCTTTCTGGCATTGATCATTTTCCTGTTTTGTCATCTTAGCCAATCTGACTGGTGAGATGTGGTACCTCAGAGTTGTTTAGATTTGCATTTCTCTAGTCAGTAGTGATTTAGAGAATTTTTTCATATGCTTACAGATATCTTTTCTTCCTCTGAAAGGGATTTTAAAAAGATTAAGCTAATGGGAGAGGAAGAAAGGGAGAGGTAGAGGATGTGAGAAAGATTAGGAAGTTGAAAGTGAGACTAGTTAGGCATTTGCAGCATACCAAGAATTAGTATAGGACAGTAGGAATGGAAAAGAGGGAACGAAAATCCAGTTAAGGGCTTGAAAGCCCTTCTGCAATATTTTAAATGTAATAATCAACGGCCTGCATAATGCCCTGTTGTGAAAATGTTTTGCCCTAAAGTTAAATGGAAACTTATGGATTCTTTTGACCAAGGCAGCTATTCTGTCCTGGAACAACACTGCTAGTACTGTTTTTAAGACTCAAAACAAAGATATTAGCTTCTCTGCTGCTGGACCTTGTTGGCACCCTTCAGCAAGGAGCATTTTGTTGCTCACTGGAGTCCACACCCTGAACCCAAATTGCTTTCCTTTAAATGCCCTTCAAGCTATGTGTTTGAGTTGCTAACTCTCTAAAGGAAGCTTGAATCACAAAGAACTCAAGGATTAAATGTGTTTTTTTATGGTAATAAAGCTTAGATGAAACGCCCTTAATTCCATGCATCCTTCCTCAAAATTAATGTTCACATATTTTTCTTGAATGAAAATCAAGAAGGCATAGGACTGAGAAAACACCCACAAAGTAAGTAAGGTTTTAGAACTTTCTGTTTCTCTTCCCTCCATAATAGTAAAAATCAGGAAAGCAAAGGAAATGACTCTCACTTCCTTGGTGGCATAGAGAAATGCATAAGCCAGATACCGTCCTTTTATATTTTCTTTTTTCTTTTGACTTCCCCACTTTCTGCTTATTAGAATAGCTGTGCTTTTCAATGCTAGGAAAAGATCATATAAGAAATCTGCCAAGTAGTGTTACTCTTAGGAACTTTCTATGGTAAATATTGTGATTATTCCATTTAGGGTGTAGTATATAAATGTTTGAAGGTTCGAGCATTTAAAGAGCTGTGAACAGTAGCTAATAAGGTAATCAGCACTTTAAAGAGCAGATGATTCTAACTGACAACATTTTGTACCCAGTCTGAGTGAACTGTTGGAGTTGCAAAATATAACAGACTTTCCATGTAGAAGATAGAAGCAAAACATTTATTAAAACACCAGAAAACCAAATCCCCAAATGAGAAAGCTGATTCCATCATAGTAGCAAAGAAGTTAATAAGCCACAATAGCACAGACTGTCACAGCATCCGTTAGCCTTCCCACAAATCACCACAAGACCAATATTTACTCACAAGCCTTACTGATTACCTGGGACACATGCTCTCCTCCCAACTGTCTAGTCTAGCTCTGACTCCCTGCTTCCTGTGAGCTCACCCTTCAGCAAACTCCTCCAACCACAGGCTTCATGTGATTACCTTCAGCCTATTGGGGGGAAGAATATAATTTCAAAGCAGGGAAGGTCTTCAAATTCCTTTAGGCTTATTAAGGGACAGGTAAGATCTTCCATTTCCCATTACCATTATAGAACCCTGCTCCAAATCAGCAAGTCAGCCTTTTGCTGTATGTTATATGCTTCAGTTTTCTGATTTGTTGACTCTGATAACATCTCATAACCCTCAAGGTCCTTTAACACGAACTCATTTGTTTTCTGTCATTCTCTTCCCCCTCTTCCCTACTCCCCCACCCCTAGTGTTGTTTGTGACTGCTCAGCTTAGCAGTATTATTAATAAGATTCCACCCATCAATTTTTCAATTCTATTTATTCAAA
>CM053598.1:208623188-208638320 GCA_028646575.1 Pseudocheirus occidentalis
CTGAAGGAGTCAAAGAAGAGAGGATTCTGCCAATCCTTAAGGATCACTGCCTTTGCTGATAGTATGTCCAATGTTGCCATCATTCCCTACAAGAATCAAGGCCACTGGACCACCTCTCTAGCAGAGAGGGGAGCCTTGGAAAAAACCAGTGCCTCCCCCAAAAGTGACTTATCTATCACTAACGCCAATGCCAACCCTCTTCTCCTCCTCCAGTGAACAGGAGGAATATCCAGAGAAAAAAAGGCCTGAGGCCCTGCTGTCCCAGCTTGGGAGTTACCTTAGTCATGTGTATTCCCTACATGGTAGCGTACTACTCACTACCATTGTGTCCACTTCTCCCACATAGACTCTTGTGTAATTTATAGGAAAAGTTGATTTGCAGCTACTGTTTTTGTCATGTCATTTGAATCAATACCTTCGTGTTGTTTTTTAAGGTAACTGGACTGATTGGTGTATGATTAATGGGAAGTATACTGGTAAGGACTCATGAGCTGCTATGTCCGGGCAGTTACATCCAGGCTTATCCTACAGATCCAAGGCACAAGTTATCATGTGACAACCCGACCTCCCCATGCCAATGACAGTTAGGAGAGTGAGCCCAGGAGGAATGCTGCATACTGCTGCCTCTTAAATGTCAAAAGACCCAAAGGAAGGTCTCCTGAACTTGGATGAACATTTTTGGAAGATTAATGGGAAGATATGGGCAAGAACTGCTTGGGATGCAAAGTTTTCAGCTGTGACCTGCCCAACTGGAAGTATTAATATATTTTATTGCATTAAGTAGCATGAGAAGAAGACATGAGTCTATTAAGTACAAAGCACTGCTTGGGTAAGCCTTGTACGCAGACAGGCACATACACAGAGCACAAAACTAGCCACATTCAGCGTTTGCTGAAACGCGTGTGCTGATAGAAAGGGTTGCGTTTCCGAACTGGTTTGGCATCAGCCTTTACCTTCATGTGCACACTGTGAAAGGTGTGAAAGTTTAGTTAACTTAATGTGTACGATTTTCTCTTTGAAAGGAGTGTAAATTTTTAGTTTAATCCCATAGCAGGATGGCCGGTGTTCACAGATCTTTGGGAACCGATGGAATAATTAGCGTAAACTCATAAATAGTACAACAAATGCACTAAGTGTAGATCCAACAGAAGAAAGACACGGCTGCCACTCTTATAAGGCTTACAAACATTCCCAGGAGTAGGAAATGAAATTAAAGGTTGATTCCCCCTTGGCTAAAGGGACTTTTTCTATGAGGATTCCACAGCATTTCCTAGAAACATGGCAACTGATAAGTCAATGTGATGTAAAGGGATGGTCTCCGTGTTCTCTTTTGGTTGTTGTTACTCAATTATTTCAATTGTGTCTGACTCCTCATGACCCTGTTTGGGGTCACAGTACTGGAGTGGTTTTTCCATTTCCTTCTTTGGTTCATTTTACAGATGAGGAAACTGAGGCAAACAGGTTTAAGCGACTTGTCCAGAGTCACACGGCTGGTCAGAGTCTGAGACTGGATTTGAATTCAGTTCTTTCTGATTTCAGACATGGTGCTCTACACACCACACTACCTAGCTGCCCCGTGGGGCAGGAATAACAGTGAACAAGTTCCGCGGTACCAAAGATGAATGAGTACACACCAAGAAAATCAACAGTCTCATAATTACCATGTCTTATTTCTCTTTCTCACTCTTTTGTAAACCCACTTGCTACTGGGCAAAATAGCACATGATATGGAAAAAGAATCCTGCACTTAGACTCAGAAGATTTAGCTCAAACTATGTGACTTTAGGCAAGCCACTCTTTCTAATTTTCATTTTCCTCATAAAATGTGAATTATAGTAGAGAATTGTCTTTATAAAATGAAGATAATAGTTCTGTACTACTTATATTACCTGGTTTTGTGAAGATTTCATGAATATGTGTAAAGTGCTTAGTAACCTATAAAGGCAAAATAAATGCCAGCTACTTTATTATCATGATGCCTGGAGAAGAGACAGAATCACTCCTTGCCTTAGGTTCCTTAGACCCTAAGTTCATTCAATAAGCTTCTATTAAGTGCCCTACTATGTGCCAAGCACTGTGTTAAGTGCTGGGCACTGTAACAAGAACTGCCACCGATAAATAATGAAAGTCTAAACACGGTTCATGGTAGCCTGAGAAGGGAAATGATTCCATCACTATTCTCTCTGAATAGAGTGAATAACATGTGACATACTACTATATATTATGTAGATGCATCTATATTTTAATCAGTAATATCCTGTATCACTTAAACCAAGTTGGGTTACTGGCTCACCCATCATCCATAGAACATAGACGTGGAATTATTTTAGCAAAATTGCTCTTTTTGTTACAAGATGGGTGTACAAATTAGTGGGACATTTGGTTAAGTTTGGGTGTACAGAGTACAGTTGTGTGTTTTTCTTTTTGTGGTTAACTGAACCATGAATAAACCTGTAGTTTTCATTGGTTTATTCAATGGTGGTTGAAGACCACTTTGCCGGCTGAGTGGAAGATGGCTTGTAGCTAGGAGAGACCTGAGGCAGGGGGCCCAACCAGTGGATAAAGTGGTGGGTCTAGAAAGACGAGTTCACATACAAACCTGAGACACTTACAGGTTGTGTGACTATGGACAAGGTTGATTGTCTTGGTTTTTTCATCTGTAAAATGGGGATAATAACAGCACCTACCTACCAGGGTTGTTGTGAAGTTCAAATGGGATAATAATTTTAAAGTACTTAATATAGTGCCTGGCACATAATAAGCAGTACATAAGTGTGCTAGGGCAGTGAGGTGGCAGAGTAGATAGAGCACATGTCCCGGAGGGAGGAAGACTCATCTTTTTGAGTTAAAATCCAATCTCAGACACTTACTAGCTATATGACCCTGGTCGAGTCACTTAACCCTGTTTGCCTCAGTTTTAACTCAAGGATCAGAATTTGAACCCACCCCTGCAATTTCCTATGTAATCTTGGGCAGGCAACAGCCTTATGAGTCTTAGTTTGCTGATCTATTCAACAGGCAGAATAGAACTTGCTTCATTTATGTTATATCATCATAATAATGTATGTGAAGGGCCTTATCAATCTTCGTTATAAGAATGCTACCAATGGACTATGCCATTTCTTTTACTAGTTATAAGTTCAATTCAGTCTGACAAGAATTCATAAGGCAGTCTTCGCAGAGTGAGCTGACGGTTACCCCCAGAGAGCTGTATGCTTGGACAGGCATTCCAGCCCATTGGTAAAGGTCATGCATGATTATGTATTAGGACCCTTCCACTTAAACAAAGCAAATTCAGATTCTCTGCCTCTTCCTGGTGACTTTAAGGTAACTTTTGAAGTGGATTTCCTTCCTCTGGCCTCTGGTTATCCATTGTTCATTTCTGTATTAGGTTCCCTAATTGGCTGCTAATCAAGCACTTCAGGATTCGCACTAGGGGTGACTCGGTCTTCAACCTATATCTTCTTCCTGGCTTAGACTCATGATGACAACTACGAGCTATCTGAAAGTGTGTGTGTGTGTGTGTGTAAACGTCTGTTCCATCTCCTCAGCTGATCACAAGTAACGAGCATGTGTTGTGCCTGAGACAGGGCTACCTCCATTTTGTGTCTGTTTTTCCTTTGGTACTCGGATGGTCTGAGGCATTAGGCTTATAATGGCAGTATCTCCTACTAGCACGGTCATCTCTGTGGGACCTCCCCCTCCAGTGACAGTGGCATTGTTTTTTTTTTTTTTTTACCTTTTTTTGGAGGGGGGAAGGCAGGGCAATTGGGGTTAAGTGACTAGCCCAAGGACACAAAGCTAGTAAGTGTTAAGTGTCTGAGGTGGATTTGAACTCAGGTCCTCCTGATTCCAGGGCTGGTGCTCTATTCACTGTACCACCCAGCCACCCCGGGCAGCGGCATTGTTAATCTTGGTTTGTGGTAAATGTTGCTTCACTGGTCTGAACTTTAGTGGTAGCACCTAAGCTATAAGCACCTGGTTTCTAAGAGCTGTTTCTGGGCTTGTAGGTTTAAGGTTATCCTGTAGACAGCTCTGCTCTAGTCCGAGAGGGTAGAATGGCTAATGGACAAAAGCAAACTGAACGCTCTTTAATGATAGCCATCACGCTCAGCTAACAAAACCTGTGTTAAGGGACCCTAGGTTAAGATTCTTTTTGATTCCTAATCTGGGCAGAGACAGAAGCCATCTGTTACAAATAACGGACTGGTTTAGGGTAAGACATTTCTAAGATCCTTTCTGGCTTAGTATGATGGAACAAAAAATAAGCTAAGGAGACAAGGTTATCTGCTCATCTGTTAATCAATCAATCAATCAATCAATGAGTATTTCTAATGTGCTAGGCACCATGTGCTGGGGATACAAGTTCAAAGAATGAAACAATCTCTACTTATATGAACTTACATACTAATGTGATAGATCAGGGGTGGGGAACCTGGAGCCTTGAGGCTACAGGTGGCCATCTAGGTCCTCAAATGCAGCCTTTTGACTGAATCCAACACCCCTGGGATAGATAATAAATAAAAGCACATGTGGCATAAATGTAATGATAATAAATACAAGAGGGGATGCAGTGCATAGAGTGCCAGACCCCGAGTCAGGAAGACCTGAGTTCAAATCTGACTTCACATACTTAACTAGCTGTGTGACTCTGGACAAGTCACTTAACCCAGTTTGCCTCAGTTTCCTTATCTGTAAAATGAACTGAAGAAAGAAATGGTAAACTACTGTAGTATCTTTTCCAAGAAAACCTCAAATGGGGTTATAAAGGAATAATTGAACCTGAATGAAGTAGTGAAATATAAGGTAGTTTGGCTGTTAGGAATCGGGGAGATCAGGAAAGGTGTCATGCAGAAGGTGATGTCTGAGCTGCACCTTAAAGGGAGAGAGGGAATCTGAAGGGAGTGCATTCCAGGCAAGGGTGAGTGAGCAGCCAGTGCAAAAGCACAGAAATGGAAGATGGAGCAGGGAGGTGAGTGCAGCTGGTTCACAGAGGGAAGGGTGTCAAGGCTAACGTTTAGAGACTGGAAAGGCTGGAGATGAGGCAGTCCAGGACTTCAGAATCTAAGCAGAGGAGTTTCTGTTTTCTCTTAGAAGAAATAGGACACCATTGGAGATGGCTAAGTAGGGGAATCACATAGTCAGCTTTTCACTTAAGGAAAATTACTTTGATATCTGTATGTAGGGTGGACTAGAGTGGGGGGACACCTGAGGCAGGCACTTGGAGATTGTTTTAATAGACTATGTGAGAGATAATGAAGGCCTGAACTAAGGGGATTTTAGTTAGAATGTGAGAAGGGGTTGTATGAAAGAGGTGTAATGAAGGTAAAAAGGTCAAGATTCGGCACCTGATTGATACGTGAGGTGAGAACAAATAATTCAGGATGTCAAGGTTTTGAATCTGAAACACCAGAAAAAGAGTCTTTGATGGAAAGAGGGAAGTTTAAGAGAGGAGAAGGTTTAGAGAGAAAGAGGAAAAATTCTGAGTATAAGATATCTCCAGGAGATCCAGTTTAAAATAAGCAATAAGCCATTGATTATGTGGTCTGAAGCTCAGGGTAGAGATTAGGGAATGACAGCTTCAATTCTTGCCTCTCAGCAACAAAGTCCTATGCTTTGCTACTGTATTTTGGCTAGCAAAAAACCTCACTGTCTTTGCACATACCCCCCCCCCCCCATTAAAGAATTTTCAGTCCCAGTAAATTTCATGGTTTGGTAGGAGTGGCATCTGTTCCATGGAGGATAGCCTGATTTTTCCCAAAAGGTGAATAAACTGGCTGCAAGATTCAATTGATTCAGGTGCAGAAGTGGGGAGCCTGCAGCCTCAAAGCCACATGTGGTCTCTAGGTCCTCAAGTGTGATCCTTTGACTGAATCCAAAAGTCACAGAACAAATTATCTCAATAAAATGATTTGTTCTGTAAAACTTGGATTCAATCAAAAGGCCTCATGTGGCTTCCTCATCTGGAAGGCCACATGTGGCTTCCAAGGCTGTAGGTTCCCCATCTCTGGTCCAGGGGATTAAGGATCAAAAACGTTGGCAGTTTCCTGTTGAGGGGTTCCCCATGCTTGACACACCTTTTTGACTGGATATGTCATCATGGAAAATACAAAGGCAAAAGAAATATGTGCCCACTCGAATCAATATTGACCCGTCTGAATCAAGGTTATGTAGCTGAAGAATAACCTTTTGATGCTATTATTAAGGGAAGAGACCACTAGGTGGCAAGGTCGATAGAGCAACGGACTGAGGTCACAACCCGAATTTAAATCTAGTCTCAGACACTACCTGGATAAATCACTAAAACACTTCTCTAACTTTGTTTTCTCATCTGTAAAATGGGCTTAATAATAACACCTACCTCCCAGGATTATTGGGAAATAAAATGAGATGATATTTGCACTCTTGATAAGGCTTCTTTTTATTATTAAGAAGCAGTTTGGAAAGTAATAGTTCAACTGTTATTCTACAAGGTGTCGTTTGATGGAGAAACTCAAGAGATAATGGAGGTAGTTTAAGAGAAACTGTGAAGACAAAAAGAAGATACGTCTTTCAGCCTTTATGTTGTGAAAAGAATGAAAAGAATTCTTCAGCAGACACTTGGTATCTCGAGTGAAGTAGATAGTGGGACTTTATTTTCAGAAGTTGTACTCAGTTATTACGATGGTTTGAGGTGACTCTGGTCTTTCTTATAGCTAAACTATTGTAACATTATGTTTTGTTATTATTGATTGCTAATAAATTATACAAATAACTTGTATTTAATTTTATTTATTATTACAATTTAAAATATTATTATATTATTAATTATATTAATAATAATTAAATTATATGAAATTAAAATTTTAATTTTAAATAAAAATAATTTAAGTTAATTTAAATTCCAAATTTAATCTTTGGAAATGAAAAAAAATACACAGAGAAGATATGAGCATCTGCTTAAATAGAAAGAGGCTTCTCCAATTTATTAAAACTTCTATGGGAACTCAGTTTACTTTATTAATGAGAGACATCATAATTTAGTAACTGACAAAGAAATGTACAAACATACCCATGGAATTTGGGATGATGAGAATGAATATGACAATAAGTCAGCTGTTGTAGTAATTATCCCATAAGTGAGTGTGATAAGCCTCCAACCCAGCTACATAAGAAACCATCTCTGATGGGGGTGATGTTTTCAAGTGTCCTGCCTTTTGACAAGGGTTAATACATTTCTTTTCCTTGAGAGGTATTAAAACTCTCATTGAAACTTGATTACTTCTGGAGATTGGCACAAGTTATTGATGTGACTTCCTGTTTGCCCAATTACAAAAGGCCACAACGAACTCTAGTCCCATTTTTGAAATATCTAACCCAGGAGTGACAGCACAGACAACAGAATGTACTGAGCGGAATCAATGTGGTATTCTTACTGAAAATCTCCCATGGCTAAGTCAATCTTTTGTCAACTATTAAGTGTCTCAGTAACTTCTAGTAATAGACCTAGACTACTATGAGACTGGCCTGAGTCTGGCTTAACCCACAAAGTCTTCCTTTTGTTAAAGCGATTCTCAACTTGTGGGTCTCAACCCCTTTGAGGGTCGAACAGGGTCACCTAAGACCATCGGAAAGCACATATTTCTGATGGTCTTAGGAAGTGAGACACCGCTCTTCTGTCTCCAGGTGAGTCCACCCACATGCAGATACACCCACATATGAGTATGAAAGGGTCGCGACATTAGGAAGGTTGAGAACCACTGGGTTAGATGGTCTATCTTTGTTAAAGGTTATCACTCCATATACAATTTCATTCCAATCCATAGTCTGAAATACTGAACAAAAGTTATTTCCTTCAAGACTCAGTTTAAATCTTACTTTCTTTCCCATTTTTAAGATTGGAGGGAGGTGAATGCTAGAAAAGAACTCTCTTTTGTTCAGGGAGCTTTTGGACTTTCTTTTCCATTTGACCAAATTCACTTTTTAAGGCATTCTTCTCCTCATTGGCTTTTTGGGTCCTCATTGGCTCCTCTTTTGCCACTTGAAAGACATTTCTTTTGGAAGGGAAAGCTTGAATCTCTATAATTTTTTAGCATTTGGTTTAATTTTTTTTTGTTCTTTATATATACAACATTGTAGTGTTTGCATATGTAGTCTCCCTGGTTTTGCTTGTTTTACTTTGCATCAGTTCTTCTTGACAAGCTTCCCAGTGGTTGGCTACTACCTTGAGGTTCGAGGGTGTATCTTGTGATGCCGTTCTTTTCTTTTTAATTGATTTTTAAAATTTCTTTAAACTTTTAAAAAAAAAATTTGAGTTCCAAATTCTCTCCCTCCCTCCCTCCCACTCTTTCTCCCATCCACTGATAATATGCTGTCAATTATATATATGGAATCATACAAAACATATTTCCATATTATCCACATTTCAAGGAAAAAAGCAAGAAAAATAAAGTGAGGAAATGATACTTCTGTTTGCGGTCAGAGTTCATTAGTTCTCTCTCTGGTGGGAGATAGGATTTTTTCACCATGAGCACTTTGGAATTGTCTTGAATCACTGTATTGATCAGAGTATTCAAGTTGATCATCATTACAACATTGCTGTTACTGTGCCCAATGTTCTCCAGGCTCTTTTCACTTCACTTTGCATAACTTCATATAGGTCTTGCCATGCTTTTCTGAAATCACTCCCCTTGTTATTTCTTATAGCACAGAAGTATTCCATCACAATCTTGTTCAGATTTCCCAGAACTTGTTCAGCCATTTCCAAATTCATGAGCATCCCTTGATTTTCAATTTTTTGCCACCACAAAAAGAGTTGCTATAAATATTTTTTTGTACATATGGCCCCTTTCCTTTTTCTTTGATCTGTTTAGAATACAGACCTAGTAGTGGTACTACTGGTTCAAAAGGTCTGCACAGTTTGATAGTCCTTTGGGCATAGTTTTAATTTTTTTTTCAGAATGGTTGGACCAGTTCACGTTTCCATCAACAATTCATTAATTATTGCCTTTTCATTAAATATTTTTCCTTCATCCCCTCCAGCACTTGTTATTTCTGATAGGTGGGAGGTGGTACCTCAGAGTTGTTTTAATTTTGTCTTTCCCTAATCAGTAGCAAGTTAGAGCATTTTTATGTGGCTATCGTTTTGCTTTCTTCTTCTGAAAACTTCCTATTCATATCTTTTGATGTTTATAAGTTGGAGAATGGTTCTTATTTTTAAAACTTTGACTACATTCTATACTAAGTATATATTTGAGAAAGGAGGGGTTTGTCAGAGAAACTTGCTATAATTTTTTTGGACATTATTTCATTGTCTGACACCTTTTGGCAAAATGTAATTTCTCTGGTTATCTCTTTTAATTAGGCCCATTTTTGCTTTTGCTATCCCTGACTTTTTTACTTTGGTTGAAGCATACTAGATTTTGCTTCTGCTCTTTATTTTAACTCTGTGTATGTGTCTTTCTGTTTTAAGCATGTCTCTTGTAATTTGTTGGATTCTGGTTTCTAATCCATTCTTTGATCTGTTTCCATTTTATAGGTGAGTTCATCCCATTCACAGTTAGGATTATGAGCTGTGTATTTTCCCCCATCCCATTATCTTGTTTTTCTTTCTTTCTTTCTCTCCTTTTATCCTCTCCCTCCTCAAAAGTCTATTTTGCTTCTAACCACTGCTTCCCTTAATCTGCCCTCCCTTTTTTTATCCTCTTCCCCATTCCCTCCTATTTCCCTATGGGGTAAATTATTTTTCTAAACGCAACTGAGTGTATGGGTGTATTCTTTCTTCTTTGAACCAGTTCTAATGACTGTCTGCCACCCTTGCCCTGTTTTCCCTCATTGTAAAAGTTCTCCTTTGCATATCTCTTATGTGAGATAATTTTCCTCATTCTACTTCTCCCTTCCTTCTTGTCCCAGTACATTCCACTTTCTCCTTCCTTCATTTTTTTGGAGATTATTCCAATATAATCAACTCACACCCATGGCCTCTGTTTGTGTAAATTCCTTTTCACTGCCCCAGTAATGATAAAGTTCTTAGGAGTTACATGTATCATCTTCTCATGTAGGAATGTAAATAGTTTAATTTTATTGATTCCCTTATGATTACTCTTTCATGCTTCTCTTGAGTCTTGTGTCTTTATGTCAAATTTTCTGTTCAGCTCTGGTCTTTTCATTAGGTTTCTTGAAAGCTCTCCATTAAGTATCCATTTTTCCACCCTGAAGGATTATGCCCAATTTTGCTGGGCAGGTGATTGTTGGTTGTAATCCTAACTTTATTTTTTTTGCTTCTAGAAAATTATATTCCAAGTCCTCTGCTCCTTTAACATGGAAGCCACTAAATCTTATGATCCTAACTGTGACTTCACAATATTTGAATTATTTTTTTCTATTTACTTGTTGTATTTTCTCTTTGACCTGGGAGCTCTGGATTTTGGCCATAGTATCCCTATACCTATATTCCTATTTCATTTTGAGATCTTTAGGACATGATTGGTGGATTCTTTTGATTTCTATTTTATACCCTGGATGTAAGATATCAGCACAGTTTCCTTGATAATTTCTTGAAATATAATGTCTAGGTTCTTTCTTTGATCATGGTTTTCAGATAGCTCAATAATTCTTAATTATTTCTCCTCAATCTATTTTCCTTATCAGCTGTAGAGTTTCCTGTCTATCCATGCTGTACTCAGTGCCAGCAAAGGGTCACCCACAATTTCTTTCTGACTGGTTGTCTGACCCTCTTACTTTCTTTGAGCCGAGAGCTCCCAAAGTTGCTGCTTTTGCTGTTGCTGCCAGAACGTGTATGGACTCTGGACACAACTGACTTTCACCCCAGTGTTTTTAGGCCAAAAAACCTCACCCTGACTTTTTTGTTGGCTCCGTCACTCCAAAATTTAATTTGAGGTGTTATTTTATAGTTGTTTGGTAAAGAATGTTGGGAGAGTTCAGCTTGGTGGCTGCCCCTAATCCACCATTTTGGATTCACCCCACAGGTGAGCCTTCTAACTCACAAACCCCCATTGATTTGTTCCTAATGAAATACCAACCAGAAGATGCAATTATTTCTCAAAAAAAGCATTACTATGATGAAATAACAAAAAGTACAACTACAAAGAACCGTCCCCTCTCCTGCAAACTTCAGTCATTCTCCTACAAATATACACACTGTTCTTTGGAAGAGTGGTTTTAAACTTATAGTATCATGGTAGTGAGGAAAATGTTCAGTATTCTTATGGGTCAAAAGCAACTCAAAACTCCTGGTACTACAGGGCCAGAAGGTCCTTTCTCTCTTTGCAGAGTCCTTTTGTTGAACATCTTTCATGTAGTGACATCTGTGGTCAGGTTACTTGGCTAAGTTCCTAGGGTCTGTCCTCCACACCTCGACTCTCTATTACCAGACTCTCTTAAGTTCACAGATTGTTTTCTTCTCCAATGCCTGTTATCCCATTCCTCAAAGCTGCCTCTTTCCTGAAGTGACTGCATTTATATATGTATGTCTGAATGAGGGAAATGTATCTGCTCCTTAAATTGTATCTCAAATCCTTTTGAATCAAAGGACTTTTAAACTTCTGTATGGCGTGTCTACCTGAAGAAGCCGCTATAGAGACACCCACTGGGGTCTCCTCCACAAAGTGTTCCTGGGCCTGCACTCCCTCAAACCCATAGACCATCTTTAAATGATGACCTATGGGTATGTCTATCTTCTTTTAGTCAATGAAATTGTCTCCCCTCCTTCTGGTTCACTGAGGGAAAGGTATTTCCATTTTATAAAAACTTAGGGCTTTCAGTGTTGAGTCATGTCTGACTCCTCCCTCATTTGAAGTTTTCTCGGCAATGACGCTGGAGTGGCTTGCCATTTCCTTCTCCAGCTCATTTTAAAGATGAGGAAACTGAGGCAAACAGGGTTAAGTGACGTTCCCAGGATAACGCAGTAACTCTCTGAGGCCTGATTTCAACTCAGGAAGATGAGTTTTCCCAACTTTAGACTTAGTGCTCTTTTCACTACACCACCTAGCTGCCTCACCTAGTTAGCTTATCTTAACACCTTTACTTAGATTTTAGGTTTTCTGGGGTGGGCTTGTTGGTCAAAGATCAACTCTTCCACAAAAGCTTTTACATGCTTCTCTATAGTCTTCACATTCGTTGTTTTCTTCAACGCATTAACATTTCATTTCATCTATGTGGCCCAATTTCTTTAGGAGTTTCTCAATTGAGGGGCATCTTTGTTTCCATATCTTTGCTGATATATAGTAGTAGGTCGATGCTTAATATTATCTTTATTTTTAATTATTGTTGTTAGTGATACATTTAACTGGTATGTGCTTTATTTGTACCAACTTGTTGGTGCTTGAGTGTTTAATTCAATGGAATTGAACGATATGAATTTGCCCGATGGTGTTTTTCTGTATATATATCTTTGTTTCTCTCTCAGTGATGGTTTATTTTGGGTCAATCAACAATTATTTATAAAGTAACTATTTGTATGGACAAATGTCCTAGGCATTTGAATAGATATAAAGCTTTTTATAACCTAATAGTAATAATTTACATTTAAATCACCACTTTCAGGTTTACAAAACACTTTTCCTAACAATCCTGTGAAGAAGCTGCATCAGTATTATTGTGTCCATTTTATGGATGAGGTAACAGGCTTTAATAGGTAAAGAATTGAGATTTGAACCCAGGTCTTAATAATGCATGCCAGTTCTTTTTTTCAGTGTACTGAATGTACATTCCCTGCTCTTACAAGTCTTATATTCTATCATGGGGATAAGACAACTGTAGCGTTGTTTTAGGAGAGTGAAGAATAAAGTGTTATGTGAGGTCTGAGGAAAAAAGTTTTTATTGTGGGAGGGATAATCAGGGAAGGGTTTATGTAGGACATAGTTTTTGAGAAAAAAATTTAAAGGAT
Source organism: Pseudocheirus occidentalis (assembly GCA_028646575.1). Taxonomy (NCBI): domain Eukaryota; kingdom Metazoa; phylum Chordata; class Mammalia; order Diprotodontia; family Pseudocheiridae; genus Pseudocheirus; species Pseudocheirus occidentalis. Next base: position 208,636,075 of record CM053598.1, read on the forward strand.
GGATACAAGTTTAGCAGGCGAAGGGGGAAAAGGAAATTTTTCAGACAGGGAACATCATGGACAAAAATACAGATGCAGGAAAATAGTGGGCCTATTCCTGAGACACAGGGTCATTTTGGATAAGGTATACCGTAAAAATTATACAAGGTAGTGTCATATTGTAGTGAACTTTGAATAAAAAAAATGTGGATTTTTCTTTTTTTGGAGGGGCATTTGGGGTTAAGTGACTTACTCAAAGTCACATGGCTAGTGAATGTGTGTCAGGTGTATGAGGTGGGATTTGAACTCAGGTTCTCCTGACTTCAGGGCTAGTGCTCTATTTCACTGCCTCACTTAGCCACCCCAAAGTGTGGATTTTTCTCAGTGGCAATAGGGAACTACTGAAGACATTTGAACTTTGAAGGGACATGAGGAAGCCAACACATAAGAAAAAAATTCTTTGGGCAGTTCTGTGAAGGATTGATTGCAGGAGAAAAAAGTGTTAAGTAGTATGAGCCCATTACAGGTTACAATAGTCCAGGAAGTAATGAGATGGTAATGAGAATCTTGATATCAGTAGGTGTTATGGAGCTGGGTGGAACTGAGAGAATGCTAACTGACATTAGATTTTGAGCTCCTTAAGGTCAGACTGTTTTTTGCCAAGTTTTTTGTTTTTGGTTTTTTGTGGATCACCAGGACTTAGCCTGGCACATGATAGGTGCTTAATAAACATTTATTGAGAGGATCTGAGAGGTGAGGGAACAAAGGGAGTAAAAGAGAGCCCCAGAGTCACTAATATGTGGGAGACTGGAAGAATGGCAGCGCTGCAAACACCAACAAGTAAAGTCAGGAGTAGGTTTGGCATGACCAGTGATATAATGATTTTGGAAATGTTAAAATTCGAAGGACATGTGAAACATCTAGTTGAAGAGACAAGATCTGGTGGCACTGAGTTCAGATGAAAGATTCTAATTGAATCCTATCTCAAAAGAGATATTTATCAAATCAATCAATAAAGCACATTGCCTGGAACATAATACACACATGCTTATTCCTTATTCCCCATAGAAGAGAGAGATCTTAGATTTCACCAGCATTTGCATTAAGTGCACCAAGCGTTGGTGGGCAGTTGCACGAGTTGGTGCCGCACCAGTTCTGCTGAATGACCTGCCCCAAACCGAATAGAAGTGCATCAAGAAGGGTGGGGGGAGTCCTCGAGTGTAACTTGTAGCGTTTTTCCTTTGATTGGTCCAGGAAACTCCAAGGAGTGAGTGCACGCACTCCTTAAACTGAGCACTCTCAACGGGCTTGGGTTCTTCTGGATACGGCCGGGGAGCCTTAACTTTCTGGCCCGGGTCCCACGCCCCTCAGGCCCTCTCCCTTTCTCGGGGGCTCGTCGGCCGAGCAGCCGGGCTGGAGGGACTTCTGCAGTCCTGGCGCCCAGAGCTTAGCCCCGAGCAGCCGAGGGGCGCTCCGCCTCCCCGCTCCCTACCGACGTGCTCCAAAGTGGACAGGGAGGGTGGTGCTGGCGGCGGCTCTAAGAACTGGAGTCTGGGCAGCCCGGGGCAGGCGGGCAGGCGGGCGGGCGGGCGGGGAAGGCGCGGGGCGTGGTTTGCCGCTTCCCGAGCGCCAAGGAGCGGAGCGGAGCCGAGCCGAGAGGAGCGGCTGTGTGGGGGGCTCCGAGAGCCCCGACCCTCTGCGCAGAGGGAGCGAGCGAGCGAGCAGCGAGCGGGAGAAAGGGAGAGCTCGAGCCCCGGGGGAGAAGAAAGGAGGCGCAGAGCCGGGCCAGCGCCCGCGGCCCCCCGCCCTCCCACAGCCCCCCTCCGGCCGGGCTGGGGCCGGTGAGTGTGGCCGCAGCCGCTCTGCAAGCCTCGGTGCGGGGCGGTGCGGGGCGCCGCTGCCTTGTGGCGGGGAGAGCGGGCTGGCGCTGGGCTGGAAGGCTTCCTGAACCTAGGGAGGAGGGCCATGGGGGCTGGGGGGTGCAGAGAGGAGGCAGAAGGCGGGAGGCACCCGCGTCCGAGCCCCGCCGGCGGGACCGGCCCTGCGGCCGCCACAAAGTTTGCCTGGGGGAACAGAGCGGGCTGTACCGCGGGCGCCGCAAAGTTGTCAGCGGGCGGAGCGCCTGGGCTGGGTGCCTGCCTCGGTTTCTTTGTGTCACCTTCGAGCCGCCTGCCTACCTCGGCAAGGGGGGAGCGCTCGGTGGGGATCAGCCCCTAGGCGCCAGCAGCCTGGAGCTGGGACTTCCCAGCCCAGGTTCGAGCTTTCTC
>CM053598.1:208638820-208659893 GCA_028646575.1 Pseudocheirus occidentalis
TATTGATTCTTTTATACCTTTATTTAGTATTTTATCAGAAATTTTTCTGTTTTAAAGTAATATTTATTATTTTTTTCTTCCTTCACCTCATCTCTTCCTCTTCTGTGCTTCCCTCCTCCCCCTCTGGTACATTTTCCTTTCCTTTCCTTTGTAGTTTTCTCTTTTTCTGTCCTCATTCCTTCTTTCTATCTCCTTATTTGCTACAGTACGGCTCCCTAAACTTCATTAGTTATAAAAAAAATTTAATTTTTTGTGTATTCCAACAATTGTGAAACTAACGAAATAATCTAAAAGAGGGAACTTTCTCATCATTTGAATGATAGTCCTTAGTTTACTACAATGTGTGAGGACCAGTTAACTCAGCCATTTGAAATGCGCCATTTATTACTGATGTAATCCAAACATAGTAGTCACTTGTGAAATATGTGAGTCATCTCTTAAGCCAAGTGCTTTTGTAAGGTTGTTGATGAGTCTCCCTGCATATATCATTTGTAGTTACAAAAAGAACTAAACTTGTGAAATGAGCAGAATTATTTATCTCAGAGATCTTCTAAGTATTTTTTAGCATTAGTATGTTCCGCTTAAGCGATAAATATTTTCTGTAATCTGTGATGGTTCTTTTGGTGGCCAACCTGGGGAGATTGAAAGATTGCCTATGATTTGTTCACCGTTTCCCAGAGCTTTAGCATTGTGGTCTGGATTGAGTTCCAGTTGACTTCATTTCATTGGAATGTCTAGGTTAGACAAGATAGTTTGAGAAGTCTTTCCTAGCTGAGGATGAATGAGTGAATATAATGAATGAAAGTACTTGTAATGATAATCATAACTAGCATTTATATAGTATTTTAAGGTTTGCAAAACATTTTATGAATATTGTCTCATCCTTACAACAACCTGGGAGCTACTTGCTATTCTTTTTTTTTTTTTTTTTTTTTTTAAGATTGTTAGATTTATTGCATAAGCATGGAATCAACATTATGCTTCTTAAACTTAATTATGAAATAATTTTCAAGAGAAAACTTCTGGTCATTAATAAAACTGTAAAAAGTTAGCTAAAAGTATTTCCAGAATATGTTAGCAATTTTTTTTTAAAGAGCTTAGATGTTCCATGTCTCCGGAAATTGCTTTTCCTTTTTTTTTTTTTTTTTTTTAAATTTTAATTTTAATTTATTTTCTCGGTTACATCATTCATTTCCACAAGGTTTTGAGTTACAAATTTTCTCCCGCTACTTGCTATTCTTACCCACCCTTTACAGATAAAAAGAAATCCATTAAGATTGAACATCTGTCTCAAGCATTAGGGATGCGAATAGAAGAGTCAACACAGTCCTTGCTTTTAAGAAGCTTACACTTCACTTGGGGGAGACAAGTATGTCTAGGATGGTTCTAGGTCCAGGGGCAACTAGGTGGCGTAATGCATAGAGCAGTTCTCAATCTGTGAGTTATGTTCAAATTGTAACAATTAAAATACATCCTGCATATCAGAGAGATTCATAACAGCGGCAAAATTACAGTTATGAAGTAGCAACGAAAATAATTTTATGGGTGGGGGGCACCACAACAGGAGGAATGGTATTAAAGGGTCATGGCATTAGGAAGCTTGAGAACTACTGCCCTAAGGGCTCAGTAGTCTCATACTGCCTCTTCACTGGTCAAGGCTTTCCTGCCATGTCTGGTGTTCTACCACAATGCATTGACTATCCAACATCTTCCATTCAAAACCTTCCTTCATCTTGATATCATATTGCAAGGCTACCTAATTTACATTAGGATATTGATGACACTTAATAGTTTATTAGACAATCTAGAGCAAGGAGGGACTTTGCATATTTTCTGCTCTAACTCTTTTATCTTACAAATGAGGAAATCTGAAGACTATAGAAGTCATCTGCCCATTCTCTAGAGTGTATGTGTTTTAACTGAGTGTAATGCAATAAATCTCAGTTTAATTTGAGGCTGTGGTGAAGCTTTCTTAGCATCTATAAAATCAGGCCAAAAGAGTGTATCAGTTGAGCTACAGCTTGGAACCCAAGCAACAACCCTCTGGCAGTTTCCATTAAAACTGACCCACGCATACATTTTATGGTACTTCCAAATCCTAGCACAATATTTAGAAAAATTAATTCTTTTGATTAAAAAACACTGAATTTACATATAAAGGAAAATCCATTTCAGACATAGTAATTTTTAGCTTCTCTACCATGCAACTAGCCAGATGACTGTGTTGGCATACCATTCCCCTAGTTTTTTTGTTGGGAAATAACTGAGCAAAGGTAAATTTCAGCTTAATCTGTTTCTTAATCATCATAAATTCAAACATAATGAAGTTGAGAGGAATATGTTTTTTACTTTTCCAATCTTCCACTTTCTGATTTCTTGGCCTCTGCAAGCCAAGAAAGTCTTTGCCTTCTGCCACTCTTGGCTCTGTTCTACTGTTTGTAGCTTAGAGCCTCTAGTGGGCAGGCAGCCAGAGACTCTCAGGGTGAGGAATATTTCGGGATTATTGTTGAGGCTGCTCTGTACCATGATCTATTCTGGTGAGTAAATTACTGTTAAACACATATCTGCTGACTTGATTTTTGTTGTTGTTACTAATTTTTTTTTAAAAAATTATTTATTTGTAATATTCTTTTTGAGTTCCAAATTCTTTCTCTCTCCCACCTCTTTCCCACACATTGAGAAGGCAAGTAGTATGATATTATATTAATTATATTGGGTAAACCATATTTCCACATTAGCCATGTTGCAAAAAGTTAAAAAAAATCAAGTTAAAGAATTATATTTCAATTTGTACTCAGTTATATGATGACTATAATATGTTTTATGATCAAACTGGAAACTGGCAAAAAAAACTCCAAGCTAATGATATGATCTGTTTTTCAGATGTTGATGTTATTAACCCGGATGAAAAATCAATTATGACGTATGTGGCCCAGTTTCTTCAGTATTCCAAAGATTTGCCTATGGCTGGAGAGGAAGTGCAGGTAGCTGTCTGTATTATCACCAGCGAAGTTCATTTTCTTCTCTACTTATAGTTCTCTCAACTGTTAAAAGGTTTCTTTGTCATTCTTGCATCAAGGTGTCATGAAAATGATCCTTATATTTAGGAATCTGACCATTTCTTTTGCCACATCTGTCAATCAGAAGCATAATTGGGAGGTTGAAATTGCAGAGGGCTGAAAGGAACATACACTCAGGCTCCCTCCATTCCCTCCTTGGCTTCCATTTAAATCGAGAGATCTTAACCTAGGATCTGAGAGCTTTGGAAAGATGTATTTTGATAACTATTTAATGATAATTGGTTTTCTTTGTAATTCTTTGTCTTTTATTTTCTGCATTTGAAAATAGACTCCCAAAGGACACAAAACAACATAGTTAAGAACCCTCCATTTAGATAAATGAAAGTATAGTTACATTTGTAAGCTGCCGATTATTTTTATTTTCCAGAAATTTAACCACAAAATCACGTTGTATATATTGAAACTTACCATAGGCTTATTTTTTGTCAATCACCATTTTGTAGATATTAAGGCAGAAGCTTGCCTGAAGTGGAAAATTCAGCACAAGCTGAATTTACTCTGTAGTTCAATCATTTCTAACCTATCTTCTTGATTTCTTAATTAATTTTTTGGAAACAAAATCTAGATGAAGATACTCAATTGGATTGTTTATGATGCAGAGTGGAATGAGAGAAGAGTTAGTTTGGCTTACTAGGAAAAAAATCTTCTGCCTTATAGAGAATAAAGTCTAGGAGAGTAAAAACTAAAAGGTACCTTTTCTGATGCTGCCAAAATATATCTCCTGTCTTTGGACAGGTGCAAATGCACTATAAGATGATCAAAATATCCAAGCCAAGGCATGTTGGATACTGTGATATATATAACAGCAGCGTCTAAGTGCTCAGGATCTTTGCTTGGGATTACCTATATTGTTCACTCATTCAATCAGTTAATGAAATTTTAAAGTGCCTAATGTGCTAGGCACTGGGGATTCCAGTACAAAGGATGAGGGTAATTCCTGCTCTCAAGGAGTTTTAGGGGATTGAGGGAGTTGTCAAGTACATACATAATTATACAGAGAATAAATACAAGATTTTTTAAGAGAGAACACTAGCTGATGAGAAAGAGGACCTGATTTGTGGAGCTGATCTGCTGGATGCAACGGAGTGGGGATGGGGAATCAAGGATATGTATGAAAGGATTAGCCGTGGTAGTGAAAAGCCTCACCTCATTTCTAGAGACTGGAGGAAAGCGCACGTGCGCGCGCGTGTGTGTGTGTCGGGGGATATCCAATAAAGGGAGAATAGGGAACTCATGGCAAATGGTCTCAATTTTCTCAGTAAAGTTGAGAGCTGAAAAGAACTGTCCAAACTGATGCAAATTGAATTCTGAATTCGGTACTTATCCTATTGATAATTTTTTATAGTCAGTAAATATTTAAGAAGCACCTACTATGTGCCAGACACTGGACTAAGCACACTAATGTTCCATTTTATTCATACCAAATTTGTTTAGCCATTTCCCCTAGGTGATGGGCATCCACTTCATTTCCAATTCTTTGTCACTACAAAAAGTACTGCTATGAATGTCTTGGTGTGTATGAGAACTTCCTTCTTATTAAAGGCCTACTCAGGGCATAAGTGTAATAGTGGAATCCTTAGGTCAAAAGGCATGGAAATTTTAGGGACTTTATATAATTCCAGAATGACTTCATTTCCATAAATATCTAATATTATATGTACAATATAATATATTTATATATATTTATTCCAAAATGACTATGTAATTCTAAAATGTTTTTCAAAATAGTTCTACTAATTCACAGTTCTGCCAACAGTGCACTTACATGCCACAACCTCTCCAACCTTGGCTCTTTCTATCTTTTAATATCTTTGCAGATTTTCAGGGTGTGATAAAACCTTAGAGTTGTTTTGATTTGTATTTCTTTTATTATTAGTCATTTAGGGTATTTTTTATGTGGTTGTTAATCATTTGGAATTCTTTTGAGAACGTTTGTTCATATCATTTACCATGTATCTGATGATTATCCATTCTATGACCAAAGTGTTTTTTTTCTTGTTGTTCTGATCATTAGGAAAAGGTAAAAGATGCCACAGTCTGGTTGATTTCGCAAGAAGAAAAGTTGCATGAGTTGCAGATGGAGTCAGAAGAGGAGACATACTTTAAAAAATCTCAAGTAAGTACAAAAATTATTGACTTACATAGAACTTTGGTTTAATTCATAGTATACTTTTGGCCATCCTTAAGGGGGCTTATTGTATTGAGTAGACTGATTAGAAGTATTCGTAAAATTATTTAACTATAAAATTTCTCCTGGTCTTAGAATTTTGTTTCCTCAGAAAAACATTGCAGAATTGGGGTGGCACAGTTAATAGAGCACTGGCCCTGGAGTCAAGGGGACCTGAGTTCATATCTGGCCTCAGACACTTAATGCTTACTAGCTGTGTGACCTTAGGCAAGTCACTTAACCCTAATTGCCCTGCCTTCCCCCCTCCAAAAAGCAAAAAAAAAAAACAACCCAATATAGCAGAATCGATCACCAAACATTGATTAAGTGACTGAAAGGCTCAAAAGATTAATAAAAATATTAATGAGGTCATCACATATTCCACAGGCCATTATTTTATTTCTCTTCCTCTTGCATAATGAGGTGTATTTGTTCACATTGTGGTAGAAATGCCACAGCACTGATCCAGTGATATGTAGCTCAGGGATATGTATCTTGATGACATATCCATCACTATATTAGTATCCATGACTCTGGGGTGGAATGAGTGGAAGAATCTGTGTGATGAAGAAAGAGTAAGTTTAAGACCATAATATTAGTGGACTTTAATCTGAATAGATTTTCATAAAAAAGAAAGAGAACAGTATTTAACTGAGGTTTATAGCTGAGGTTATAAAGGATACATGCTAAATTAATTCTTTATTCAAATTGTAGGGCATGCGAGCTTTTTTGGAGTCATTCAATGAAGAAAAAAAAGCCTTTTTGGATGTGTTGTCAATAAAAAGGGATTTGGCTGGGCTGACCGATGATCAAGCTAAGTTACGACAAGCATGGGATAAGCTCACTAATCAGGTGATTTCTAATTTATTTATTGTGGAAACTTTACTTGATTTTCTTTAGATTGGGCAAGTCTGTCCCCTTAGAGAATGGCCCTGTTTGACTTACATTAAACTTTCATGGAAAATTCACCAACCAGAAGGGAAAACAACCAGCAGGCTTAAGCGTATGTTGTTAAAAAAAAAAAAAAAACCGGAGTAACAAGTGGAGCTCAAAATCTTCATATTCCAACTTTCTTATCTTTGGAGGTCGACTCCATTTTCCATGGTCCTATTTTAATAACAACTTAATGGGAACAGGTATTCTATTATGCCACTGAGCAAAACTTCAAAGCTGTCCACACAGATATTTGCCACATGGCCCTAGACACCATCAGTAGGGCAAGTCTAAGAATTATTTGGAAAAAATGAGAAAAATGAGAAAAAATGAGCTTCTGAATGTCTTAGTTTGTGCATTTGTGTGTCTGAGCAAGTCTCACTGGGCTTTTCTTATTCTGTTCCAAGGCTGAGTGACAGCAATGCCTCATTTCTAGGTGCCACTGGGAAATGGTCTAGTCCGTCCAAGTGGATTTCCAAATAGCTAAAAGCATGTCATTAAACCTTCTTTAGTAATCTTGCTTTTTGGTGACGTACTTTTAAGGACATGTAGGGATAAACTCTCAAGATATTATTAAAAGGGAAAGATTCCAAAATAGCAGAAAGCATCATCAATTAGTTTTACATACCCTCTCTCAAAGAAAACAAAATATCAGCCACCACAACCGATGCCTACTTTCTTATCTTTTTATAATGTACATGATAATGGTCTATACTTGTGTTAGGGACATCTTCAACAAAAATGTGAGAAGGTAATAAATGGGCTCTCACTAATGATTTTCTATTGTAGACTCCCTCTTTATGAAAATATAAGTTGATTGAGAGATAGAAAGTCTTGTGCTTTTTTGTCAAGTGATTTTAAGAAAGCATTGAACTCAGTGGAATAAAATACATGCGGCCTTGAAGGTTCTCCCAGGCAAGATTTCCCAGGAATACTTCGAATTATACAAGCCTGTGATTCTTAGTTAATCTTATATCATAGCTGCTAAAGCACATGTCAGATCTTGTCATTCCCCCACTCAATAAACTCTAGTAGCTCCAGACACATTTACTCTTGGAGCCACTGGAGCTTATTGAGTAAGGGAATGACCATGACAGTGACAATGGTGACATTGAAAAGCCTTCATCACCTGTCTTCAATTTCCTTTTCCGGTCTAATTATGCATTATTCCAATTCATGAACTCTTTAGTCTGACCAAACTGACTTTTTTATTCTCATGCATTATCTCCTGTCTCTAGCTTTTTACACAGGCTCATCCATACGTCTGCAGTGTCCTTGACCTAGCTTCCATCTTTTAGAATCCCTGGTTTCCTTCATAGCTCAGCAGTTTCCTAAAGCTCAGCTAAAATAGCACCTTCTACATGAGACTTTTCTTACTTCTTTTCCTGCATTCTAAAGCCTTCCATTCCCCTAAAAATATTACTGTACAATTAATTTTATCTATACTTATATATGTACATGTTTCCTCTCCAGTAGAATATAAACTCCTTGAAGACACAAGACTTTCATTTATGTCTTTGTGTCTCCAGAACCTGGCTTAATATCTGGCATGTTGTGGATGCTTCAATGATCACCAATATATATTTGTTGATTGGTTGGTATGACAGATGAGATTATGGAGACAATTTTGTTCTGTGATCCACTGAATATCGACTTCAAATGAGGTGTAAAACAGGAAGACATAATGGACTTAGGCAACCCAGTTACTCATCAGTGTCATAGAATGGCACACAGTCCAAACGAAAGGATTCTCTTTTGATAATGAGCTTCTCCCAAAGTTCCTTTCATAGATAATATTGCACTTACCCAACCCTGGAACACCATGAGGGGGTGGTATGAAGAGTCTACTTATCATATTCCAGGCATTGTGCTAACTGCCTTCTTCAAGCATTATGTCACTTGATCCTCAGAACTACTTTGGGAGGTAGGCATTATTTTGTCCTCATGTTACAGATGAGGAATTGGAGTAGACATAAATTAAGTGATTTGCTTAGTCACACAACTTCCTTCTGAGGCTGTTCTTAAGCATGAGTTTTCTCAGATCCAGGTTCAGCATTCTATCCACTAAGCCATGTGTGTGGGTGCCTAGAGATCCTATGCAATAAAAGAGATTAGTTTAGTCAACTATAGTAGAAAACCAAAATGGAGGAAAAAGTAATAAATTTTAGCCATGACAATTTCATACAGAATAAAAGCTTTCATTAGCTATTGGGGACTATTTTCCATACTAATGAGGTTAATTAAATTAATTAATGAGATTTCCTATGTGTCTCCTACGTCTTCCTATGAAATCTCATTTGTGCTAATTAAACAAAATGTTGGTGAAAATTTTATTCATTTCATTTCTTGAAAATATGCATAGTTAATGAGATTTCTTATGTGTCTGGACTTTAGGGACAACCTGTGTTTGTAGATAGTTGAGCAGTCCATTGAATTAATCAATAAAGATCGGTATTGGTTCTAAAAGAAAATGTTTGAAGAGGATTGGACTGGACTTCATTTGGGGAAATTGTACAATGTTTTCAGTAATTCCATATTGCTCACTGGCCCCCAAACCTATCTCTTTAAAATCAATATTGTCATGGTAACACTGTATGACTATGAAATATGCAACGTTGTGATCTCAAAAGAAGTAAAGTTTAAAAAAGCCCAAAGAACATGGAAAGATCAGTCATGGGCATAATAGTCTGCAATATGCTACTGTTGATTATTTATACCAAAGATATGGCATTAAAGACTTAATCAGTGACATGTGAGACTAACCCAGCAGGTGGATTGACCGTGTAATGAGAATGAGACAATCAAATATATTGAACATAATTTGATGCTTTGTGGATGAGTCAGGGTCAGCATTATGAACATTGTTTTTAATGTCGTGATGCCCTCAGGGCTGCTGACTTGTATTGGATGTAGTTTTATCCTTCACTTTTTATCCCCAGGTTATTGTACTATTTTAGTTGTTAATCTTACTGTCTTTTTGGCTTCTCTCGTTTTCCTGTAATTTCTTTTTACAACCTCACCTTTTTCTGCAGAGGTTGTATATCCATTTGGAGCTCATTCTCTGTTTCATATTGCCACCCAACTAATTTTCTTTAAGCCCAGATCCGACTACATCACTTTTCTCAATGAACTCAATAGCTCCCGACTGTTTCTAGAATCAAATATGAAGTCTTCTATTTAGCTTTTAAATCTCTTTACAACCTTGTCCAAAACTATCTTATACCTTCATTTGTTCACTGCTCCTCCTCCTGCATTTTAGGATATAGCCAATCCGGCTTTCTTTAAGTTCCTCGTATTTGGCAGTTCATTTTTCATCTTTGTGTCTTTATGCTGGTTCTCCCTCATGCCTGAGATGTGCTCCTTCACTCCTGCTTTATAGAATCTGACTTTTCCTTTAAGGCACAACTCAAGCGTTACCTTGTTTTACATGAAACCTTCCCTGATTTCTTAGACTTTGAATGCCTTCCCTCTCAAACCACCTGCAATCTAGTGATATTGCATTTCTTTGTATTTCTTCTTTGTGTTTATTTTGTATGTTTGTGTATGTATGTATGTAGATTGTCATTTCTGTCTATCAATCTGTTTGTCTTTCTTCCTTCCTTCCTTCCTTCCTTCCTTCCTTCCTTCCTTCCTTCCATCCATCTTTCCTGCCTTCCTTCCATCTTTCCTTCCTTCCTTCCGTCTTTCCTTCTTTCCTTCTTTCCTTCCTTCCATCTTTCCTTCCTTCCTTCTTTCCTTCTTTCCTTCTTTCCTTCTTTCCTTCTTTCCTTCCTTCCTTCCTTCCTTCCTTCCTTCCTTCCTTCCTTCCTTCCTTCCTTCCTTCCTTCCTCCCTCTCTCCCTCCCTTCCTTCCTTTATTATATTTTATATAATTCCTTCCTTCCTTTATTATATTTTATCCCCAGTTCCTGGTATCTTGTAGGTACATAATAAATCTTTTTTGATTTATTGATATGGTGTAAGCCTAATTTTCTGCCAAATTGTTTTCCAGTTTTCACAACAGTTCTTTTTTAGCTAAAGAGAGAATCTTTGCATCAACAAGCTTACAGATTTCGTCCCTGTCTCTCTCCCTATCAGATTGTTGTGCTGATTTCTGCTTAATACTTTAGTTGGAGATCTAACAATGCTAGTCTCCCGTACTTACTACTTTTTTTCAAAATATTTCCCTTGTTTGTCCAGATGAAATTTGCTATTATTTTGTCTAATTCTAGAAAGTAACCCCTTAGTAGTTTGATTGGCATGACGTTATTTTGTAAATTGATTTTGGTAGTTTCATTACTTTAATTTTATCGGCATGGCCCCATCACGAGCAATCGGCATTATTCCAGTTATTTGTCTTCCATTACATTTGTAAAGAGGCTTTTATAGTTGGATATTTTTTTCGGTTAACTCCCAGATATTTTATTATATGTAATTATCTTGAATGGGATTTCTTTCCCTAGCTCCTCTTGCTGCATTTTGTTATTAATAAATAGAAATTTGTCTCAACTTGCATTGCTACTTCTGTCTGGCTATCTTTTGTTATTGTCCACCTAAAGCCTTCTAAACCTATTGCACAAATCTTTCCCTGGTCTCTATTCTTGAATGTTATTTAGGGCGAAACTAAATGTTGTTAAGTTAGCTAGGTGTCTATCATGTCAGGCATGGGGTCAGGAAGACTCATCTTACTGAGTCCTGATCTGGCTTTAGACACGTACTAGCTGTGTGACTCTGGGTAAGTCACTTAACCTCGTTTACTTCAGTTTCCTCCTCTGTAAAATGAACCGGAAAAGGAGATGGCAAACCACTCCAGTGTCTCTGCCAAGAAAACCCCAAAAAGGGTCACAAAGAGTCAGGCACAACTGAAAACTACTGAACAACGAATGTTATTTGGTAAGATGCAATTAAGAGTAAAGTTAACTACCCCGCCCTCCAAAAAAAAACCGCAACCCTTTAACCCATACTTGAGAAGTTAGCTTTGTGATACCAAGTTTTGGGAGAGTCAATACTTTTTCGCTTGTTTTTGTCTTACTTTTGTGTTCAAAAATATTTTGAAAGTTTGAGATTTTTGAAAGTCTGGCAGGTAGATCGTGTGTGATTATATCTTTTTTGGGGGGGGAGACAATGGATGTTTTCTTTTTTCCCTTTGAACATGAAGAGTTGAGAGTTGACTGTCATATACACAGACCCAGACCCAGACCCAGACACACACATATATACTCTCTTTTTAACATGGAATCATCACAAACAAACAGAAAATTATTTTCTGCTTCTGTGAAAAGAAAGAATTAATTTAATCTCAAGAGTCCCCTTTAGCTCTCTGTGGTTCTCATTGGAGTTCAGAGCTTTGGGAACTCTCTCTGGCTAGATCACAGACTTTTCGTATGATGTGAATAAATAATTTACTCTCTTGGGATCAACTGTTTTCTAGGGGTTTCAGGATAAAATGTAGTGCAAATTGCTGTTGAACTAAAATGAGTTGTGCATTCTAGCAATGAGAAGGATTAAAACTGTGCCTTTGCTTTAGCAAAGACAGCATGGGTTAGTGGAAAAAAAAGATTGAATGGGAGTTGAAGGGTCTGAATGAACTAGTTTTGTGAACTGGAATAAGTGACTTCCCCTTTCTAGAATTCAATTTTCTCATTTGGAAATTGAGGATGTTGAACTAGATGAGCTGCCAGCAACTTTTCCAGCTTTAGGCTTCTATGATTATAAAATTTTAGGTTACATTTTTTTCATGAAATAGATGATGACATTGGGCTACAGCAAACTTTATATAAAATTCATTAAGTTTTGGAATCTTAGATTTTGATCTTTCAGGAAAAGTCTTTTTTTTTTTGCTTTTTGGAAGGGGGAAGGCAGGACAATTGCGGTTAAGTGACTTGCCCAAGGTCACACAGCTAGTTTTTTTTGTGTGTGTTAAGTGTTTGAGGTCGGATTTGAACTCAGGTCCTCTTGACTCCAGGGCTGATGCTCTATTCACTGTACCACTTAACAGCCCTGAAAAGTCATTTTTTCTAATGAGTAGTCTGGCCAATAGTCCAGCATTTATTGCATTAACCAGATCCTCCAGATAAGTAAATCATTTCTTTGTAGTCATGGACTTTTTAAGGTAATTCATTCATGTCTTTGGAACATTATTTATTAAGTTTGGTAAGTGGTAACTCATTTGCTTGGAAAATAATGTCCCTCCCAAAGTGCCTAATTACAAAAGATAAAAAACTCTATCCAAGCTAGCATTTATTTTACTCTTCAGTTGTTTTTCAATCATGTCCAACTCTACACACCCCATTTGGGGTTACTTTGGCAAAGATACTGGAGTGGTACCATTTCCTTCTCCAGCTCATTTCACAGATGCAAAAACTAAGGCAAACAGGGTTAAGTGACTTGTCCTGGGTCACATAGTTAGTGTCTTATGCTGGATTTGAACTAAGGAAGATGAGTCTTCCTGCCTCCAGGTCTGGAGCTCTATTCACTATCCTGCCTAACCACCCAGCATTTATACAGAGCTTTAAGGTTTGCAAAGCATTTTGCTTATGGTATCTCAATATTCACAGTTCCTCTGTGAGTTAGATATTACTATCATTACCATTTTACAGAGGCAGAACTTAAGGTCGAAAGAAGTTAAATGACTTACTCAGGGTCACACAGCCGGTAAATGAGGTTTTGTACAAAGGTCTTCCTGGCTTCAAGTCTAGCACCCTACCCAGTAGTCAGTGAGTCAGTCGATAACCATTCATTCAGTGTCAGTTTTGTGACAGGTACTATGTAAATGTTGGTTGACTCCTGCCTAACTCCCCAGAAAACTGCATCCATTCTCTGCAAGCTGCCCAGATATTTTCTGAAAGCGTGAGACTCTTAGTGGTTCTCTACTCAAGAATCATTGGTGGTTTCCATATGTGTCTAGGAAGAAGCACTGATTCAACCATCTTGCTCTTACTTACCTTTCTAGACTTATTATATCTGATCATCTTCTCCAGTCTGTGCTGCAGTCAAACTGACCCACTTTCTATTTTTATGAGTTTTAGCATCCTCTCTCCTTTCTCTGGACTGTTGCAAAAATGAGACATTTGCTGTGCCTGGTTCCTCTTTAGCACTGTCTCTTAGAATCTTTCCTTTCATTTTTGCCCGACTCAGATGCCACCACTTCTAGGAAGCTCCTCCTGTCTTCCTTAGTTGATATTTCTTTTCATATTGATTTTGTGTTCTCCTGGTAGAAGTAAGCTTCCTGAGGATAGGGACTTTTTGGGGCAAGGGCCTTGTTTTATATTCCCATGTAAAAGGCTTTGCACGTGGTACATACACAGTAAATTCTTATTGAGTTCAATTGAACAAGGCATGCTCAGGAAAGCTGGTACATAAATGGATGATCCGAATGAATGAATGAAAGGCATTTACATATGGTTCATTGTCTTGCTCCAATACTTTTTACAGCTTTGTGACTAAACACGTTCTTTTTTCCTGGAAATCCATTCTGGAAATCTGTTACTAACAATAGTAGTAAATGGAAGATTGAAACCTTTATCTAGATATTTCAACTTTTGCTTGGGTCTTAGAGACCCAATCATAGAGTTAGGGCTGGAAGGGACTTGCTGCTGTGGTTGTCGAGTTGTTTCAGTCCTGTCTGACTTTCTGTGACTCCATTTGGGGTTTTCTTGCAAGGATACCAGAGTGGTTTGCTACTTCTTTCTTCAGCTCATTTTACAGATGAGGAGACTGAGGCAACAGGGTTCAGTGACTTGGCTAGGGTTATGTAGTATGTGTCTGAGGCCTAATTTGAACTCAAGTTTCCCGACTCCAGGGCTGGCATTCTAAGCACAGTGCTACCTAACTGCCCAGGGACCCCAGGAAGAGAACTTAGAGGTCATCAATTCCAATCCAGTGTTTTTACTGAGACAGCTAGGTAGCCCAATGGATAAAGTTAGGAAGATCTGAGTTCTAATCCTCCTTCAGACCATTAGTAGCTGCGTGCACCTGGGCAAGTCACTCTACCTCTGAGCCTTAGTTTCATTCCTATGCTATAAAATGGAAAATATAATAATATATAAAAATATATAATAATAACATCTACCCTCCAGGATTGTTGTGAGGATTGGATGGAATAACAGATGTAATGTGCTATATAAACTCTGGCTATAATTATTTTTATTCACAGATGAGGAAATTGAGGCATAGAGACTGGAGATTTTTTTCCCCCAGGGGCATTAGTATCCGCGTCAGGACTGGGGCCCAGGTCTACCTGACGTTAGGTTCAGCTCTTCGCCTACTACATGGGCTATTTCTCGTAGCTGAATCAGATTGTAAAAGCTCACTAAAAACAGCAACGTGGGAAGGGGCGGAGATTTCTGAGAAGGACACATCCCTCGTGATTACAACCTGCCAGGGTAGTGATCTAGTAAGTGAGTACTTAAGCTTCTAGCACAGCGGTTCTCAACCTTCCCAATGCCGTGACCCTTTAATACAGTTCCTCATGTTGCGGCGACCCCCAAACATAAAATTATTTTCATTGCTCCTTCATGAGGTAGCATTGGGGGTCACCGCAACATGAGGAACTGTATTAAAGGGTCACGGCATTAGGAAGGTTGAGAACCTCTGTAATCTAGCTTGCCCTTTGCTCAAGTGTGGCAGAATGAGATGTGCTCCGTGTCTAAATCATGACCTAAATGAATTTCAGTGCCATCTGGGTATTTTTCCAGTTCGGCAAGTCAGGAATGCAAATATTTAGGTTCCGTTGGTAAATAGCAAAGTCCTTACTATAGAACGAGGAGTTATTGTAAATATTTAAACCTAGTTTAAGACTGCCCCAGCTCTGATTGCACTCTTACCACTTGGGTATGTTTTACGGTGAGTTTAGGTAAGAGTCAAGGCCATCTTCCCCAAATGAGAGCAGAGAATTTGGTCCATTTACCTTGTGTTCTTTATCGGAGCTAGCGTGCATTCTCACGGCGTTGTTTTTGTTCTTAAATTGTCTCAGACTCTGTGTGATCCCATAAACCAGAGCACAGCAGTGCTTTCTGTGGGATTTTCTCGGCAAATATCCTAGCATGGTTTGCCATTTCCTTCTCTAGTGGATTAAAGCAAACAGAGGTTAAGTGACTCGCCCAGGGTCACACAAGAAATGCCTGAGGTTGAATTTGAACTCGGGTCTCTTTTACTTCAGGTCCGGCGCTCTATCCACTGAGCTATCTGCCTTCCTCCTCATAACATTTTACTGTTTATAGAGTACTTTCTTCACAGTAATCCGTTGAGGTAGGTCGATACTATAAGCATGATCTCCTTATTTTTCCGGAAATTAGAGCTCAAACAAGTTCAATGACATTCTTACATTCACCAGACTTACCCAGTGACGGAATGAGCATTTGCACCCAAGCCTTCACAGTCAGTTAGGGGGGATATGACCCAAGTTGTTACTGTTCAGTCACGTTCAACTCTTTGTGACCCCATTTGAGATTTTTTGGCAAAGATCCTGGAGTGGTTTGCTATTTCCTTCTCCAACCCATTTTACAGATGAGAAAACTGAGGCAAATGGGGTTAAGCGATTTGCCCAAGGTTACAGCCAGTACGTATCTGAGGCCAGATGAATTCAGAAAGATGAGGCTTTCTGTTTCCAGGCCTGGCACTCAGATACTTAGAATCCTTGATGAATGCAACAGAGAAGTAAAACTTTGAGCAATTAAAAAAATTATGTTCAAATGCTAAGCTATCTTTAGAATTGTGAAGAGTACAAGCAAAAAATATTCAAACTAGATCATTAATAAAATCACGTTTATTTGAGTTGCCTTTCAGAAGACCCTTACAAGCTCTACTTGCTCATTCTAAGTAAATAATTAGCAGTGGAACACCAATTTGAATGTCTCTTTTCTCTTTAAGATTAATGAATGGAGTGCAAAGCTGGATCAAATCCTGCCTCCACCCCTGGATCAAATTGAAGTCTGGCTCCAAGAAATCGAACATCTTATGGCAGAGGATTTACCAGATTCCCGGGATTACAGTCAAGCCATGATTCTAATGGAAGAAAGAATCACTTTGTTTAAGGTTGGTAAAGCAAAAGAGAAAGGAAAAGCACGCTTTAGAGACATTGTTATTGAGTAAGACTTTATCCCAGGAAGGAGGTGCACTGTTAAAGGTAATCTTTTATGGTGATTGGGTCTGCTTTTTTCTGAGGAATGGTAAGCTATTTATCTTAGGGTCTAGAGTTGTGACGAACTCATAGAAGGTGCTGACTGAACTCCAATTTAGGAATTGGGTGGTGGGAGGAAAGAAAAGGTTACAGCTGAGAAATTCTCATTTAGGGGATTGGGGCACGGTCACAGCAGCAGATTTCAAGGTCCAGATCCAGGACAGTGAGGGGCAGTGTGGACCAAATATTTGACTTGGAGTTAAGTGATTTTCAGTTGTGTCTGACTGTGACGTCATTTGGAGCTTTCTTGGCAGAGGTTCTGAAATGGTTTGCCCTTTCCTTCTCCAGCTTATTGTAAAGATGAGGAAACTGAGATAAACAAGGTTAAGTGACTTGCCCAGGGTCTCACAGCTCTAAGGGTCAGGCCAGATTTGAACTCAGGAAAATGAGTCTTCCTGACTCCAAGATGGGCACTCTATCTACTGTGCCACCTAGTTGTCCAAAGAAGACCTTAGTTCAAATCCTGCTTTTGACACTTAACTAACTGTGGTTCTCTGTGGAAGTCATTTTACCTCTCTAGATTCAGTTTCCTCATTTGTAAAATGAAGGGTTTGGACTCAGTGACCTCTAACATTCCTTTAAATTCTAAATCTATGATCCTAAGAGTCATAGAACCCACGTTGAAGAGCAAGGTCTGTAGTGGAAGCCAAATCAAAACCAGGAATCATGGTCGAGTCTGAAAGGGGATCCACAAGAGGCGAGGGTCAGGGTTCAGATTGTAAGCAGCGTCACCATCAGGTCAGGTCCAGTTTTTGTTCTCATTTGGACTGTAGGTGCATACATATGCAAATTGCCCAACACTTACACTAATGGCCAACATGTCCCTAAAGCCAAGGCTGCTCAAAGACCGGAGAAATCTGTCTAGAACTTTAAAGTCTGTAAAATGTTTTACATCTGGTGTCTCCTTTGAGCCTCATTACAATCCCATCTAGTGGGCAGTGCAGGTATGCCTATCCCCATTTTATAGATGAAGAAAATGAGACTCAAAAAAGATAAGTGTCCTATCCATGGTCAGACAGCTAGCAAGTGCAAGAGGTGCAGTCTGAACCAAGTTCCTCCTAACTCCAGATCCCACACTCCATGAATTATGCCACCTGTTTATTGCCAGTGCCCTGCCTATCCCTAGCAATAATGGAAGCCAGGGGGCATCAGTAACTAGAATTTGAAAGATGACCTAGGAAGCGGCTCTCATCAAACAATAGGGTATATTTGACACTGAATTAAGAAAAAGAAAATGCCAGAGTGACATTAAAGCATCTATAAAGACTAAAAAATATTGTATGGTTTCAAGGCATTCTTTCAGAATCAGGAAAAAAGATCCAATGCATATGTAAAGGTGCTGTGTAAACTTTTAAAGTGCTTACTTAAATATGAATTGTAAATATAAATAAATGAAAATTAATGCTTCATTATGTTATTATGATGAGGGGTATGCCTTTATTGTACCAATATTGCAAGTCTCTTGCACTTGAACCTGCATTGAAATTAAAAGCATGTCAAAAAAATTTCTGCCAGCAGGGAACTCATGTTTTCATCAAAGAAAAAATGTGATTTGTTAGAGAAGTTCAGTTTCCATCCCTTGTGATAGAATTGCATTCAGTCAAATTAAGATGAAAACCTTTATGCCCAAGATTTTACTTTCACTTTTCAGTCTCTGTAGTGGCCAAAAGAGCAGCTGAAATGGTTATCTGGAAATGATGTCATGTTTCCTGGAAGTGAGATGCGAAGTCCTCAGTTACAGTGTCTGGCTGCCAGCCCTGCTTCATACCATGACTGTTTTCTTTACAGAGCCTGATGGATGATTTTGATCGTCACTTGAACAGCCTCTTGACATTTGAGAATAAAGATGAGCAGCATATGCCCATGGTCCCACTTGATAAACTGGAGGAAATGAAAAGAAGGTGGTAGACATTCTAGTATTTCACATCTGGCAATGTTATTTCTGAGCCCTTGGGCACTGATAAGGGCTTTGGGGCTTATAGAGGCAACAGAGGATTTAGGTCCAATTTCTGCCAAGTGTACTCCTACAAGTTAGTAACCCCTACTAAATTAAAATGGGGAGTTGGCTCTGTGAAGCAATTTTAAAGATACTACTTTAAAATTTGTGTAAACTTGGTCTTTTGCAATACCAGTATATCTCCAGAATCTCTTAAGCTGATATGGATTCTCCATATTATATTTGTTTTCTCTAAATATTAAAAAACTTACTAATAAGTTAATAAGTTTAGCTTTAATAATACAATTGTTTCCACATGACACATATTCAAATTTTGGCTACATGACAATTTGACAACCTTTTCCCAAAAACTACAGCTTGTTTGTACATATAATATTTCAATTTGTCTCTCTCATTAGATTATAAGTTCCTTGAATGCAAGGACTGTCTTTTGCCTCTGTTTGTATGCCTGGTACTGGCACATAGTAGGAACTTAATAAATGTTTATTAACTGACATTTTCCAAATACAGCAGAGTGTTTTGAAGATCATTTTTATTAGAACATATCTTAGCCAAAGTGCATGTTTCTTTAGAAAATATTCTGTGGCAAATACTTCCAATTTGGAAATGTTTGCTTTATATTCTGGCAGTAGGAATGATTCTTGTTACACTTAAATTATTTTTATGCTACGATTTTTCATCATATGAATGGGAGCTCTTATCTCTGAGTTTTAAATGCAATAGAATTTTTTTGTTTGTTTTTAAAAATAGTCAGTGGTTTGGGGACTTTTTTGTGAATAGATATTTCATTATGTCAGGACGATTACAAGTAAATCCTAAAGGCTGTCTTTTTTCCAGATTTCACAATATTATGGGGACCAACTTCATTGCACTTTTAGAATTTCACTACTACTTGTGCTCTGTCCTGGTTTTAATAGAGGAAGTGAAGTCAAAATTGAATCTCTGGAATGTCAAATATGGGACCCAGGAATCTGTAGCTCTATTACTGGGAGATTGGCATGTAAGTTAAATTTTATGTTCTGCTTAGTCAAACTGTCTTCGGTTTTGATTACCTTATTGACAGGAATTGGCATTTGGTTTTTGAGTTCAAACCTCTATGTCTAGGAATTATTTTTGCTCCATTGTCTAGAATAGGTATTTCCTCAGAGGTTAAGATGAATTAGCCAAAGTATTGTTGTGATACCCCTTCTCCTGATATTCCTTAGATCTTGTCTTTTTTGCTTTCTAACTAATCAACTTACATTGTTCTGAATTCTTTTCTTCTATCCTTATTCCTTATTTTATTTACATTTGTCCTGGACTCTTTGCCTAGAACTGACCACTGCTTATAAATAAATGCATTCTGAGTAACTATTATCTGAATAGCTTCAAATATGGACTGCCCCTGCTTGTGCCACGGAACACAAACCTTTCCAAAGTTTTTAGGTCCTATTTGCATCTAGAGCAGTGGTTCTCAACCTTCCTAATGCTGTGACCCTTTACTACACGTATGTGGGCATATCAGCATGTGGGCAGACCCGCCTGGAGATGGATAGAGGAGTGGTGTCTCACTTCCTAAGACCATTGGAAATATGTTTTCTGATGGTTTTAGGTGACCCCTGTGAAAGGGTTGTTCAACCCCCAAGGTCATGATCCACAGGTTGAGAACCGTTGATCTGGACTGACTGCCATACTCTCCATTAACTGCTGTTTCAACAGCTTCAACAGCTTCAGGATCAACCTGTCCCAAAGGTCCTACTACCAATATGCTCCCAGTCCTGAAATGATGGGACAATAACAGAATGTACGTGTGTTGGAAAAGTGTGATACTTTCATTAGTGATTATTTTAAAGATGTATTTTAGATTTAAAAGCATGATATTCTTTTAAAGCCTCTATAATTACAGGTAGCTAGGTGGTACAGTGCATAGAATCTTGTACTTGGAGTCAGGAATACCTGAGTTCAAATACTGCTTTGGACACTTGACTGTATGACTGTAGGCAAGTCACCTAATCCCTCTTAGCCTTACTTTCTGCACCTGAAAAAGTATTGATAAAATAGGAACTCCATGGTTATTGTGGGGATCAAGTGAAGTAACACATGTTAAAGCAGTATCTATCTATGGGCTGGCTCCAAAATGTTGTTCTGAATGAAGACTGAAAATAACACATAATATTTGTAAGGTGAGAGGAATTGGAAGTAGCCATGAAAATTTGCTAACATTTAGCTTAATAACTTCTTCCTGGCAAGTTTACAAATTATTTTTTTCCAGTAAAGGAAAAGTGACAAATATTAGAAAGAATAACAAATACTATAAGACATTACCTATCCCCATTCCTCTATTTACATTTATCCTCAACTGCCTGGAACAGACCATTGTACTACTGTCCCAAATTATAGTATTAATTTGAGGACTTTATCACTTGTTTCTCTCAGTTAAATTTTAGGCATTTACTTAAGTGTAAAATATGTTCAAATTTGGGTCATTTTCTCTTTCTTGCCTGTTTTATTTAAACACTTTTTTATTTATATAAATCTCTTTTTCTTCTTTTGCGTGTGGGCAGAAATTTATTGAAGAAAAGGGCTTCCTAACTCAGCTCGAGAGTTCTTTTCAAAAATGTGAAACAATGATCAAGAATTTAGGTAAGATAATACCAGTGATTTATCATCACTTTGTTTGATTTTTTGAGTGTTACTGTTATCTCTTTTTTTCACATTACGGCTCTTTCCCAGTGTATTCGCTGTTGAATTCTTCATTGTAATAAAGAAAACAAGAGTAAAAAAGAAAAAAAAGTAATT
>CM053598.1:208660393-208679190 GCA_028646575.1 Pseudocheirus occidentalis
GCTGTTGAATTCTTCATTGTAATAAAGAAAACAAGAGTAAAAAAGAAAAAAAAGTAATTAATAATCACAGCATTTGTAATGTTCTGTATCTTTAGTTTTTCCATTTCTCTACCATGTAGAGCAGTGCTTCTCCACCTTCCTAATGCCACGACCTTTTAATACTTCTATGTGGGCATATCTGCATGTGGGCGGACCCACCTAGAGACCGCTAGAGGAGCCATGTCTCAGTTCCTAAGACCATTGGAAATGTGTTTTCCCTTGGTCTTCGGTGACCCTGTAAAAGGGTCGTTTGACCCCCCCAAAGGGGTCATGACTCACAGGTTGAGAACCACTGATGTAGAGGGAATTGTCTTCCTTGTCTGTTCTCTGCAGCCGTGATTGGTCACCAGAGTTAATCATAGGATACCTGCCTTTCCATGTTTATATTACTGGAGTCACTGTATTTAATTTTCTCCCAGAAATAGTGAATTGAAAATTATATTTCAAATTGACTAAATTGTCCATATCCTTCTGCTAAGTGATTTCACTATAGGGCAGCTCCCTGAAGGAAGTAAAAGATATGAAAAAAGAAGGAACTATTACATGACAAACTATTTTTGACAGCATTATAACAAAGTGAATCCCCATTAGTTAAGGAATGATTGGAAAAAGATGTGGTAAAAAATTGAAATGGAATATTACCGTGCAAAAGGAAATCACTAATATGAGGAATTTAGAGAATTATGGAAATATTCCTATCACTGACACAAAGCAAAGTAAGCAGAACCAAAGAAGCAATTTATACAATCAGTGAAGTTAAAATGCAAAGCTCTCTAAAAAGGAAGAATAATTCTGAGAAACTGAAAAAAAAACCACATTAAAGTTCCAGAAAACAAATAATGGGACATTATTTGGTTTTTTGCATCTTAATTTTCTTTTCAGTTTTTTTCTTCACATTTCATACCAACTCCCTCATAGGAGAGAGGGAAGGTACAATTGATATATAGAATCCTATATTCATTGTCTTATGACATCACTGTATTGGCTAGTTTTGCTTGTTGTTTTTTAAATCACAGTGGAAGATTCCACCTGGAACAAAAGGTGGGTAGAAAATTATAATGATGTAATGAAAAAAGGGAAGAGTAAAATAAATTTCAAAAATAAAATATTTTATTCTTGTCATGTTTTTTTCTCAAAACACTCTACTGCAAGCCTGCTACAATGTCTTGTTGTAGAGGTGACCTTGACTTTTTGAAGGCTAAACCAGAGGAATGCAAGCTCTCTCTCTCTCTCTCTCTCTCTCTCTATCTAGTAAACTATATATATATATATATATATATATATATATATATATAATAAACTAGAAAAACTTACAATGGGCCAGGTCATAGACTCTGATTCTGCATTCTGAGGACCAGCCTAAAAAAGGTCAGAGAGGCTCATCACTAGGTGGCCATAGAGTTAGAAATTTTATAGGCTTTTATAGGAGTTCTTGAAGACTGTTTACCAAGTTATAGAGGATTTATGATCTGAATTGGTAGGCAAATTCACATAGATGAACTGACACATTCCGAAAGTACCATAAATTTATTTAAACAATACTTAGTTATTCTTTTTACATAGGGGGATTTTGCATACACATATAATATGCATGTATACATGCACATGAGAAATATAGAATTCAAAGAAAAATATTTTCTAGATAATATTATTATAATTCAGATTTAATTTTGCCTTTGCCATATTTGAATAAATGTGTCCAATTAAAGTCTTTTAGTCACATTGTGTAATTTTTAAAAAATATTTCCTTTTTTGCTAAATATCATAGCTGGAGATCCTCAGAACATTACCAAGCAGTTTAAGATGGTGGAATCTCAGATTTCTATGTGTAAAAAATGCATGTATAATATAAGATCTACCCTGCAAAAGGTTTTATCTTCTTGGGCTACATATAAGGAGAACCTTCATTCATTCAAGACATGGTTGGAAGAATCAAGGAAAGAACATCCGAAACAGGTACATTTTCTCTCTTCACTTAAGAGGTTTTGCTTTTATTAGACATTTTAACTGTAAGACGTAGGAATAGGAGTCTTCAAAGTTCTAAGCAGATGTGTGTAGGGAAATCCTTCTTAGGAGGTTTGCTTGTACTTGGGAAATGTTATCTCCTTTTAGGCCCACATGGTCAATGAAACATTTTCTTCTTAATGTTGTTTTCTGAGACACTCTTGTCTTCTTTCAATGGGGATTGGTGAATTGGATTGATTTTCTAGGCACATTTAAAATAAATAAATAGTTTATATTAAACTTCATTTTAAAATTGGTAACATCCTAACTACAAAACCTTTTTTGGGGGGGGGTAGTAGTGGATGGTTGGGGACACAATATGGCCTAGTACGAAGACCAGTCTATAAAAGGTCAGAGAGGTTCATCACTAGGTGGCCACAGAGTTAGAAATTTTATAGACTTTTATAGGAGCTCTTGAAGACTGTTTACCAAGTTATAGAGAATTTATGATCTGAATTGGTAGGCAAATTTACATAAATGAACTGACACATTCTGAAAGTACCATAAATTTATTTAAACAATACTTAGGCATTCTTTTTACATAGGGGAATTTTGCATACACATTCATTGGGAGTCAGGAAACCTGGGTTTAAATCCAAGTTTTCTGACTAACTAGATCTGTGTCTTTGGATCATTGTTCCTCTCTGGGACTCATTTTGTTCATTTTAAAAAGGGGAAGTTAGAAGAAATGATCTTTTACTTCCCTTTTAGCTCTGATCTACAATTTGATCAAAATGCACTTTAGACATCTTGATGTGGAGGAGGTAGTGGTTTGGAGAAAGTTCTTTATCTTTTAAATTAATGGTCTATTTGCTATTTATGTGTTCAGTTTTTATAATCATCCGCACTGATTTCCACCATTGCTGGTAAAGTAATTTAGAAGTAATTTATTTCTCTTGCCTGAAGAGGGATATTGTCAGTCCCTTGAAGTTAGAAATTAATTGGAGTCAGTCATCGTGAGTTTAACGAGAATTTTCTAAAAAAACTGAATCATTCAAAAGAAACGAGGCTCTTTTTAAGATAAAATAGTTTGTAAGAAGTGTGGTTGAGCAGCTTGTGAATCTTAAGTAGGTTATTTGTAGGCAGCCTTATAACCAGGTAAACGTTGTGTGAGTAGAGGGCCGCCAAGTATGGCCGCCACCTAACAAATATTCCTACCTCACTGCTTGTCATGGTGCTTAGAATTCTGTCATTAGGAATCCTTTCTTTGGGGTATTGATCGCTTTTCCCTCTCCGGTAATCTGTTAAAATGTAAATACAGTCACTTCTTCCATACCTTGAATTTCCCCATCATGGTTTTGATACATCATAATTTTGACATGTTGTGGGTCAACAAAAGATATTAAATAGGAATTTGGGGGGAGTTTTGTGGAAGTTCCAGATGACACATGGAGGCCAGCAGATTAAAAAGTTTAGAAACTCAGAAATGCATAATATGTATGTATAATATCAACATATTTTATCTTTTAATACTGTAAACACCCCATACAAGAAAAAGAAAATATTAAGACTTCTTTTATATGAATAGAGGGTCAAAAATTTTGTGTGAATTTTTTAGATCAGGGGTGCCATGACCTAATTCCTGCAATGTATAAGGGATAATTGTAACTCTGGGAGGAGTAATAGCTTTAAGAAATATGAATACCTTAGAAAAAAATGATCAGAGACTTTCTAACAGTGGCATCGAGCTGAGACTAAGGCTTTGTGAGAATGACAGATGAGTCTTCCTGAGACCTGGGGGAAACAAGAAAGGAGAGAAGAATACTTAATGGGGAGCTAGGACTGCATTGAAGACAAATTTTATCTGCTTGATAGCTTTTTGGGGCCAAATGGTATAGTGGATAGAGTTCTGGAGTTGGATTCAGGAAGCCCTGAGTTCAAATCCTACATCAGACACTTACCTAGCTTTGTGCCCTTTGGCACAAAGTTCTCTTAGGCTTGATGTTCTCATCTGTAAAATAGGGATAATAATAATACTTGCCTCCCGGAGCTGTGAGGGGAAAAATAATATTTGTAAATGATTTGCAAGCCTTAATGCACTATATAAATATTAGCTATCATCAATCATCATCATGAAAATGATCATCACCACCATCATGATCACCGTCACCACCACCATCATCATCATCATGATCATCATCACTATTTTGATTGATTTCTTTGCAAACCTTAAAGTACTTTATGAATGCTAGCTGTTGCTGTTTGTTCTTCCTTCTCAAAGAGGACCATGACATCAGGGAGGTGATTCCATGACATGCAAGTGAATTGAATTTAAATGAGTGGGAGCTGTGCAAAGTCACCCACCTCACTTTCTCCTCCAGAGCTGTCTGGGTTCAGCGGCTAGACATAGATCAGGATGCCTGGAGATGGCCCTGGATACAGTGGGAGACCTTGGCTTTTTTAAGTTAAGGTCTCTAACAGGTCTCAGTTTGCCTGAGGCAGTGCCCATTCAATGATCAAGGCTAGGTGAAGAAGAAGGCAAAGAATGGTCTCTTTTACTTAATTAAAAAAAATAAATTTTGGTTTGGTTATCAGAAAGCCAAAGAATGTTTCATACAATTGTTCTTTTCTGTTTTGCAGATTCCTTTTGAAACACTAGCAAGTTGGAATTCAGTACTTAGTACTATAAATGAGGTTGGGAAATTTTTAATTGATGTCAGTAACCAACAAGTTGGATCGTCTATTAATAAGGAACTGAAAAAACTTAATAAAAGATGGGCAAAATTCATTAAGAAAACTCAATTTGTAAGTCATGAAACCGCTTCATGTTCTATAGAACTGTATTGGAATTGAATGATGTGAAGATTTCTCCTGAAATGATCTCTCTCCTTTTCCATGCCCACCACCGTGCTCCTTAGAGAACCTCGGCTTTTTCCTTACCTCTTCATTTTTGTTAATAATATCAAGGTGACGGAGAAGATGATGGAATTCCTGAAAATTCAGCCTTTTTAAAAACTCTTGGCTCTGATATTCAGGCATTCGCCAAGTCATCTGGATTCTTATCTCTGTAGAGTCTCATTCATTCTTTTCTCCTCTTCATATGGACTACCTTCCACTCTAGTTTTGGCTCCCCTCACTTTTTCACTAGACTGCATAATAATCTCGTAATTGGCCTACTGGATAACTTGAAATTATTATATTTATTTAATTCTCAATGTCTCCCTACTCCAGGACAGCTTTTATGGCTGTCTACATAATATACAGTTCTCCTTCTTTTATAATATCATTGTTAAATGAATGTAAAAGGCACTTTTGTATATGCCAGGACCTGTAACTTATGAGATTTTTTATTTTAACAAAATTCGTTAGTTAAAAAAATAAGCAAAATGAAGATGTAATAATTATATTATTAATTTTTTAATAGGAGATGAAACTGCGTTTTACCCAAGAACGAGAACAGCCCAGTCTTGATAGTGCTGGAAATACTGAGCTACCTGTGGAAGAAAACTTAATTTCCTGTGGTGGTTCAACAGATATTTCAACTGAAGCCCTTAGGAAGCACATTCAGCATTTAAAGGTAAAATACAGGAATTTTGAAAATAGGTTCAATTTAGGTAAAAGAAAGTATTTTTTAAAGTGTCATAAAATATCAGTTTTTACTATTAGCAAGGATGAGAATGATCATAAAATAACAGGCAGCTGTATTGAAGGCTGGGCCCAGTCAGGAAGAGCTGAGTTCAAATCTAGTCTCAGACACTTACTTGCTGTGGGACCCTGGGCAAGTCACTTAACCTTATTTGCTTCAGTTTTTTCTTCTGTAAAATGAGCTGGAGAAGGACATGGCAAGTCAGTCCAGTATCTTTGCCAAAAAAAAAAGCCCCCCAAACCCAAGTGGGGTCACAGAGAGTTGGACATGACTGAAATAATTTGAACAGCAGCAACATGGCCGTGTGGATGGAGTCTTGGTGTCAGAAAGACTTGGGTTCAGAACCTACCTCTGACACATACAATGTATGTGATGTTGGGCAAGTTATGTGACTTGGAGCAAGTTAGTTCCCCAAGCAGTTCCCAAAGTGTGTACATTGTAAAGCAGGTGCTGAGGGAATTTCTTGGCTAGGAATTTCCCTGTACCATTAAAATCACAGACCAATTCAAATGATAATAATAATTGCTCCTGCTATCTTTCTTTGATAAATGTTGTTGGATATGTCAGTATGGATATATGCCTGGAAGAAGAGAAAAAAATGAAAACTTACAGTGTTCCCTGGAAAGATCCTGAGTTGTTCAGTTAACTGATATCTGTGCAAAATCTTGCTTGCCACTGGGAGTCTTGGAGGAGAATGACATTTCTCACTGGAGCTTGAGTCCTTTTGCAGGAAAACCTACTAAGATATGCTCTGGTGAAAAGAAAAGGAGACAATGAGTGTGGGGTTTATGGAAAAGGAAAATTAAGGAATGTTAAGAGATAGCTCCAGAGCCAAGGGATAAGATTTAGACCAGTGGTTCTCAACCTGTGGGTTGTGACCCCTTTGGGGTTGAATGACCCTTTCATGGGGATTACAGGGGTCGCATAAGACCATTGGAAAATACATATTTCCGATGTTCTTAGGAACCAAGACACTCCACTCCTCTACCCGTCTCCAGGCAGGTCCGCCCACATGCAAATACACCCACATATGAGTATTAAAGGGTCCGGCATTAGGAAGGTTTAGAATCGCTGTTTTATCACCTTTCATTGCTGGCTGAAGGGGTTGGGGGTGCATCACAAGCCTGATGACACTGGTGTGCTCTAATGCACAGCTGCAATGTTTGCTGAGCTAATGCTTAGCAACATTTCCCCCAGTATCATCCCATCTTGGAATGTAGGTAAATATTAAAGAAATATTCTGCAACTTGATAATGCATTGGAGTCAGGTATTCCCCTACACTACCCTAAGGAACCTAAGTAGGGAATTGTTCTGCCTCAAGTTAACAGCCGTGATTATTCCTTTAACTACATTGTATGAGGAGACCATTCTCCTCTAGGAAACTATTAAAAGTAGAAAGGTTTAGATAGCTTCTAGCTTTACTGGTTCTAAGACCTGTGTGCTTTCTAGCATGCCAACAACAAGTAAGTGCCTACTGTTTGCCGGGCACTGTGTTAAGTGCTGCAAATACAAATATAAGAAGAAAGAGAGAGTTCCTGCCCTCAAAGAGATTATATTCTAATGGAGCAGGAAAACATATACAAGGAAGCAGAAAGAAGGAAAGAGGGGGAAACGAGGAGGTACCTGTCCAAGTCATGGTAGAGAAAATCCAGTGAGCCAGGAGTTCAGCCTGGAGAGGAATGGAGACGTGACTGGTTTGGGCATCCTCCTTAAAGTGGAAGTAATGGGGAGAACCACCTTGCCAGAGAGAGAGGCCAAGGTGAAGAAGTTTCTGGAGCATTGTAGAAAAAGGTGGGAGAGAGGAGCATCGGCCCTGGAGTTGGGAGGACATGAGTTCAAATCCAGCCTCAGACACTTTACACTTACTAGCCATGTAATCTTGGGCAAGTCACTTAACCCCGATGGCCCTGCCTTCCCCCCTACAAAAAAAAAGATGAAAAAGGTGGGAGAATCAAATGTATAATTTGGAGAGGAATGAAGACCTGGGTGACCTCTTTAAATTGGAAATTCAGGGAAGAACCAGCCAGTGAGTTGTGAATAATACTTTTGTTGACCACCTATTGAAAAGAAAGTTTTAAGTTATTCACATAAAAAAGGATAATTCTGAATGCACTGCTTTGTTTTCATAATCTTGCTTGTACATTGTAGACTGGAAAAGGAAACGAGGCTGTAATTAAAGAGGTCACCGAGCTCCTACAAGTGCTTAAAGACATGGAAGAATTCATTGACCAAGTGGCAACCTGGGAAACAGAAATCAGACCCGTTCTGGATTTTATCAAACAGCAAGGTTATGTGGAAGCTTCCATGGAAGAGTCTTTGCAGGTAAAAATGTAGAAGAGCAAAATACCAGTTTCATAGCTGTGATCTTCTATTTCAGCTTAGATCAGTGCTGATAAAGGAATTTCCAAGAAGCCTGTGTCCCATAGCCAGTGCCTTGCTATGGTTGGAATGTTTACTACCTCGTGCCCTGGGCCTATGGAAGCTGAAAAATCTATTTTTTTTTTTAAACTTTGACGCTGCCTTATTTTGGGGCTCTGAGATAATGAAGTAGTTTTCTCTGAAAATCTTTCTAATGGGATAACTTCTTACCTGGGATGGTTACTTGTGCTCCGTTCTGCCTATGGGAGGAGCCGCTAGAAGTGGGCCAAAGGTGCCCCAAAGCAGAGCTGCCAAACTCTACCCACTGGCCAGACTAAAATGTAATTGTGAAATGTTTAACAAAATGAAAGTGCAATACAATATAGAGAATGGTAATCTGTGGTTTTCCAAGTGAATGTGCAGCCTTCCAGGATCAGTTTCTCTCTGAGTTTGACCAGCTGATCTAAAGAAGGCCTTTGTTGTCTTTGTTTGTCATTGTTGTTTGGATAAGGAGATTGCTCTTCAACTGTGTCTGCCTCTTCATGACCCGACTTGGAGTTTTCTTGGCAAAGGTACTCGAATGGTTTTCCATTTCCTTCTCCAGCTCACTTTGCAGATGAGGAAATTGAGACAAACAGGGTTAAGTGACTTGCCCAGGATCACATAGCCAGGAAGTATCTGAATCCAGATTTGAACTCAGATCTTCCTGACCCCCAGACCCAGCACTCTATCCAATGTGCTACCTGAGCCTGGGTCTCTTTATTGCATCTAGGCAGA
Organism: Pseudocheirus occidentalis; assembly: GCA_028646575.1. Taxonomy (NCBI): domain Eukaryota; kingdom Metazoa; phylum Chordata; class Mammalia; order Diprotodontia; family Pseudocheiridae; genus Pseudocheirus; species Pseudocheirus occidentalis. Next base: position 208,669,159 of record CM053598.1, read on the forward strand.
AGCACAGCAGCTACTCGCAGGTCAGATCTTACCACTAATCAGCATGGAAGTTTTGACCTCTTCCGTTTCTGACCTTCCCTTCTTGGGCAGCCTAGTGGCCCACCCCACTCCCAAGGGTCCACCATGCTGGTGCTGAACTAGTTTTGGACATCCACATGACTTTAGCCCTCCTGAAACTTAGAACTCCCACCAGCCTCCGCTTCCCCTGTAACAAAGATTACAGATGTCCACCACCATGGAAAGCCTAGGGCCCCCTACTTAGTAGCCATGTAACCTTGGGCAAGTCTCCTGGGATCTTTAAGATCAAGAAGACATAAAGATGATCGAGTTCAAAATCTCCATTTTACAGGGGAGGAAACAGTCCCAAAGAAGTTAAGCGACTTGTGCTAGATCACACAGCTTGTGAGCAGGAGACATAGCAGTCAATTCCAGTGCAGATTGACCACTCTTCCGGTTACTTCAGGCTGTGTTCTTTTCAAAGAATAAGGCAAATAGGGATATTAGCACTTATGCGATCCTCCTCAGCATCTCAGACTATTGTGCACCATTCTGCCTGGCCAATGCCTTTGGCTTCGAATTTATTTTTCTCTCTATAGAATGGAGATTAATTTTTTAAAAAAAGAGTCCACAGAATGAGTAAGTCTTAGTTTCATATTGCACTTGAAAGTATGATTTGTGAATATAAAGAATTATTAGCTATTAAAAACTTACCCATGGAGTAGACACCTACGGCTTAACTGATTGCAGGGAATCCTGCTGCTTTTACTAGAAGAGAACACAATCTTTCTTCCCTAAGACTCAGTTCTGTCTTTACTCCCATATAACCAACTCATTGGGAAACAGGGATTATGCTTGGCTATTATGCTTTGCTATTACACTCAGCCCTTCTGGGGAAGATGTAACATTAAAAGTTTAACTGACTTTCAGCTAAGTCATAAAACCATCTAGGCATGAGTTTTGATAACATGGAAAATTCCAACAGCAAGAATAAGAAATAATCCCTTTGCCCATCTCCATTTCTTAGCTTTGTGTATTTAACTTAGCTATATTTTTCGTGGTAGGTATAGAGAGATCATCTGTTTAGTTTTGAGAATTGGGGGTCTGAGAAAGTCACCAATCCTCTCTGGACCTCAGTTTTCTCATCAGTAAAATGGAAGGGTTGGATTAGATGGATCATGAGCTCTTCATCTCCAGCATCTATGATCATGTCACAAACTACCTCTGTGACTTGGGTCAAGTCCCTTAATCCTTGTGAGGTCTGGTTTCTAAAGTTAGAGACCCTGAGTCTCTACATTAGTGTTAGATCTAAATTTCTGATCTCATAATTAATATTGATGATTAATATACAGTTTATTTTAAAAATAGTATTATTTTACTTGCAAGTTGGTACCATACTGAGATATCTACAGCATATAAGATGTAATTTTGAATTGACATGGCATAAAAGAAATCAGGATGTTTCTCAGAACCTGATAATTAAAAATCTATTTCATATGTGTATATCTATATATCTATATATGTATCTATATATATATGTATCTTTAAATACAGTCTTAATTATTTGTGAATTATTTCCTTCTTTTAGGTATACAAGGTAATATATAGTGCTTGTGTAAGATAACCTTATATTAAGACTATTATCTTCAGACTTTCTTCAAGCTATACAACATAAAGCAGTGGTTCTCAACCTGTGGGTCGTGACCCCTTTGGAGGTCGAATGGCCCTTTCACAGAGGTCACAGGAAAACACATATTTCTGATGGTTTTAGGAACCGAGACACCGCTCCTCTATCCGTCTCCAGGCAGGTCTGCCCACATGCAGATATGCCCACATATGAGTATTAAAGGGTAGTGGCATTAGGAAGGTTGAGAACCACTGACATAAAGAATACTGAGGGGCGGCTAGGTGGCGCAGTGAATAGAGCACCGGCCTTGGAGTCAGGAGGACCTGAGTTCAAATCTGTCCTCAGACAGTTAACACAAAAACTAGCCGTGTGACCTTGGGCAAGTCACTTAACCCCAACTGCCCTCCAAAAAGCAAAAAAAAAAAAAAGAATACTGAGAACATTTATCATGCAAATTTCACCATCTTGGATTTTGGATTTATCTTTAGTGACTTTGGATTAACATGATTTTAATCTAAATTAATGTTGAACCTAACTATGCTCTCATTTGTTTCTTCAGAACCTGATTGCCCGAGGGTCTACGTACCAAGAGCATGTGACTAGGAAAGAAAATACATTACAAGTAATAGCACAAAATATTTCAAGCAAGGCGCTCCTCCAGCATTTCCATATATCTGGGCTCCGTACACAGATTAAAGAAGCTAAAGACAAAGTTCAGGTCTCTAACAGAGTATATTTTTGAAATATATTTTTCCTTAACTTTTAGTGGTCTGAAAAAAATGCTACCATTCATTTAAAATTCCTTGCATGATATTATTTTGGCATTATAGTTTAAAATAATTATTGCCTAGTGACATGTAAATATAGTGTATTAGAATCTATATTAAAAACCCCCAACAAACTGCCATTTGAAGGAAACTTCAATTTTATTAAGTACCTCCTGTATGAATTCAATGTCCTCTATAATTTAGCTTCAATGTCTCTGTTTAGTACAGTGGTTCTCAACCTGTGGGTTGTGACCCCTTTTGGGGGGGTCAAATAACCCTTTCACAGGGTTGCCGAAGACCATCAGAAAACATATATTTCCGATGGTCTTAGGATCTGAGACACCGCTCCTCTATCCGTCTCCAGGTGGGTTCGCCCACATGCACATATGCCCACATATGAGTATTAAAGGGTCACGGCATTAGGAAGGTTGAGAACCACTGGTTTCGTAGATGCTTACATTTTTGTTGAATTATAGACCATTGTGCTAAGCCTTGGAAAAGATTAGAAATTTTAAAGAAATACTTTTTTTTTCTTGTGTGAACCCTATAAGATAGGGGGTGACAAGTGAATCATTTAAAACTGTTTTTCTTTACAGAATAATATGGCAGAGCTTGATGCTGTCCTACAGGCCTCATATGAGACCTCCCTAGAGACGGATGTTAGGACAAAGTTTGAAAAGTCACAAAAGGAACTTGAGTCAGATATTATGAAAGCTCAGCAACTCCTTGGACAAAAAGGCAGCCTTGGTGACCTGGTTTCACAAAAGAAGGTGGGAATTTATCTTATCATTACTTGAAGAATATTTATTGGTACTTATTTCTCTATTAAAAAAATCAAGAATGCAAAGCAAAATTTCTGCTTAGTCTACCATTATCTTCTTTCAGTCTCTTTGAATTTTCCAGTGTCTGAATTTCTTTCTTAATGGTAAGCAAAAATGATTTAAAATTACAATACAAAATATCCAACGAAATGAAAAAAATTAAATTCAGATTTTAATGTAGTCCTTTAAAAATGCTGGGTACTAAAGTGAAAATACCTCTGGAATAGGATTCAGGAGACTTGCCTCGTCTAGTCTTAGTGCTAGCTTTGGCAACTACAACCTTGGGTAAGTGGCTCAATCTGCTTCATTGTCCTCATCTTGGAAATAGAGATGATAGGATTGAACCTCTAGAGCTGAAAGGTACCTCAGAGTCCATCTAGTCCAGTACCTTCATTTTGTGGAGAAGACAAGAGTGTGTTTGGCAGCATCCTAAGCTTCCGAGAGGTCCAAAAGGAGGGGGATTGCGAAGAGGCCACTAGGTTTAGCAGTTGTCATTGGTAACAATGTAAGAACAATTTTGGTTGAATGAGATTTGAAACCAGATTACAGAAAGTTTAGAAGAGAATGAATGGAGAGAGAGAAGTACTGATTGTAGAGAGCTTTATCAAGTACTTTCGCCACGGAATGGAAAAGTGATATATAAAATGAAAGCTAGCAGTGATGGGTAGATCAAGTGAGGTTTTGTTTTCCAGAGATTAAGGAAAAATGAAGGAGTTCATAGGCAGTGGAGAAATAGCCTGTAGAAAAAGAGAAATTGAAGATTAATGAAAGAATGGGTAACAGACGGGAGTAATTTGATAAAGAAGAGGATGGAATGGAATCAGTGGTGCACGTAGGGGGGTTTGCCTTAGAAAGGAGAAAGACCACCTCTTCTTGTGTGATAATGCAGAAGGCATCTGGGTGAGGTGAGATGAAGCAGGAGAAGAAGGAGCTCTCAGAAAATAGCTTCCTTTTTTTTTTTTTTGGTAATGTATGAGACAAGGTTATTAACTTGAGAGGATAGGGAGAGGAGGAGGAGGAGGAGGAGGAGGAGTCATGGCAGATTTTAGGGGAGATGAAAAACCTTGGAATAGCAGCTATGATGAGTCCAGTAGGGAATCACTTAGCAAGCATTGCCTTATTGTAATAGGGGCACAGATGGGATTATGTAACAAATTTATAGTGAACCCAGTTTTAGCATAGTTTCATGATTTTCTCCAGTATCTTTCACATAAAAAGAAGCAAAGATAGCAAATGCTGGGAGTAAAAGAAGATTTGGGATTGGTAAGGCATGATTGGCAGAAAGGATAAGGGGGCAAGGGATTCCAGTGTAGAGGATGATGTAGAATTCAGTTATTCAGTTGCTTCACCAAGGGGAAGGAGGAGAGTATAGCTGTTGCAGGGGTGAAGGCTGGGAAAGCACTGCTAGGTGAAAGGACTAGAGGTCATAGTAAAAACTAAGAACAGGACTGGGGGTCATGAAGCCGATGGAAAGATATAATGATAAAAGACTATGATCAGATTAAGAAAATTAAATTTCATTAGCACAGAAGCAGTGCACTTGTGGGTGGTGCCAAGATCAAACCAAGATATAACCATCTCTGTGTGTAGCTGAGGATAAGGAGAGGAGTAGAAGGTAGAAATGATTAAGCTGAGGAAGTAAGAAGTTGGGATATTTGAGGGACGATCAGTCCGTTTGCTGAAGTCCCCTTGTATGAAGGCAGCAGTTGGAACAGGTAGAGACACTGAGTCAGTTGCTGAACTCAATGAGGAAGGAAAGAGAGTGGGTAGATAGCTACCGTCAGAATCTTGGCTGGGTGATGAATACAGATTGCATGAACAGTAAAGAAGAACTTACTGAATGATGGTGGTTTGGGGAAAATCCAGGAGGGACAACAGGGAGCAAGGAGTATAATACTCCCTTACTGGGTGTTAGCTGATGCTAAAGGGTATAGGGCAAAATTCAAAATTCATTTTGAGGGGAAGATGGGAAAATAAGGATTAGGTGGAAAGAAAAATAGACCAATTTAAGAGTCAGACTGGACTGGTATTGTACTGCCTGTCAGAGCTCCTATTAGTATAATTGCCACGAATAACTAAAAGTTCTTTGCACTCCACACACTTTCTACTCTTTATTGCTTATGTAGCAAACCTATTTATTCATAACTTCGAAAGCTTACACGGAACATTGTCTAATGCAGCGGTTTTCAACCTGTGGGTCGTGACCCCTTTGGGGGTTGAACAACCCTCTCACAGGGGTCGCCCAAGACCATCAGAAAACATATTTCTGATGGTCTTAGGAACCGAGACACAGCTTCTCTATCTGTCTCTAGGTAGGTCCACCCATGTGCAGATATGCCCAAATATGAGTATTAAAGGGTCTCCACATTCGGAAGGTGGAGAACCACTGGTCTAATGCCTTTCCTACCTCTTTGCTCTGGCACAATATTGAAGTGATGTGTTTAGTTTTACATAGGGTTCATTTCTTTGAATGTCATGATGTCTCCTACTATTTTCCTTATCTCTCAACCATGCCATTATATAGTAGAGTAATGGGTACTTTGCAAAAAGAACCTACCCTAGCCCCATGAGATGTAATACTGGCCTCTCTTTACCAAGGGAAGTATTCATAAAAATCTTCAGACATGTAACATGTAACATGTCTGAAGATTTTTATGAACACTGCCCCCTATATCCTAGTATTAACTTTCAAAAAATTTGGTTTTGATAGTAGAATGTGTTTTTAGGTTAATATCTTTGTTATTTTAACTTTTTAGAGAAATATTCTAATTATGAATTTAACAAATATTCATAGACATGAAGATTTCTAGATTCAAAGAAAAAGCTTTTGTTATATGGTTTGTTTTCTTTAGATGAGTATTAAATTTAACACTGTTGTAACAAAAGTGCCTTATTTGGGTGCCTTTTCGTAATTTCTTTTGGTTTTCTCCTGTTTCTTCTGTGGTTTAATGCTTTGTTGATACTCCTTTCTTCCCCTTTGAATGTAATATGGTTTTCATATGTTTATTATGTACTTTGTTTATAGGATATTGTAGCCATTTTAAACAGTAAAAGCCTGGACAAGTTTTTGAAAACTGCTGAACAACTAAAAAATATTGTATCTCCTGATGAAAAACTGTCTTTAGAAGAAATGAGCAGAGAGGTCTCTGAAGAGTGGGAGGTGAGAAAGCCATAATATTTATGTCATTGTATTGGTTGGAAACACATTTCTTCTTTTTAATTTTAATTTTTAATTTTTTGCTTTTTTTGGAGGGGGGAAGGCAGGGCAATTGGGGTTAAGTGACTTGCCCAAGGGCACATGGCTAGTTTTAGTGTCAAGTGTCTGAGGCCGATTTGAACTCAGGTCCTCCTGACTCCAGGGCCAGTGCTCTATTCACTGCACCACATAGCCACCCCAATTTCTTTATTTTTTAAATTGTATTATTACATTAATAATAATTTAATTATTAATATTAATTAATATAATTAATTATAATAATATTATTATATTACAATATAAGAAAAATATTTTCATTATTTTGAAGGATATTAAGTGTCATCCTTCCTAAATATATGGGGGTGTATTTACTTTTGTTTCCTCTTTGGCCTGTGATAATCATGACATGTCTTTAATTGGTACAGAGAGCAAACAGCTTAGACAAAACTAGTTTCTAAGATTCATCTAGTCATTCATTCAATATGTTTTTTGAATGGCTTAAATTTATAAGTACTGTGTTAAGGAGATACCCTGTGAAAAGCTTACAACTCAGGAGGGGAATTAAGATTTGTCCATAGAAAACCGTACTAGGGGTTAAGTATAAAAGTGCAAATAGAGACATAACATTGTCTAAATAAAAAATTTAGAGAAGGGAGATGTCAGTACTACATTGGAGGAAGTGACCATGGAGTGGCTCCATTCCAGCCAACCTTTGTTAAAGTATGGGTAGAAATTTGATGAGTAGAGTTGGGAGAAAAGCATAATGTTCATTTTATTTTGCAGGGTCTTCATCAAGAGATATGTTTATATATTCATCAAATAAAAATTGAAATTGAAAAAAGGCTTACTGAAAACATTTCAAAACTTGAAAAGCAACTAAATAAAGAGAAAAAATTACTCAATAAAGGGAAGACCAAGGGACTCATTGAGGAACATGAGGTAGACTGATTCCTATTTAAACATTTTAATTGTGTTTGAGATTATACCTTGACATGTAAGTTCCCTTTCTAAGCCCTGGTATCCATTCAAATTTATTTTTATCTAAAGCAGTGGTTCTCAACCTTCCTAATGCCACAACCCTTTAATACGGTTCCTCATGTTGTAGTGACCATAAAATTATTTTCATGGCTACTTCATAACTCTAATTTTGCTGCTGTTATGAATTGTAATGCAAATATCTGATACACAGGATGTATTTATATTGAACAGAACCCACAGGCTGAGAACCACTGATCTAATGGCATGAGTTTGGATTAAAAGATCTTGAGAAATCATTTTCAGGTCTTTCTAGTGTATAATTCTGTCACTGCCCTGAATTCTTTCATTTATTACTGGCACTAAAAATTCATTCAATAATTAATGTTTCACTTTCATTGGTTTGGTAGTTATATAGGAGATAAAATACTAGTCATTGTTACTGAAATGGACACAGTGACCTTTGAAGGATCTAAGTGTAATAGGAAAGCATGATACGCTCCATTGGTAGGCTTTAACTGATTATGCATACCAGAATTAGCCTTGAAATATTTGTGAAAAATAACATGTCCTGGCAAAGATTAAACAAGTCAGGCTGAACAGCCTTTTAAAAAAAACTTTCCTATCTCAAGGATCATTTCTTTGAATACTTAGAAAGTTAGTCCAAAATCAAATTGAATTTTCCCATGGTCCTTTTACTGACTAGCACACGCATGTATAAGCCGTGGTGCTCATTTAGTTATGTTATGTTGAGTCCTCAAGCATACAGTCTTTACATTTCCAAAATCCTTTTATGTTGTAAAAAAGTTACAGCAAGTAACTGCCAGTATGTAGGAGTTAGTTAATAGGAGAATTTTTTTGAGGTACTCGGTCATGGTAACATTATGGAATCATATAAGACCCCATGACTTGGAATTCAGAAGTTGGAAGGGATATCAGAAGCTAGTTAATTCAGGTTGTTGTGCCAGGCATTGTTTTTAGGTCCTGGAAATACAAAGACAAAAAAAAAATATGAAACGGTTCCTGTCCTCATGAAGCTTACATTCTATTAAGGAGAGAAAATGTATAAATATAATACACAAAATATAATCAAAGAAATGTGAGGTAATTTTGGGGGGAAGCCCTAGAAGCTAATGGGATCATTGAAGGTATCGTGGTGGGACTTGAACTGAACTTTGAAAGAAGCTAGAGATTCTAAGGTTTGGGTGAGGAGGGAGTATAATTCAGGCCTGTGGCAGAGCCTGTACAAAAGCAGAGAGATAGGAGATGGAGGGTCATGTGTAAAGAACAGCAAGAAGACCATTTTGGCTTGACTAGAGGGTGTCTAAAGGGGAGTACTATATAATAAAGCTGGAAAATGATATTGGAGTTAGGTAGGTTTTGAAAGGTTTTAAATTCCAAACAGATGAGTTTGTATTTGATTCTAGAAATGACAAAGAGTCACTGGGTTTGTTGAGTATGACAGGATTAGACTTTTGTTTCTTAGGTTAGTCACTTTGGCAGCTATGTGGAGAAGGGATTGGGGAGGGGAAGAGAACAATCTGGAGGGCCAATTAAAAGCCCAATTCTTGTGTGACATCATTTCCAATCTTTTATTCATTATACAACCAGTCCAATTGAGTTCCCCATTACCTCTTGCCCAGATTGTTACAATAGCCTTCTAATTGACTTTTGGGCATCTAGTCTCTTCTCCATACCACCTCTAGTTTCCTCAATCCATCTTCCACACAACTGCCAAATTGATATTCCTAAAACACAGGTCTGCCCATGTCCCTTCTCTGCTCATGAAACATCTATGGCTCCCAAGTGCTTCTAGAATAAAATACAAATGCCTCTGATGTTTAAAACTCTTCAAAATCTGGCTCTAACCTGTCTATTAAGGCTCCTTACTTATTCTCATGCACTGGACATTGCAGCCAACCTGGACTACATATTGTTCCACCATGTGCATCATTCTGCCTCCTGCCTCTGTCTTTGCACAGGAGAGCTCTGCGTCACATGCTCTCACTCCCTCCTTCTACTATTTGTCACCTCTTGCTGCCTTACAAAACTCAGCTTAAGTGCTACTTTCTACAAGATGTCTTTTCTGAGCTCCCAAGTTACTAGTAGCCCTTCCCCCAACTACCATTATTTTATATTTGCTTGTGATAATTATATGCATGTTGTGCACTCCCAGTAGAATGTAAGCTCCTTAAAGGCAGGGACTCTTTTGTTCTATTTTTCTTTTGAAAGCCTTACCAAATATCTGTTAAGGTGAGATAAATGGACTCATCTCCATTATCCCCTTTGTAGTGCATTTTAATTTGCTTATGTTAAAAAAAATGTAGCACTTTAGTTCTGGAGACTTTGTCTCTCATTGAAGCCAAACCTGTTTCAGGAGAGACTGAGATTAGAGGCAGCTAGATGGTGCAGTAGATAGAACACTGGATTTGGAGTCAGAGAGATCTGAGTTCAAATGGAACCTTAGACACTTACTACCTGTGGGACCCTGGGCAATTGACCTAACTTCTCTCTGCTTCACTTTCGTTATCTGCAAAATATTTTAGTACCTTCTTCTCCTGATTGGTATGAGGCTCAAGTGAGATAATAATTTTTAAAAATTAAATTAAATTAAAAAATTTTTATTTTCACTTCCAAATTATCTCCCTC
>CM053598.1:208679690-208705942 GCA_028646575.1 Pseudocheirus occidentalis
CAAATTGCTTCCTCTTGGCAGCCTGTAATATTTTCTCCTTAATCTGGGGACTCCAGAACCTAGCTATAACATTCCTGGGAGTTTTCGTTTGGGGATCTTTTTCAAGAGGTGATTGGTGAATTCTTACTAGTTCTATTTTGCCCTCTGGTTCTAAAACATCAGGGAAATTTTCCTTGAGAATTTCTTGAAGGATGCTTTCTAAGTTCTTTTCTTGATCATGGCTTTCAGGTAGTCCAATAATTTTTAAATTGTCTCTCCTGGATCTATTTTCCAGGTCAGTGGTTTTTTCAAGGCGGTATTTCATATTGCCTTCTATTTTTTCATTTGTTTGGATCTGTTTAATAGTATCTTGATTTCCTGTAAAGTAATTTGCTTCTATTTGCTAATTATGAAGGAATTATTCTCCTCAGTGAGCTTTTGAGAATCTTTTTCCATCTGCCAAATTCAAATTTTTAAGACATTCTCCTTCTCATTGACTTTTTGGGCCTCTTTTGCCATTTGAGTTAACCTATTTTTAAGGTGTTATTTTCTTCAGTCAGGTTGTTAAATCTCTTTTCATGATTTTCTTGCATCATTATCATTTCTCTTCCAAATTTTTCCTCTACTTCTCTTATTTGGCTTTCAAAATCCTTCTTAAGCTCATCTATGGCTTGTAGGCAGTCTTCTTGTTTCTTGGAAGCTTTTAGTGTGGGAGTTCTGACTGTGTTGTCTTCCTCCCATTCCATGCTTTGATCCTTTTTGTCCCCCCAAAAAGATTCTAGAGTTTGGTTGCTGTTCTTACTTTGCTTCCTTTGCCTGCTCATGTTGCCAGTGAATTACTTGACTTTTTAGCTCTATGGAACTCTGCTTCCACAGCTGCCAAAGCTATTGGGAGGGTGCTGGGTTGTTTGTTTGTTTGTTTTGCCCCTCCCACCAGCTTTGGCTCACTGAAAACACACTCCAGGACCACCATCCAAGACCACAATCTGAATCCAAGCCGCTCGACACAAGACCACTTAGCCTCTGAATGATCTCTTGGCCCCCCTGCAGTCTGCAGGCCAGGAGCTCTGAAGCAGCCATGTGGAATGCGCTGCAGGGCTGCTGCTTCTGCTGCTTCCTTGCCCTGGAGGCAGTTCAACCAAACTGCTTTTCTCCCCCAAATTTAGCTGAATTCCACTGACCTTTCACTTAGTCCTTGCTTCTTATGGCTTGATAATTCTGGAAATTGCCACAGCTGCCACTGATCCACTCTCCTGGAGGTTCCAGCTGCTGCTCATTCTGGTTGCCCCAGGGCCAATCTGTGATTTCAGACTGGGCTGTTTTCCACTTCCAGTGCTGAGATGAGCCCCTTGCGCCAAGCTGCCTTCAGCGGGGGGATGTGTTTTTCAGTATTTTTGTGTGAGTTTTGGAGCCCTAAAATGTGTTTAGAGTCATATTTTATAGGTATTTGAGGTCGCTATGTATGAACTGCAAAACCTTGCTGCTTCTATGCCACCATCTTGGCTCCATCCCTGTCATTCTAATTTTTAAGGAATTATTCTTTTCAGTGAGCTTTTGGGTCTCCTTTTCCATTTAGCCAATTATGCTTTTTGAGGCATCGTTCTCCTCATTGGCTTTTTGGAACTCTTTTACCATTTGGCCTACTCTATTTTTGAAGGTGGTGTTTTCTTCAGTATTTTTTGTGTCTCCTTTATCAAGCAGTTGATTCATTTTTTCATGATTTTCTTACATCGGTTACATTTCCCTTCCAAAATTTTTCTCTACTTCTCTTACTTGCTTTTTAAAATTTATTTTGAGCTCTTCCATGGCCTGTGACTAATTCATACATTTTTTGGAGGGTTTGGATGTAGGAGTTTTGACTTTATTTTCTTCTAAGTGTGTGTTTTGACCTTCTTCATCAACAAATTAAGTTTCTATAGTCAGTTTTTTCCATTGTTTGCTCATTTACCTAGCCTATTACTTGACTTTTTAACAATGTTAAGGAGGTACCTGCTTCCAGGGTGGAGGGCAAACTGTCCCGAGTTTTAAGGATTTTGTGGAGCTGTTTTCAGAGATACTTCTAGGGACCTGTACATTTTCAGTTCTTCCAAAGTGCTGTGATCTAAGGAGAGGTGTTTACTGCTCTCCGGGTCTGTGCTCTGGTCTATGTGTGACCACAAGCACTCTTTTTTGCCCTGGAACTGTGAGGAGTGTCCCCTGCTCCACTGTTGCTGTAAGGTTTGCTATGCTAGTGCTTCTCAACCTCGGATTGCCACCTAGAACTGCAACCCAGATCCGAGTATGTGCAAAGAAACAGAATCCTGCTTCAGTGATATCAAAGAGGCCCCTGTAATCTCGTTCTAAGCATTCTTCTTTGACCTCCCTTACTGTCTGTGGGCTGAGAGCTCTAGAAACAGGTGCTGCCGCTTCTGATTCAGTGGTTCCCAAGGCCTGCTCCTGGTTTGCTGGGGCCAGGGCTATGCTGGCTCAGCCCATGTAGGACTGTGCTCTAAGTTGTCCTTGGCGTCTGTGAGCTGAGAATCCTAGAAACTTCCACTGCTGCCAGTGATTCAGTCACCCAGAGACATGCTCCAAGTTTGCTGGGCCCTGGTCTGCACCACTGTGGCCCATGCTGAACTGCTTGCCTTTCTAACTCTGGTACAACAGACCTTTCCTGTCAGCCTTCCAACTTGTCTTTGGCTGAAAGCTTGTTTCACTCATTTTTGTATATTCTGCTGCTCTAAAATTTGTTTAGAATCATTTTTTAAAAGTATCTGGAAGGGTTTGAGGGAGAGTTCAGGTGAGTCCCTGCCTTTACTCCACCATCTTAGCTCCCCCCATCCCAAATCTGAGGTATTGTGAAAAAGACTTTTACAAAACCAATAGATAATGCTGATAGAACCAGCATGATTGCATGAGGATTGGAGCTGGCACTAGAGCTCTTGAGATAAAAGATTCTTCTTACTCCAAACATATGAGAAGGGAGAGAAAGACTCTGGAAACTATTGACATGTAGAAGTCAGTCCCTCAACTGATTTCCAATTGAAACTGATTTCCATCAGTTCCCAACAAAGTCCCTGGTTTTCAAACATGAGGCTTCAGGGATTTTCTCCTTGGATGAGTTCGGGTCTTCTCTCTCTTTTGGCCTGAGTTGAGATATCTCAACCCCAGTGGAAGAACTCACTCATGATATATGTGTTGTGGCACGTTCTAATCTGGATAACTTTTCTAATTTCTGTCTGTTATTTGGTTGGGTAAATAAGTTTACACATTATTTACTATTGGGGATGATCAAATAGTAAACTGGTAACTAGCATTTGGCAGTAAAGAATCAGACTGTAGGGGCAGCTAAGTGGTGCAGTGAATAGAGCACCGCCCTGGAGTCAGGAGGACCTGAGTTCAAATCCAGCCTCAGACACTTAACACAAAAACTAACCGTGTGGCCTTGGGCAAGTCACTTAACCCCAACTGCCCTCGCCAAAAAAAAAAAGAATCAGACTGCAGATGCTATTGCCTACCCTCACCCAAAGGTGGTTTGGAGCAAGCTTAAAGTAGCTCTTGAGAGCCAGTTGTTAAATTTTCAGGCTGAATATTTATACCTCAGAAATTGGCCAACTCAAGGCTTGATTTATTTTTTTGCTGATTTCTAGACTTAAGAAAAATAGAGAGGGGCAGCTAGGTTGCACAGTGAATAGAGAGCACTGGCCCTGGAGTCAGGAGGACCTGAGTTCAAATCCAGCCTCAGACACTTAACACAAAATGAGCCATATGACATTGGGCAAGTCACTTAACCCCAATTGCCCTACCTTCCCCCTCCAGGAAGCAAAAAAATAAAAAATTTTAAAAAGAAAGACATGGAGACAATGCTAATAATGCAGATCAAACCTACAAACATTTTGTGCATACATTTTTTTGAGAGATGGTTGTTAAACATTTACCAAAACACCCCTGTCTTTATCCCATTTAAGGGATAGTGACAAGAGAATCTCTGCCACTACTCTGACATTTAAAATCATAGAATGTTAATGCTAGAAGAGACCTTGGAGATCATCTAGGCTCCCCAGCAGCAACCTCAATTTACAGATGAGAAAACCATGCTCAAGGAGGATGAAACAAGTCTCCTGCTCACCCTGGCATTTCCTGCCTCCCTTCTCCCATGGGTAAGTTCCTACTAGAGCCTCCATTTGGGGAGATCCGTTCCTGACTTTTTTACTTCAAAACTGTACCCTTCCCTCTCTTTACCGAACAGGGACTGTCTTTTTGTTTGTAGGTGTATCTCCAGTACTTACTATAGTGTCTGACACATAATAAGCATTTAATAAAGGCTTCTTTCCTTCCTTCTTTCCCTTCCTACCCTTCCTTCCTTTTCCTCCTTCCTACCATAAGAGGTGGAGTCAGAATTAGAAATGAGGTCTTCAGATTCTCCACCTTCTCCTTCCACTATGCCACCATTACCATTGTTGTTCTCCTAGTATTATTGGTTATCTGGATTCCCTATATCCTGTTCAGATAAGATCAAAACAGTAAGTATTTATTAAATGCTTACTATGTGCTAACTACTATTCTGTATGTTTTTATGCTAGTCAGTTCTCCTGCTCTGGACTCTCCAGAAAACTTTATTAAATAGCAACCTTCCTGCCATGAACAATTAGCTTTTCTGCTGATTTTTCAGTCTTCTATAGGTAAGCACATTCCAAGCACCCCAGAAATAATTTGTGCACTTTTGAAGCATGCAGTAGATGCTTAATATTTGTCTATTGAATTGAACCTATTCAGTTTTTCACATTAGTTTTCTCAGGTCTTTCACAGTTTAGAATTAACTTCTCATTATCTCATATATTTGAAAAGATTTTTCACATCTAAAGCTATTGACAACTGAAGGTCCTATTACTACATAATGAATGTGAATATCAATATTTCTGATTAATATTAGAAGCTAAAATAAATTTTATGCCACATGGTAACATAAAAACCAATGTATAGAATTTTAACTGGACACAAATGAGACTCTGTTGTCAACAGAGAAACATTATGATGAAGTCTTAAAATGTTATCTCCTTATATAGTATTCAAAATACTTCCTTCCCTGGAAAGTGTTATGTCAATATTTTAATGTAAATATTTGCGCTCCAAATCCTTTTTCATCTGCATTCTCCATCTAGCAGCTGGATATTTGTTTATGGTTTTCCTTCTGTCCTTTTCTGATTGAGTAGAATATCTGTATATGATTCTAACCTCCAAAAATCAGTCTGAAGATTTGTAATGGTAATGAGAATTTGAAGATTTTCTCTGCCTGCTAATAGGCTGAATGTAATCATATAGAGCCTATGATGGGAGGAGCTTGCTGAAGGGTGAAGAAGAGCCCACAGGAAGGTGGGAGTCAGAGCAGCTAGATGGTGGGAGAGAGAGGATGCAACAGCAAGGAGACATGCTTGTAAGTGCTTGTTTGTGGGAAGGTTAAAGGATGGTGTGACTCCCTGCTGTGATATTGTGTATTAACTTTTTTGTTGCTATGATAGATTCAGTTTCCTGGTGTTGGGATTTGACTTTGTGGTGTCTAAATAGATGTTTTATGTCTGTCTTCTATATGGAGAGCCTGTTATATTTTGTGATTCAGAACTGTGCTGGCATATTCATAGTCACTGTTGGTGCTGTGAATATTATGTTGGTGCTACAAGGTTGCAAGGAGCATTTTTAAAAGAATCAATCACTGTGCATATCTCATTGATACAAGAAAAACCTTCCTAAGAAATGCTAATAGTTTATAGGAAGGATATACAATAACATACCTTTGAAATTTCAAATTATGCATTAAAAACTAACTAGCAGTATGTTGGAGGTAATGTTATGCCTTGTATTCAAAATGGTTTCCACTGTCCAAATTCTTAGTCTGCTTAGTGCTCAGTTTAGTGAAATGTTCAGTGTAAACTTAGGTAAGCCATAGAATCACAGATTTTGATGTGTAGAAGCCCTTAGAAATTGTCTAGTCCAATCCCTTCCTTTGGCAGATGAGGAAACTGAAAGAGTAGTGAAGTGGCTTGTCAAATGGCACAGAATTAGCTGGTGGCAAAACGGGGGTTTCCAAATTTGGAGTTTTTCCAACTATAACACACTGCCTGCTGAAGTTAGCAAAAATGGGCATTAGACTGCCAGTTCAGTCATTAGAATTGCAAAATAAAAGTATCCAATTGAATACAAAATTATTCAACACCTACAGCGTTCTCAAACTGGATGAGTTTGAGAGCATTTTTGTGAAATGTGGAGGTCAAATGGTAAGTAAAGATATGTACATACAACCCATGTTACAAGGCAAATCAGGGCACAGGTCTTCCCAGTCCCATTCATCTTCCTAGACACTCATTATTTTAGAGAAACAATTTTTAAAACTTTCTATTTGGAGCAAGTCATATTTCTTCTCAGTTGTCATTTTCAAATGCAGCAACTCATTCATTTGAGAGGAAAATGACTCATAACTCTGGGCTTTGTAAAATTTGCAAAGATATTTCCTTACAACAACCCTGTGAAGTAAGGAGTTATAAGTATTATTTCTCCCTTTTACAAATAAGGCAACAGAACCCCAAGAAGATAAAGGATTGATATAGGATTACTTCGCTAGCAAGTATCAGAACAAGGAGTCAAATTCCAGTTTTTCCAGACCTAATTAAATATTCCATTACCTTGATAACTAAGAAATAAAAATACAACAAAATACAGCAATTGAAATCCACAGATAATTCCAAACTTTCATTTATTCTATAGATTCAACTGTCCTCTCCTAAAAAGCAATAAAACCTTTGATAGAACAAATGAGTAGCAAATTCTATCGATTAATATTTGCCTCCTTTAACGTCTTTTATTCAGGGCAATTAGGTGGCACAGTGGGTAGAGTGTTAAGTTTGGAGTCAGGAAGATTCATCCTTATGAGATTTGAATCTGGCCTCAGACACTTACTAGCTGTGTGATCCTGGACAAATCACTTAACCCTGTTTTCTCAGTTTTCTCATGTGTAAAATGAACCAGAGAAGGAAATAGCAAACCACTCCAGTATCTTTGCCAAGAAAACCCCAAATGAGAACACAAAGAATCAGACATGAAAAATAACTGAACCATGTCCTGTATTCACCAAAGAACAATAAAAAAAAATGTAGCAAAAGGGGTGGCTAGGTGGTACAGTGAATAGAGCACCGGTCCTGGAGTCAGGAGGACCTGAGTTCAAATCAGCCTCGGACACTTGAGACACTTTACTAGCCGTGTGACCTTGGGCGAGTCACTTTACCTCCATTGCCCTCCAAAAAAAAAAATAAAAGCAAAAATGTAGCAAAAGACCAGTTGCCAGTGAAAAGAGAAAGAGGCATAAGGATCCTAGTCAATTAAGCTGGAAAAATCAATTTCCAAGTAAATTATTTCCTCTAATTCTACCTGATATTTTAAATTGTTCTTACAAATCTAAATCTTACTTCTTAAAATAATAGCGTCCACGAATGTAAGTATAACCTAATCTTTTTTTTTTTTTTTGCTTTTTGGAGGGCAGTTGGGGATTAAGTGACTTGCCCAAGGTCACGCGGCTTGTGTGTGTGTGTGTGTGTGTGTGTGTGTGTGTGTGTTAAGTGTCTGAGGCCGGATTTGAACTCGGGTCCTCCTGACTCCAGGGCCAGTGCTCTATTCACTATGCTACCTAGCCACCCCCTAACCTAATCTTTTTGTAATCCACATACTATGGGTATCATTAGCCACGCTGTATCTCTATTTCCTTGCTGTAACTGGAGATACTATATAGCACTAAGTTCTTTAACTTCTCTGGACTTCAATTTGTCCATCAGTAAAATAAAGGAATTGTAATAAATGATCAATAAAACGAATTTTAGTTTTGAAGTTTCACAGTATGGCGTGGTGAAAATTACATATGTATATGAAGATACTTTGAAATTATATATAAGGTGCAAATTATATATGAGGCAAAAGCAAATCATCTGTATAAGGAAATCTAGACATAGAAAACATGTACATTAGGGGGTGATTATTTGCTTTATAGGTTCACAGCAGAATTCTTTTAAACAGTAAGCATCAAAGTGAAGCGATCAGAACCAGGAGGACATTGTACACAGTGATATCCAATGACCAGCTGTGCAGGATTTAGCTCTTCTCAGCCATAAGATGATCAAAGACAATTCCAAAGGACTCATGATGAAAAATGATACTCACATCCAGAGAATGAGCTGCTGGAGTCTGAATGCAGGTTGAGGCACACTGGGTTTTGCTTCATTTTTTTCATTGGTTTTGGGGGGAGGAGTTGTGTCTTCTTTCACAATACAACCAACATGGAAATATGTTTTGCATGATTGCACATGTATAACCTATATCAAATTGCTTGCCATCTCTAGGAGGTAGAAGGAGGGAGAGAATTTGGAATTCAAATTTTAAAAACGAATGTTAAAAATTATTTTTACATGTAAGTGGGAGGGAATGAAATATTAAAGGAAAAATAAATAATATACATTCCTGGTACATTTAGAATATATTTCTGTCTTGATTACTGTAACAAGCATAAGAAGGGTAGCAGTTGGGGTTTTTAATGATCTGGACCCTGGATGGGGGAAACATCTTACTATTCCCAACGCTCAGTCACTGTTACTTCCCAGATTCTAGTGATATGATTCATTCAGTGTCTGTCTGAAACACTATCTACTTGTTGGCCACGCCCCTTCCTCTACAATCTCTTTCTATTGTTTCACTGAAATGTCACAATTTAAACAATTGAGTCATTTATATTGGTGAAGTTTATAACATATCATATGAACTACTGCTATATTCAGTTCCTAGATCCAGACACTATAAAAGGTAAAAGCCTCTTAATAGATGGGTCTATTCCCTCTCTCTTCAGTCTCTCAGCCATAGCATAGAGAAGGGAAAGAGAACAAATATGGGAGTTTGGTTTCTTAAAATGAATACATCTCCCTTTAAAACTGGAGCTAGACATAGGTAATTCGTTCTTGGCTAGATTAAAGCAATACTGTTGTTTCCCTGGATGAACCTCCACGGGCAAATCGGAACACAGGATCAGCACTCAGGGTCTTGGGATCTCTATTCTAGCATCTGCTGCTACTCTGCCCTGTCTTTCCAATTCAGCACTGAAAAAAAGGTATGGCTAACCTACCTCACAGGATAATCTCAATATAACAGCAGCAAAGTGGTGCAGTGGGCAGAGCACCGGGCCTGGAGTCAGGAAAACTCACCTTTCTGAGCTCAAATCTGGTCTCAGATCCGAAGTGTGATCCTGGGCAAATCACGTAACCCTAACAAACCCTGTTTGCCTGAAAATGAGCTGGGGAAGGACATGGCAAAGCTCTCTACTATCTTTGCCAAGAAAACCACAAATGAAGAGTCAGACGCAATTGAACAACAACCAAAAGCATTAGCAAAAGGGTAAGTTTGCCCCTGTAAGATCATTTTCACATAGAAGAGAATTAATAAGTTTTTGTTGGATGAGCTTTTTTAAAACTTGATTATAAAAACACATTTTAGAAACTTAAGTAGCAGTGGTTGGTCTGAGCCTTCCAGTTGGTTGAAGAGGTACATGTCCATCAACAGAAAGATTTGACTGGTCAAACATACAAATAAAATACTTGTTTTCATTTTGGCAGGAAATGAGAGAAGCAACTCACAACCTTAGCAGTATAAAAGCAGGCTAGTGGACAAAGCAACATATGTATGAGAGGCTATTTTCTTGGCTAGATTATTTCAATCCCAGCAACCTCCAACTCCCATAGAGTAAGGAACTTTGTGTTTGTTTGTTTGTTTGTTTGTTTTGCTTTTTGGAGGGGAAAAGGCAGGGCAGTAGGGGTTAAGTGACTTGCTCAGGGTCACATAGCTAATAAGGGTTAAGCGTCTCAGGCTTGATTTGAACTCAGGTCCTCCTGACTCTAGGGCCAGTGCTCTATTCACTGTGCTACCTGGCCACTCCTAGTAATGAACATTTTGTGGAAGATTGTTTCTGGAGGTAATAGTCAAAATCAATTTCTAGTAAAACAGCTTTTTGTTCAGTATTCATTTCCTTTTGACTTCAGCAGTATAGATTTGGTTATAAAATAAAGGGGAGAAGTAAGAAGTTTATTAATATAGAATCATTATTATATAATATTAATCCCCTCATGAAGACATGGTTGTTTGTCCCTAAGTTTGACTCTTCTAATCAAGTGGGAAGGTTCAATCCAACTTGAGTTCCTTTGCTCTTTTTTCCATTGAAGGTCATTATTCAAACAATATATTTAGCGTGACCTAAATTAACTTGAAGTTTCTTAGAGACCAGATGCCCCATCAGTCTCTCTTCCCAAAAAATGAAAAAATAACTGAACATCTCAGAAAGCTTTTACAATCATAAACCTAAAGCTAAAATGGGATAGAGGTATTGTTTAATTTAACCCCCCTTTTTTTTACAAATGAGGAGAATAAGTCTCAGGGAGATTTGCCCAAGGTTACATAGACAATCTGAATTCAGTTCTTCTGACTCTAGAATCTCATTTCCCCCCCTCTAACATGCTTAGAGAAGACCAAATCTAATAGCTTCTCAAGTCCCTTTTCCATGCTGGTATGTTCCCTGTGTGGTGGGAGGTGGGAGGGGAGGAAAAAGCTGGGAACTAATTATTCATTTGACACCCATGCACAGTTTCTCTCTGATCAATACTCAGTGAATAGCCAAGACTCATCACAACCACACTTTCCTTAACACTCACCTTCTTGCTTTTTTCTCTCCCCTTACATACTCATTAAAACTGCTATTCTCACTCCTTTTATTAAATATTTTTAAATTATATTTTCTTATTCTGAACTTAACAAATGCCAACAAAAGCAAGTATTTATATATGCAAAGGAGAATAGAAAAAGAGGATAGTGTTTATCTCTTTGGGGCTTTTTTCCACCCCATACTACTTCATTTTGCTTCATATTTTCTTCTGTTTACTCATATTTCTATCCTATTGTTGAATTAGTCATTTGTGCTAGAGTCACATTCTATTCCTTTAGGTCTTCTAAGACGAGTTGCGTAGCCCCTGTTTCATTCTGTCCTCTCTGTAGTCTGGCTGGGTTATCTGATATAGGCTCCCCTTTTTGTCTTAGTTCATGGCTGCTGCCTACCTCCTAATGGTCCCTCTTAAGTGCTAGCCTTATCCCTCTCCTCAGTTGGAAGTTGCTACACCCTCTGCAGTGGCCTCAGTCATATATTGGAAATCCTGTTCATCTCAGGTCTTCTGCAAAGTTCCCTATCTCATATCCTGGTGCATATTTGGCCTTGTTTCCTGTTGTAGCACCCAAGGCAACAAGAGGTTCATAGTTTGACTTTACATCTTTGTAAACTGGCCTTTTTCTCAATTCTGTTCCAATAGGTTAGGACTAGAATCTGACTTCAGGCTACAATGGAGTTTATGTTTGCTAAGATGCTTCTTCCTTTTCCTCCCCCTAAGTATCCTGATTCAGAGTCTCCCATTAGTTTCAGGACCACTTACCAAAGTGTGTGACTTGGCACAGTTTCTCTATGAGCTACAGGTTTCAAGTAGCCCATTTGTCAGTGTATATCCTGGCTTCCTGAAACAGCCACTCCCCTATAGCCCATAGACTTCAGATCTTACCTGGTATAACCCTCCTCTTACTGCCCATGTTAACCAAATATACACACCCTTCCAATATTTCACCACATACACTAAGTTCCCTTTCTTTGACAGTTTTATTTTTATTCTGAACTTAAAACCAAAAAAACCATTTCCATATATACAGGAGCATACAAAAAAGGAATTCAATATGAAACCATGAGTCTTCATTTCTTACCATTGGTTTAAAAATATTATTTCATAAATTTTCAAAGTATTTTATTTATTTCCTTCTGAAACTTTCTGTATTTTTTTTTGCATTACAAAATAATGCTGCAATGACCTCTTCTATTTTTAGCATTACTATTGCTCACTCCTCATCTCCCTGCCCTTCCCCTATTAGCCAAGAGAAAGAAAGAGGGTGAGGTGCGGGCGGGAAACTTTTTACAACAAATAAACAAAGTCAAGAAAAAATACGTCTTTGTCCAAAATGTGTGGCTCTGCTTCTTGTGCCCATCACTCCTTTGTTCAGAAATCAATAACGTTCTTCGTTTTCAGTTCTCTGGAGACATGCTTGGTCATCAGATTGACCAGTTCTTAAGCCTTTCAAAGTTATTTCACAATGATGCTGTACTTGTATAAATTGTTCTCCTGGTTCTGCTTACTTTACTCTGCGTCAGTTTATACCATTCAGGTTCTCTGAAATCATCTTTTTTCATAATACTGTAATGTTCCATTACATCAATATGCAATTTGTTCATTCTCCAACTATCTAAAATGGTGCTTCTCAAAGTTTTTCCACTTGTGTTGCCTTTTTGCCCAAGAAATTTTTATGTGACCTCAGGTATATAGGTACATATAATAGGTATACAAATCAAACTTTTGCTGATAATAAATCATAAAAAAATATTTTAAATAATTCTTTAGTATACACACAATTTTACCATTTATTAAAGACAAAAGCAAATTTGCATACTAATGAGATGGATATGCTTGTTTATTTTTGCATAAAGGATTAAATCTTGGAGGAATATTTAATATTGCAGAATGTATAGTATCTTCAACATTTTTCAGAGTTGATTGATATTTTGATGTATAATCTTCAGTGCTGAGAATGGCACTTCACGTAAACACATATTACAAAATGGCAGAAGTATGTCTAGGGTCATTTCAGAAATTGTTGAAAATTCTGTCCTAATCCCAAACCAAAATTTATTTAATGATTAAGGAAACACAAGTTTTAAACCTATGTCACCTGGTGACTTGGCAAATTCTTCTTGAGTTTTGAATAGCAGATGACTGACATTTTTTAAATTTCAATTAAGTACGGTTATGAACCCAACTTAGTATTTTAGAATCAAAATTTGAAGCGAAGTATTTCTGAAACTGAATACATAGGAACTTCAGATGATCATTTATAACTCTTACAATTAAATCTTTGGGAATGTTATTTTCTCTAAACATTTCTAAAGAACCATTTTCTACCTTATTCTTCCATGTTAACTTTTATAGTAAAACTTTCAATTTTATCTTTTAGCATAAATATGTTACAGGTTTTTTTGAATCAACATGTTTAAGTCATTGAGTTTTTCAAAAAATATCTCATAAATAACATGGTTTTGAAAGTCATAAGTCATTATGAAAAAATTAACAAAATCAGATTTCACTCAGTCAAAAATACAACTTCATCTTTAAATTTCACCTACTTAAGAACCACATTATATGACATATTTTCTTTTTCTTGTTAATTTGGGTGTACTACAACCTGATAGCAAAGACACTGCCACATTGTCATCAGTATTTCTACTTCTTCTAGCCACTTTTTCATAACCAAAAAAATATTTTGTCCTAAAATACAAATAAATATTGCTAATAATTTCTCAAATAAGCACAAGTTTTTATTTATGAAATTGTGAAATTTATTTGTGCTTAATTTTAAAAATTGATGTTCACACATACATATACAGTGGTGATGTGGAGAAATATTATTAAATCTGATCTTGTTTGGTACAATCAGATCTTTACTTGCTGCAATTAAATTATACTCGGTCATCAGATTTAATAAAGATATTATATTTCTGTAAAAGGAAAAAACATAAATCTTTAAAATCAAGCATTATAGCACAATCCAATCCAAAGATATACTAATTTGATATTTACATGGTGAGGAATGATGGTAGGAAAATATTAAAAGTCTTTATTTTCCATAATTAAATTATTATGTTTCTGAAATAGCAGAAAACTTTCTACATACAGTAAAATCACTGCAATTCTTAACATACGATAGTCTCAAATCTGAGCTGAAGTATTTCTGGCAGCGTTCATTGGCGTTACATGGAGCAGCAGTATTTGCAGTACAAAATTCATGTGTTGCATGTTCAGAACCAAAGCAGTAGAGAATTTGAGTGATACAACAGGGCAAGTCCTGCCAGAAATACCTTGGATTCATTACATGTTTGATTTTGAATGAATTTTTGGTCATTGCACCTTCAGAAACATTTTACTGTTACCAGATTTCTTTGTCCTCATTTTTCCTGAAATATCTGTAGCATTTGACACTATTAATCACCTTTTCATAGACATACTCTATTCCCTAGATTTTTATGATACTTCTCTTTTCTGTATCCCCTCTGTGGTAGGTGAAAGATGAAACAACTGAGGAAAACAAAGCATATTGATTTATGAAGCAATGAATGTCAATTGCCCAACAAATGGGCCCTTCCTCAGATTAGGAATGGACCCCAAATACAGAGGAAGACAGACTTTTATACATGAAAAACAATTAATCAAATCAAACAAGACCAATTAATTAAAAGGAAATAAATAAAAACAAATTAATTAAAAGGACACAACATCAGGTAATCTGACTTCTAACTGAGGAAAAGAATAGAGACTTTGCAAGTTTGGAGGGGGAGTAAACAGGTTCGATTCCCTGAAATGAGAAAAGGAAGGGTCCCACTCCCCCTAAGTGCCTATAAACATTCAAAGGAACATAGAAGCAATAACTGATTAATCACTAATGGGTCAGTTTTCATAATAGACACATGGTTTGCTTGATATGTACAATTGTGAGAAAACTCATTGCTCAATCTTTGAACTTGATTGCATTTCTGGTCAGCATAACCTAGGTCCTTGGTTAAGAATCTCTAAGTAGCAGGGAGAGGTGATTCAGTTTCCCAGTCATGCAAGGCTAGGTTCAAACAGTACAATAAGGATTTCTCCCAACTCCCACAATAGAACAAACTTTTTTCACAAGACAGAAACTAGACTAGACCCATGATTGAAAGGAAAATAAGCTGTCTCTAGAACTGAGTCACAAGATGGAGCTGGAGTTCACTCAATTCCCCCAATTAGCCACTTCTGTCCCAGTCCCCTCAATTCCCTTACCTCTCAGCAATTTATCCACTCTGTCTCACTCTCTGTTGCTGGATCATCATCCACATAATTCCCTCTAACTGTGACTGTGCCTCAAGACTCTGTTAAAAGCCCTTTTCTGCTCTTCCTATTCTCTTTTGCCAATCCCATCCATTCCCACTGACTTAGTAGCTATCTCTCTGCAGATAACTCACAGATCTTTACATCCAGCCCTAGTCTCTTTTCAACCACATCACCAGCTGCCTATTTGACATTTCAGACTGAATATTCCATAACCAATTCAAATTCAAAATGTCCAAAATAGAACTCATTATTTCCCCCATCAAAAAAGATCCTCTTCTGAACTTCTTTATTTCTGTTGAAAGTACCACCGTGTTTCTAAATTGAGTTCTAAATTGAGCTCCTGCTCTCTCAACAGACATATCTAATGAATTGTCAGTTCTTCATGTTTCTCTCTCTATAGCATCTCTTGCTTGTTACTCACACAGTCATGACCTTAGTTCAGACCCTCATTACCTCTTGACTAAATTATTGTAATGGCCTCCT
This sequence comes from Pseudocheirus occidentalis, assembly GCA_028646575.1. NCBI lineage: Eukaryota > Metazoa > Chordata > Mammalia > Diprotodontia > Pseudocheiridae > Pseudocheirus > Pseudocheirus occidentalis. Next base: position 208,695,149 of record CM053598.1, read on the forward strand.
AATTAATCTCTCTGACTTTCTCCTCTCCAATCTACCTTCTATAAAGCTGGCAAAGTGACTTTCCTTGAGTGCCAGTCTGGCCGTGTTGTTCCCCTCCTCAGCAAACTCATTGGTTCCCTGTTGCTTCTAGGATCCAATATAAGCACTTCTGTTTGGTTTTTAGAACCAAAGGAGTAGGGGCAGCTAGGTGGCGCAGTGAATAGAGCACCAGCCCTGGAGTCAGGAAGACTGAGTTCAAATCCAACCTCAGCCACTTAACGTTTACTAGCTGTGTGACTTCAGGCAAGTCACTTAACTCCAATTACCTGGCCTTCTCCCCTCCAAAAAGACCAAAAAAAAAAAAAAAGACTGATCTCTATTGACATTTCCAGCTTCATCATACATTGCTCTTTTCCTACCACCATATAATCTAGCCAGTCTACCTTCCTTGATTTTACTCATCCATGGGATGCCGTCACCCATCTCTGTGACTTTGCATGGTTGTCTCCTGTGCAAGTAAAGCACTCTCTTCTTATCTGTGTCGGGCAAAAAATTCCTTATTTCCTTCAAGTCTTAGCGTAAGCACTAAATTCTACATGAAGCTTTTCCCAAACACGGATCCTTCTCTAAACTACCTTGTGCTTATTTTTTATGTCTTTATTTTTTTTTATTTCTTTCTTTATATATTTCTTTATTTTTATTTATTTTACGTCTTTATTTGTCTTTATTTCTTTACATATTTCTTTATTTTTATCTGTTTTTGTCTTTGTCTTTATATATGTCTTTATTTTTATTTATTTTATGTCTTTATTTATCTTTATATATCTTCTGAAGAACAAATGATGGAACACATTTCCCTCCTCTCAGCAGAAATGAAGGACCCTTCAGGTACAGACTTTTTATTCACTATAAAATGTGGATGTGGGTTGATCAGTTTTGCTTAAATTTTATTTTGTTGTTACTTGTTTTAAACAAGGGAGGCTTCTGCTAGGAAGGGAAAGAAATTCTGGGAAATTACTGTGGCATGAAATAGAGGCTAATAAAACTTTTTTAAAAGACCCCTTCATGATACCTTACTCCTTCTTCCAAAATAATAGCAAGGAATAAGTCATTAAGAGCTCTGAAACAGTCTTAAAATTCTTCAGAAAAGTATTTCACAATATCAATTTGCTGTTGCTTGGTACAAGGAATACTTCAAATGCAACAGTGACATCTAGTGGACTACTGCTATGAACATCTTAAGTAAGAGTTACTCTGTACTAGGAAAGCCTGGTGGTCAGACTAGTGCCAGCCCTGAAGTCAGGAAGACTCGTCTTCCTGAGCTCAAATGTGACCTAACATTTAATAGTTATGTGACCCTGGGCTAATCACTTAACCCTGTTTGCCTCAGTTTCCTCATAAGTCAAGTGAACTGGAGAAGAAAATGGCAAACCATACCAGTATCTTTGCCAAGAAAACCCCAAATGGGGTCTTGAAGCGTTGGATTCAACTGACAAATAACCAAAAGGGAAAGGGAATGGAATCTTGGTGAGACATAATTTGGGACTAGAGGAGCCAGGCCCTAGCAAAGGTAGACCATAGGAATCTAACCCCAAAGAGGGTAGTGCTGCTCTACACATGTATTCTGGGCTGGCAGAAGACTCTGAGAGAAGGAACAGCCATTGCTGTAAGAATAAAGTATGTTGGGGTGACTAGGTGGCACAGTGAATAGAACACTGGTCCAGAAGTCAGGAGAACCTGAGTTCAAATCCAGCCTCAAGCTCTTGACACCCTAGCTGTGTGACCTTGGACAAGTAACTTAACTTTGACTTGCCTTCCCCCTTCCAAAAAAAAAATTATGTCCCCTTAAGGAGAAAGTAAGCATCACTCTCTGTTTTGGAAAGAAAACCCAAGGTCTTCCACCTTAGCTTGAAAAAATAGCTAAAGAAAGTTGATGGGGAGTGAATTTTGCAACAAGTACCTCTGATAAAGGCCTCATTGTTCAAATACACAGGGGACTGAGTCAAATTTATAAAGATACAAGTCATTTCCCAATTGATAAATGATCAAAGAATATGAAGTTTTCAGATGAAGAAATCAAGGCTATCTATAGTCATGAAAAAATACTCCAAATCACTATTGATGAGAGAAATGCAAATAAAAATAACTCTGAGGTACCACCTTGCACCAATCAGATTAGCTAATATGATTTTTTAAAAGAAAAAAATGTTGGAGGCGATGTGGGAAAACTGGGACATTAATACACTGTTGCTGGAGTCATGAACTGATCCAACCATTCTGGAGAGCAATCTGGAGCTATCAAACTGTGCATACCCTTCAATTCAGTAATATCACTACCAGGTTTATATCCCAAGGAGATCATAAAAAAGGGGGGGAAAGACCTGTTTGTACAAAAATATTCATAGCAGCTCTTTTTGTGGTGGCTAAGAATTGGAAATCAAAGCGATGCCCATCAATTGGGGAATGGCTAAACAAGCTGTAGAATATGATTGTGATGAAATATTATTGTGTTATAAAAAATGACAAGCAGGATGGTTTCAGAAAAACCGTTAAAGACTTACATGGACTGATTCAAAATGAAGTAAGCAGAACCAGGAGAACATTGAACACAGTAATGGCAATATTGTATGATGATCAACTGTGAATGACTTAGCAATATAATGATCCCAGCCAATCTCAAAGGACTAATAATGAAACATACTTTTCACCTCCAGAGGAAGAACCGATATTGTCTGAATCAGACTGAAGCAAGCTATTTTTCCTTTTCTTTCTTCTTTCATTTTTTTTATTCTAGTCTTGTACAAAATGACTAAGGAAATGTTTTGCATGCTTACAAAAAAGAAAGGAATAGCTAATATTGACGCAGCACTTTAAAGTTTGCTAAACATTTTACAAATATTCTCATTTTATCCTATTATTTATCCTGTTATTATTCCCTCTTTACAGATGGGGAAACAAAGGTTGAGAAAGGTTAAGTGACTTACCCAGGGCAATGCAGCTAAATGTCTGAGGATGGCTTTGAACTCTGGTCTTCCAGATACAGGTAGCATTCCACCCACTTCACCACCTACCTTTTTCTCCTTCCAGAATGAATAAGCATGTTAATGAACAGAAAAGAATGTTGATTATAGTAAATTTTTTTTGCTTTTTTTTTTGGAGGGGGGAAGTCAGGGCAATTAGGGTTAAGCGACTTGCCCAAGGACTAGTAAGTGTTAAGTGTTTGAGGCCACATTTGAACTCAGGTCCTCCTGATTCCAGGGCCGGTGGTCTATTCACTGCACCACCTAGCCACCCCTGATTATAGTATTTTTTTTATCCATAGTTCATTCCATTGTAGAATATTTTTAAATCCACCATTTAATCTTCTTTTTACATCCATTATGCTCTTCTGTTTTTCTTTTTCTCCTTTTTGAAGGTTTGTTTTTTCTTTTTCTTTGTTCTTCTATGAAGCTTTTCTTTATTCTCCTCACTTAAAACATATTATCCTTCATGTTGATCTCATTTATTTTACTATCTAGGGGGAAGGAGAGCTCATGTGTGTATGTCTATCCATCTGTATGCACATATACACACATATGTATATATGAACATATATATACACACATATTTATTTATTTATATTTATATATAGGAGCTGGACAGATCTATTTAGTGGCTTCAATAAGATAAATCCAAGGAAGACCTCCTTGCTCAATTAATTAATTTGCCCAGAAGAGTAATGATATCACAAACTGACTAGCAACTTGCAAAGTAACCTACTCTATGGGCTGTCTAAAAACTAAACGAATGGGGACTTTCAGGTCATGTGAGCCACAAGATGGTGGACTAGACATTTTCTCCCTTCTCTATAATGTCTCAAATCTCTCCAAAACAGAAATGACTCACCCAAATATAAAATATCTCCAACCGTCTCTATGGGCCAGGATGCCCAGAATCCCCTTCCTATATTACTTCCACTCTGTGTAGACCCACAAATATGAATGGCATTTCTCTAGCTATATCCATTTTCCCGGATGTATGCATCAACAATTGATTCCCAGAAAGGGCCGCAGAAGCTCAGGCAGTAGACTCTTCATATTACACATGAAGAGAGCCTCATAGCAGAGTAGATATAAAAGCTTCCCTGAGTCCCAGGCCCAACGCTTCACAATCTTCATTCCATGCCCTTCAATGACCCTATAGTTCCATCTGGCTCTATACCAACAGGGCTAATTCTGACCGTTGTTGGCATCGGTGGAATTCTACTATTGTGTTGTATATTTTGCTAATAATTTCCCTTCCTCCCCCAGGGTCTAACCATGGACAGCTGACCTAATATTGCTAGTGTCAATTTTCCTTTTTTCTGCACACTTCTTAGACTCACTGACACCTGTCATTTATAGTGTGTCTACCCCGATTTCTTTGTGACTCTGTTTATCTGTTTACTGACACATAATAACATCCTTATACATGGTTTAGGTTTCGAGTCAACCTACAAAAACCTATTTAACCCATAATGTAGTTTTGAAATGAAAAAATATTAAGGAATTGGGGTTTTTCTTTTTAAAATGCAAATAAAATACACATAAATTTGAATACAAGGCAACCTTCAAATATGTTGCAGTCATAGAATTTTAGAACTGAAAGGTCTTTTGAAGTCAACTAGTAAAGTACCATCATGTTACAAAAAGTCCCAGAGAAATAATGTAGACCCAAGTTCACCTGCCTCTTTACCATAACAGCTTGGTCTACAGTGCAGATTGTCTGCCTCCCACTCCGATTCTTTTTCTCCTATACTGTGCTATACTGGTCAAGACAATTAAGTGAATTCATATAAAATAAACACTTATTATAGATCAGCTGTTTATAGAATACTACATAAAGTGATAAGAAGATTTAAAAGGTTAGATATGATACAGCCTCCATCTTCAAAAATTCTACAATTTACTAGGGCAATTAAACGCCAACACAGATATTAGATTATATTGTATTATATTATATTGTATTGTATTGTATTGTACTGTATTGTATTGTATTGTATTATATTGTATTATATTATATTATATATTGTGTATGTACCATACTATACTCTATTATATTGTGTATATGATATAATATTATATTATATTGTATATATAATATACAATATTATATGACAAAAGCTTTAGAGAGTTGCAAAATAAGTTGTCATTTCTAAAGTGTGTCTACTGATGGGGCAGGAGGAAGGTTCTTATCAACTGAGGAATCAAGGAGTTTCACAGAAAATGGGGCATTTGAAGTTAACTTTAAAGAATGGGAAGGAATCAGCAAATGAAAAGAGGAAACAGAATATAGTAGGCATTGAGAAGGTCATGAGCAATGTCACTGAGGTGTTAAGAACTCAGTATATTTAGGGGCAGAGGAAGGATCCATTTAGCCAGAATAGATAGCACAGGGAAGGAGGAAATATGAGCTGAGGTAGGGAGGTACCAAGTCACAAGAAGCCTTGAATACCAAACAGTATTTTTAACTTTACTAAGAAAAGAATAAAAAGCTACTAAAGACTTTAGAGAAGAGAAATTATTTGAGCACATCAGTGCTTGAGAAAGATGATTTTGGCAATGACATGAAGGATGAGTGAAGAAGGGAAAGTATAAGGGTGGGAAGATCTATCAATGCAGTTATTGCGATAGTCCAGGAAGGCAGTAGAAGGGCAACTAGGTGACACAATGGATAGAGCACTGGACCTGGAGCCAGGAGGCCACATTTTCATGAGTTCAAATCCAGCCTCAGATAATTATTAGCTGTGTGACCCTGGGCAAGTCACTTAATCCTGTTTATCTCATATGTAAAAGAGCTAGAGAAGGAAAATGCAAAATATTCCAGTATTTTTGTCAAGTTTGTGGCAAAGAGTCTCCCATAACTTAACAACAGGCAGATAGTACTAGATTGTACTAGATTGATGACAGTGGAAATAGAGAGGAGGGAACAGATTTTAGAAATGTTATTGAGTTAGCAGGCATTGATAATAGATTATGGGAGCTAAGGAAAGGGAAGAAGCAAAGATGACTTCAAGATAACAAACGCAGGAGAACAAGTGAATTGGGCCACAGAAACAGCAAAATCAGAATGATGAACAGGTCTCTTGATAAAGAGAGAAAGCAAGGCTTTGGACATGCTGTGTTCAAGATGTTCAAACAGGTCATCTTCTAGAGTTGAAAGTTTCAAGTTTAGGAGAGAAATCACAACTGGAATAGAAGGTTTTCATTAATGTAAGTGATAGTTGAAGCTCTCATAGTGACTGAAATTTCTAAGAGAAAAAAAGAAAGAAGATGGCAAAGGACAGGTCCCTCTTTAAAAATCTCTAATGAGATTTTTTTTCTGTTTCTAGGATCAAACGCAAGCTTGCCAGCCTACCATTTAAAGTCCTCCACAATCTAGCTCCTTTCTATTTTTCCTGCTTTATTTCATATCACTCCTGTTTACATCCCTTTCATTCATCACGGTGACTTATTTGCTTTTTCCTGCTGTATCATTTCTAACTTCCATGTTCTGTCTCTTATCACTATGTTTTTGCATAGGTTACCCCACATGCCTGGAATGCCTTTCTTCCTTCCTTATCACTAAGTCATAGACTCCTTAACTGCCTTCAAAACTCCACTCAAATATTATCTCTTACACAAATATTTCCCTGAGGCCCCTTCTAGTCTCCTTCAAATTATGTTGTATGCAGTGGTTAGAGTGAAAACACCTTTGATATAGAGCCTGTGATTTTCAGTTTTGTCAATGTTATCTCATTATACATATTATTTGTCAATTATATAAAAGGCTTCTGATTCAGTAAAAAGATCTCTCCTAACAAGGTGGCAAGATACATACAATTATCCCTTCCACATCATGGGGCTTAGGGGTGCAGAGAGCCCCCACAATCTGGAAAATCCACAAAAAAATTTTTGGCTCTCCCTTTGTGCCAGAGAAGAAGTCTGAATTATTAGGACAATAAAAGATAAACCATGTTGACATTATACAATACTATACATGTATTTTATGCATTTCTGAGTTTTGAAACATTTTCTGTATCATCTGCTAGTCTTCATGTGTTGTCTCCCCAAAAAATTCCCATTTAATTTCTTATGCCAACCCATAATATATCAAAACCACAAAGTCTTAATGTGGAAGGGATGACTCTATGTGTAAGTTGTGGGGGAAGGGGTCTTTTTCACATGAACACTCCTACTTACCTTGGTGATAGATCTAGAAAAGCCAAAGAAGGGTAGGGTTCACTGCAGGGTGCTATATTTGAATGAGCCACCAGATGGTATGCTGAACTCTCAAACCCTCCCTTTCCCTTATGGTATATAGCTCAAGTTTCTGATTCTTCTAGTTGAGGACAGAAAAAGTGCAAATCATCACCTATTTTTTTTTGTATTCACTCCATCCATTAAAGTTTTCATCTCCTTCCTTACTTCATGTGACCTGAGTATATCAAGGAGAGAAGCTAGTGGGTGCCATTGTGTTTTATATTTAGCAGACTTCAATAAGATAAATAAATACTTACTACTTTTAGTGACATGTCCCCAGTGAGAGATCCATCGACTCCGCAGTGGCTACAGAAGTTCTCATTAAGAGTTAAATTTTCAGCTTCACTTTTCCCAGTGGAAGAGGTATGTCCAGAGGGCCATTTGTAGAAGAGCAACTTCCTCAATATCAAAGTCACAAAGTGAGAAAAAGGGAACAATTTCACCACATGATAATAGGAAATCTCCTAGCATGGCTTCTTTAAGGAAGAAATTTGCTTCCTGGCTGATAGCCAGGTGAAACATGGAGTCCAGTGGTAGCTAAAGGATCCCAGATCACAGGCGATCTTCTCCCTAGAGCTGGCACCACTTCCCCACAAACCCTTGTTGAAAGCTTGTTATCCATGTTGTTTTTCAATGATGTTAGACATGTTTCCCTATGCCTTCCTCTGGTTTTCCTCTGATGCTGTCCATAAGGCAAAGAACTATCTCTTCCTCTCCCCTCCTTTGTATAAATAGTGTTTTATTTTTTCCAATTACATGTAAAGAAAAATTTTTAACATTCATTTTTTTTTAAATTTTGAGTTCCTGGTAGATGATTTATCTGCGTTTTGGAATTCTGAGGTTTCAGTATGGCTAAAACCACCCAGGTTTTTGTGTTAAATCTGGCACCAAGAAGGTGAGGGAGTGGAGGGCTATCAAGCTATCTAAGGAGAGACAAACTGGTTCAACTTGAAAAAATGAAACAAGTTGAAGCTTCTGTACTGATCAGTATCAGAATCAGGCCCATGAATGACTATTCCACTTACAGCCTGGGAAAGATAAGAAGACCCAGCCTTGGAAACAGAAACAAGTCAGTAGTGTTATAGTGACTAATTTTGTATAAATGGAAAGAACTCTGGTGGGGGCTCAGGAGTTGTAGTGGAAAATAATAAAATAATAGCAGTGTATTTTCTTACACACCGGAGTTAACTGTAGGAGAGAGACAGAGAGACAGAGACACACAGAGAGACAGAGAGACAGAGAAAGAGAGAGACAGAGAGAGAGACACACAGAGACAAAGACAGAGACAGAGGGAGAGAGAGGAAGAGGGAGAGAGGAGATAGAGAGAGAGACAGAAAGACAGAGAGAGAGGGAGAAAGAGACAGAGACAGACAGAGAGAGGGAGAGAGGGGGGAGGAGAGAGGAGACAGAGAGAGAGACAGAGAGAGAGACAGAGATAAAGAGACAGAGATAGAGAGACAGACAGACAGAGAGACAGAAACAGAGAGACAGAGAGGGAGAGAGAGAGACAGAGAGAGAGAGACAGAAAGAGAGGGAGAGAGAAGATAGGGAGAGAGACAGAGACACAGAGAGAGAGAGAGAGAGAGGGAGAATAAGAGAGAGGGAGGGAGAGGGAAGAAGGGAGAGAGAGAAGGAGGGAGGGAGAGATTCTTTCACAGGGAGAGATTTATAGCTGAGTGATCATGGTTATTGCCAACCCTCAATTCTGGGGAAAACTCCTAGAGCTGTCAGTGAGAAGGTGAGTTGGAGTGAGCGAATAAAAGAGAAAAGGGGCAGTTGGGTGGTACAGTGGACAGAGTGTTGGACTAAGAGTCTGGAATGCCTGAGTTCAAATCCAGTCTCAGACACCTTACAAGCTTTGTGATCTAGGACAAGTCACTTGATCTCTGTAAGCCTCAGTTCCCTTGACTGTAAAATGAGGGTACTAATAGCACCTACACCTCAAGGGCATTGTGAGGATCAAATGCCTAGCATGTAGTGGATACCATGTTATCACTAACTATTATTGTTATTGTTATGGTCATGGATGTATCATGCCCATGTCACAATTATTTTTTCATACTGATAAAATGTACTGTAGGAAATTCAATTATGATCATTACGGGGTATTTTATGAGGTGGTAAAACAAAATTTATCAATAAAATAAAATGAGAAAAAATAAAAATTTTGAGTTCCAAATTTTCTCCCTCCTTCCCTCTCTTCCAACTCACTAAAAAGGCAAGAATTTCAAACAGGTTATATACGTGCAATAGTATAAAATATATTTCCATATTGGTCTTATTGTGAAAGAAGAAGTGGATCAAAAGAAAAAAAACACCAAAAAGATAAGGAAAGTGAAAATAGTATACTTTGATCAGCATTCAGACTCCGTCTGCTCTTTCTCTGGATATGGGCAGCATTTTCCATCATGAGTCCTTTGGGATTGTCTTGGAACATTGTATTGCTGAGAAGAGATAAGTCATTCATAGTTGAACATCACACAACATTGCTGTTATTGTGTACAATGACACACTAGTTCTACTCACTTCACTTTGCAACAAGAACTATCTCTTTTTTTTTGAGGGGGGAAGGTAAGGTAATTGGGGTTAGGTGACTTGCCCAAGGTCACATGGCTAGGGCTTTTTTTTTTTTTGTTAACTGTCTGAGGCCATATTTGAACTCAGGTCCTCCTGTCTCCAGGGCCAGTCCTCTACTCACCCCACCACCTAACAGCCCCAAGAACTATCTCTTTTTAAATATCTCTATACAATGTAGCACAGAATGCCTTTTTGTCAGCTCTGCATATATTAAGATGCCCACAGGCAATTTAATTTCTGACTCTGTACAGTCATCTATTCCATATCTTGACTTTCCCCATCGCAATTTCTATATATCTCAGGTTGGCATAAAAAATTAAAGGGGAATCTTTTGGGAGTTTTGTGGAAGCCTTACAATAAGGTACGTTAAACACCCCACAAAAGAAAAAAGAAAAAATCCCGACTTCTCTGGTATGAAAGGAGGGCCAAAAAATTTTATGTGGATTTTCCAGATCACAGGGGTGCCATGTCCCTGGTCACCAAGATGCAGAATGCATAACTGTATTTGCTGTTTTCTCCTGGCTTCCAAAAGACCCACGAAACATCAGCGGAGAGAAACCAAACTATTTCAAATGAGAGTTACGTATATACTAAGACCATGCAGGAATCTTTGAAAGATGTCACAATGGAGATAACTTCACTTGAAGAGAAAAGAGAAAATGAAGATGACAGTAGACCAATTTGCTGGAGAAAACTGGAAAGGACAGGATCAAAGACACATGTAAAGGAATTTTTCTTGGTCAAAAAAGGACCACTTCTTCATCTGAAATTGGAGTGAGAGAGGAGGAAGACGAAGATGCCTGAGTGAGGTGAGATAAGGAAGAGGAGAGAAGAGAGAGCTCTTAGCAAATGATCTTAGCTGAGAGAAGGGGAGGTTTGGGGGGAAATAAGAAGATTTGGAATAGCCACTGTGGAGAGTGGTATAGCCAATTAATCATAGATTGATCAATTAGGCAGGTGGGCAGTGAAAAATGGATAA
>CM053598.1:208706442-208722717 GCA_028646575.1 Pseudocheirus occidentalis
CTGGACCACCCCTAGATTCCTCCCACAATCTTTCTGTATATAGAATCCCATCTTCCCTCCTTGTGGTGTGAGAGTACCATAGACTAGCTTAGCAGAGACTTGCTCTGTAAGAGTCTACCCCATATCTTTCAATAAACTTTACTTTTTCCTTGGCTGAGAAGACTTGAGTGGAATTCTTTCAACAAGACCCGGCATGTTGGTATTTTGGGGTCTCAGGCAGCCCTAACCCTCTTTGGGTACCTCTTCATGACCATGTGACTTTCCTGATCAGAAATGTTTTCTGTTTCCCCACTGTCTGGTATTTAAGCACCCCATATTCTTCTTACAATCCCCAAATTTAGCTCTAGACAATCTTGTTTCATATGGCTTCCCTTCTTGCCAAGCTAAACTACTGAGTGTTCCCTCAAACTCAATATCCTATTTCCTTCTGTACATTAGCACAGACTGTCCTTTCAAGCCTACAATGACATTCTTTCCTTATCTCCACTTCTCAGAATCCTTAATTCAGGTGCCAACTCCTGCTTGAAGACCTCTCAGATTCCTCACAGTGGTTAATGTTCTCTCTCTCTCTCTCTTCCTCTCTTCCTCTCCCTCTCTCTCCTTAAATTACCTTGTATTTTTTTCTCTGTGATCATGTTATATGTTTTTCTTTACCCTTTTACGTGCCTTGAAGGCAAGCACTTGCTCATTTTTCTTGTCAGCATACTACCTAGAAAAAAGCAAGACTCTTGATTGTTTGCTGCATTTTGTTTCTTTGAAGAAGCAACAGTATGTTATTAACTGTTGTACCTGGCTATAGTATTTTAGGCAGCCTCTATCTACTTGACCTAGGACAGGGATCAATTGTTAATCCATGGCCATCATCTTTCTGGGAAAAATTATATGCCTAATGTTTTCATGATTTTTGTTAAGGTTTTATTTTTATTCTACATGAACAATGTTGATAGATCAGTATAATAATCATCTATTAATTTACTCCTGTTTTATGGATCCTAGTTTATATTAAATTTGTATGTTTGTTACTGAGCTAACAGTTCCCTTTTGGTCTTTGATTAAAGGGGCAACCCCTTGATTCACTTTTTAAAGAGGTCTGTTCACTTAATGGGCATTGTCCCATTCAAAGTGAAAAGAGATTAGCTTAAAATGGCCAAGGTTTCCCACTGCATCCTGGGCCATCCAGTCATCCTGACCAATATCTGGTCCCTGGATGGATATGGCTCTGGAGGAGAAAGCAAGACTGGTGACTTGCATAGCTTTGCCTCACTCAAATCAAAGTCAATTGCAAGTCATGTCATCATCTCCCTGATACCATGGCCCTTTTCAAGAATGAAGGGCGAAGTCCAGAGCAAGATGGTAGAGTAAAAGCAGGAACTTGCTTGAGCTCTTCCCCCACCTCCCCCAAGCCCTTCAAATACCTGTAAAAATGACTGTCAACAAATTTTAGAGCTACAGAACCCACAAAATGACAGAGTGAAACACATGTCTGGCTGAAGACAGCCTGGCAGGCTGATAGGAAGGGTCTATTGCACCAGAATGAGAATGGAGCGCAGTCCCACATGGGCCACAGTGGCACAGACCTGGCAGGAGCAGGCCCTAGGGGATTGAATCACTGGCAGCTGTGGCGGTTTTCAGACTTTTCAACCTACAAATGCCAAAGAGAAAGTAAAAGGTTAGTGGGGAAACTGTTGGACCTGGGTGAGAGAAGTGTGCGGTCTGGCTGGGGATGGGGCCATGGAGGTGGTGACAACAGCAGCAGCAACTGCTGCTGCTTCTGGCTCCAGGCTCTCACAGATGGTGGAGGGGTTAAGTATCTGATGAGAAAGCAATTGTTCTTGCTTTGCCCTCCTTGGGTCACAATCTTGGGTGGCAGTCCTGGGGTGGGGAGGAACGCTGGCATGGTAGAGCTTGTGATATCTGTGGAGAAAGAATGCTCCTCACTGTTCTGAGGTAGAAAAAAGTGCCTGTAGTCACTCACAGACCAGAGAACAGGCCATGGGAGGAGTAAACACTTCTCCTTGGATCATATCACCGTAGAACTGAACATTCACAGCTGCCTAGAAGTAGTTCTGACAACAGCCTAGCAAAACCCCATAAATTTAGGATAGAGCACTCTCCATTCTAGAAGCAAAGTTCTACTTCAGCAAAGAGTTCAAAAGTCAAGTAATAGGCCAGTGAAATGAACAAAAAGCAGGGGGAGAATCAAATTAGAGAATTTGATAAAGATGATCAAAATATAGAGCCAGAAGAAGACCACAACAAATGAACAACAAATCACAACACACAATCACAACTCCACTGGTCTATGTTCCTAATAATCCTCACTAAATTAAATTAAATATCGTTCTTGAATGAGATTGAAGCAGGTGCCTAAAGAGGGTTAGGGCTGCCTGAGACCCCAAACTACTAACATGCCGGGTCCTGCGGAAAGAATTCCACTCAAGTCTTCTCAGCCAAGGAAAAAGTAAAGTTTATCGAAAGTTCACTTGTATTGGACACAGAGCAAGTCTGTGCTAGAAAATTCTATGGTGCTCTCACACAGATGAAGGGAATATGGGGTCTTATATACAGAGGAATCTAGGGGTGGTTCAGAGGAGGAGCCTGAGGAGGGTCTTCAGGAGAAGCCAATGAGTTCAGACTCCAGTAATGAGTTTGGGGAGGGTCTTCAGGTGGAGTTAATGAGGTCAGTGCAAGAGTGGATTGATATTTTGATAGGCTCAAGGGTGGGAAGCAGATGGAACAAAACTGGGCTAAAGACTTGGGCAGAGCCACAACTTAAGGCTCATAACCTCAGGCAATTGTCTTCCCTGGGAAGGTTTACTTTCCCAGAGCCTGTACCGCAAAGAATCAAGGAGAGCTCAAAAAAAGGGAGGGGGGGTCCCCAGAGCCTACACCTCATCAAGATTGATGTCTTAAGTGAGGCTTAACTTCGAGTCACTGTTGGCCAACACCCAAAAGATCCTGATAGTAGAATTTATATAGGACTTAAAGGTTTTCAAAGCATTTCACATGTTGTCTCATTTGAACCTCACATCAACCCTAGAATATTTAGCCCCCCAAAAAGGCTTGGGGTACAAGCAGCATATATAAGAGGTGATAGTCCACATGAGTAGAGAGATGGAACAGATTTGACGGATGTGATGATAGTAAACAAGAGTCGACAACCAATTGGGTGGGGAAGGAAAGAGAAAGAGTTATAGATGGCAATGAGGTTATGAACCTGGGTGACTGGAAGAACATGTCTTCAACAGAAAGAGGAAACTTTGGAAGAGAGATGAGTGTAAGAAGAAAAATAATGAGTTACATTTTAGAAATATTGAGTTTAATACACCAGTGGGGGAAAGGGAAAGGAAGGGAACAATTACTAAGTACCTATTATATTTCAGAAACTGTTCTCAGCACTTTATCTCATCTGATCTTTACAACAACCCTTGGAGATAGGTGCTAGTATTATCCACCTCTTCCAATTCAGGAACCTGAGGCAAGAGAGAAGTTAAATGACTTGCTCAGGGGTCGCAGAGCTAGTAAGTATCCAAGGTCATATTTGAACTCATTTCTTCCTAACTCCAGGTTCAATACTCTCTCTATTGAACCACCTAGCCGACAAATACAGGCATCTAATCAGCTGTTGGTGGTGCAGGATTGGATTTCAGAGAGTTATTGGGGCTGGTTGTATTGAATTGAGGGCTGTCTCCAGAGATAGTCTCCAATGATAATTTCATCCCTGGCAGGTGATGAGTACCCCAAGAGAAAGAAAACCCATGGCCATCACTCTTCAGGCAAAAGCTAGACTAGGTGAACTCTGGGTTTGTTTACAATTATAAATTGGAACTCTCTTCTTAGTGCTATGATTTTGAGGAGTGAAGGATTACTGTGGACTAGAGTGGTCAAGGGAAGCTACAGGGAAGAGACTGAACCAGGTGGAATTTAAATAAACAAAGGCACAGAGGTCAGGACCTCTGAGTAGATCTATCTGGTTGGAGCTGAATGGTTGTATAGGGGAATGAAAGGAGATAAGGTAAGAAACATAACTTGGCACCAGTCTTCAACTCCAGCCTAGGACATTTGGATTTTATCCTGTAGTCAGTGGAAAATCTTTTAAGGTTTCTGTTGGCTTTATTTTTAAGAGAGGTGGCAAAAAAAAAAGGCTATGTTTTAAGAGAATTAATTCATTAGAAATGTGGGTTCCAAAGCAATTACAGAAAGGGGAATTAAACACAAAGAAGAAGCTCCCTAACCTATGAATATGGATTGTTGGGGTCTTTTGTTTTTGTTTTTGTTTTTGGAGAGGCAGAGTTAGAGTTTGGAGAGGACTGGAGAGATCTAGAGCTATGGTTTTGATAGTATAAGGGATTCCTGGTATTAGAATCCCATTGCACTAAAGAATATTAACTTTACTGGCAATAGTCATTTGAGACTTCTTTCAATTCTCCATCCTAGCAAACTCATCACCAAAAAAATCTCATCGGTTTGTAAGATCCAATTAACCTTGGTCCTCACACCTCATAGGTACCCCCTGCCCCTCTAACTGATGGGTGGAGCCATGAACAACCCCATTTAAGGAGCAGGAACAAGACTAAGACTACAGATCTCTCAGCACTACTTTAAGGTAGGAACTGTCTTTCTTTTTCAAATGTGTACCCCCAGCACTTAGCAAAGTGCCTGGAAAATAGAAGGAACTTAATAAATGCTATTAACTAACTCATCTATAATTCATAATACAGTTTTCTGGGGAACTAAGTAGTCAAGTGACTTGCCCTAGCTCACAGAGTGAGTATGAGAGGTATTATTTGAACCTAACATTCAATCCACTATGCATGCAATGATCCCTCTTGAATACATTTTTTGATGTATTAGTTCATAGCTTTGTCTACAATGTCAGACAACAAATATTTATTAAGTGCCTACTAGGCACTAGGCAATGTATATAATATAAATATAAAGAAATATAAAGAGACATAGGGATATAAAGAAAGATAAAAGACACTCCCAGTTCTCAAGGAGCTTGTGAGATAATGGGGAAGACAATATGCAAACATGACCTAGATATAAAGGGAGATATCTTAAGAAAATTATAACATAGAACACATTATTTAGCAGACTTATGGAATGTAATCATTTTGATTACATTAAATTTTTTTTTGCAAATAAAAAAGATGGAGCCCAGATTAAGAGAAGCAGAAAATGGGGGGGGGGAATTTTATAGACAGTTTTTCAGATAAAGGTCTTATATTTCAAATATACAACTTTGTCAAATTCTTAAGATGAATCATTCCCCAACTGATAAATGGTCAAAGGATATGAACAGGTAGTTTTTCAGTGAAGAAATCAAGACTATATGTAGTCACATGAAAAATTCTCTAAGTTGTTTTTGATTAGAGAAAAGCAAATAAAAACAGTTTTGAGATATCATCTCATACCTACCAGATTGGCTAAAATGATAGAAGGGGAAATGACAAACAAGGAAAAATTTGGACACTAATACATTGCTAGTGGAACTATGGACTGATCCAACCATTTTGGAGAGCCACCTGGAATTATGCCCAAAGAGTTATAAAACTGTGCACATACCTTTGACCAAGCAATACCTCTCACTATTAGTTCTGTTTCCCAAGGTGATCAAGAAAAAAGGACAAGAACTTATATGTTCTAAAATATTTATAGCAGCGCTTTGTGGTAGCAAAGAACTAGAAATTGAGGTATGGCAAATGATTGGGATGGAATACCACTATGCTGGAAGAAATGATGAGCAGAAAAACATGGAAAGACTCATAAATAATGAAACATAAAACAAGCAGAATTAAGGGAACATTGTATACAGTAGCAACAATATTGCTCCAAGAATAATTCAAATGATCAAGTTATTCTGAGTATTATAAATACTCAGTTTAACTACAAAGGACTCATGAAAGGAAATGGCATCTACCTCCAAAGAAAAAATTGGCAAAGTATGGTTGTATATATATATATATATATTTTTTTTTTAAACCTATAGCAAATGGTGGTCTTCTCAAGGCAGGACATGGAAGAAAGGAGAGAGAGAGTTCAGAACTGAAAATATAACAAAAATAAATTAATTAAATCAAAAATTTTAAAATAGTTTTTTTTCCCCAATTACATGTAGAGACAGTTTTTAACATTCATTTAAAAAAATTGAGTTCTGGACTTGGGGGCAGAGCCAAGATGGCGAAGCACAAACTTGGCATGAGGTCCCACTCCAATCACTTCCAATAGATGTAAAAAAATTACTCTAAACAAACTGTAGAGCTACAGAACCCACAAAGTGACAGAGAGAAACAAATCTCCCACTTAAGGAAGTCTGGCAGGGCAACAGGAAAGGCCTATCCCACTGAGCTGGGAGCTAAGGATAGTGCCCTGTGACCCAAGGCAGCCCTGACCAGTGGCGGCAGGAGCAGACTTTAGGAGAGTAAATCACCAGCAGCCGTGGTGATTTCCAGACTTCTGAATGCATAAACACCAAAGACAAAGTAAAAGGTTGCTCTGTAGGAACAGGGGAGTGGGGGGGGCCAGAAGAGCTCAGTTTGGCCCCTATCCCCAGGGTGAGAAGCAGCATAAAGGCACTGTGGCTTTGTAGCCACCTTGGCGTGGCTGCCTCAGGAGCTCCTGGCTTGCAGATGTAGGGGGACCAAGCAAACATTCAGAGGCTAATTGCTCTTGCTTTAACCTGCTTGGATCTGGATCGCAGTCTTTGGTGGTGACCTGGGGTGTGTAACCAGTGTGCCAGAGCTTGTGGGGGATGCAGAGGGGTCACCTTCCTAAAAGCTCTGGCAGCTGTGAAAACTTCAGCAATTTGGGATAAAGCTCTCTCTGTTCTGGTAGTAGAGTTCTACTGTGGCAAAGAGCTCAATCATCAAGTAATTGACTGGCAATATGAGCAAGCAGAGGAAGCACAAACAGACCATAGAATCCTTTTGGGGGGACAAAAAGGATCAAGACATGGAGTGGAAAGAAGACAGTGAAGTCAGAACTCCTGCATCAAAAGCCTCCAAGAAAAATATGAATTGGTTGTAGGCCATGGAGGAGCTCAAGAAGGATTTTGAAAATGAAATAAGAGAAGTAGAGGAAAAATTGGGAAGAGAAATGAGAATGATGCAAGAAAATCACGAAAAGAGAATCAGCAACCTGACTGAAGAAAATAAAACCTTAAAAAATAGACTAACTTAAATGGCAAAAGAGGCCCAAAAAGCCGATGAGGACAAGAATGCCTTAAAAAGTCAAATTAGCCAGATGGAAAAGAAATTTCAAAAACTCACTGAAGAGAATAACTTCTTCCAACTAGCAATTGGAAACTAATGACTTTATAAGAAATCAAGATACTATAAAACAGATCCAAACAAATGAAAAAAATAGAAGACAATGTAAATATCTCATTGGAAAAACCACTGACCTGGAAAATAGATCTAGGAGAGAGAACCTGAAAATTGTTGGACCACCTGAAAGCCATGATCAAAAAAAGAGCCTAAACACCATCTTTCAAGAAATTATCAAGCAAAATTACCCTGATATTCAAGCCAGAGGGCAAAATAGAAATGGAAAGAATTCACTGATCACCTCTTGAAAAAGATCCTAAAAAGAAAATTCCTAGGAATATTACAGCCAAATTCCAGACTTCCCAGGTCAAGGAGAAAATACTGCAAGCAGTCAGGAATAAATAATCTGAGTATTGTGGAAACAAAATCAGGTTAACACAAGACTAGCAGCTGTACATGGTTCTCGATCTTCCTAATGCTGTGACCCTTTAATACAGTTCCTCATGTTGTAGTGACCCCCCAACCATAAAATTATTTTTGTTGCTACTTCATAACTGTAATTTTGCTACTGTTATGAATCGTAATGTAAATATCTGACATGCAGGGTGTATTTTCATTGTTACAAATGCAACATAACCCACAGGTTGAGAACTGCTGGTTACAATGGAGAGGAAGAGCATGAAGGTGAAAGGAAATGGGACAACCTTATTCTCATTAAATTTGGCTTAAGGACAAAATAACATATACACTCAATTGGATATCTTATTCTACAGGAAAATAGGGGGATAGGAGATAAGAGGGGGATGATAGAAGGGAGGGCAGATTGGGGGAGAAGGTAGTTAGAAGCAAACATTTTTGAAAAGGAACAGGGTCAAAGCAGAAAATAGAATAATTAGGGAGTGGGATAGGGTGGAGGTAAATATAGTTAGTCTTTTACTATATAACTACTATAGAAATGATTTGGATAAATACGCATGTACAACCTATATTGAATTGCTTATCTTCCCAGTGGGGGCAGGTGAGGAGGGAAGAAGGAAAAAAATCTGGAATTCAAAGTTTTAAGAACAAATGTTTAACAAAATGTTTTTCACGTGCAAATGGGAAATAAGATATATGGGCACTGGGGTATAGAAATACATCTTGTCCTATTAGAAAGTTAGGGGGGTAATGGGGGAGGATATAAGAGAGAACAGATTGGGAGAAGTATTCAGTGGGCTTGCTATTTTGGGATGGGGGTAGCGAAAAGAAAGGGAGAAAAAATGTAACTCAAATCTTGTAAAAATCAATGTTGAAAACTAAAAATAAATAAATAAAATACAATTTTTGAGTTCCAAATTTTTTTGCTTCTTTCCCTCCCTATTCCTGCTCCCTGAAATGATAACAATTTGATATAGGCTATATATGCATAATCATGTAAAACACATTTCCATATTAGTCATGTTGTAAAAGAAGAATCAGATCAAAATGAAAATACCATGAGGAAAATGAGGTGAAAATAGTCTGCTTCCATCTGCATTTGGACTCCATCAGTTCTTTCTTTGGACATGGAGAGCATTTTCCTTCAGGAGTCCTTTGGAGTTGTCTTAGAATCTCGTATTGCTGAGAAGAATCAAGTTATTCGCAACTGCTCATAACACAATGTTGCTGTTACTATGTACGATGTTCTAGTTCTGATTGTTTTAGTTTACATCTGTTCATGCAAGTCATAAAATTGTCTTTTAAAAAAAGGTATCGGTTTCTTGCAGAAGGTGGAATTTTAGCTGGGATTTAAAGGAAGCCAGGGAGGCTGGAGTTGGAGATGAGAGAGAGGATTCCAGGTATGGGGGACAGCTTGTGAAAATGCCTGGAGTTGGGAAGGAGAATGTCACTGGCTTACAGAACATGAGGAGGCAAATAAGGTATGGGAAGTTCAGAAAGGTAGGAAGAGGGTATGTTATGAAGGACTTTGAACAACAAACAGGATTTTTTTTATTGAATGAGGAAGGGGTGATATTGTCAGACTTGTACTTTAAGATCAGTTTGACAGTTGAGTGGAGGATGGATTGAAGTGGGGAGAAATTTAATTGTCTCCTGAACTTTTTCATCATTATTGTTTAAATTCTAAAATAAAAACTTAAAATAAGTATGCCACCAGAGGGAGCCCAGAATGCTCTGTTTCATGAGTCCAGTAAAGCATTATTCGTGTTTATATGCAACAATCTCTTATTTTAAAAAAACTTAAAGCAAGGGGTGGCTAGGTGGAGCAGTGAATAGAGCACTGGCCTTGAAGTCAGGACGACCTGAGTTCAAATCTAGTCTCAGATATCTAACGCTTACTAGCCATGTGACCTTGGGCAAGTCACTTAACCCCAAATACCTTGCCTTCCCCCTCCAAAAAGCAAAAAACAAAACAAAAAACCTTAAAGTAAGCTATGAAAACAAGAAAGTACTTCAAGATTTTAACGTGTATTTAAGTGCTCATTTGAGCCCACTACATGCTATTATGACTAAGATACATTTCTAGGACCCATGCATATGCCACCCCTGTGGCCTATTATATCTCAGAACCTTGAAGGTTTTGCTTGATTTAAGCGCTCTGAGCATTATCATCTCATGGTTCCCATTTTACTACAATACAACAGAGATTGCCAAAATAAATATAGTGAAACAATTTGCTCAGTACAGTACTTAACTGTTGATCTTAAAAAACTGGCTTTCTCTGTGAAATCTACATTTCTTCTGTTCATTCGATGAGCATTTATTAAGTACCTATGTTATATAATTCACTGTTCTATACCTGAGAAAAGCAAAATTAAGAAAGGCTAGTCCTTATCTTCAAGAAACTTAAGATTGTGTAATGAGGTTGATTGCATGTACAGATGTACCTACAAACCAAATTAGAATATGGCAAATACATACAAAGATTGAGAGATTACTTCTAACTAGGGAATCAGGAGAGGTTTCAAGGAGGAGTTCACAGTTAAGCTGGACCCAGACCAAGTATGACCTCAACAAGTCAAGATGAATAGGTGTCGTTCTAGGTGTAGTCAGGGCTCTTATCTGTTTGAATGATTGGTTTCCCCCGGAACCTAGACATGGAGAAAATGATCTTTTAAAGAGGGAAAGGAATAACAGTTCCAGAAAATCAATGCCCCTTTTCCCCACTTACCACTGCCCAGAGTTTAGGACTAGGAGAAACAGATCAGAGAAGTGCACTTCTAGTCACTGGTATGCTGGTTCCTAAAAGTGGCCATTTTCTTTTACTTTTAGGAGAGACACAACCAGTCATTCATTTTGGTGCAGACAACAAAGAGAGGCTTAGCTGATTTTGTAATTTCCCTCTAAAAGCAGAATTTGGGGGATAACCTCGTGGGGCATCAGTTCCTGACTACTGCTGGGGCTGCTGCTGTAGAAGCAGAGTGGAAGCCAGATCAACCCCTTTAGAGACTGGTACACGGAGCAGGTCGAGAGCCACGGAAGCTTCTGAAAACCTCAGTGGCTAATAAGAAGGCTGGGAGACTGAACCAACCCTCAACATTCCCTAGGGCAAGTCCTAAGTACCAACATTGATACCTTTGTCCCTTTTCTGTCCCCTGCAATTATGGGAGAAGGTGAAAAGTAGGTGCAGATCAGGTGGAGAATCCATGTAGGAGTGCTTAGTTCATTTCTTTCCTACTTTCTTCTATTTTAAATAAATTCTACAACTATTGAAGTTTGATTACCTAAATAATATAAATAAAATCTCTGAGAATACATTCGTTTTCCCAGTTTATGGGGTAGGAGTAGAGCCATAGGGATTTTAAAAAAATTTTTGCTGTTTTGAACAATATTTAATATCAACCTATACTCTCGACCTCGGAATCCATTCAGAGGTTCCCTTATTACCTAGCTGTTTGAAGCCAAGAAGCGTGATTGGGGTAGGAGGCATACACACACATACTAGAAGAATTTGAATCTTCTATATCTTACACATGTGTCAGAGAGATGTTGATGAGACCATCAGGTTGGCACACTGAGGAGAAACTAGATACACCGAAAAAAATAAGCTTCAAAGATTGTGACCACATGGAGGGGTGGGAAGTGGGGAAATAAAGACGTACGTTATGGACCCTACAAAGGTATTAACTTTTGGAGCCTGGAAGAGAACTGCACCAAGGGGAATTTCATGAGGACTCTATAAAAGGACTTTCAATAGCCAAAAGCTATGAGTTACTCCTTTGCCATATATATTCTTTGCATTTATATTTCATGACCATTTTGCTCTAAGTTTGAACCCACTCTCCCTAAGGTCCCTGAGTGAGCAGAGGCAAGGAGTGTGACTTCATAGTGGTGAGAGGTGGAGTGGGGACAGGGGAGATTATCTTTGAAACAACTATTCTTACGATGGCCACCAACTAAAAGCCTTTGCTAAAAAGTTAATTAAGGCCTGATAATAAATGAGAAACACATCAGTGAGACTCATGAGAGACAGTATTAGAAACCCCAGTTCCTCAGGATTACTCCTAGAACCCTGAGAGAAGCAGCATTCGACCACCTTCTGGGGACCCAGCCAATGAGTATGTTTAGGAATTCTGGTTGCGGAAGTAGTAAGGATTGCTATACTCTTCCCATTTCAGTCCATTAAAAATCAGAGAGCAGTAGTAGTAGTAGTAGTAGTAGTAGTAGTAGTAGTAGTAGTAGTAGTAGTAGTAGCAGCAGCAGCAGCAGCAGCAGCAGCAGTAGCAGCAGCAATAGTAGTAGTAGGAAGTAAGAGAAACTGCTTTATAAGTCATTCAAGATCTGTTAGGTGTTCCTTCCAGAATTTATTTCTGCCAGGTGAATAATTAAGTCAAAGGGAAGGACATAAGAATTTATTAAATGCCTAGTAAATGTCAGGCATTATACTTAGAGCCCTAGAAATATCATTTCAATCCATCCTGCTTTACCAGAAAATTGAAGGGGTGAGGGGGAGTACATAGGAGGGAACAGATTGGGGGAGGGGTTATACAGTAGGATGGCTGTTTTGGGGTGTTGGGTCGGAGGATGGGGAGAAAATTTGTAGCTCAAGATCATGTGGAAATGAATGATGTAAACAAGAAAATAAATGTATTTATTTATTTAAAAATAAATAAATATTATCTCGATAAGTGTGTTACTGTTGATATTTAAAGGGAGAGATGTACATTGAATAAAACAGAAAAAAATAAAATCACAAAATTAAGAGCAAATAAATGGGAAGGGGGAAGAAAAAATGGGGGGGAAGCCACATGATAAATTTATCATGTATTTAAAAGGAATAGCAAGTGGATTTACAGTTTCATGTACAATCATCTTTATTCTACTATGAAGTAGAAGAAGAAATGTTTATTTTGTTAAAACTCAGAATAAAATAAATAGAATTTTAAAAAAGAATTAAGAGCAAATAATCAAAATCTTTTATTTTAAAATTAATCTGGCAGCAGTGTGTTTTGGAGTAGGGAAGGACTAGAGGCAAGGAGTTTTGTTATTGCAATAGTCCAAGTAATGAAATATTTGGCAAATCCACCCCTCGTTTCTACTGTTTTTTCCTATGTTATTGTTAAGCCCTTGTCATGTCCAGAGAGAAGCAAGTCTGAGGCACACTCACTAGTCTGGGAAATAATATGATAGAGAAAACTAAGGCAGTAGGGAAAAAGAGCAATGGTCAGGGATCTGAGGAATAGAAGGAAGTAGGTGAAAGAGGGAGAATAGAGTGACGAGGAAGAAAAAGGGAGAGACAGAAAGAAAGGATATTAAAACTAGAAGGACATGGAAATAAGAGGAAAGGGTGAGAGGAACTCGGGTACATAGTATCTCGCATATACTAGGAATTGGATAGATTATTGTTGATTGAAATAATGTTGTAGGGGAAAGGGTGGAAGAGAAAAAGGCCTCAGGAATCAAAAGATAGACATAGATGAGAAAAATGTTGGTGGGAAATGTTTATTTTCTTGGAGCAAAAGGTTTTCCTGAAGGTCGTGGATTTTATAATATGCTTAGAATTTTCCCAGGGACTATCATGCTGTCAGGCCTGGCAACCCATGATAACCAATCCATTGCCAGGCCAACACTTGTCAATTTTACCTTTGCAACATCCTAAGAATATTTCACGAGATTTCACAATATTTCCCAAGACTCTCCATTTCCCATCTCCAGTTATTTTTACTGGCTGTTCTCCATGTTTGGAATGCTCTCCTTCTTCATCTCTGCCTCTTGGCTTCCGTGGCTTCCTTCAAGTCCTAACTAGAATTCAACATTTTCTAAGAAGCCTTTCTCAATTCTGCTTAATACTTGTCCCTCCCTTGCATTTTATTCCCTTCTATTATTTTCTAGATTTCCTGTTTAGAGTTTGTTCTTAAAGATGGCTCCCTCCTTGGAAGGAAAGCTATGCTAAATGTGGACAGCATCCTAAAAAGCAGAGATACCACTTTGCTGACAAAGGCTCATACAGTCAAACCTCTGGTTTTTCCAGTAACAATGATGGTTAGGAAGAAATCTGAGGTCTGCAGAACCAACACTTGAATTGTAGTGCTGGAGAAGAATTTGGAGCTCCTTGGTCAGCAAGGAGATCAAATCAGTCAATATTTAAAGAAAATTCAGATTATTCACTGGTCAAATATTGGAGCTGAAGCTTAAACGCTTTGGTCACTTAATGAGAAGACAGAACTCATTGGAAAAAAATCCCAATGTTGGGAAAGATCAAAAGCAAAAGGAAAAGGGGACAGCAGAGGATGAGAAGCAGAGGTGGAGGCAGCAACACAGAAACAGAGAACATGAACTTGGACAGACTTGGGGAGATAGTGGGTGATAGAAGGACCTGGTGTGCCACGGTCCACGGTGTCACAAAGAGTCAGAAACAACTGAGTGACTGAACAACAAAATAAATATTTATTGACTTACTGAGTGACATAAAAACGTCTTCAAATTATGACTTCTGCCCTGTTTTCCCCTTTTTCTTTCACCTGCTTGTCCGACCGCCTCCGTTTTCTCCATTCTTCTCCAATCTGAGGTGGAACAGTGAATAGAGCTCCAGGTGTGGAGTCAGGATAGACCTGAGTTCAAATCCAGTCTCCGACGCTTAGTAGCTGTAAGTCATTTGATCTCTGTCGGTTTGCCTCTCCTCAATTGTAGAAGGATGATAATAACACCTACCTCCCAAAATTATTGTGAGCAGCAAATGAGAGAATAATTATAAAGAACTTGACACAGTGTAGGTGTAAGCGCATAGTAAGAGCTACATAAATGTCAGTTATTGTTTTTATTAATATTATTATCATCATTGTACCTTTTAGTTTTTAGCCAGTGGATGGAGTGCTGGGCCTGAAGTCAGAAAGACATGACTTCAAACCTGGCCTCAGATACTTATTAGCCGTGTGACCCTGGGTAAGTCCCTCAACTCTGCCTCAGTTTCCTCATCTGTCAAATGAGCTAGAGAAGGAAATGGCAAACTACTCCAGTATCTTTGCCAAGAAAACACCCAAAAGATCCAGACACAACTAAAAATGTCTAAACAACAACAAACAGCACGTTGTAGGGCATTAATAAATTCTCATTTCCTTTCTTTCTAGGTTCGCATCTCCTCTTAGCTCTTTCCCTTTTTCCCCCTATACTGGTGGTTCTTAACCTTCCTAATGCCACGACCTTTTAATACTTGTCTGCATGTGGGCAGACTCGCCTGGATATGGATAGAGGAGCCGTGTCTCAGTTCCTAAGACCATCAGAAATATGTGTTTTCAGATGGTCTTAGGTGACCCCTGTGACCCCTGTGAAAGGGTCGTTTGACCCCATTGTAAGCCGCAGGTTGAGAACCGCTGCCCTATACTTTTCTGTTCCTTTGTCTTTCTTTACTACATTCCCTTCTGCCGTGGTCCTTTCTCTCCTCTCTTCTTCTACCTTCCCGTTGTCTTCTTATTCTCCTTTTCTCTGTCTATTTCTCTCTATAGAAAGAGTTCTTATCCTGGACTCTATGAACTTGTTATTTTAATGTTTTGGCATTGTTTTTCAATACAATCAGTTTCCTTTGTAAACTTATGTGCTTTATTTTATGCATTTAGGAACATTATTTTGAGAATGGAATCCATAGGCTTCACTAGACTGCCAAAGAGAGTCACACACACACACACACACACACACACACAAGATGATGACCTTTGCTCTGAAGGAGCTAAAGTGGGAAAAGCATTAGATTTAAAGTCAGAGAACTAAGACCCCAGTCCCACTTTTGCTACCTCCTAGACAGATGATCTTGGATAAGTCACATCCCCTTTGGACCTAAATTTCCCCATCTGCAAAATGAAAAGATCATACTAGATGGCTTCCAAGGTCCCTTCCAGGACTAAATCAATGATCCCTTAATGTAGAAAAGACTAGAGGAACAAAAAAAAGATAAAATGGGGCAAGCAGAGAGAGGAAAAGATGGAGTTGAGCAAGAGCTAGTCAAACAAGGGAACTGATATAGATAGCTTCCTACACAAACAGCAAGGTTAGGCAACCCCAAATAGGGAAGGTTCAAAGTAGAAGGACAGATTAAGGTTAAAGCATGAAAAATGAAAATGAAACTTAGCATGCAGAGGCCAAGGCTAGTACACCACTTCTTCTCAGGAGTCTGAGTTGCGGTAAGGTTAAAACAGATCAAGTATATTCAATAAATCTGGTGCCAATATGTTGAGCCACTGGAGTAGGGAGGTCACCAGGCTGCCTAAGGAGGAGCAAACCAGTCCAGGTTAGAAATGGAAGAGATACTGATCAGCAATAGCATTGGGCAATATAGGAAAACCTTGTCTCAAAAACAAACAAACAACTGAAGGAAAAATGAAAATGAACATAGATGTGAAGAGAAATAGTCGCAGGACCAAGGTTAGCTCTTGTGTGAGCAGCCTTGAGTCTCTATAAGGCCTTGTGTCTCTAAGAACTCCAAGGTTTTTGGTTGCCCCCTCCCTAGAACAGAACTTTCTCAGTTTAAAGAGATCCCAACCAATTATTCCATTTCTGACTCCACAGTTTAGGAGCTTTTGATATCCACATCTGAAGA
>CM053598.1:208723217-208741506 GCA_028646575.1 Pseudocheirus occidentalis
TTTGGTTTGCTGAAAGTGCACCCCAGGACCACCACCCAAGACCACGATCTGGATCCAGGCCGCTCGGTTCCAGCAGTTCCCTTCCCCCCACTGCTTCCTTGCCCCAGGGGCAGATTGGCCAAACTGCTTTACCTCCCCCAAATTAATTTTCAGAGTTTCACTTTCACTAACCGTCTCTGACCCTGGTTTTAAGATCCCCTCAGGCAGGTGCTTTAGATCTTCTCTGAAGTAGACTCAAGTTGTGGCTTGGGAGGCTCAGCTCCTCCTGAACGCCCTGGGGCCTGGCCTGACCACCGCTGTAGTTTTGGGCTGGGCTGGTCTCTGCTTTGGTGCGAGCTGCCCCTCTCCCATCCCGTTCCTCATGCCTTGGCAGATGTGGAGGTGCTGGAGGCTGTAGATACTCTCCTCTGCAGACTGACTGCAGCGTGGCAGGGCTCGGCTCAGCTCAGCCCGGCTCCTTCCCACCGTCCTGGGCCTGTCCGCGGTCTTGGCTTCAGGCTGGGCCAGCCTTGGCTCCTGGCCCACCGCGATGAGGCCCTGCTGCCGAGCTGCCTTCAGTGAGAGATGTGTTTTCTGTATTTTTGTGAGTCTGAGAGTCCTAGGCTTTGTCTGGGCTCATAATTTTATGTGTGTTTAGGGTGGCAGTGTGGGAGCTGCAGGACCTTGCTGCTTCTACCCATGTTAATCTCTCTCTTCTTTGAATGCCTCTTGTGATTAAAGTGCCAAATCGAATCTCAGTAACTAAATTGTCATCTGTTTTCATAAAATTTTTCTCTTCAACTAGATTTTGAGCTCCCTGTAGCCACGGACAAGTTCCTGTTTTGTATCCTTCATTTGGCCCTACACAGTGCTAGGAGCAAAGCAGCTTTAAGATAAAAATTCAACTGATTTTAGAAGTGTTCAAAATAGGTGTTTTTAAAAATATTTTAAAAATATTCAATGTTTTGAGTCCCAGGATTGGAACCTTCAGTTCTAGTGAGGAGAGCTAGAATGTAGGC
Organism: Pseudocheirus occidentalis; assembly: GCA_028646575.1. Lineage (NCBI taxonomy): Eukaryota > Metazoa > Chordata > Mammalia > Diprotodontia > Pseudocheiridae > Pseudocheirus > Pseudocheirus occidentalis. Next base: position 208,724,216 of record CM053598.1, read on the forward strand.
AGCATAACAAGAGGTGCTTGGGAAGTGACTCATCTGATTCCAATTTGTTATGGTACATTATAAAAGCATTTATATCTTCAGTACACCTAATGGGCAATCATGGTGTGCCAGGTTTAGCGATCAGTGCCATCTGCACTGAATCATTTCCAGCAAGTGGGGCATTGGTACCTTGGATTTGTTCTACTGTATCTCACCTCCTTGTGGTACTGGGGCATGAAGAAATGCCAGTTCTTCTTCCATGTCGTGTTTCTCATTGTGACAGTTCTGAATAAGGCTAGACCATGACCTTATGCCATACCACTTATTTGATGCTAATCCATTCGGGAGTGTTGTGAGAGCCCAAAGAGCCAGTGTTTCAGAGGTCATGCCAGACCTTCACAGATGCTTTAATGGTCTCAGGGCACATAGTGTCTACATGGCATATCACCCTGCCTGGCATTCTCTTACTTTCCCATTCCCTTCATGCTCCGCCTTCATTTTATGATCCTTATGAACTATGACTATGGGTTGGGTTTTGAGGGAATTATCATCATTAGTATTAGTAAATGATAGGAACAGGGACTAAACCTGTGGTTTCATTGTCATAGAGGTTTCCTGACCAGAAAACTTCCTTCTCTGCAATTTATAGGCTTAGAGAATTGTGTAGAACACAATTTTTAAGTGATTTGCCCAAGGTTACACACTATTATTCAGTTGTTTCAGTCCTGTCCAGCTCTTTATGACCTGGTTTGGGTGTTTCTTGCAAAGATACTGGAATGGTTTGCCATTTCCTTCTCCAGCTCATCTTACAAATAAAGAAACTGAGACCAACAGAGTTAAGTGCTTTGCCCAGGGTTGCATGGCTAGTCAGTGTCTGAGGTAGAATTTGAACTCGGGTCTTTCTTACTCAAGACCTGACAATCTTATCCATTGTGCCATCGAGATTACATAATTAGGATGTTTAGGGGCAGAACTTGGCTTTGAGGCCAGTTCTCTATCCTTCATGTCATGATGCCCAAACTATCACTTGTTCATGGCCTCATCAAACTTCTCAGAGATTCTTAGTCAAAGTTTTCCACTTTATGGTACAAAACATTCAGCTGACCTCTTATAAATATCTGTCCTTAATTCTGGACTTTTTATCTTGTAGTTAATCAAGAATTAGTTAGAGAGTCAAGAACATTTAGGGACTACACATTGCAAGTGTTACCATGGGGAGATACAAAGAAAATATTCTCAGATACACTCTTCATTTAGATTTAGAACAAAACAATGAAAATAGTTTCAAAAATGTTATATTTAGATACACAATACAATAAAGACATACATACTCTTAGACAATATGAGATTCCTAGCATGTAGTAATGGTGTTAGCATAAGTGTTCTTTGGATGTTCATCTTAGACCAGCTTCAGTATCATTTTAAGTTCCTGACTAGATTTCCCATCTTGCCTGCAAAGAGACATATTACACACAAACACAAAAACCTCTGGCAGTTTTAGAATTTACTTAGAATATAGTCATTCCATTTCTATCTCAACTAGATTTGTGACAATTCACTGCCCAGAGCTGGTCATGTGGTAAGAATGGCTAACGAATGGCTCCCAAGATGCTCTAAATTGTCACTGAAGGGTAAACTGTCTTTAGAATTGTCATACCCAATGTGAGCCGTTAATATGCTTCAAATCTGTCATTTTAAATACCATTGTGTTGATGTTCCTAATTCAGTAGCAAGGTGAGGTGACTGGTAAGAAGTAATCTTAGATTTTCTTATATTAGAAGGAGAAAAAAGCTATTATGATAGGGACAAGTATAACAGCAAGAACAAAACATTCATGTTGGAAATTAACAGCAGATTCATGATTCATATATAGCTGATTATGGAATAAATATTTGTTTGTCTTTAACCTGTGTTATGAATACTTTACTCTCCAAAAAAATATTTTGTTTGGTCATTCCCAAAGGCAGAATTTGGAGCATGGTATTCCTTGTTCCAAGACCACACTCTATCTATTATACTTCAATTCTACTTTGATATGTGTCGATTGGTATTCTTGTATCCTGTTATGAATATATTGATGAAACTGACTTCGCAGTTTTCATTTTTAATGTATTGTTAAGAAGGGCATCTGTGATATAATAGTGATTTATATTTGTAGAGCACTTTAAAGTTTATAAAACGCTTTCTTCATGTCCACCATATGAAGTGGATAGCATAAGTACTATTCTCATTTTTCAGATGCTAAAACGAAGGCAAGGAAAATTCAAGCCCAAGGTCACAGAGATAATAAGTGACAGAAGTAAGATTCGAATACAAGTCTTTAAACTCTGTTGGCATAGGGTAGTGGAAGGGGTGCTGGACATGGAGCGTAGATACTTAGGTTTGCAATCTGGTTCTGACTGCTGTGTGATCATGTGTAAGTCACTTTCCCTCTCCAAGCCTCAGTTTCCTCATCTGTTAAAAACACAACTACATATATATATATATATATATATATATATATATATATATATATTCTCTCTCTCTCTCTCTCTCTCTCTCTCTCTATATATATATATATATATATATATATATATATATACACTACCTCACAAAGTTATTATGAGGATCACAAAGAAAATGTAGAAAATGCTTTGAATATTGTAAAGTTTTATATAAACTTGCAAGTGTTTCCATTCAAGGGATGGGTATGGGGAGGGATGGGGGGAATTTATGAGAGGGCATACTGGGGAAAGGAGTAATCAGTATGCTTGCCATCTTGTGGTGAGGAGTAGGGGAGAGATGGGGTGAAAATTTGGAACTCAAAAAACTCACAACAAATGTGAGACTTTTTGTTTTAAAATTTTAATAATGATTATTAAAATTTGTTGCAATGATGGTTTTGCTAAAGGGTTTTAATTGAAATAGAAGTTAAATAAGTTTATAGTATAGAGGTTCTTTTTGTTGTTGGTTTTTGTTTGTTTGTTTATTTGTTTGCTTTTTGGAGGAGGGAAGGTGGGAGGGGAGGAGAGCAGTTAGGGTTAAGTGACTTGCCCAAAGTCACATGGCTAGTTTTTGTGTTGTTGAGTGCCTGAGGTCAAATTTGAACTCAGGTCCTCCTGACTCCAGGGCCAGTGCTCTATTCACTGTACCCTAGCTGCCCCTACAGTATAGAATTTTAAGAAAACTAGAATGTAAATAGAATTATATTCATAATCAGAAAAATGTTCTTGTACAAGTGCAAGATCAGAATTTCACAAAGACAGATTATTCTGCATATTTTACAGCCATTCCTTAAACTACATCATCTCCACATAGCCCACAAACACACACTTGCAAATAGGAGGTGGGGGTAGGAGGGTGCTAGCCTTAGCTCAAACTGACTCCAGAGAGCCAATTGTTAAATTGTCAATGTGACCTTTTCAAACTTGGAAATCTTCAAATACCTCAAATCAGGGCTTGATTTATTGTCTTATTGATTGTCTAGGCTTAAGAAAGTGATGGAGAACATGTTAATAATGTAGATTATATTTAAAAGTGTATTGAGTGCATTTCCCATCCTTCCTTCTCCCCTACAAGGTTGTTAAACATGTACCAGCATGCCCCTGTTTCCAAATGATTAGAATCTGGAATATATTTGTTGGGGGTAGTGTAGGAGATCTTCCTCTTTGGGTATGCGTTGGACTAGATGACTTCTAAGATTCTGTAGTCAATTCTGAGATTCTGTGAAAAACAATACTTTGTGCAGGCAATTATATAAAAGAAATATGGGGAACTCCTCATGTGCAAACTCCCTCCATAAATACAATTCACAATGTACCTATAGCCTAGTAGAGAAGTCCTAGGGAATTATTTGTAATAAAATGTACATTATGCTTGGCAGAATACAGTGTATTTAAGCAAGTGCCATTATAAGTGCCATATTGTGACTTGCTCATGGTCATTCATCTGGTAATTGGCAAAGGCAAAATTTAAACCAAGGTCTTCCTGGTTCCAAGCCCAGTACTCTCCCCACTACTCATGAGTTCTATTGTCACATGTGTCATTTGGAATTCTTGTACTTTTTAATGAATATATTAATGAAATTGCCTGTAAACTTATCTTTGGATAGACTCCAACTACAAAGTTGAATGTAGTATCTATATTTCCCATTCTAGAAAGGTAACATTTCTAGGAATGATTTTTATTTTTGGACTGGGCCTAGAACTTTCTTGTGATTTTTATGAAAGATAACATAGGACAGTCACTGTCAATAAGCTAAAACATTATTACCAGAAACATTATTTTGAATTAGAGGAGTTGCTTACTCTGAGAGTCAGTATTATTCTTAGAACAATTAAAATTTAGAGAACTGAGAGTCTTATCTTTTATAGGTGGCCTTAAATTTTTTTTAAACTCATGATAAAAAGAAATTTCTAAAATGCTTTATTTATTATTAATTAAAGCAAGACTTACAGCTTTGTGGCATTCATCAGAACACAAATAGAAGGCGACATAGAATTCTGTGAGTTATTGATTCAACAATTATTCAATGCTAATAAATGTATACATGTTTATTTTTATATACATGTGTGTATATATATATATATATATATATATATATATATATATAGATCTAGCAAATAGTCTCTGTATTCATGAAATTTATCATCTAGATCAATATCTAAGGAAAACACCGGCTCTTCATGATACATACATATATATGTGCGCACACACGCACGCACTCACACACACACACACACACACACACACACCCCTTTAAGTATAGACCTTAAACTCCTTTTAAAAATCCCAAACTTTTATCTTCTTCTAGAAAACTATTATTATTATAGATGTCACTGAATGTCTTTCTGTGGTCTCTGAAAAGATTTTGTTTTGTTTTGTATTATTTTTCAAAATTTATTTATTTTTAGTTTTCAACATTCATTTCCACAAGATTTTGAGTTCCAAATTTTCACTCCATCTCTCCCCTACTCCTCACCACAAGATGGCAAGCATACTGATTACTTCTTTCCCCAGTATGCCTTCTCATAAATTCCCCCCATCCCTCCCCATACCCATCCCTTGAATGGATTTTATAATAAAATTTTGTTGTTTATATCAATCATAGTGATTCCTGATTATCTAAAGGAGTTGGCAATGTTGATTCAGAAAAGTAAGCCAGCCAAGCAAGTGCAGATCATTACTGAACTCCCTCTCCCTCTCTCTCTCTCTCTCCCCCCATCGGTTACTCTTTCCCCACACATACATAATAGTATTATTATATAGTTGAATATACATTAAGCTTGACTGAGTAAAATATATTTAAGCAAGTGTCATGTCGACATTATTTTAAGGTAATCCTGAGCATACAGGGAAAAAAAAAAGTTACAAGAAAATATTTTCTTCCAAAAATCTTGTCCAATCTTTATTGATTTAAAACTATTTAATTTTCTCTCTGGCAAACTATGATTTGACAAGCATCTATGGTGTAAATGCTAGGCATTCATAATGCAGTGTTACTCCATACACATAAATAAAATTAATAGTTCTTCAAGTCCTAGAGTCCTTTGAAATTCTGAGATACTTGAAGGCCCCATTTTGTTTCAGAACTGCATTAATGTATTCCAGCACATTCTAAGGGAGTTCTGACTAGTCTGAGATGGGCTCAAAGTATCTGGTTCAGTCCTTAAAAAGTTTCATACTTACAAGTTAAAGGAGGAATCTAGACCATTATGAGTCATCTCATAAATATGGCTCTGATCTTGACCTTCATCATACCTAATTTCCTAGGATCCTCTAGACCAGCAGTTCTCAACCTGTGGGTCGCAACCCCTTTGGAGGTTGAATGACCCTTTCACAGGGGTCACCTAAGACCATCAAAAAACACATATTTCCGATGATCTTAGGAACTGAGACTCCCATCCTCTATCCATCTCCAGGTGGGTCTGCCCGCATGCAGATATACCCACATGCAAGTATTAAACGGTCACGGCATTAGGAAGGTTGAGAACCACTGCTCTAGACCAAGTTAGAAGCATCCTGAAATTGAGATGGAATAGATTACTAGGGCTATTCCAGATCAACCCAAATCTCCTACTCTTGGGAGAAATAAGCAAGAATCCTCAGAGAAAATCTGCAACATACAAGCAATACAAGAGTGCAAATGGCAGAGACGCATGTTTTAGTGGAAGTAAACTTCAAAGACATACTGTCGTTCTGCTAGTTCATCATGCTACTATTGACTAGTTTAAGCCAAAGTCACTAAATGCCAGTATTTACATAAGAGCTATTTCTAGGGGTTCGTGTAATGATGCCTAGAGACATTCACCACAAAATCTTCTTGCAGTTACTGTCATGTTGCTCAGTCCTGACTTTTTCAGAAGACTTATATATCTCCTATATATGTTTAATATAAATATTATGTAGATGGAGTCATGGACTATGTTGATCTCAGAAGGATGGTATAATGGTAATGGAATTTAAAGACCTCCTTGTATTGGCTTGGTTTGGGGGTCAAGTGTTAAAACCCCGATCTTGTGAATCCTACTTGTGGGATAGACTTGTTGATGGGAAGAGAAGGGGCTGAACTGGGAGGAGCTAGTGCTGTGGGTTTAGAGAGAGTCCCAAGTGGAGAGAGGCCAGAAGAACTTTTGGGAGCAGCATCATGGAGGCAGAGAGAGAGAAAGAACTGCCAGCTGAAGCCACCCAGAATGCTGAGGGCCAGTTGGAGCTGCCCAGGACTTTTCAGAACTGCCATCTAGAGCTGCCGAGAACTGAGGAGGCATGACTGTGGTGCCTTTTTTTTCTGTCTGTTTTGATGTTACTTTGCCAGATTCACCTGCTGGTAAAGGACAGTGCTGTTGTTGCAGAGGTCCTGGAAACTTGCAATTGGTTCAGAAGCCCTGAAGGAGGATTTTCTTACAGAAATCCTTGAGGAAGGTCTTGCTGATATTTTCAGGGGTCCTGTAAATGGAGTTTGCTATGCTTGTAATCTGAACCTGGAAGTTGCTTGTGCTTGGCATTACAGATGGAAACTGCAGGCAACTCAAATAGCCATGCAAAAATATGTGAGGAGGGCAAGCTGGCTGCAGAATATGACCAGCAATGACTTGCATTGCAGAAGTATTAAAAAAAAATAAAAACAAGAAAATACCATCAAGAATATTTTGGACTGAAAAAAGTAGGAGAGCTGGTCATTGAGCTATATAAGATATAATATTTCCTGCATGCCTGAATCCTGCACAAGTATGAATGGGATACTAGAAACTCCAAAGAAGCCTTCTAGTGTGTTATACAAATATTCTATGAAGGATTTATAAAAGGACAAAAATCACACAGAATGAAAAGCTACATGGATGGATTTTGACCTGCATTCCCAAGAGTATCATCTACACTGAAGAAATCAAGGATCCTTCTAAATGATTTCCTGAGAATAATAAGGAAAAGAAACAATTTCAGTGTATAATCCTTTTTTATATCACCCTTAAACTATGTCTACCCTGGTAAGCAGGGCAATATGTATTTAGAGCATGGAGCTGAGCATGGCTCCTGTGGTACTTTGCTTGAGATTTCTTACCCTGTTGACATCCAACTAAGGGTATGCTGAAGCCAGTTCTACCCAGCAGAGAACTGACTGTTCCATTTTCAGCATGAGCATTTATATCTTGTAAATCAACAAATGCTATTTATCAAGGCTTGATGTATTGTTTTGTTGATTTTATAGGCTAAAGAAAGTGATGGACTCTCCAGCCAGAGTGGCTAAGATAACAACACAGGAAAATGATAAATGCTGGAGAGGATGTGGAAAAACTGTAATACTAATGCATTATTAGTGGAGCTGTGAACTGATGCAACCATTCTGGAGAGCAATCTGGAACTATGCCCAAAGGGCTATAAATAATTGCATACCCTTTGACCCAGTAATACCACTTCTGGGGTTGTATCCCAAAGAGATCATAGAAGTGGGAGGAAGACCCACATGCACAAAAAATATTTATTGCAGCTCTCTTTGTGGTGGCAAAAAACTGGAAATTAAGGGGATGCCCATCAGTTGGGGAATGTCTAAACAAGTTGTGGTATATGAATGTAATGGAATACTATTGTAGGAGTAGGATACTATTGTAGGGAGGAGACGGTCTTCATATTCACCCGGAGAGCCTTATACAAATGATGCTAAGTGAGAAGAGCAGAACCAAGAAAAATTTGTACACAGTCACAGACACAACGTATGTGTGATGACCAACTTTGAAAAATTGGACTCTTCTCAACAAGGCACAGTTATAAGACAACTCTACAAGTCTCAGGATTATTCTACATTCTACATTCAGAGAAAGATCTAGAAAGAACAGAGTTTAAATGGAGACTGAAGCACTCTATATGCTATCATTCTTTTTCATGTTTGGTTCTCTTTCTTTTTTCCCATTGTTCATTCAATTGGTTACAACCCTTCTATACAACCAGACTAATGTCCAATTTGAAAATATTTGCAGATCCAATACTTAATTGCATGCCACCATGGGGTGGAGAGTGGGGGGAGAGAGGGGAGAAAATTTGAAACTCAAGAGATTATGGAACTGAATCATGTAAACTCAAAGTAAATAAATGCATCAATTAAAAAAAGAAAGTGATGGAGAAGATGTTCATAATGTAGATTAAATTTAAAAGTGTGTATGGCAGGTATATGGTTCATTGAACCTATTAACAACTACCATCCAAGAATCTGTCTGATAGTATTATCTTCTAATCCATATCCATTTTCTCCATGAGAATTCTGTGAGGCATCAAAAGCTTTGCTAAAATCTTGGTAAACTATGAGACAGGTAGGTGGTGCAGTGGATAGAGTATTGGGTCTGGAGTCAAGAGTATCTGAGTTCAAATACGACCTCAGCCACTTACTACCTGTGTGACCCTGGACAAATCACTTAACCCTGTTTGCCTCTATTCATATATAAAATGAACTAGAGAAGCAAATGGCAACCTATACCAGTATCTTTGCCAAGGAAAACCCCAAATGGGGCCACAGAGTGGGATGGGACTGAAATGACTCAACAGAAAGGTAAGCTATATCCACAGCGTTGCCTTCATATATTAGGTTAACAATCCTGTCAAAAAAGGAAATGAAGCTACGTCTTGAAGCCATGCTAGCTTCTTGTAACCATCATCCTCTTTTCCTGAAACTTGCCAAGCAACTCTTTAATGATCTGTTCCAGACTTTTCCCCAAAATTGAAGTTAAGTTCACCAGCCAAGAGTTTGCAGATTCTGTTCTCTCTTTTCCTGAAAATTAGAACAGTTATTAATTTACCAATCTTTGATACCTCCCCCATTTTTAACAGTCTTTCAGACATCATTGACAGGAGCTTGACCTGTCAAATCACACCTGACTCAAAGATTTCCATCATGTGCATCAGGTCACTTGTGTTCATTAAAAGCAGCTTGTTCTCTCCTTATGATCTCAGGAACCACTCTGTTTTAGTCATTTTGTTGTTTTTGTGGTGCTTAGGTTAATTCTCCTGTGGAGAGAAAACAGAAGCAAAGTAAGAAATGAACTGCTCTGCTTTTTCTGTTGTCGATTATCACCTTTCTGTCTTCAACAAAGGTCTTATTCCTCCTTTTATCTTCCCTTTTCTCTAAATATAACCAAAAAACCCCAAACCCCACCCAAAAACAAACAACTCTCTTCACTGTCCTTAGCTTTCCTTGGTCATTATGAGGCTTAGCATTCCTGATACTATTTATACAGAACTGTGCCATACTCTTACATTCATCTCCTGATACTTGGCTTTGCTTCCACCATCTGTATAATTGCAATTAAATCTAATTTGGTTGGGTAGTTTGCTATGCATCTACATCAGTCTCTTCAAACAAATTGTACTTTTTCTTTTCACTGAAAATGTTTCCTTTCATGTCTTCAGAATTTCATTCTAGAGCATGCCCCATGCCTCTTGGGCCAGCTTCCTCTAAAACTATATTCCATGAGATTGTACTATCTTTCCTTTGAACCTTTGAAATCTATTGCCCCCAAATCTGGGATGTATGTCACACTATGCCCAGATTTCCTCCTCTATCACAAACTTTCCACCTCAGTAACTAGTTGAGAATACAAGGAGTTAGGCAAGTTTAGCATAGAGGAAAGGAGACTGAGAGTGAAGGACATGATAGCTTCATTCAAGTATTTGAAGGGTTGTCGTTTGAAGAAGAGATTAGTATTGTTCTTTTTGGACCTAAAGGGCCAAACTATGGGTGGTAGTCACAAAAAAGCAAATATGAGCTTGATATTAGGAAAAAATTTGTAACAATCAGACTTGTCCAAAAGTAGATTGACTTGCCAGGAGATGTGGAGGGGGGGGAGTCCCTTTCCTTGGAAACTTTGAAGAAGAGCCAGGATGATCATGTGTTAGGTCTGATACAGTGGGGATCCCTTCATATATGGGTTGGAGTAAATGGTTGATGAGTTTCCTTCCAATTCTGAAATTTTGTGATTCTTCTCTGTTGGTGAAAATCAGATCCCAAATAAAATTTCCTCTTGTTGATTACCTTTGTGAAGAATGAAATTATGACAGAGTCAAGTTTGGAAGTTAACGGCTCTGCTTTTGGCAGCGATAGTTCCAGATGATATCTAGCTTATCAAACTGCTCTGTCACTATCATATCATTACTCTGTGCCAGCTTATGATGTTTTCCCCAGGCTCTATCTATTTCCTCTTTCTGTTCAGTTCATCTGTAATATACTTCAATGGCAAAATTATTTTTGTTTATTCTTCATTTGACCTTCACCCAAATACCTTCCTTTGTTTCCCTTCTCTGGTTCCTGGATTTCCTTATAAGCATATACCTTCTTAGTATACAATAGTATACAGTACACTCCCTCACTTTCTTTGCTAATCCTGCTCTTTTGCATACACTATACCTTTCCAGAGCCATTGACATTGGTCAATGATAGGTTTCTTCTGACCAAATCTCAGTGATAAATACGAGGTCAAATTTTCCCCTTGTGTTAGTATTTCTAGCTCTTCTCTTTGGTTGCCTAAATTTTGCACCTTTTCATAGAGTTCTTTGAGACCATGGGTTTTACTATTGGTTCCTTTCTTAGATTTTGTCTCTGTGAGTTTCTGAGACTAGTGATTGGTATGAGTTGTCCCTATGTGAGCTGTCTGTGTGTGGTCTGTATTGACTCTTCAAGCTAAGCTCAGAATTAGTATGTGGCACTGAATTAGTATGGCACAAACCAGACTTTCATTCTCTGGTCTGGCTTGTTCACCCAGCCTGCTGGTCTGACATCCCTAGAAAGGTTCCACCATCAGTGTCACAGCTGGGAGAATGCATACTTATTATTTGCCATACTTATTATTATAAGATGCCAAGACCATCTCTCTCTTTTCACTCCTTTCTTTTTACCATTAGAAGACATTCTATTTTCCAGAACTAAGGCCCAACAAGTGAGCTGTGTCCTAACCTTGTGTAATGCCATACATGAGCAGCTTTCCAAAAGAATGCTACTGTGAACATCTTTTAAGGTTCTGATTACACAGTATAGTGAACACTCTATTCAAGAACAAATCAAAGGAAAATATTCACAACGAATCACAATACAGTATTCACAACATTACATCTTATCACAGAAAATCACAATATAGTGTTCATAACAGCTTATCATTAAAATGGCCACATGGTTTTCACCAAAGCAATCACAGTATTTAGAACAAAGAACACAAGAACAATCATCTGGTATCCCTAAGGAGGTTTGCCTCCTTACTCAGTCATCCAGTCGTCTTAATACAAGTCAGTCTTTCACTCATGGGGCAACTAGGTTGACTTAATCAGTCACTTATTTAGCAATCAGTTACTAAGCATCACTAATCACTAAATACAATCATTAGAAAATACACAAACCCTCCACCATTTAACTTAATCAGTCACTTATTCAGATTCACAATGACTAAGTATCAGTAATCACTAAGTACGATTGTTAGAAAATATAAAAAAACCCTCCACCCCTAGGTCTCCAATAAACTTCTATTTCATCACATGTTCAATATCCAAGGAGAGGCCTTTTCTTCATCTTGACTCACGGAGGTCTCTCAGATTCCCTGGATCCCCTTCCATGGTCCCAGCTCCCTCCTGAATCCACCAAACAGTCACCTGGATTCAGGGGCAGACAGCCCCCAGGTTCTCATCCAGTCCTCCGGGCAGTTCCTCCTACACACTGAAGTTCACAGAGTCCAGCACATCTCAAAACCTTCACAACTTCTGTTCCCAGGAACTCAAGGATCAACCAAGCCGCAAAGTCTTAGCATAGTGGTCATGCTTTTTCAGTCCTCCAGCACTTTGGCTGGCCCTAGGACTCAGCAGAAATCTTGGCCTTACATGCTGTAGCAACAGCTTCAGCCTTCCAAGCAGCCCTCTGAGCAGTAACTTCAGCCTTCACCAGATTCTGGTCTCAAGAAAATTCCAACTTGGTTCTCAGTCAGCTGTAGCAGCCCAGCTTCCAGATGCTGCTGAGAGAAACTTTCTCTCAGCTGGCTTCAGTCTGCACGATTTTTCCACCAGGAGCTTGTCAGGAAAAAATCCTGTTTCTTCCACCAGGAGCTTGTCAGGAGAAAATTTTGAATGTCCCTCTCTGGGGCTTTTCTTATACAAACACATACATACACACATACACATACACACACACACACACACACACACACACAGCATTGGCTTCCTGTTTCAGCCTACCCCTTCCTGTTATGTCAGCAAAAGGAGACAGAGTTCACACCTGTTTCTTTCACAGTAGTTTGATTAGTTACTAAGGGCTAAGTACCCTCTTACTTGACATAACAAAAAGGGGTCTTCAAATTTAAATGAATAACTATTACACTTTGGCATAACAACAGTCCCTTGCACTCATCCTCTGGATGAACTCTTCTGTAGTTAAATCATAGAATTGGTTCTCACTAGCCCCAGGTGGTCTGTGAGTCTGGACAAACTCCTGTAGAAACCATGTTCTAGTCATGAAGACCTGCTATGAATAGACTTTTTGTCCCTAGGCAAAACCTGCCTCATTATTGCTGCTGCTCCTCACTACCATGGTTATACCTCAGTGCTTGGTTCTTTGTCTAGTCACAACTATATGTATCAGGGCTTTGCCTCACTGCTTTGGGTCTCCTTCTAGAGGAGATCACAGAACATATGTCTAGTTTTCTTCCTTTAACAGAATAAAGAAGGCTTTTTGCCTATAATCTTTGTGAGTTATTTTGGTTTTATTTTGGTTTATTTTGTTTTTCAGAATCAACAGTTGGTATAAAGCTTTTGCTATAACCCCTGTGGCTCTTTGACTTATTTTATTTTTCAGAGTTAACAGTTGGTGTATAATAGTTGGTTATATATATTACATAATATATATGTATATGACAATTGGTGTATACAATTGGTCATTTATTTTCAGAGTCTGACAGCCCTGACCAGAGTGTTTTCCATTTAATTGCAAAACCAATGACTGACAAAATTAGCTCTTTTTTAAAAAAAATTCTTCATCTTTAATTTTTGTATTGCTTATATTTCACCTTGTATCCATCCCCTCTCCCAAATATCAATCTATTATAACAAATCCTTTTTTCCCCAAAAAAGTAAGAGGGGGGAAAAAAAGCAAAGTTAACCAACATACGGAAAAACTGACATTATATGCAATGTTCCACACCCATGGACTCCCTATTTTTGTAAAGGGACCGAGTTTGTCCTTTGTAATTTTAGAGCATTAATTTTTATTTTTTTTAAACCATTACCCCTTAAACAAAAAAGGTTTACTAATTGATGAAGTAAGAACAATAATTATCATAACATTTACTTATCAGAGGGTCAGATTAATAACAGTATAGATCCTGTAAGCTCTGAAGCATCCTTGTCCTAACTCAGTCTCACAGATGAATTGGGTTCTTTAGAGCTAAGCTGGCTACATTTCCCCCTCAAAGTTCTAGAGGTAACCCAGAAGGGTGCGAAGTGATTATCTAATGTCATTGGCTCAAGTCCTCATTAGTATGGTTCTCTCCTCTCCCAAGATTACCAGCTGAGAATCACTTAGTCAGTCAGCTTTAAGGAGGTTTTAGAAAGGGGTATTTATTAGGGAGGTATAATAAGAATAGTTGTTTTTTTAAAAACTGCACCCCCGAATATCTGACACACTCTCCCACAAATACATACTGATTTCAAGGGAAAGTAGGCTTAAATTCAGAGAACTTATGTGACCAAGGGTTGATACTGCTTCTAGTCTCTGGAAGTCATTTCCTCTCATTCATGTGGTCCTCAAGAAGTTTCCTTTCCCTTTCCTGTGCTGTGCTCTTTCTGGAGCTGTTAGTCCAATCTGTCATTGACTCCCAACGTCCTCCAGACCCGTTAGAGTCCAGGAAGTCCTCCTCTACTTGAAAGGAGGGAGGGAGAAAATCCAAGCAAGGCCAAATTGAGGCCTCTTCACTAGCCCCTTTGCCCAAGTGGTTGTCCTCAGGGATGTTCTGGAAAATCATATTTGCTCCAGTTTCTGGAATTGAATCTCTTCTTGGGCAGCTAGGTGGTAGAGTAGATAGAGCACTAGGCCTGGGGTCAGGAAGACCTGAGTTCAAACATAACCTCATATACTTACTAGCTGTGTGACCCTGGAAAAGTCACTTACCCTGTTAGCATCAGTTTATTCATCTTTGAAATGAACTGGAGAGGGAAATGGCAAACCACTCTAGTATCTTTGCCAAGAAAACTCCAAATGAGGCCACAAAGAGTGGGACAGGACTGAAACAACAACAAGGTAAACCATATCCACAGCATTGGATATTAGGTTAATAATATATATTATATTATGTTAGGTTATATGTCATATGTTAGGTTAATAATCCTGTCAAAAAAAAAGGAGTGAAGCTAAATCTTTAAGCCATGCTGGTTTGTTGTAATCGTCACATCCCTTTGCTTGATGCTTGCCAACCACCTCTTTCATGACTCAACAACAACAACAATCCCTTCTCAATTTTGTTGATAATATATGGAGGATACTGGGCTTGACCCAGTTTTCTTGGCCTGTCTGAACACGCTATTTGTGCAACTTCATCCCAGATGAAAGGTCTTCTAAATTTTTCAACTATCAGTGCTAGAATGGAATGGAGTAGTTCGATCTCATCTTTAAAATAATAACACAGCACACCCATAAACCTAGATGATACTCTCCCACAAGGCCTATAGAGGACACAATGCCTATAGAGGACAGTGGACATACTCTTACAAAAATTAGCAGGGAGACATGTGATTGGGGGAATCATGAACCTGGGGCGACTCAGAACTCTAGACAACAGGCCTTTGAAGTCCTCTGTCACTTCAGGAACAATATACTATGTTGAACTCTTCCCCTTTTGGATCTTCTGCTGGGCAAGGCTCTTTCTTTTTTTGCTCTTGAACCCATAAAGCAGTGACAAGCTTTTTTCACTCACAATCACCCTAAAAAAAGGTGTGTGGAGCTACTTCAAGTCAGATATAAGAGGGATGATCTACTCCTTATCTCTCCCTCCTTAAAACTGATTACCATAGTTCGGTAAGATAAGAACTGGGAGTGAATGGAGCCTATTCATTTCCTTGAATCAATCAGTCACTGTGGGAGAGACTGGGTCACACCCTAAGGAACTTGTGAACAAAAGCAAGAGCTATCTTAGAACCAGGCCCTGAAAAATAGAGAGGAGGACAATCATAGGAGCTGAGCAGGTCGTCTTTGTCCTTCATTTTCCAAGAGTACCAGGACATCAGGGAAATGACATGACTTGTGGTTGACTTTGATTTGTGTGAGGCAGGTCTGTGCAAGGTCACCAGCCTCACTTTCTCCTCCAGAGCCATTGATATTCATCAGGACAACTGGAGATGGCCCTGGATGCAAGGGGAGACCCTGGCTCTTTGAGGCTAAGGCCTTTTCAGGTTCTCACTTTAAGCGAGGTAACACCCATTCAGTGAATAGGCTTCTTCAAGAAGTGAGTCAAGGGATGGCCCCTTTAATGAAAAAAAAAAAAAGAAGAAAAAAAATAATGAAAATGAAATATTAAAATATGAAAAAATGAGCAAGAAATAATTTGGAGGGAGCTTGGAGCAAGCGGTGAAATGCAAAGGAGAAACCAGGACTGAATTGTGGCTGAGAAGGAAGATACTGAGGAGAACTATTAGCCCTGGAGGAGTCCTGAAGCAGAAGACTTGGGTGGGCTTGATTACACCAGCGCTGCCAGTTTCACATACTCAGCAATTGGGGATAATTCCAAGAAAGGATCAGCTGTGTCCTCAACTTTCCCCCTCCCTACCCCACTTCCTGTGTATTCACAGACATATGATTTGGTTCTTTAAAACCCACATGTTTCCAGTAACCTGAATTTCACCTCAGCCACAAATAGGGCAGAAATTAACTGAAGATCATATAAATGTAAATTAAGGCAGAGTTCGACCTCTAGCTAAATGTCAGAAATTCCAGAAGTCTGGGGGGAAATAAAGATTTCAATTTCAGAGATATTAAGTTTAAGGTGTTTTCATGCTAAACCGAACATCAAACTGGAAGTTCAGTTTGAAATGTCCAATAGGTGGTTGGTAATGTTGGACTGATGCTCAGGAGAGAAACTGTGGCAGGAGACAGATATACAGAGATCTATGTACATTTAGATCTCTAGATCTCTCTCTCCATATCTATCTCGGGAGGTAAAGTTTTTCTCTATGGTGCATAGGCCCCATTTCATACTTTCTCTCTCTTTCTCCCTCTCTCCCTCCCTCCCTTCTTCCCTCTCTCTTTCTCTCTCTCCCTCTCCCTCCCTCTCTCTATCTCTCTCTCCCTCCTTCCCTCTCTCTTTCTCTCCCTCTCCCTCCCTCCCTCTCTCTTTCTCCCTTTTTCTTTCCCTCCCTCCGTCCTTCCCTCTCTTTCTCTCTCTCCCTCTCCCTCCTTCCCTCTCTCTCCCGTACACACACACACAACTGTGAGTCATCTGCATATGGTATTTTAAGGTTTACAAATTGCTTTAACTATGTTAGCTTATTTGACTCTCACAACAGCCCTGTGATACAGGTGTTATTGTACCTATTTTGCAGTGAAAACAGAAACTGAGAATGAGCAAGATTAAGTAACTTGTCCAGGGTCAGGTAGCAAAAAAAATATCTGAGACAGAATCCAAACTCCAAGTGAAGAGGGTGCCCCAAGAGGGTTAGGGCTGCTTGAGATCCCAAAATACCAACATGCCAGGTCCTGCAGAAAGAATTCCACTCAAGTCTTCTCAGCCAAGGAAAAAGTAAAGTTTATTCTAAGTTCAAGTTCGCCACGTGGGGTCTATCACACAGAATAAGTCTGTGCTAAGCTATTGCAAGGCGCTTTCACACCC
>CM053598.1:208742006-208759018 GCA_028646575.1 Pseudocheirus occidentalis
CAGCCCCGGGCGGCGCGGCCGGGCCGGGCGGCCGGGCGGAGCCCCGGGGCTTCCCGCTAGCATGTCGCTGAGGCAGCGCCTGGCCGCGCTGCTGGTCCGCCTGCGGGACCCGCACAAAGTGGCCCGCTTCCAGCGCCTGTGCGGGGTGGAAGAGCCGCGGCCGGCCCCGGACGAGAGGCCCGGCCCGGGGGGCGGCCCGGAGGGCGGCGGGGGCAAGCCCCGAGGCTGCGGCGTCCGCAACGGCGTGAGGAACGGGCTGGCCGAGGCCGGCGGGGACCCGGCCGAGGGCGCGGGCGCGGCGGGGGGGCGCGGGGGCCCGGCCACCCCCCCGAGCAGGGGGCAGGGGCTGCGGCGCAACTCCCTCACCGGGGAGGAAGGGCAAGTGTTCGGGGTGCGGAACTGGCTCCTCTTCTACGTGTTCTCCTTCGGCACCGAGCTGGGCAACGAGCTCTTCTACATCACCTTCTTCCCCTTCTGGCTCTGGAACCTGGACGCCCTGGTGGGCCGGAGGCTGGTGATCATGTGGGTCCTGGTCATGTACCTGGGCCAGTGTGCCAAAGACGTCATCCGCTGGCCCCGGCCCGCCTCGCCGCCCGTCGTCAAGCTGGAGGTCTTCTACAACTCGGAGTACAGCATGCCCTCCACCCATGCCATGTCCGGCACGGCCATCCCGCTCACCATCGTCCTGCTCACCTACGGCCGCTGGCAGGTAAGCGTGCCCGGCCCCAAGCCCCGCTTTCCCTTTCCCTTCCCGCCCGGTGCCCTCCCGTCCCTTGCCCTCCCATCCGCTTCTGCCCGCCCTGCCCAGGATGAGGTTTGCCCGGGGGCCGCCTGGCATCCGGACGGACGGTCGAGGTTGCGCCGAGAGAGAACTTTGTACGGTTTTGAGAAGTCTGTCAGCTAAAGCATTTGTTAAAGTAATAATGTGCCGGTCACCGAGCTCAGGGCCGGGGACAAGCCCCCCTCTCTAGGAGCTCCCCGTCCCCTGGGGGAAGCCGTGCAAAAAAGATCTTTATCCGGTCACTTGGGGTCGGGGTCTGGGGGAAGGCGTTCAGATGGAGGACTGGGCACCGCTTCTTGCGGGAGCCTGGCAGACTGAAGGCATCCGGCACGCCGGGAGGACCCGAGGCGGAGGAGAGGCGGGGGCGGGTGGGGGGTAGTTGAAAATGGCTCGCTTTTTGCCCTTTGAGCCATGGTGAGCCCCCTGCCAAACACCCTCCTTCCCCCCAGGTTTGCGAGTTCATTCTAGTTCCCAGCTTCCAAAGAACGAATCTTCCCCGAGATCCCGGGGAATCGAACGGCTCCAATGTGTTAAGGGGCCGCTGGTTGAGACGCTCTTGCTAAATTTCTGGTCCTAGTTTTAAGTTTTTATAGGGAGGACACACAAATCACCCCGACTCTCTAGGTAATCAGTGTGTGTAGTTAAGACCCAAGCAGTATATAATTAGCCCAGCCCACTAAATGGATTAAGATGTGCCCAGAGTCTTTCTTTTCTGTGACAGCACAATCTGAGTATAATTTCAAAGTTATTTCTACAAGTCAAGCATACAGTAAAGGCCTGTAGTTCGGACTAAAAATGCACTTAGAGTGAATGCACACTTGGGAATTTTTTTATTGGGGTGTGGTTGCTATTTGCTTATAGGCAAAAACATTTTACTTCTGGTTCTCTAGTTTCATTTGCTGAGCTACTCTTTATTGTTGCAGAATCTGTAAAATGTGTTTAAAATGTATTTTTGAACAGCATGTGCCTTCAGCTTCAAACTAGTTATGCAGAAATAAGTTTAAGGGATCCACAGATTAGATAAATATGGCTGTAAATGGACATTCTTAAGAATATGGACAAACTCTTCTCCAGAGAGTTGATTTACAAAATCTTGATCTCATTTGCCCTCCTATACTCCCTTTTTCATTTTTCATAAATGCTCCTCTTTTTATAACCAGCTTTTTCCCTCATAAAGTACATGTAAAATGCCATATCCGCTTTATATGTCCTTTTCTAAATTTTAAAGATGTGTTGCAGACCAGTCAAGCTTTAACAGTAAAAACAGCATCACATTATATCTTATAGATCTTAGATCTTTCTAAGGATGAAAACTTTTACTTTCCTTTGCTGTTTCAAAAAACAAACCACCAAAAGTTGAGAAACACATTCTTAGTAAAACCCTCTTTTAAAAGCTGCCTCACTGTATCATAGATTTGGTTGATACTGGCAGATGAACTCATTTCTCCTGTGTATTCTAGTGCATCTCTACTGATGTAACAATAGCTTATAAAAATGTCTCATAATACCAGTCACTTATTTGGAAATTTTAGATCTAGTCTAAAAACCTCATTTTAAACTTAAGGAAGAAGAAGCCTGGAGCAGTTGAGCCACATACCCAAGGCCACACAGAAAGTAGTAACAAAGCTAATATTGGACAGAGCTGGGACTAGTATCTAGGTCTTCTGACTTCCAGTGCAGAGTTCCTTCACTATGCTAGTAACAGGATCCCACTGTAATAACGTGATCTATCCACTAGACATGGCAACAGATTTCTGCTGTGTAGGTGGCAGTTTTTAAATGATAATTCAGATCTTAAAGTAGTGCTCACCTCTTTTTGCTTGTGTAGGTGAACACTGTAAATCTTTCAAAGTAAAATGAACATTTCCTAATTCAAGCTTAATCTTTGAAGAATGGGCTTTAGAATGTCCTGGAATGCTAGTTTGTATCCCTTAATGAGCTTTTACCTTTGCATTTTGCTGTACTCAGATTTTTGCATCCCAGAGTCCTAGAAACACTGAGGTGGAACGGTTAGTCTTCTGAGACCATTTAGTTAAATCCCATCCCTACCTGAGCATGACTCGCCTCTCCTCATACTACTACTTCAAGTGGTCATCTGGTCTTTGAAAGCCTCCAGTGAGGAAAAGAAACTGTCTCCTAAAACAGCCCATTCCTCTTTTGCATAGCTCTGTTAGGGAATTTTTTTTTCTAATATCAAACCTAAATTTGACCATTATCTAACTACACCTATTGATCTCGTACTGGCTTCTAAAAACAAGTCTAACCCTTCTTCCACATTAATTACAGCCCCTCAGACACTTGAAGATAGATCTCATGCCCACCCCAAGTCTTTTCTTTTCCAGCTTACAGCACGTCACGTACAGTACTTTTATGAGGAACCTCTTCTTAATTGCCTTCATTCAGTAATTATTTGTGTTCTATTCATGTTAACAGTGTAGGTAAGAAAGACTAGTTGTGTTTGTGTTTTTGTCCATTCATGCAGAGCAAATACTGTTTGTTCACTGGTCTTGAGATACTTACAAGAAATATGAGTCATTTATGACGTATACCCTTGATATTTTGACACTAGGTTTATTTGAATCAAGGTGCAGCTTTTTTGTCTAGCCTAGTATATTTTATTTGTAAGTTGACCCTTTAAGTTTTGGGGGAAGTGGTTATAATGAAGACTTTTATTGATTTTTAATATTACTAAAAATAAGCCTTGCAAAATTAGTTTTAAAATCTTTACGTTTTAAAAAACTTCTTTGCAAAAATAAATGCCTTCGCATTTGAAGAAAAGTTTAATTCTTAGTCATTTTGAAATTGCAACTAGTAAAAATTCTAGCAGTACCAATGTGTGACTACAGTAGAAAAACCTGCCTGATCTTTGTAACTTTCTAGTCTTTTAGTTAAGTAAAAAGACACATATGTGCTTACTCTGGCTCTCCTTAAAATGCTACAGTAGGTCAGCAACTTTTGTACTACACCCAAGGTTTTCACGTTTCTAGAGACGGAAAATGTTATGATAGGAATCAGAAGCAAAAAAAAAAAAAGCCTCGTGAACCCATACCTCACAAATTTGATTTGAGAGGCAATCAACTGGGCCCTTATTTTTGAATTCAGTTTTCTGTTTCTATGTATCTGTTTCCCATGGGCTCTACTCTAGAAGTTGAATTATCAGAATATCATCCCTTTTACCTTATTTGAAATAACACTCCTTTCTGCTGTCAAAATTCTGCTCAAGATTGAATGTGTGTGTGACTGAACTTTTATGTGTGTCCATTTACCTGCATGGCCTCCTCTGTGGATGTGTTCCAAAACTGAATTTTAGGAAAGAATGTTGATTCTTCAAAGCAACAGTCTTCCTCTCTGACTCTTCCCATCCCCTCCCCCCAGTCCTATGGAAAACATTTCTCTTGACTCTGGAAACAATCCTCTGTGGTTATTTGGACTGCCGTCCTGCGTAAGCCTGTCTTCCAAACTTTGCTAGCCTTTAAGAGTTATTTGTGACATCAAAATAAGAGATTGAACGTGTTAAAGCAGTTAATAGGGCAGGATTTATTTTTATTGTTAAAAGCTTTTTGCTTTAGTTCATTTGCTACAATCATGGGGGTGGATTCTGGGATGAACAATTTTGAGAGCCTTATTAATATTAGTGATTACTGTTTTTTATTAGTTAGATTTGTGTGCAACATGAATTGGAAAGCTCATTTCTCTTATGAACATGTCACTTAATCTGTACGTAGGCATTTTTATGTGCTAATTGGCACAGCATAGTATAGAACCTGGAGTCAGGAAGATGAGTTTTCCTGAGTGCAAATCCAGTCTCAGACTCTTATTAGCTGTATGACCCTGGGAAAGTCATTTAACTCTATTTGCCTTAGTTTCCTTATCTGTAAAGTGAACTGGAGAAGGAAATGGAAAACCAGTCTAGGACCTCTGCCAAGAAAACTCCAGATGAGGTCACAAGGAGTCAGCCACAGATGAAATGACTGAAAAATCACAGTGTGTATGTTTATGTGTCCTGAAATAAATTTTTTAGTCATCTCAAATCTAGCCAGCTCCGTTGATATCTTATAAACATTTGGGTAAGCCAGTCTTGCAAATGCATGACAAACTTTACTGACCTCACTCAATATTTAATCATACTATTCCCAACTTCTTTGTACCTACATTCATTTCTTTCCATAGGTATATAAAAGAAAACCTCTCACATCACATTTTATCTAAGAAATTTTTTCAGAAAAATAGTGCAAATGATAGTTTTTGCTTCTTTCAGAAATTCATGCTTTTATCCCATTGTCAACTTCAACAGATTTTAAAAATGGAAAATTAAAACAACAAAACAAAATGCCAAAGTTAACCATAAAAGCCAGTCAGCAGAGTAGTTGACTTAATACAGTGTTTGGGATCCATGTGGGGAAAGGCAAGAATTAAAAAAGATTGTTTATTTTTGGTATTTCAGTAATAACTTCACCCATAAAGTAGTGATTATAAAAATAATATACCCTCTCAACTTCATGAGGTCAGTAAGATCAATTGGGATGATGTGTGACACAGTTCTTAGTAACTTGAAAGCATTAGATAAATGTTAAAAGTATAATTCAGCATGGCTTTTTTCTCCATACGTGTGTATACTGCAACACATTCATGCTTTCTCCGCCTGGGTGATTCTGGCTCATGTTTTCCCATATCTCTGTTATAGAGGATCTGCCCAGTGTTCTGAAGGTCTTCCTCTGGGTCTTACTGCCTTTCATTGATTGCAATACAGGACCCAAACTGTCCATTTTTGCTATATAACTTCCTTTTCCAATCATATGTTTTTCTCAAACACATCTTTAATGCCAGTTCTTAAATCCTTAGAAATTTACTATAGTCTACCTTATCCACCATTAATCCCAAAGTTGTTAACAACTTTGATTCTTGGGAAGATGTATTCATACAGTTTCAATGGGAGAACATTTGTGCTAAACAATATATTGATTTAGGGATTGTTTAAGAATGTTTTTATTTTGTTTGTTTTGTTTGTTTGTTTTCCCAATTACATGTAAAAACAATTTTTACTATTGTTTTTAAAAATAATTTTCAAGTTCCAGATTCTCTCCCTCCCACTTTTCCCTTCTCCCTCCTTGAGAAGGTGAAGCGTATTTCTGTATTAGCCATGTTGCAAAAGAGAACACAGACCAAAAAAAGAAGCAAGAAAAACAAAGTAAGTAAAAAAGTATGCTTCAATCTGCTTTTTAGACCCATATCAGCTCTTGCTCTGGAGGCGGAGAGCATTTTTCTTCATAAGCCCTTGGAAACTGTCTTGTATCATTGTATTGTTGAGAAGAGCCGATCATCATACGCTGTTGCTCTTACCGTGTATAGTGATCTCCTGGCTCTGCTCATCTCACTTTACATCAGTTCATATAAGTCTTCCCAGGCTTTTCTGGAATCGTCCTTCTTGTCATTTCTTATGGCATAATAGTGTTCTGTCACAATCAAATACCACAGCTTTAGCCAGGCTCCGATTGATAGACATGCCTTCACTTTCCAATTCTTCGCCACCACAAAAAGACCTGCTATAAATATTTTTCCTGTGTCTTTTATCTCTGAGATATAGATCTAGTAGTGGTATTGCTGGGTCAAAGGGTATGAATGATCATATTCTTTCATATCATATAGCCCTTTGGACATAACTCCCTCTTGCTCTCCACAACGGTTGGATCAGTTTACAGCTCCACCAGTAATTCATTAGTATCCCAATTTTTCCACATTCCCTTCCAAAATTTGTCATTTTCCTTTTCTGTCAAATTAGCCAGTCTGATAGGTATGGGGTGGTACCTCAGAGTTGTTTTAATGTGCATTTCTCTAATTAATAGTGATTTAGAACTTTTTTACATGATTATAGATAGCTCTGATTCCTTCTTAAAACTGACTTCATATCTTTGACCGTTTTATCAACTGGAGGATAACTCATTCTTGTCATTTTAACTAATTTATATATTTGAGAAAGGAGCCCTTTTTAGGGGAAACTTTCTTTAAAAAATTTCCCCCAGTTTCCTGCTTCCCTTCTAATCTTGGTTGTATTAGTTTTGTTTGTGAAGAGGATGCAGTTGTTAAAAGCACTTTGCAAAATTCAGTCCATAAGGATTTCTTTCTCCTATTCACATCTAGACCCAACTGCCCTGTCACAGACTAATGTTTCTAGTAGTTCTGTTTGCTTCCAGAGGGAAGAACTCATTTGATGAAATTGCAGAAAAACAGATTTAGGCTTCATCTGAGGAAAAGCTTCCAAAGATTTAGATATTTTTAAAAGTAGAATGTGCTGTCTAGAGAGGTAGTCATTTCCCTATCCCTAGAGGTTTTCTGGTAAAAGCTAGGCAATTGCCTAGGGTATTGTAGAAAAGATTCTTGCTCAGGTATATGTTAGGTTGGAATCCCACAATCCCTAATTGGAAAGGAATTGCCATTATAACATAGGGGCAGCTGGACTAAACCTACCTCTAACCTGTGGATGACTGCACTGGAACAAAGCAGGCTAGAGACAAGAGAGTCAGGAATCAAACAGAAGTTTAATTTCAAAGTGAGGGAAATGGCTTCCAAGCAAGAAGGCAGCTTAGATACATGTGCCAAGGCCCTAGTAGAGGCACCTGAGGCAGTGGGGGGCTGAACCTTGAGTTATATACTTGTGGCTCACCAGGAACCAAACATGGTAGTGTAGCGAGAATAATGAGGCCCAACAGCAGCAGTGAGGCAAGTTTGTCTAGTGACAAAAAGTCCATTCATTGCAGAGCTTCTTCATGCCTGGGCCTGTGGGTGCTTGCCTGAACTTGGAGACCATCAGTTCCATAGGGTCAGTGCAAAGGATTGTTGTTATTCCAAGCTCAGGGCACAGCTTGTTTGCTGAGTCTCTATATTTTAAACCATTTAAATGGCTTCTGACAGTCCTATCAATTCTGGAATACTGGGATCTAAGATAAATCTACCAATTAGGTAGGTCACAGGTTTTGTAGTAATTGTGAGATATCTGTATGCACAAATATATGTACATATATGTATCTGTATATTTTTATCATGTGGCTTCAGTTCCACAAGAGCAGTTTTTACGTTCCCTTATAAAGGGCAGGCATATCCTTGAGCATATTCTAGGATCATAGGATCTAGAGCTGGAAGTGACTTTGGAGATCATTTATTTAAATATTTTTGTTTTATAGATGAAAAAAATGAGGCCCAGAGTGGTAAAGTACAAATTTTTAAAAAATATAATGTAATAAGACAGTTCTTGCTTTATGTGAATGAAAAATTCTACAACCTTTATGTAAACTGATTTTTACAGAATGTAAATTTGGGAAAGGAGATTAGACAGAGCCAGAGGAGGAACCCACATGGTCTGGGGAACGGGGGCAACTAGCCTGGGGCAAGACACAGACTGGAGAGGTCTGGTGACTGGGGGGTGGAGGCCCAGAACCCAAACTGGGACAGAGGAATGACACTAGAAGGGTGGGGTGAACACCCGTGGGTGGGCAGAGCAGGGCAAAGGTCTCCTCTTTCCCTTCGGAAGGTTTCAAGCCAAGCCATCTGTCAGTGGTGGTCTCTCTCATCATCTGTTCTGCTTTCTATTGGAGGGTTTGAATACCAAGTAGATGGACAGGAGGCACAATACTGTACAGTAAAGTTAACTTAGGTATTTTTTTGGAATGTGGATTTCTTTCAGAATTCTTTTTGTAAAATTAAATTTACATAATGCAAATTTATGTAAAGCAAGAACTGTCTACACCCTAATATTTTAATATAATGCCAGCATTCAAATATTAAAGAGTAGTTTTAAGATCTCTGCTGATTTAACTATCATCCACATCTCACCCAAGTGGGAGAAGGACATGGATCTAGGCATGGAAAACCAGGAAGAAAGATAAAAAGAAAGATGAAGACAGTGGAAGAATCTTCCCATAGCAATAAGCTAACATTAATATAATGTTTCACAGTTCATAAAGCCCCTTACAGATACGGTCTCATTTCATCCTCATGATAATAAGTAGAATTTAGGTTTGCTTAAGCATATTAAAGTTTGCAAAGGGCTTTAAAATATCTCCTTGTATTTTCATTTACGAGTGAGGTTATATGCCATTGTTATCCCCATTTTACAGTTAAAGGAATGAGAGAGGCTAAGTTACTTTCCTGAGGTCAGGTAGCCAGCCAGTGTCTGAGACAACATTTGAATTGTCCTCCAGGTCTGGTACTCATTTAATAGCGCTAGGAGTGTGATCAATTTCAGAAAACTTTTAATTTAACACAAAGTGAAAACAAAGTTTTGACACAATATGGCATGGGTGATAGTTCTAGACTTCTACAGTGGTGCCTTGACGTACTAGATTTCCAAGGTACGAGCTGTCACTCCATCAATTTTTAGCTTTGAATTGTGAGCCAAAATGCCACTAGTTGGTGCGGCAAATGCCACAACCCAACACCCACCCAGCGTCCCGCAAGTTCTGTCTATGTGTTTACCTCACCAGTGAAGAAAATTGAGTTAAGTGAAAGTAAAAAAGATGGTGTAGCAATTAAGTTCAGGGATAAAGTGTAGCATGAAGAGAGTAGTAAGTGAATGAAAGTGACCTAAAAAAGTGGACACAAAACTCCTCCACCCTCCTCCATCTATCTCTTTCACTCTCCACCCCTACCAGTATCTTCCCTTAGCTCAAGTCGTTCCTATCCAAGGTAAATATACACTTTATAAGCTAGTTTATTTCTATACATTCTCTTTTATTATGTTTTTATACAATACTTGTTGCTTATAAATACTTTTTCTTATTTAAAAACATGTAACAAAAAAATACTGGGGTGGCATTTTGGGGGCTGGAATGGATCAATGGCATTTCAATTAATTTCAGTGGGGAACATTGATTTGACATATGAGCAAATTGAGTTAGGAGCTGAGTAAGGAAATAATTAAACTTGTAAGTCAAGGTACCCTTGTAGTCAGGTTAGGTTTCAGTTTCTTCCTCTGACACTTGACTAGTTTCCATGGGCAAAAAGGACAGCCCCTCAGCCTCAGGCCCCTCTCCAAATACAAAAGTTATTAGCAAGTTCCTATTAGTAGTGGTCAAAAAAGTTCCTGCTCTAGAGGTTTCTGATACCTAAAAAAATCTCAAATGTTGCTATTCACTTGTTAACTTTATTCAAAGAATGAGATCAGTAGACAGACAGACAGACAGACAGACAGAGAATCTACCTTCTGTGGAATAAAATAGATCATTGGGCCCTACAACAAAAGGAAAAGAATCACTAAGATACGTAATTGTCTGTATGAGAGTCCGCCACTACAGTGATATTTTGATTAATGAATTCCCTGGGAACAGAACTCCTTTATTTGAAATATTAAGAGAAAGTTAAAAAAAAAACCTCATAAATCATGTGAAGCTGCATTAAAAAAGTATTTTAATACCTAGCCTCGATTTTCCCTGTGCTACATGGAAGGTAAAAGGCTAACCTTAGACCAATGTGCTTTCTGTGAAGTTTTGTCTTTTTCCCCCTCCTTGGATTACTCTGATGATGTGAATGCCTCTTTCCATTTCCTGTAGCCAGTTCTCTGCTTATATTATCTTCTCCCTCTGTCCAAAAAGGGAAGGAATCTGACAACAGTGATTAGAATATTTTGTATGTGCCCTTGAGCTTTAGTTTCATTATCACTCATTCCCACTCAAGTGTTAACTCAAGCATGCGTTTATAGTTCAAGTCTTTTATCTTTAAGTAGGTAATGAAAAATTTTTCCCCTGTTAAAATAATTTCTGGTATCAGCATAAAGTGTAGAAGATTTTTATGGATTTTGGGGCCCCAGAATTCATTATAGACCAACTCTGACTGGTCCTAAAAATCAATCTGATTTTGTCCTTTAAGGTTTACTTGCTGGTAATGGATGTGGAAAAGACTGTCCTAGGGTTCCTTCTCCCAAAATCTGTCCAAGATATTTTTCCATCCAATCTTCCCATTTTTCCCCAGATTGTCTTCAGAGGCTGTAGAGCTCTTAGTGTCCTACCCTACTACTCTGTGCAGGCCTTTCCTTCCAGGTCTCCTTCCTCTGTTCAGCTTCTAAGTATAATTGATAACCTCCTTCTGATTTTAACTTAGATCCAGATCCTAGCCCACACTCAATCTTTTGCTCTAGATCTGTATTTTGTTTTGTGTTTAATGAGTTTTCTCTTAAGTTGACAAATTCAAGACGTTTTATCGGTCTTAAACCTTCCTTCTCTTACTGTTATTTTTAGGAGGCAGCTAATTAGTACAGAGGATAGAGTGCTCAGCTTGGAGTCAGGGAGACCTGAATTCAACTCCTACTTCAGACATTTAATAGCTGTGTGCCCCTGTGTAAATTGTCACCCACCTCTCATTTATCCTCTGTATATCTTGTCTTCCTCATTAGACTATGAGCTCCTTGAAGGCAGGGCCTGTTTTTCCCTTTCTTTATATCCCCAGCACTTAGCCCAATGAATTTGTGACACTTTCTAAATGCTTAATAAGTGCTTGTTGACTTACTAACTTAACTTATGTGTTTCCTAGTTTCCTCATTTGTAAAAAAAAAGAGGAAGTTTGACTCATGGTTTATAAGGTCTCATGAAGCTCTAAATCTGTGATCCTATGATCCCACGTCTTCTACTTAACTGCTTCTCAGATTCTTTTGTGGCGTCGTCAGCCATGTCCTGTTGCCCAGCATTCTGTCCTGGGCCTCTTCTTTACACCCTCCCTCTTCCCCCAACCATGCTGATGACTCCCAAATCTAGATTTCTATCCCTCTCTTTCTCCTGAGCTCCTCTCCATCTCCTACTCTTTGCCAGCTGTGCCTGGAATGTTCTTACCTCTGTCTCTTGGAATCCCTAACTTCCTTCGGGCTCAGTTCAGGTTCCTCTTGCTAAATGGTACCTTCGCTATAACACCTCCGCCACAATTTAAGTTTCTTGAGGTAAAGTTTCGGTTTTGCCTTAGTGCCCCTCACAAATGGGTATTGAACTGAATCACAAATAGATTGGTGTAGCTCCTCCATCAGCATATAATAAAGGTTTGTGTTTTTAATACTTAAATAGAATATGGCTGAGTCATGGAATCCTACAGTCTCTACAGTGTTGCAAAAAGTGCCATAATGATTATGTTGCAGCAAAGTAGAACAAATGAGAACTTTTGAAACAATACTAGAATAAAGGATGTCAGTAGGATAATGAATGATCAAAAAAAGGTGATCTGGTTATGTGGCAAGAGGGGGGAATGACAGGTGGTCAGGTCAAGTGCTTCACTATTTATTATACTGCTATTACCAGGAGAGAATGAGGAACCTGCTTTCGAATCCCAGCTCTACCTTTGTGACCATACAAATTATTTAAGTCTTCACTTCCTTTTCTGTAAAGTAAG
This sequence comes from Pseudocheirus occidentalis, assembly GCA_028646575.1. Lineage (NCBI taxonomy): Eukaryota > Metazoa > Chordata > Mammalia > Diprotodontia > Pseudocheiridae > Pseudocheirus > Pseudocheirus occidentalis. The sequence goes on from CM053598.1 coordinate 208,754,149, forward strand.
GGTGGAGGTGAACTAGATAAGCGCCAAGGTCCTTCTTAGCTCTAAATCTGTGTTCCTAGAATGAGGATATTGACTGGACCCCTAGAAGTTAATTCACAAGACGACATGGACAAGATGGGCAGGCATGGATGAGCTGCGGATCTCCACCAATGGAGAGAACACTGACATTGACATCATAGAGCCATGTGTATGTTTTTGGATATATTAATAAGTTTGAAGATAATAGTCAGAGTTGTTCCCACTATTGATAAATTATTCATAATATAAAATGTATTTCTTACTAGATTTATATTGCTATTCACAATTATTATTAGATTAATATTTCTCAGAAATGATGAGGCAGGTAGTTTGCTATGGTAGTGAGAAGTCTGTGTAATCTTTGAGTATTTAAATTTGGATATAAAGTGTTTTTAAAGAAGTCACAAAATGTAATTAGAACAAAATCACCAAAATTAAGCAATGTAACTTCTGGAGCCCCTCAGCCAAACAAGGACTCTCATGAATGATGGATCTGATCTGGAAGCCTGACTTCAAAGAGTCATATTCTCTCTTTGGTTAGTTTTCCCAGCACCAGAGCTTTCTTTTGGGTAAATCCACAACAAAGTTGAGGCTTCTTGCAGATGTGGGTAAAAGGTTCTCTACATTCCAGGTGTACTAAATAGGCTTTGGCTTTAGGACAGCCTTTATTATAATTATTATATATTATATAATTATATAATTATTATAACACAGAAAGTGCTTAAGATACAAAGTACTCAGAGGAGTCCATAAATAAATATAGAGACAAAGTGTTTAGCCCATTAGACTTCTTCTAGGATATAAGGAGAGTTTGGAGGCAGCCAATGCAATACTTCCCTGTTGTCTCCCCCCTCTACCCTCCTAATTTACCTTGGACCTGTTTCATTTGAGTGACTTAATACTGTAACAGGGAAGGGCTGTCAGGGCCTGTAACTCCTGCGTCCCTCTCCCAGTCATGATATGACTCCAGCCCCATGGCCCACATTGGCATTCCTCTGTCTTCTCCAAGAAAGCACTGAAGAAATTTCCAGTTAGACACCTGGTGCCAGAATTCTCAAACTTGGGGGTTTATTATGAAGTAATTCCTAAAACATGGTGGGAAACTCATTCTCAGGAACTCACTTCTTTAACCTCTTCTCAGGAAAGGAAACAACAGTAGAAGCTGGCTAGGCATCTGAGATCCAGGAACCTCAGACCACTTAGGCAACACATACTGCTGACCATGTGCTTCTACAGATCACCATTTTCTTTTGGCTAAGGGAAGGAGAACTATCCCTAACATTGCTGGAAGTCCAAGGGAAGAGAGCACTCGAAACAGGGCCAAGTAATTTCACAGGTTACTGTTTAGAGCAGCGGTTCTCAACCTGTGGGTTATGTTCAATTTGTAACAATGAAGATACATCCTGCATATCAGATAGATTCATAACAGTAGCAAAATTACAGTTATGAAGTAGCAACGGAAATAATTTTATGGTTGGGGGGGGTCACCACAACACGAGGAACTGTATTAAAGGGTCGTGCCCTTAGGAAGGTTGAGAACCACTGGTTTAGAGCGTTTGGAGGGGCAGCTCTTCTGGAATGACTCTCTCCCCTGCTGCACTTGTCAGTCATCTTGGAAGGCAGCACCAGACACTAGAAGCCAATCAGAGGCATTCCCTGGCTCCTGGCAGTTTATAGGGTGCCAGGGCATATGTCTACCTCCATGGAAGGTGCCCTTTCAACAAATGTCTATATCCTGTAATCACATCAAGTTGATACAGGGATCTGACAGCTTCTCTGATTAACCTCACTTGGTCAGTATGCATGGGCTTTGTATAATATACAATTTCCCAAAAGTCTTAGTACAGTTTTAAGCTGAAGCTTAAACGGACATTTCCAACAATTTGTACTTTGTGAATCACCCGAACACTTTATTTTTTCTAATTTGTCTCTCACCTTTTAGCCCTTCCTTGGTAGCTTTGCTAAAAGGTGAAGGAGGGACAGAGATACAATTCAGAAATAAATCTCCACTAAAAGTTTAACTTTATTTTGTATTGTTCAAAGCATCCTCATTTTTAAGGTAACATAGCTTCTTACTTTTAGTTTCTGTTACCTCTGTTTTATCCATTCCCCTAATACATAAGTCAGATAAAGCGGAACACTAAAAATAGAATGGGAATGGATAGGTTAATTAAGCAACAGCCTTGGGAGTGAATAGAAAATGAGATGATCCTTACTTTAAAAAAGTTTATATTCTAAGCTATTTTAATATTAGATTCAGGAAATTCATTCTAAAAGGCTTCTGTAGATAAAGGTAAAATATATATGTAATATGTAATTTATATATATATAGTATATGATTTCTAATATAAAGATATCTTTACATCTTTATAATTGTTTCTGTTTCTATTCATATCCCATACAACACTCAATATACAATATAAGCTTCAGTACAGTATGGGCTGAGCTACAAAGGACTCTTCATTAAATGTAGCTATTTATCATAATTGTTTACAGTGTTATAAATCATTTCTTTATAATTATGTGAGATGGATAATTAGAAATGAAGAAGGGCCCTCAACTACCTTGAAACAGTTTATGTGCATTCTAAGTATGTATGGCAGATATTTGTAGAACAAAATAGTATGCTTTGGAATACAGATAAGAAAACCGTTTAGTTCAGTAACTGGAGGAAATGTTTTGTCAAGTTTGTCTACACTCTTTGTAGGATATGCTCTGTGCAGATTAAATCGTGGTTAAATACATGTGAAAGCATTCAGCTAATTTTATTTAGGTTTAACTGGTTTTAATTAGTAGGAAACATCGACAATCTTGGTTTTACTTTGGGTAATGTTTTACAAATTTTAAACTATTAAAAGAGTTATCCAATATGCCATGAATTACTAACTGAATCATTTTGCATTTATAAATAAGATTTGCTTAATTTTTGTTGAAGGGAAAAAATAAAATCCATTGAGAAGTGACCTGGCATATAGGAAGTAGAAACCGAGGCTCAGAGTCAGGAAGTCCTGGATTCAAGTCTTTACCTCGGACACATACTGACTATGACTCAGGGCAAGTCATGTGACTTTAGAACTGAATGCATTCTGTGCAAGTATGTAAATTGCAAAGTAGGTGTATCCCTACTGGTCCTGGTCACCTTGTTGGGAATTCCCTTTGCCCATGGAAATCACAGGTCCTGAGTCTCCTCTTTCTGTCCCTCATCCACACTTTAAAACCTCATTGTGCAAAAGCTTCAGAGGGTACGTACAAAAGTTCAGGAAGCTAAAGGATTCAATTTCTTGAGCAAAAAGATGGTAACAAAACATCTGTCAAGTGAGAAAATTTATCACAAATTTGAAGTATGTAATTATTTCTATGTGACAAGTGGTTATTGGTTTTCTCCTTTAAAAACTAGAAAATTATTATTGAAATTTTGATAAATTGTTTCATTTTGGCTCATATAAGAGAAACAAAATTGTACTATATTCAGAATTTAATTTGCCAGTTTTTTAAGCCAACATATAGGGACCTTTTCCCATTTTCTGTTATTTCTTCACTGCCATATTTTCCTTCTCTCATATTTTCCTCCCCTTCTTTATTTTTCATTGTTTAGTTTTTGCTTCCTATTAAAGACCTTTCCTATTTCCTTTCTTCTCTATCCTGCTTTCCTTCATTCCTTTGTTCTCTAATAACCTACTCCTTATTCCTATTTTTACCATCCTTCTTTCAGTCATATAGCAGCTTGAGAAGCTAGAAAAATAACTAGCATTTACATAGCACAAAGTGCTTTATAAATATTTTCTTCACAACAACCTAGTACAGTAAGTGTTATTATTATCTGCATATTATAGATGGGGAAACTAAAGCAAGTAGAGGTTGTGACTTTCCCAAGGTCACATAGCTACTAAGTGTTTGAGGCAGAATTTGAATTCAGGTCTTTTGGATTCCAGGTCCTGTACTCTATTGACTTCTCTAGCTACCTGCCTCTGGACCCTCTTCTTTGGTTGACGGTCCTATGTACTAAATAGTCCTTACCACCCAAGTCGAATGCTGAGCTTCAGAAGTTGAGAAGAAACAGCGGATCAGTTTTTCTCTCCTTGCAGTCTTCATCACATAGGCTTCCTTGAGTGTGGCAATCTATCTGTTAAGTGTAGAACAGTGGCTCAGAGCACAGCTCCTTTTCACTGTTCATAGAAGCCAATTTGCTCTTTAACTGTGATTGTTTCCACATTGGTGCAATACATTTTTCAAACCCAAAGTCAGATTTTTATTTGATTATATTTTCACTGAAAATTGGCAGCCCTGGCAAAGAAAAGGAAGCAAACTTTAGAGATTAAAAAAGAGTTTTGGGGGGAAGTACAATAATTATAATTTGCCAACTATTAAACAACAAATAATAAGGTGTTGCTGGAGTGAGTATGAGGTAGATTAATTAAGTGCAGTAGGTTGTTGTGTCTGTGGAGTAACTATTTGGAATAGATGAGGTGCTAGGAACAAGGCTGAAAACCGTACCAGGAATGAACTGTTGGAACGAGAGGGATACGGACTGTTTTGGACTCTTGATAGTAGTTGCAGGATAAGTATATCAGCCAGTTGGGAAAGTATGAGTTCAGAGTTTAGTGAAAGAAGCATGGCTTAATTATATTTAATAAAGGTGATTTACTATCTGTAGCTATTTGAATGAATGAGGTATTTAAAAGCTGGCCTGGGGGGGGCGGAGCCAAGATGGCGGCGTAGAAGCAGCAAAGCACCACAGCTCCCACACAAACACACTAAAAAACTCATAAAATGGGACGCTAAACAGATTTTCAAGCTCCAAAACTCTCCACAAGACAGAAAGCACTACAGGCAGCGCAGCAGGCGGGGCTCT
>CM053598.1:208759518-208789345 GCA_028646575.1 Pseudocheirus occidentalis
ATTTTTAAAAGACTGGTTCTTTAAAAATACTTTTAAAGAATGAAAAATTAGGAAAAATTCACAGATGTTCATATCTTTAAATTGTCTAAGAGTTTTATGTGATTCAATTGTTTTATATGATTAAATTCCAAAGTTAAAGATTCCACTGTTATAATAACTGCAAAATACTTAATCAGTTTAATCTTAACAAAGTGCTTTATACCTACATCATCTCTTTTGTTCCTAATGAAAATTCTGTAAGGAAAGTAGGGCGAATATTAAGAGGACTTACTGGTCAATGTTATCCAATTATGTCTATTTTGTGGATGAGGACACTGAGGCTCAAAGAAATCAGAGGGACCCGTGCTAAGGCACACAGCTAGCGCTTGTCATGCCTGCAATTCTGGGGCTTCTGAGCACAGGGGTCTGGTTTCTACTACACCATCCTCTCTATCTGCTCTGATTCAAACAGAACTTTACCTGCCTGCCTCAGGGGTCTCAGAAGGAAATGCTAGTAACAGGGAGCTCTAGCTCTGTTCTTTAAACCTCAGACTCCAAATACTAAAAACAAATACATAGACAAACAAAAACCCCAGAGTTTATTCTTTTACAAACCCACGTGTGACTGTCCTTTGTTTATCTCTGTGCCCTTTCCTACCTACTATGTGATTTCCTATGGAAGAAAAAGAGCCACAGAGACAGGCAAATGTGTCTGAATATTTGGTTGTGACAAAAGAAAGCTGTTAATTACTTTTTCTTTTCACCTTTAATGATGTTTTCGATTTTTAAAAATCTCTACTGTGCTGAAACATTCAGTAACCTCATTTTTATACTGAGAGACACTGGAAGACTGTGGCTCAAAATCAGGAAAACCTGGGAGTATGTCCTGATTGATGCATTCTACTTTGTGACCCTGGTTTAGTCACTCAGCAATCAGGTCGGAACACACAGAGTCCTAAGCACCTCTCTTAAGGCTCTAAGGTAAAGAGCAGTGGTCGCACATCTGCACCAAGGGGGAGTATTTCCTTGCCTAAATTTTATATAGCAGATATCTAATACCTAGTTCAAGGGTGGGGAACTTGCAGCCTCAAAGTGGTCTTCTAGGTCCTTGGGTGAAGCCTTTTGACTGAGTCCAAGTTTTACAGAACACATCCTTTTACTAAAGGTATTTGTTCTGTGAAATTTGGATTCAACTGAACTAGGTCCTAGTTCACTTCATATATTAGCTATCACAAGGACTTATACTTCCATGAAACTACACATATTATAAAATGTTTTATAAGGTTAATACAAACTGAATTAACCTATATTAAGAATTTTATATTACCTTAGTAAAATTTTTAAAAAACTGACTAAAATTTTTTTTTAACCACTGAACTTCACTGTTAGAAACTTTCAAAACTGAAAGCTACAGTCAGCTGAGTAGATTTGTACTTTTACAATTGTATTTTTTTGTTTGTTTTTTGCTTTTCTTGGAGGGGGAGGGGAGGGCAATTGGAGTTAAGTGACTTGCCCAAGGTCACATGGCCAGCTTTTTTGGGTTGTCTAAGGTCAAATTTGAACTCAGGTCCTCCTGACTCCAGGACTGGTGCTCCATTCACTGAGCCACCTAGCCACTTTGCAATTGTATTTTTTAATATGACAAAAAAAAACAAACCAAAACCAACCTTATTTTTTTTCCTTGCTTTATTTTTTTTATGGTTCCATGAGAAATTCTCACAATGAAATGCTACATTCAGTGTGCTACAAAAGCACTTTATGTAAAAATATCATCTGGTGGCTATACCAGTTAAACTATTTAATCATTTAAGACAAGTGTCCTTGCCTGAGAGAGTAAAGTAAACTTTGATAAAATTGGCCTAGAACCGAGGAACAATCAAGTGCATATGAAGAATGAGGGACTCTGTATTTGAGCCAGTAAAAAGTCCTGACACAAAAAATTTTCATGAAAGTATAAGCGAATAATAAAAAACCTCTCTTTTTTAGTTAAATGTAATAAGATTTCTGCAAATAAACAGCCCAACAATCAAGTTTATGATAAAAGTTTTAAGAAAGTGAAATTTATCATATATAGTTAGGGTAAGTGTTGTGGAAAACTTTTAAGCTCTAAAAATTATCATAGGATGAATGACCTGGAAAGCTTTAGAAATCATTTGTCCAAACCATAAATCATGAACCTTCTATATGATTTCTCTGCCAAATTATTTATCCAGTCTCTGTTCAAATGTCTTCAGAACACTATTGATCACTATAAAATGTATGGTATAATACTGTTTCCACAAATGTTGTATCCATAGATCTCCAGAAGATACATGGAATGTTAGGGCAGGGAAGGATCTAAGAATTGTCTTATTTTACAGATAAGGAAATTGAGATCCACTAAGATTAATGTTACTTTTTTCTTTCTCTAGGAATGAAATTTCTGATAATAGGTATGTTGTTAAAAGCTCCTTTATTAAGAGGTACTACCTTAGCTTGACAATTCCAACGTCCATAATTATTTCCCTAAATTCTTCTTTGTTGCATAACGATGTAAAAGCTTTTAATATGCTGCAGTTGTAGGCCCGATGTATAATGCAATAACAGTCAGTGTTAAAGTCACAAACGAAGAAGTACAAAATGACTCTTTGGAGATGTCTCGATTCAAATGATCTTAAACTAAGATTTCATTTTATTTTTTTTAGTAAATTAAAGTTTGAAAGCTTGCTTTAAAAAAAAAAAAAGTTATACTAAAGTTCTTCTAGTACCCTCCTGTAGACTGTGGAAACTGTCATGACCGGTAGCAGGAAATATCATAAATAATTATGTGTTGTTTCCCCCCCAAACATCTCCTTAAAGACAAGGGTTTCTTCATCTTTTCGTCCCTGCACTCCCAGTGCGTCGCAGCACTACTTAGCAAGAGCTCAGAAAACACTTGTTGATTATGTTTGAATAAAAAATAGAGCACAAAATGAACGCTGCATAAAGCTGCAGTTGTGGGATTGAGAGTGGGCTGTTACAGCTCCTTAGCCACTGAGCTCAGAAGACTGCTCCAAAAAGTCATGCAGCTATTCATTAACAAATGAGAGAGAAACCCCAGCTCACTCTTTTGAGCTAATTTTAGAGTAAACACTTAAGAGTAAAAAAAAAAAAATACATCAAAGAAATTAACGTGAATTAGGAAATCTGTTAAAATTTAAAGTATTAGCAGTTTAGGAAAAGTTATCATTTGTGTTTCTGTCAAGTGCCACAATGTAAATAAAAGGGCTTATCAGTTACTACTCAACTATCCAGTTATAAAAGGAGTAAGATGCAGAACCTTAGTGCCTTTGCATAGACATGTATGTACACCTATTATTAATACTTTCAACTTGTCCTTGATCTAAACTTTTTAAAGTCAAGAAAATAAAGGACATGTTCCCTAGGTGATAACACACAAAGGCCCAAAGACACAGCAGCTCTGACGGAGGGACTGCTCTTCAGAACTGACCTTGAACAGCAAAGGGGCAAGTGGGCAGAACCACGGGCGATGCTATCACACTTCTGCTTTATTCATACACCTCGTTCAAAGACTTAACAGCACTGAAAATAGGAAGAATCAGCTCTTGGATCACAGGATCAGAAACGCCTCGTTACTTCACTTGATAATGGACACACAAAACGTAATCTTTGCGAACTACATCAGTGTCAATGTATGTTTCCTTTCTACTACTTGCTGACTGTGCCTGAATCTCAGTTTTGCCACCTGTAAACTAGGGACGAGATTTACATGACCTACTTCACACAGCTGTGAGGAAATCCCTTTGTCAATTCTGACAAATTTATCGTATGATACATGCTTGTAGTTTGGTTAAAACTGAAAGTCTAAAGCTCAACATGCTATATAAAAATTGGTTATTATAATTGCTACCTTTTGATTCACAATTTAAAGGACAGCACAAACTCCTTGAGGATAGAGATCATTCAATTTCCATATTCCCAATGTCCAGAATAGGGCTTACCACACAATACGAGCTTAATAAATGTCCGTTAAATTTAAAGAAATATTACAACCACTCCATCAACAAACATTTGTTAAGCACATACTATATGCCAAGCACTAAGCTAGGTGCCTGGGAAACAAAAACAAAAACAAAGCAGTCCCTATCATGGATTTTATGATCTAAGTCAGGGAGACATGTACATAGACAGGGAAATGAAAAATCTATACAAAACAGAAGGTGATTTGGAGCGAAGGCACAAGCAGCTTGGGAAATCAGAAAGGCTTCCTGTAGAAGGTGGCATCTGAGCTGAAAGCTGAAGGAAATAAATAATTCTAAGAGGCAGGGGAGAAAATGGGAAACAGCCAGGGCCAACGCACAGAGATGGATTTGCCTGAAGATTGTAAATAATGTGTTATTAGGCTTAAAAGGTAAGATGGTCAGTGGTCAGTGAACGGGGTACCTTAGGGCTGAATACACAAACGCTGTGTGTGCCTCAACTGGCTCCCCTGAGGCTTCAGAGGATTTAGGGGATGCGCAGGTTGAGCCTGTCTTGACTGACCCCATCAAGACTTAGGGGTAGTTGCCCCCCACTTTTCACTGGCCCTTGTGAGAAGGGTGATTAGGGAATGCTGTAGGAGTTTGTTCTCCCATTAAAAGCAACCCTCTTCTGAGAAAACTAAAGTAAGGTTATTAATCTCTTCTTAGTGTCTTTCCTGTCTGACCAGATCAAGAGTGAACCTGTACTAGCAGCCATCCTGTGTGCTGTGTTTATCTTACAGCCCCTTACCTTAACCAGAGACTTTGAGAAAGTTTTGTTGAAAATTATGGGTAACCTTGATAAGAAGGGAACTAGAAAGCCTGTGGGAGTTGTAGAAATGCTGTGGGAGACCCAGACTGACTTAGCCCCAGAGGTGTGGGAGTATTCGTTGGCAGACACAGCAGCATCCTGGACCAGCCCAGAGAGACCCTGGAGCAGCAGTGGAGGCTGTGACAGTGGAACAGGCACCCAAACCTGAGAGAAGCCAAGTGAGAAGCAGCAGCCAAGCAAAGAGCAGCAGAAGCAGAAGCAGTGGGAGTCATTTCCCCAGTGCCCAGAGCAAGGTCCCTGGGAGATAACCCCTTCTTCCCCCTCCCTACTCCAGCAGCACTCCTGAGGAGGCAAGCCAAAGCAGAGGCTGTGGGAACAAAATATGCTTGTAGTCTGGTTAAAATTAACCATCGGGAGAAAAAATACTGACAAGCTAATACTGACAAAACTGTCAGCAGAAGCCCAGTTATGGGAGGAACAAGAGGCATGTGAGAGAGCCCGAGAAGTATTAAGAGACTGAGGTCCAAATTCTCAGATTCTGATTCCCTCCACTCAAGAGGCAGTTATCGGATGAGCCAGAGGAGAACTTTAGATGTGTGGTAGCAAAGAGAAAAGGTGTATGGGAGAAGTCCCTCTTAAGCCTCCCAGAATTGTTAGAGACTGCCTTAGAGGCAGAGTCCTTTGAGAAGTGGAAGCAGAAGCTTCTTTTGAATTTCCCTATACTAAAGGAGAAACCCAGAGTATATGTGAGAGTTAATGCTCCTATAAAGATAACAGAGTCAAAGGAGAAGTTTCTTTTGAACCTCTCAGACCTAAGGCCATGGACAGAGCCAGGGCAGTGTGAGGGAAGCTCTGATAGAGAGAGCCCCTCCCTAGACTGTGCTGGAGAAGAGGAGGCCTTGGAATTGTGTTGTGCCCAGAGCCCAGGTAGGAGCTTCTCCCTTCACAAGGCTGGAGGATGAGCTGCCCTCAAGTTGGGACAGTGTGGGTTGGAGATAGAAGCAGGGCGCCGGGACCCCTGGAACCTGCTGTGCCTGGACCCAGGCAGGAGCAGAAAGAGCTTGGAATGGAGCAGCCCATTTCCCCAGGAAGTGAGACATACTGCAGGAGGGGGAAGAGTTGCTGTACTTGGGACAAGCTAAGATCAAGATGAAAACTTTGCAGTGAGGCAGGCGCACTGAGGAAGGAGGACTGCGTGTGCTCTCCTGTCATATCCCCCTGGGATAGGTTGGGACACAGGAGTAGAGTTGTCTATGGTGGGATGGGGGAAGTGCCATAACCCCCAGGGACCTACCCTGTTGGCTTTGTCATCCAGCTGCCACCCAGACCTTGTGGCAGGGGCTGGAACAGTGATAGATAGGACTTGGATTTTTTTGGCTCATCTGAGCACATGTGTGAGCCTGCAATGGCAGTGTGGAAAGAAGGTCACACCCCCAAGAGAACTTTCAGGACTTGGAACCTCTGATTTGATTGAGAGGATTGTAACCTATTGTGGCCCAGGGATGAATTGTGACCTCAGGAAGACCCTGGCCCAGGACCCCCTGAATGTAAGAGCAGTATTATGGACAGTACCTAAAGTGAGGAGGAGCTGGCTGCTCACTCCCCAGAGATTTTGGCCCCCAAAGAACATACAAGGGGGATGAGTGTTATGTTACACACTGAATGCCATGTTTTGTTTCAGGCCTTGTGGCCATACTTGTTGGGGAAAAGGGCCAGTGACTTTTGTGTCTGAGGCCATGCGGCCACTGGTAATATGCTATGTTTGTGTAAGTCATGCCCAAGACAGTCTGGGTTGTTGTAGCATAGACGTTGTTACAATTCATACTGTTGTTAAGTTGTTACGGATTGTGAATGTTACGCTTTAGTTTCTTGGCTCTAGATTGTAAGGGCCAAGAAGTTACCTGTTTGGATTATAAAGGCCAGGATTCCGGAGGGGTGAAGGGTACATAAGGAGGATCTTGTTATCCTTCTCAGGATCCATGACCATGGGAATGTCTAGTTTCCAGGTGTTCGATAACTCCCAGAATAGTTCTAAGGATCCGAGATAGTAGTTCCTAGAATCATAGTGACATTTCTACTGAGGCTGCACTGTGAGATAAGGGGTGACAACGTAATATTTACTATATTTGTGCAGAATGAAGATATTACTAAAGTTAACCTGTGAGTTTAATGTTGGCAAGATGCCTTCTTTGTCCGCTGCCCTATAAAGCAAGTGGGCCCCGGTCAATGAGTAAGGGAAAACCATGAAGAATCTATAGGGGAATCTGTGTGTGCCTAAACAGGTCTCTATTGATGCTTGAGGGGATTTAGGGGAGTGCACAAGTGGGCCTGTCTTGCTTGACCCCACTGAGATGTACGGGTAGTTGCCCCTCCTTCTCACCAGCCCCTGCAGGAAGGGAATGCTGTAGGAGCTGGTTCTCCCAGCAGCCCTCTGAGAGAACTAGACTAGAATAAAGTTGATTATTAACCCTCTGAAGCTGTCTATCTGACTAGATCAAGAGTGAAGCTGTTAGAGGCTGGAGACGGAGAAGCTCAGTGCCTCCTGTGTGTTATCTGTGAAACACATCATTTAGTCCCATCTACTACCTCAAAGAAATGCCTAAAACACCACCTATGCACCCATTCTATTAAAAAACATTTTTTTAACTTTCTATAATTGATTTTCTAGAAATATGTTATAGGCAAACTTTGCTAATTTTCAGAGAAAAACTAAAGGCACACAGGGTATCTAGATTATACATTTACTAGCTGAAACATTATTCTGACCATAAACTTAGGGAAGGAGAATCAGGAAGGAAAAAAAAGTTTACCAGAAATAAAAATGGCAATTTGGAGGATTTATAAATAACTTTCATTAAAAACAAACAAAATGGGCATTAAAGTTTGGTTTGATGCCTTCTAGAGATCCCTAAGTGATAGTAAATGCTGCCTGGGAGTAAGGAATCTGAATGAGAATTAGTGATTGAAAGGGATATTTTTATGGGAAAAAAATATTAGAAAGTATTAAAAAAAACCTACCAGATTAGATTGTTAAAACAAAGAAACACTGATTGCAGCAAATAAAATGTCATGAACAATATATTTAAGAATACTAGAACTCCTTGGAACATAATCTCTTCATCTGCAAAATGAGGTAGCTGAACTAAATCTAAAGTCTCTTTCATTTCTAATGTTTTATGATTCTAAGGACAGTCAGAACGCCTGGACCCTTCTCGTGACTGCTGCTCACTCAATCACCTGATGCTCTATCTGACTGATAGAGCACATGCAGTTGCTCACCTACTAGAGAAAGTACTGAAGTACTGCCAATTAGCAGCCCCTGAAATGAGATTTTAAAAAGTATCAGATAGGGCTCACTTTTTCAGCTAATCACTGAGGTCATGGCTTCCCTTACATTGCAATTGTCAATCAACTGGATCGGGATGAGACTTGAATAAAAAAGAGAATTAAAATCTGGAAGACTTAGGGTGATGTCTGTAGGGGAAGGGGAATGTGAAAATCCTTTCCTCATTCACAGGCATTGCCATTCCCCAACTGACACTGGTTGATTGTTACTAACAATACTTGAGTATCTATAACATATAAAAAGCTAAAGTCTTTACCTTTGAGAAGTTTATATTCTAAATGAGACAAGGCAGATACACAAGTATCAAAAAAGTGTTTTTTCTTCTTTTCCTATTTTTTCTTTTCACTTTACATTTTCATTTGGTTGCTTTAACCTACAAAAAAATTTGGATATCCAAGGATATGTTCCCATTAGATTTATTTTAAAATTATGTAAGTCAAATTTTCTTTAAAACTTTGGCAATATTAAAGTATAACTACTGATTGACTTAAAAGGTATTTCTATCACTGATTCAGAAAGCTATTTAGTGAAAAGATTTTAATTACTGTATATAAATCTTGGCAAGCTGCTCTACATGTAGATATTTTTGGAAAACAAAATTAGAAGAATTTCAAATTATTTTCCCATTTAGATTTCACATGAGTTTATCATCATAATAAAATTACTTATTAACTTTACAAGACATAAGAGGTATGAAGGGCAATATTTTCCTTACCAGAATGGAATGCATTCCCAAGTAAATTCTACTTAGGCAAACCAGACCACACCAGCAGATGGCAACAACCAGTCCATACATAAGAGGATACTAAAGAGGAAAAAAAAAGAAAAAAAGATGTATATCTGAATTGAGCTTGAGTGGGACAGTGTAAACTTCTCAAGTAGTAATCTAAAATCTAGACAGATTTGTACCAAAGACTTAGCAGCTTATGCTAGCACTCTGGGATTCTTGCCTTACTTCCTTGGTCATAAGTAGAATTTTTTGCTAAGCTAAGATAATGTGTAGGAGGGGAAAGTACAGACCCTTCATATCTAACCACAGACCCAGATGTCCCAGACTTTTTTTCACTGACCACTATCTGACCTGTACAAATATAAAATTGGAAATCCTGTTATAAAACTCCAGATAGGTCACCATGTCTTAAAATCCCCATGATTCATAAAGTACTGTCTGTTTTCATATCTATATTGATACTGCTAGACATGTATCTTCTGCTTTCGTATCTATTTTGTCATTACTGACATTTAACCTACTATGTCAGCAGATTTTTTATGGTTAATATTGTGGGCCTAAGTTCCTGACTAACAGGAGTGAAGGACAGTATGGGGGGGGGGGGGGAAAGGTAGCCTTTTGGGTATATAACCAAGCTTTGCATTCTGTATTTGGGGCCTCTCTCACCAGACTGCTGCTGGTGACGATGACTCCCCTCTTCTCATGAGAAGAAATAAATATCTTTTTGTTTCTCTAGAGAAACCTCTGCATTACTGAATCTGTCTTGTAAATGTTTTGGTATTCTATGGTGTAAAGTAACTAGAAACTAACTCCTTTTTAACATTTGTTCCTAGGAAGGCTCCAGACCGTACTAGCTGATCAGCCTTAGGAGGGGACAGGGAAAATAAACAGGCGCAATAATAAGACTCAACTTTAGGGAATCTTGTAGGGATATGACATAAAAATGGCTCAGTTCCTGGGTACTCACGGCATTTTGGCTTCCTAACTTTGCTTTCCCAGGTCTGGATTTTTAAGCCACTAACAAGTCTACACATGTAGTTCATCTCAACCTTTGGATTCTGGTGCTCTTCAGATAATCTGACCTAGCTTCTCAGTTTACACTTTCCCTCCTCTTAACACAAATGCTTTCTCCTTGGATCCAGGCACAGATGGGTACTCCTCCTATCTCTGGGATTTGCCGAATCACAAAGCACTTGTGGGATACAACACAAGTAAACCATAGATATTATTCACGATTATTTGTACAGCATAAGAAACATAAAAAACATCATTAAAAACATGGAGGTGTGTGGAAGGATTGATTAGAGCAGTCCTTGTTCACAGGGATGAGCTTCCCGATCAATCTGATGAAACTTGTGAAATGAATTTGTATAACAATGTCTGAGACTAAGTATCATCTCCTCCAGCTACAGGAACACTGGGTCTTCAAAAAAATCCTGTCAATTTGAATTGAGGAGTCCCTAAGAATTGTGTATCTTACAGACAACAGGGAAGGCAATTAAGAAGAGGCCTCCTCAAGCTAACAACAATAACAGCATTTCTAAAGCCCTTTAAAGCTGGCAAAGCACAAAGTCACAAATACTTTCTAATTAGATCCTCACAACAATCCTGGAAGGCAGTTGCTAGTATTATCCCTGTCTTACAGAGGCAGAAACTGAGACAAACAGAGGTTAAATGACTTGCCCAGGGTTACAAAGCTAATGTTTCTGAGGCCCAATTTGAACTCAGGGCTTCCTGTCACCTAAGGTGAAAGAGAACCATTACAAATTGTCTCCCGCATGTGCCTCAAAGCACCAAAATTTGATTTTCTGGAACAGCAACTATTCAAGAGAAATGAGAGTATGTATGAGGTGTAGTGGGGAGGGGTGTGTTAATCAGTGGACAGTGCTGCATTGGAAGTGATGAGATGCCTGAGGGTTAGGAAGATGAATCCTCACCAGAGGAACCACCCCTCCCTGGGCTCCATAAAAGTGAGCTCATGGTTGGTTCCTCTCTCTAGACCCCTGTAACAGGGGTTGAAGAAATATAGGATTTATGCCAAAATGGTGCCTTGCAAAAGAAGTACATTCTTGAGAGGAAAGATTCTGACAACAGACTCAAGTGGGTAGTAAGTAATCAGGAAGCATGGATTTCCTACAGAAGCATATGGCAGAGGCAAACAGATGTGTGATCTTCGAGCATATGAGAAAATCTTGAACAATGTTTGTAGTAACCAAAGATGGAGATGGGGGCTTTTGGATTCCCTAGCCAGTATGATTCTAGAAGCAAGAATTTTAGCAGGGGAGGGAAATTTTTTCAATAGCATTAGCTTTGGTAATTACCTTGCGGGCAACCCCATATTCCAGTTAGATATTCAAGAGGAAAAGAGAATTTTCTAGAATATTCTAGAATATTCAGTTAGATATCCAGTTAGATATTCAAGAGAAAAGAGTTACAACATGACATCGAATGTGGGTAGCCAAGTCCATGGGCTACTTTGACCATACAGTTCATCAAAGTTCACTTATGGTGCGGTACAACACTTGGTGAGACTGTACATGTTGGCCTTGGTGGGGATAACGGCAGCTTTGACATTGCTGATCGCCCTTCTCCTCCTTGACACTTTCTCTAGCCTTTCAGAACACCACTCTCTCCTGGTTCTCCTCCGACCTATCTGACCACTTCTCTCTCTCCTTTGCTGGATCCTCATCTAGATGACACTAACATCCTCAGGGGTCTCTCTGCATTCTGTCCTGGGGCCTCTTCTCTTCTTATTCTATACTTCTTGAATTGGGATCTCATCAACTCCCATGGAATCAAAAACTACCTATCTTGCCCCTACCTATCTCCAATCTTGCGTCTCCAATTGCCTTTTTAAGACATCTCAAACTGTAGGTATAGTAGACTCAATATGTCCAAAACACAACTTGTTATGTTTCCCTCTACACCAGTGGTTCTCAACTTTCCTAATGCCGTGACCCTTTAATACAGTTCCTCATGTTGTGGTGACCCCTAACCATAAAATTATTTTCATTGCTACTTCATAACTGTAATTTTGCTACGGTTATGAATCACAATGTAAATACCTGATATTCAGGACGCATTTTCATTGTTACCAGTCGAACATAACCCAAAGGTTGAGAATCACTGCTCTAAACCTTCCCTTTCTCCTAACTTCTCTATTACAAGAGCAACACATCATGCTCCCAGGCCCTCACCCTGGACTCCTCACTATGGCTCATCCCCCACATCCAATCTGTTACCAGCACCTGTCAATTTCACCTTTGTGACATCTCTCAAATACACCCCCTTCTCAACTCTGACATAGGTACCGCCCTGCTATACGCCCTTATTACCTCAAGTGCCTACTTTGGGGTCTGCTTGCCTCAAATCTCTCCCCACTTTAATCCATCCTACATTCAGTAACCAAAGTGATTTTCCTAAAGCTCAGGTCTGATCATGTTCCCTTGCCTCCACTCAATAAATTCCAGTGGCTCTGTATTGCCTTCAGGATCAAATACAAAATCCTGCATTTGGTATTCCAAGGCCTCCATAACCTAACCCCCTTCTACCTTTCTAGCCTTCTTACACCTTCCTCCCTGTCACAAACTACTGGATCCAGGGACTCTGGCCTCCTGGTTGTTCCACAAATATGACACTCCTGGCTGTGGCCATTTCCTCTGGCTATCCCCTATGCTTTGAACGCTCTCTTTCCTCAATTCCACTTAACGGACTTCCCTGGCTCCCTATAAGTCCCAATATCTCTTTCCCAACTCTTTTTAATTCTAGCACCTTCCCTCCTAATTATCTCTTATTTATGCTCTATGTAGTTTATTTGCATGTTATAGCCCCCCATTAGATTGTAAGCTTTTTGAGTACAGGGACATGCTTTTGCCTGGTTTTTTATCCCCAGTGCCTGGCACAGTGCCTGGTGTATAGAAGGAGCTTAGGACATTTTGATTAATAGGATGTCAGAGGGATATCCCAATAATAACCTCAAATTCAATTCCTCTCTTGGGGGAACTGATGGGTTGAGTACCATAAATGTTCTCTCTCTCTCTTTCTCTCTCCATCCATCCATCTGTCTCTCTCTCTCTCTATCCATCCATCCAACCATCTATCCATCCCTCTCTCTCTCTCTCTATCTATCCATCCCTCTATCTTTCTATCTATCCATCCATCCATCCAACCATCTATCCCTCTCTCTCTCTCTCTCTCTCTCTCTCCCGACCTACCTACCTACCTACCTACCTGTTAGTGGGCTCCTGTGGGTCTTTGGCATCTTATGCTTTTTCTGTGGGATAACATAAGACACTGTGCCATACCCAATATCTTTACTGTACATTGGTTGCTTGTATGGGACCTAGAGGTCCCTTATATTCACATTTGGAAAAAACCAGGCATGAGCTACATACCCTGAGAAAGCCCCCAGTGATTTCAGTAGCTCTTTTACAAAGACTTTACAGAAAGATGTGGTAAGAATTTAAACAGGATAAGAGGAAATGAATGGATTATGATACGCACCTGTGGGGAATGGAACTATTCCAATAAAATCATTAAACAAGTCATTTGGATACGTGTTTATACATACACTCTAATTGCTCTCCAAAGGTGAATAGGCTCTAAGAAACCTTACCGGATGAGAGAGGCTACGCAGTCCAGCGGATGGAAACTCGGGGCAAAGGAGTCTATTCGATTAAAAAAAGCACCTATATGGTTTTAGACAAATGACTGCTTCTTTGCCTCCACAGAAGCAGATAGCGCAATGGACAGTACAGAATTCGGAGTCAGGAAGACCTGAGTTCAAACCCCGCATTAGGCACATAGTAGGCATGTGACTCTGGGCAAATCATTTAACCTGTGACGGTCTCAGTTTCCTCACCTGTGAAATAGGTGGGGGGGGTTTGGGGTGGAAATAGCACCTAACCTCCCAGGAGTGTTGTGAGAATAAAATAGGTTAACATATATATTCTGAAAACCCCAAAGGCTACATATTATTTTAGCTATGCACATTATTACCTACCTGACAGAGTTAAGACAAAACACACTAATACATATAAAAGTATTTTGTTGGATATTATTACCAGATGAGAGACAGCTCCAATAAGTTTGTCTCTCAAGAAGGAACTTTTGCTACTTGAAAGATCTGAAGGGATCTATATTGAATGATGCTATCCAATTCTTTGAGACGATCTTGCCATTACTAGTCCAGGCCAGTTAAGCTAGAAATGAAACAGACAAGGGGTATTTTTGCTCTATTATGTCACTTAGAAAAAAACCCCTATTACCCTATGGTCTGATGCCGATTTAGAAGCGACTTTAATAAAACTAATTGCAGTAATTCAATTTTAGCTACACAGTTTGACTTTAATGCTCTTTTTATTTATTCTTTGGGTCAATCAGAAATTGGATCTTTTCTAAAAATGTATTGAATCATATAAGATGTTCAAACCAAGGAGAGCTGTAAATTCCACAGAAGTAGATTTAGAACTCAGAGAAAAAGGAAACAAGGGTAAAAAGCCAAACTTGAATTAAAATCAGTTAATTTTTCTTCAGTGTTTTTTTCTCCTAAGGGGGAAAGTAGGGCAATTGGGGTTAAGTGACTTGCCCAAGATCACATGGCTAGCTTTGTGTTAAGTGTGTGAGGCCAGATTTGAACTCAATTCCTCCTGACTCCAGGGCTGGCGCTCTATGTGCCACCAGCTTCCCTTACTTCAGTGTTTCTGCATTTAGAATGTGTTTCATGTGAGATAACTAATCACTACTCCATTTTAAGTAATCAAGCAGCAGCCGCTTAATGAATCCATTAGAGCCCTCTGCCATTTATTCTGCTACATCTGGGTGCCAGTCTTGTTGTCCAGGTGATAAAAGGGAAATCCAGGCATGTGTTCAATAAAACACACTCCTCAGGACCCACTGTCTGCAGTAAGCAAGAAATGAAATAGGGAACATCTTTACACACAACAAAGACCAATCGTGAAGAAAGCCTAAGAAATGGGTCTCATTAATTGTAAAAGCAGCCAAATCAACTTGAGTAAATGTCTCATCTACTCCTCTCCTATCAGCTTGTCCCTTCTCACCTGAGTGCTATGCCTCTGGGCTCACTGGTCCAGGTTCCTATTTATTCAACAAAGAAATCAGGCTTTCTTTAGCTCCTGGGCTCACACTCAAAACCATCTCATGTGGCCAGAAATCTACCAGAGTTTGTGCTGCTACACCAGGACCCTCCCTTTTGGTCATGAGGCACAGAGCATGGTCCCAAGAACAGAGTACATCTGCTTTCTGATAAGTATAGAAAAGAGCATTACCAGGTGTTCATTCACAACACCTTATGAAATGAAGAAAAATAGAAGCCAGCCCACCCTGAGGGCAGAGTGTGCTTAGAATCACATCTATACATATTAACCTAGCTGCTGGGACTCTCAGCGTCAGATTCTTCTCTAATGACCAACGACATAGCATTGCAATCTTAACCCAACCTTCTCCATATAAATAAAAGCAATCAACTGATCAGTATTAAGTGCTTACTGTGTGCACTGCGCTAAGTGCAGAAGAAAAAAGGAGCTAAATGGAAGCTTGGTTCACAGATTCTATTTAGAGAGATAAATAAAGGACTTGGTGGAATTTTTTTTTAATGTGTCCAAAGACAACAAGAAACAATTTCATTGGTCACTTGGTTATCTCAGATTGTAATGCTTCTTAAGATAAGCAATTGTATCAAAACCACTCTGAGGTACCACATCTCACCGATCAGACAGGCTATGACAAAACAGGAAAACGATCAATGCCGGAGAGGATGTGGAAACATTGGAACACTAATGCATTGTTGGCAGAGTTGTGAACTGATCCAGCCATTCTGGAGAGCAATCTGGAGCTATACCCAAAGGGCTATAAATAAGTGCATCCCCTTTGACCCCGCAATACCACTTCTGGGGCTGTATTCCAAAGAGATCATACAAGTAGGAGGAGGATCCATGTGCACACAGATATTTACAGCAGCTCTCTTTGTGGTGACAAAGAACATCAAGGGGATGCCCATCAATGGGGGAATGGCTAAACAAGCTGTGGTATATGAAGGTAGTAGAATACTATTGTGCTATAAGAAATGAAGAGCGGATGGATTTCAAAATAACCTGGAGAGGCTTAAACAAACTGATGTTAAGTGAGAAGAGCAGAACCAGGAGAACTTTGTACACGATTACAGACGCATCGTGTCTGTGATGACCAGCTTGGATAGACTGGGCTCCTGTCAGCAACTCAAGCTTCTAAGACAACTCTGAAAGAGTAGTGATGGAGAGGGAGATCCACATCCAGAGAAAAGAACTACAGAGTCTGAATGCAGATTGAAGCAAACCACTTGCTCTCTCTCTTTTGTGTTTTGTTTCATTCCTTCTTTCTCATTCACCTCATTGGTTATAACTCTCCTTTACAACGTGACTAATGCTTAATGCAAAGGTATCTGCAGGACCTATATCAGACTGCAAGCTGCCATGGGGGGAGGAGTGGAGAGGCAAGGTGGAGGAGAGGGAGGAGAAAACTTGTAACTCAATGGAATGTGGAATTGAATGTTGTAAACTAAAAGGAAACAAATAAATAAAAAAAGATAAGCAATTGTATAAAGGCCACTATGAAGATAATTGTAACAAGAAGGTAATGACTAGTATCTAGAGCAGAGGATGAAGAGATAAAGAAATACTGTGAAGGAATCAATAAGACCTTCCAAATTAAATTAACAAATAGTTCAATACTTGATGATTTTAGGGGACATTTGGCAAAGGGGAGGAAAGCAAAACATAATGATAACCATCATCATTTACATAGTGCTTTAAGAGCTTTACAGGTTATCTCCTTTGATCCTCACAACAACCCTGGGAGGTAAGTGCTATTATTATCCCCATTTTACAGATGAGGAACTGAGGCAGCCAGAGATTTAGTTACCTGCCCATGGTCACAGAGCTGAGGTAGAATTTGAACTCAGTTCTCCCTAACTCCAAGTCCAGCACTATTCACTATACCACCTAGGTGCCCCATACTGCAGGAAAAAGAAACCAGTGTCCAGTGACTTGTAAACTATATCACACAATTATAACAGGAATATTTTCAATAAGAAGAAAGTCAGGAAATGCTGGACAAGGTGGGCACCAAGTAACAACCTCCTTCCCACCATGAAATAGTTTATATTTTAATGGATAGGCAAGAAAAGGTTACTAATATAGGAATCATTTCTTCACAAATTCATTCATCAAACATCTATTACGAAGCTGCTATGTGCCAGGAATTATGCTATACTGCTAGGGCCACAGGGACAAAGGGGAAATAATCCCTCTTCTTGAAGAGCCTACATTCTATGGTGGAAACAATACATGCAAAGAAAAGTAAACACAACATAAATACAATGTAAGGAAATAATTTTTTGGAGCAGTAGTACCTGGGATAGGGTGGGAGGGGAGATCAAAATGAGCTTCTTGTAGGAGGTAGCCCTTAAACTGCAGCTGGAAGGAAGTTGGGAATTGTTATTAAATAAGCTATTCACATGCCATTCACCCACTGAGCTATTACAGCAAAAATCACAATCAATAAGAGGAATAAAAATGAGAACCTATGGCACACAACTGAGGCAACTCCAACATGACCTATTTAAACAAGCTACTGATGCCAAAAAATTGTAAATCGTTAATGTAACAACGGACACAAATGACCGCCTCCCCACTTTCTAAAGAAATTTAATCTATATAAGTCAACGGCCACAACATAGATAGCACTGATAAGGCAGTCCTCTTCTAGCAAACACTGGGTCTCCCTGCCAAGCAGATTGATGTATAGCCAGAGCAATATAGGTTTAGAATAGTGGAAGAAGCATGGGCAGAGTTAATTACCTCATGAATAAAGCAAGAAGTAGTGGATGAAAAAACAAATCCAAAGAAAGCTTTATGAGAAAACCCCCTATGCCAAAACATCTCTAAATCACTGAAGAATGAAGCTAGAAGGTAAACAATTTGCAGACAAAAAGTGGCTTACATCTTAAAATATTCCTAACACAAATATTTTTCACCATCAACAATAATGGAGGCACTACATTTGGACTCTAAGATCACAATCTCCAATGTGCTGTAAGAGGAAGGTGAAATTGCACTAAAGAAAAATAAGACTGCAAAAACAGCAGAATTAGACAAAATATATACAGAAGAGGTCTATCCTGGTAACAGGATCATTGTGAAGATGTCAGGGGACAAATTCTCAAAGTACTGTAGAGAAGAAGAGACCAAAAAGTTGGAGAAAAAAAATCTTATATCTAATTGTTGCCATACACATACCCAAAAAGACAGAAAACGTAAATGAGAGAGGGAATTCTCAATGAGAAAGACAAAGAGAACAAGCACATCAAATGAGGATTTCTTCAATACTTTGATTATGACATCATCAAGGAGAGGTACTTCCTATAACAATGCAAAGCTCAACGGATCTGGCCTTATCTAAATCCTCCCACAGTGTTCTGGGGGCCTTCTCCTGGATCCCTTAACATTATGCACCTGCTAATGGAACATGTGACCTTGCTTTCACTATGAGCAGCCCATCTTCTTTTCTAGTCATAAAACTGTGACATCTTTTATGTCTTTTCTTGAACAATTATTTTTTAATCATAACCTGTGCAGGCCCAGGCGCATGCATGCACATGCACATGCACGCACACACACACACACACACACACACACACACACACACAGAGCATGGTACAAGGGAGGTCTGACCATGGTGTCAGGAAACCTGGATCAAGTCCTAATCCAGTGCGTGCGCGTGCGTTTTCTCTCTCTCTCTCTCTTCATATAAATACACACACACATATGTATGTATGTATGTATAATACTATAATACCATGGACAAAACACTTTAAGTTGAGAGTGCTCCTGGCAACTTTTTAAGAGTCCTAACTCCCAGAAGTGCCTTGTTGAGTACTATTAGGGAAGCAAGTCATTTCCCACACCAGTGAAATCTCAGATCCATAACAAAACCCCTCCCCACCAAAAAGAAGTCATTACATATACTTAATTGCTTGTTCATTAAATTCTAGACTTTATAAAGGAAAGCAATGTGCTGATTTTCTATGCCAAGATCAACCTTTAAAATATTAGAGAAATATCTTCTAAAATTCTCACAAACATCATCACATTTTAAAAATTGTGCTCCAAATTGAAAGCCAGTGACAGAGCAGCTAAAACAAACCAAACCTGCATTCTTATGGATTTGAATTTAGCTCCTTATATAGAAATGAGGAAAAAAATGCCAAGATCAGAATGAAGGAGATCTCATTTAGGGTCTTATACTCTTGACTTTAAGTCTCCAAATGCACAATGAGAGTACAGACATTGATAGCTCTAAGTTATAACTATTTTAAAGACATGCTTAGTATTATGAAAACTGGAGTACAATTTGATTCATGTTTACAAGTAACATCATTTTTATTCCTTTATTTTTTGAGGGAAATTAAGCAAATGCCAGAGTTTCTTCAGTGAAGATTTTTTTAGATCACATCTTTAAAAGATCCTTCATTTACTCCACAAATACATTAAAAAGTCCCACGTGGACCTTACTATATATTAATGAGCCCTAATACATTTATTAAGATTTTACCTAGTAGATGAAAATGAACAATTATTACTTACCCGCTTTAGTGCTATTCAAAACTTTTTTTTAAAAGTCTAGATCTGTGATTTAATTTTTGTTGAGAGTTTTTGGTGAGGAAACTTTTTTTTAAAAAATTTATTTATTTACTTTTAGTTGACAACATTCACTTCCACAATCCCTTGAGTTCCACATTTTCTCCCCCTCCCTCTCCTCCCCCTTCCTTCCTCCCATGGTGGCATGCAATTTGATACAGCTTTTACAAATACCTTAGCATTAAACGTTAGTCAAACTGTAAACAAGAGTTATAAGCCATGGAGTCAACAAAGAGAAATAAGGAACAAAACACAAAAGAGAGCAAGTAGTTTGCTTCAATCTGCACTCAGACTCTACAGTTCTTTTCTCTGAACATGGACAGCCTTTCCCATCTTGAGTCTTTTGGAGTTGTCTTATAACTTTGCATTGCTGACAGGGGCCCAGTCTGTCAAAGTCAGTAGTCACAGATATGATGTGTCTGTACTTGTGTACAGAGTTCTCCTGGTTCTGCTCCCCTCAATCAGCATCAGTCTCTCCAGGTTATTACGAAGTCCGTCTGCTCGTGAGGAAACTTCTTTAAACAATGTGCAGATCTGTGAACTTACAAGTGGTTAGAAAGCTACAAAGCTAATCTATACAGAGCTATCCAGCTTCAGTGACCTGCATAAAGTCCTAGGGCCGATATGTGCCAACTTCAGGCTAGTCCTAATTTCAGGCCAACTCTCTAATCATATCCCATGCATGGGATGCAAAATATTTTCTTGACTGAGAAAACCAAGTATTTATTGCATAGATACTAAAAAGATTAACTACCATGATGTAGTTTTGGGGAAGAACCAATTAAAAAAACTACCAAAAAGCCATGAACTTAGGAAAGCTATGAAACTGACATGAATCTGCTTGTTAAAAAAAACAAAAACAAAAAACCAGATACTTTTGTCTTCTCATCATTTTGTTCTTTGTATCTCTGTGTTCTTATGAACACGATGGAGGGGAGGAGGCTCCACTGTTTTCTGTAGCAAATTTTAAAACCTGGTTACGTTTCCCACAGCAGTATTCGACAACAGAGCACGTTGTTGCCAACACACAACTGACTGAAAGATGTAAAGAATATTATTTATGAACTTTTTAAAAAAGCTTTAGATCTACTAGCGCAAAATGCCATCTCAAAAATTTACTCCTAACAAAATATTTCTTCACCCAAACATCAATATCATTCAAAATTCCTTGAAATATATAAAAAAAGAAGCTTGTTCATTAACTCTCTGATCATAAGCACCAAGTGAGGTATAAAACAAAGACACATGTTCATCAAAAAGCATTAACTACTGTGATTCTCTTATTTGTAGATGACATCTGGCTGATCTCACCAAGCCCTGGAAATCTGCAGAACCTCAAGGAAAGGTAACCCTAACCCCTCAAAAGAGTTTAATATGATTATCCACAAAGGAAAAAAAAAATCAAGCAGCTAAAGAATGTCTATTGGCTAGATGAATGCAGTTGTATGGACAACCTATAGAGCTGGTCCATCACTATTCTATCTGGGACAAATAGTATAAATGGCAATGAACTGAGCCCAGAATTGACCTGGCAGAGAGCAGGCTGGATTGCCTTCAGGAAATTGCAAGGCTCTTTTATTAACGCCAAACTTCTCCCACAAATAAAGGACTATCTTTTTAATAGCAATGTTCTAGCAGTATTCATTGATGGCTGTGGGACACGAAACACGATGTCTAAAGATCGGAAATTGAGGACTACAACTGAGGGGAGAGGAAAGGTACATGGTGGTGGGAGCAGGTAGAAATATATTACAAATAAAGAAATTTGATTAAGAACAGCATATTAAAGGATGTCAACAGGAAATCACACATTTGTAAGATTGAGAAAGACGATGGGTGGGTCACACTGGGTGGAATAACAGGTAGACAGTTTGAATGCTCCACTTTTATCTTTCAACATCAGCAGAAAACTAGTATGGCCTTCAGCATGTTGGGTGTATCTCCTGGAATGAATTTATGGGAGGATGTGGGAAAGAACTGGAGAAGAAAATGGTAAACCACTTCAGTATCTTTTTTTTTTTTTTTTTTGCTTTCTGGAGAGCAATTGGGGTTACATGACTTGTCCAAGGTCACATGGCTAGTACATGTTAAATGTCTAATGTCAAATTTGAACTCAGGTCCTCCTGACTCCAGGGCTGGTGATCTATTCACTGTACTACCTAGCCACCCCTCCACTTCAGTATCTTTGCCAAGAAAACCCTAAGAGTCAGATACAACTGAAAAAAGACTAACCAGGGGCGGCTAGGTGGCGCAGTGAGTAGAGCACCAGCCCTGGAGTCAGGAGGACAGAGTTCAAACCCAGCCTCAGACACCTGACACACTTACTAGCCATGTGATTTTGGGCAAGTCACTTAACCCCAGTTGTCCTCCAAAAAAAAAAAAAGACTAAACAACATGTGGGCAAAAACATACACACTGAGTAAAACTCAAACTTGGGCTGTGATTTGCACCCCAGTCTATTAGATCACACAGCCGCTTGAATACATCATTTTATACCACAATCTACTCAAATATTAATTTTGTTAACTTATTTTAAAAATATGGGGGGGGGGAGTAGAATTCATGAATGAAACAAAGCCTATCACCACAGTAACTGCAGTCTTTGGGTCATAATTGCAAAGCTGCCAAAACCCAAGTTCATTTTTAGCCAACTCTCTGCTTTTAAGCAGTTTGTTTACTTTCAGTACCTGACCCACTTTTCAAAACTTTCTTTTCAATTTCACAATCTGAGAATAAATAAATGACATTTAAAGAATCCCTCTAACAAAATCTGCAGAATTCTTCTCAAAAGTAAAGAATTGTTTTTTCAGGGAATGACGTATACAATCATGTAATTACATAGCAAGAGGTTTTAGTATCATAATTTTACATCTAGGAAGGACATTAGAGATCTTTTAGTCTAACCTGGTCATTTTACAGCTGAGGAAACTGGGACCCAATGAGTTTGCCAAAGTCAAACAGAGGCAGAAACAGAGAGAGTTTGGACTTGAGGGTTGAGTTTTTTATTCCAGCACTGGTCCCCTGATTTAAAATATGGTGCTTTCAAGGTTTTAGTTGCTGAATAAATTCTGGTTTTTAAGTTATTCTAATACTTTCCAATATCTAGGAGTAATCCTGGCACAGGAAAAACAAGAGCAGGATCTTGGGTCTGGAATAGTTGTGAGAATTTCTAATATAGCTCCTTGGTTAATTCCTGTTGATGAGATAATTCTCCTGGATATATCAGTCTTCTCGTGGGGCAACAAGGAGCACAAAAAAGCCAAAGTAAAGAAAAAAAAATCTAAGATTTCTTAATTCAGGTTGGGGCTCCCACATCTACAACGTAAGCTCATAGCTTCTGGGTAAGAAGGCCAAAGCCTGGCACTTCCTCATAGGCCTAACCATTGAAACAAAGTTAATCCAATGGTACTGTTGGCCACTAGGGGGCCCCAGTTCCACATATGATAACTGCGGGGACAAAAAAAAAAAAAAAGGCCCTCAGGACCTTTGACTCCTTGACTCAAACTTGTTTTTTCTTTCCAATAATATAGAAACGTTAACACCATAGAATGTTATTACTGAAAGGGATCTTATAAGGATCTTCATTAGCAATTCAAAAATAACTTCCAACAAATTTAGAAAAATCTAATTATTGTAAAATTGCACTAGATATTAGCAAAACACTTAGATTTAGCATTTCTAGGTAGGATTCAAATTTACAGTAGTTTTAAACCATATTTATTCTATGCGTTTAAGAAAAAAATGAATTCAGGTTACTGTGGATTAGTGAAAACAGAGAATTTCCTCGAATATTATGGAGTAAATACTTAGCTGTTTATAGACTGTATAGGTTCCTATTAGAATGTCAGCTCCTTCAGGGAACCTTCAGGCTTCTTAATAGTGTTTCTGTGCCCTGGCTTTACCTATAAGGGCCCTTCAGTTAGTAAGGGGATTAAATGATGTCAAATATTCTCAAACTTCCCACACTAAAAGCATAAAACATAGAAAATAAAACTGTGATATAACCACAACTGCACATTCTGCTGATGGTCCTTTCTTATGGCACTCAACTCAAACATTAGTTTTCCATTATATTTAACAGAATTTTAAGGAGAATATAATATAGCATTTTTAAACTACAGTCCTGAAAAAGTATAGTTTTGATCTATGCATTAGGTCGGTTCTCTTGCCTTCTTTAATAAAAACTGCCTATTTGAGGGGGAGGAGTAAGGAGAGGCAACTCCATGCCTTGTAAGCATCTTCCAAAGCCCCATCCTATATAAGAAATGCTTTCTCCCATGCAGTACTATTTCTACAAAGGGACCCTGGTAGATTTCCTGGCTGTAAGATTAGTGGGCAGTTCCTAAAACAAGCCTCCTAAGGTTCATTCTCAGTCTCTTCTCTTTGGTCTACTTAAAAAGACAGAGAAATAGAGACTACCCCATAGGTCACCATTTTATAGAACTGTCCTATAGGATACTATATAACTTTACTTGCAGTACAGTAGGAACAAATCTAACCTGAAGTTCAGAGAGCAGCACTCCAGGCTCTTAGGGTGCTTGCTGGAAGGAGATAGGACAGGAATAGTATATGAATTTTCAAGGTATAGAAATAGTACTATAGAACAAATCTAGCTCCTTCCAGAATAGGAAGTTTGCATGTTCCAAGAGAAGGGTACTAAGGGAAAGAGGCAGAGTTGGGTTAATATGGAACAAGCTTTCATCAACTACTTTTTTTCCTCTTTGGCTATTCCCATTTCTTCTCTGTCACTTGGCAGTTTCTTCCTTCAGTTTTTTCCAAACTAATCAAATATTTTACTCTATTTATATTTAACAATGGGATCATTAATGCAGGTCCTATAGGAGTAAAGACAAAATTGCTTGTAACTTTCTTTGCCAAAAAAAGCGGGGGGGAGGGCAGCAAATTTAATTTCAGAGGGAAAGATCATTAGAGTTATCCCCCAAAATCAGAAACGGTTTAAAGAACACAAACTATCTAGAGGTTTACCTGAAGAGATAGTGGGTCCCCCATCCTTGGAGAGCTTGACACAGGGGCTGAATGACAACTTGTTAAATATCCTATAAAGTAGGGATTCCTTTCAGATATAGCTGGCTGCAGAGGTCTCTTTTCTAGCTCTCAAATTCTGTGCTTCTGGTTTATGACCTGCCATTCATGGAGGTACTATCCACATCAATGAGATTATGCATCCTTGAAGTAGTGGAATATAAGATTGCTCATTCATTCAATTATTAAACTACTACTGATGAAATTCCTCCTGTTGGAGGACTGTAAGACCAAAGCTCCAGAACTGGAAGGCCATCTAGTCTACTCCTCATGACATATAAGGAAATTAAGGCCCAGGGGGCTTAAATAACTTGTCCTCAAATCACAAGTAGTAATGGTTAGATGCAGAATTTGAACCGAGGTTGGCAAGTGGTCATCTAGCCTTTGGTCCAAGACTTCCAATGAAGAAGAACCCATTAACTCCCAAAGCAACTATTCTGCTTTTGCAGAGCTCTCATTATTGGGAAAATTTTTCCTTATCACAATCCTAAATTTGCCTCTTTGCTTATTCCTCTAGCTTCTTAGAGCCACAGGTGAGAGTTGGGTGATAGTTGGACAGACACCAAAGGTGGATATGCAGCCTTGAAAAGGGCTTGGCAAGCCCTCACACCAGAGGTGCTAGTCCTCAGTCCTCGCTGCATGCCCCCCAAGCCCCAAGAAGTTGTAGTATACACAGCTGCCATACCTCAGTAAACCATCTTGGCAGAGGAACTAAACCAGTTTGAGGGTAACCAACAGACCTCAAACCCACCTGTGAATTAGGGGGATGTCTACCCCAAGTATGTGAAGACTTCCCCTGGCAGAATGGGCCGATGAGAACAATTTGTTTCAACTGCTAAGAACTTGGCTGAAGCAGGACCTGTGAAGTTCTTAGATCTTAATCAGACATTGAAGACGTCAAGGTTACCCACAGTATCCCAGGCCACCATCAGTCATCTTGACTTCTGTCTTGCCACTGGACTTCAATGACTTTGGAAGAAATAGTGAGGTTGATGACTTTGTGCAATGCTGCCTCACTTAAATACAATTCACTCAAAAGTCAAGATATCACACTGTGATGTCATTGGTCCTCTTTGAAAAACAAAGGACAAACGTTACACCTGGTTCTACCCTCCAGAGCCAAGCATAATCCATCTAATCCCTCTTCTACAAAAAGCCCTTAAAATATGTGAAAACAACCATGGTGTCCTTTCATTAATCTTCTTCCCAGGGTAAACATCCCCAGTTTCTTCAACCAGGCTTCAAAGAATATGATCTCAAGGACCTTTATCAACCTAGTAAGCTGGATGTTCTCCAGCTTATCAATGTCCTTCCTAAAATGTGATGCCAGTAACTGAACAGAATACTCTGGCTAACTAAAATATAGTCTTTGCTTTCAAATAAAGTTAACATTCAACGCTGGATGTTTTTAAATGTTTGTATGTTCAGCTCTGCATTAACAAATAATCATTCCCTGTTAACAATCATTAAAATGTAGCAAATAGATGGAGATCATTATTCATAATGGTTTTATTTATATAACACTTTTAAAAAACACATATTTTGATCCCAAAGACTCCAGCTTCTGGGATAAGAACTCATTATTTGACAGAAAATGGAAAATACTATGGCAGAAATTGGGCATAGACCAATATCTTACACTGTGTTCCAAAATAAAGTCTAAATGGCTACACAATTTAGATATAAAGGCTAATACTATAAGCAAACTGGGAGAGCAAGGAATAGTTTACCTGTCAGATTTATGGAGAAGGGAAGACTTTATGACCAAACGAGACAGAGAACATTATGAAATGCAAAACGGATAATTCTGATTACATCAAATTGAAAAGTTTTTGTACAAAGCCAATGCAACCAAGATTAGGAGGGAAGTAGAAAACTGGGAAAGAATTTTTATAACCAGTGCCTCTGATAAAGGTCTCATTTCCAAAATACATAAAGAACTGAATCAAATTTATAAGAATACAAGTCATTCTCCAATTGATAAATGGTCAAAGGATATAAATAGGCTGTTTTCAGAGGAAGAAATTAAAGATATCTATAGTCATATGAAAAAATGCTCTAAAACATATATTTTACTAATGTCTTTTGCTTATATCAGCTACTGCTAACACACCAAGTTCCCCTCTCTCATCCTCCATGTCTGAATCCTTCTTTGTAATAAGGAAAAAGTTAAGCATAAACTTATAAAATATGTAGCACATTAGAGATGGAACCTAGGACATTATTTGCTGATCAACAAATAGTCTAGAAATCACATTAGAAAATGTAGAGCATCTTACCACAGATGGGCAATCCCTACTGAGCTATTCTAGGTATTACATCTGTTGATACTATATAGAGCAAAGTCCTTGGAATAGAGAAGGAAGAAATAAGGAGGAGAGAGTAGATCGGATCTGCGTTCTCATACATACCTACAAAATCTGATTCTTTTAGTATTATGAAGCTCTACAACTAAAATGGCTAGAAGTGGAAATGTTTTAAAGAACACAATCCATTTTACTTGCTGCTCCCCGCCCCCCACCCTTACCAGCAAGAAGTTAAAAGAGTATTTGTAAGGTGAAAATTGGAGGGGGAAGGGCATCTACAATAATTGGTAGTGTCAAGAAAAAGTACATGATGTCAATGTAGCCACAAAAGATAAAGGAAAAGGCTATGGTTGGTGCCAGTGAATAACTGTAGAGTTTTAACATGAATAAGACACACCTTAGTTTCCAGTCAGTCAGTCAAGAAGCATCAAGCATTGTGCTAAGCATTACGAGATACAAAAAAAGGGGCAGACACTGTCCGCTCAACTTAGCCCTTCGCTGGTTTCTCTAGGATTTGCATTCACTTGCATATAGCCCACTTCCCAGCAGAGCTGTGAAATCAGACTTTGTCAGAGAAAAGTATGAAACAGACACAAGAAAGACATTGCAAAGGTTGCTTCTGTGTATACACCTGACAAGTGATGCTGTCTGTTCCCAGCACAGTGAACGAGGCACACGGGGATTGATGGGTATAAGCAAGATGGGACAACTTTCTACACCTTCCTGAGTCTACAGTTTCCTTAAAGATGAAGACTTACCTTCAACTTGTTTGGTTGGAAATTAATTTCCCAAATATCAGGCACCAAATTGTATTTCAAAAGAAAAGAGAAATACTTTTTTAAAAAGGAGAATACAAAGACAGGCAAAAGATGGTCCCTGCCCTCCTTGAGGATCTCACAATCTAATAAGGGAGACAACCAAACAAATACGTACAAACCAGCTATGTGTAGGGTAAACTGAAAATAATTAACTGAAGGAAGCCATTAGAATTAAAAGGGACTGGGAAAGGCTTCCTGTAGAAAATAGGATTTTAGTTGTTTTTTGAAGGAAGCCAAGGAAGTCAGGAAGCAGAGATGAAGAGAAATAGAATTCCAGGCATGAGGGACAGTAAAAAAAAAAAACAAAACCTAGAGCCAA
The DNA here is from genome assembly GCA_028646575.1 of Pseudocheirus occidentalis. Classification (NCBI taxonomy): domain Eukaryota; kingdom Metazoa; phylum Chordata; class Mammalia; order Diprotodontia; family Pseudocheiridae; genus Pseudocheirus; species Pseudocheirus occidentalis. The sequence continues at coordinate 208,787,524 of CM053598.1, forward strand.
GAGTGTCTTTTTCCTGAAACAGCAAGGTCAGTGTCACTAGATCAAAAAGTAAGAAGGGAAGGAAGTATAAGAAGATATGAAAGGTTAGAGGAAGGGTAGGTTATGAAGGGCTTTAAATGCCAAATACATGAGGGGACAAATGTCAGAGGGGGCAGGGACCCACTGGAAATTTTTGGTAGAATATCTATCTATCTATCTATCTATCTATCTATCTATCTATCTATCTATCTATCTATCTATCTATCTACCTACCTACCTCTCTATCTCTCTATCTATCTATCTATCTATTCTAGTCTCTATTAGAGCTCTTTGGGGAGCTTTGTAGTACTGAACTTAAAAGTCCTTGATTCAAAGAATGACTTACTTTCTCCTCTGTTTCTTTCATAATCATATAATAACTCTGTGGCAAATTTATTTTAATACACCTTCCAAGATGTCATTAACTTTCTTCGTGTTCTTGTTGAAAGAAAACTATATATTACTCATTAAAGTAGACTGTTCCTTAGTATATTACTTCAGAGATTTATTATTTCATTGGCATAGGCATGCCACTATTCAGATAGTACTCCCTCTATAGTTTAGTGGTTGGCCTTTTATCAAGAGTTACTAGGGTACAAAAATTCATCACAATGCAGTCAACTTGAAGTCCTCTGGTAGCACCTGACAGAGATCATACCTCTGGTGCCACAATGAGACACGCACATTGGGCTCTTAGGAAAAAAACATGACATTAAAATTATAAGGTCTACAAAAGTATAAATCAGTATCCATAGTACTTATAATGGCTATGTTGCTCAAAATGCTGTGGAAAGGGAACAGATTCCAGAACTCTGGATAGGATCTCTTTTTTTGCTTTTCCCATTAAGTCCAAACCAATTCAAGTAACAAGTACAAGGAGGCCCCACCCACCCACCCAAATGACTCCTGACCCAGAGGAGTTTAAGTTCTCTTAGGGGTGAGGGGTGGGATGGTGTAATGTTAATGGAATCTGAAGATCTTCCATGCCCTTTGGTATCAGCAAGTAAGCAGGTACTTAGCACCTTGTTTAAGCTATTTAATTAACAAAGAAGTAGTTAACATCTTGGGAGTAAGGAGAAGGGGCAGAACATTGAGGAACTAAAGCCTATATAAGGAAAAGCCCCAGCTGGGATGGGCAGATCTTCTTGGAGTAAGCTTCTGGAGGCTGGGCTGCTATGGCTGGACTGAAGGCAGAACTGAGAATTGAGAATTGGCAAAACTTGAACTGGTATTAGCAGAACTTTTGCTGAGATCTCTCCTCTGGGAACTTCTGCTAAGAAGCTACCATGAGTGAGAGAGGAGGATTCCTGCTTGAGGGAGCCTGTTCTGTTGTGAAGGCTTGGGAATGTGGGTGTTCACTGAATTAGCTATGTGTTTCAACTTCATGGTTACTGTAATGACTTTGGCTTTCTGGTTCTGGGACTCGGTTTTCTGGTATTTGAATAAAGGCTTTGGTTCTATCCTCCATGTGGAGAGCCTGTTACATTTTGTGATACTATACTAGTATATTCATAACCACCCTGGGTGTTGTGAATATTACATTATTGTTACAGATGGGGCTACAAGTAAAAATATAAGTTATACACATGGTAATCTGTGAAAGAGAGAAAAAGAAAGTACTAACAGCTATAGAGAACAGGAAAGGCTTCCCATATTAGACGGCATATGACCTGACACTTGAAGGAAGGAGGGAAGACATTCTAGGTCTAGGTATAAGGGATCTCTGATGAGAGAGACAGAGATAATAGGTAGAGTGCTAAGTTGAAAGAACAAACAGGCCAGTTTTTATTTTTTATTTTTTTTT
>CM053598.1:208789845-208822195 GCA_028646575.1 Pseudocheirus occidentalis
TCCAGGCAGTCCATAGCTCAGAGATTCAATCTCTCATCTGTTACTGCAGTATCTAGACTAACAGCAGTTGAAGTGCTATGGGGATGTTTGCTAATCACCTTTGCCCCCCACCCAATAACAGTAAAAAGCTATTTGGTTTATTTGATTTTACTATGCTCACACTTTTATATTTGAAACCCTTTGACAGTTCATATATCCATGACTTTTCTTTTATTGTAACAACTTATCCTAAATTTTAGGCATAATTTCATTTATCTGAGATTGTGTCTGTTAAGCTTTGGTTAATTATAAAAATGGTAGAACCTTTTAATCTTTTACTTATTCTTTACGCCCATTGTATAGATTTTGTTTTGTTCACTTTATTGTTTCCTTAAAGTTAACAGTCCTTCAGTTTTCTGAATTTTAAAAGAACAAAATGATGCCTGGCTGATACTGGTTTTCTCTTTCTACCTTCAGGACATTATTGCTGGATTCCTGTACGCTCTTCTTATCTTAGCTGTCTTCTATCCCTACGTGGAGCTGATTGATGACTTCAACCAAATGTATAAATATTCTCCCCTCATTATCATCGGTTTGCATTTAGCCTTGGGAATCTTTTCCTTCACCCTTGACACTTGGAGTACATCACGAGGAGATACAGCTCAGATTCTGGGCAGTGGTGCAGGCATTGCATGTGGCTCTCATGTTGCTTACCAAATTGGTCTGTTGTCGGATCCTTCTCTTGATACATTACCTTTAACTATTCCCTCCATCACTGTGACTCGTTTTGGAAAAGTCATATTACGGACTCTAATAGGAATGGTATGTTTGCTGCTAATGAGAATTGTAATGAAAAAGATCACCATCCCATTGGCCTGTAAAATTTTTGGTGTGAAAAGTGATGATATTCGGAAAGCAAGACAGTGCATGGAAATTGAACTTACTTATCGTTATATAACCTATGGAATGGTTGGCTTCTCTATCACATTTCTGGTTCCTTGCTTATTTTTCTTTATTGGCCTTTCTTGATGGCTTATCACTTATGAGAAAGGATGGTAGTATGTGAGAATAATTCTGAGGCAAAAGTCAAATCAATGCCTTTGCAGGAATTGTACTTAAGTAGGTATTTAAGTGAATGTAAAATAGACAGTGCTTCTTACCACTGCATCTGAATATTGTTTTGGAGAATGCTGAGCAGTTTCAATGCAGAGAAAGTTCTGGATATCCCTTAAGTATGATGTTTTGGAGTGTTTTATTGCTATTGTATAATTTGGGTCAGAGATGTACATAACAGATATTTAGGTACATAATACACATCTATGTACCTAATATATATTATATGTGAGTCTTAATAAACTATGGGGCAGTAGAAATGAACATAAATAATATGCATACAGTTATGCCTTTGTATTTGGATTTAACCCAGGTATGTTGTGATAACCTGAGAAAAAATTTTCCTTTCTCTAGATTGTGAGCCATTTCCTAATTTAATTACGTGGTTAATGAAAACAAAATTAATATGCAAACCACTTATCTGTTTATTGCCTCCTCCTCCCACCGTTCATGCTGTATGCTGTACTTGCATAGGAGGCATTTCATGGACCAAATTTGAAGTAAAATTAACTTTTGCATTCAAAGTTTTTTGGGTTTTGTTTCTTTTGAGTTCTGTGTACAGTGTAAAATACTTTGGTTTGCATTCATTCTTGATATCTTTATAATGATTCAGGTACTATGTTTTACTGCTTATTAATTGTGCCTTTCTGTTGCTGAATTAAGAAATGCCATGTATACTGTGATGTAAAAAAAATAGGATGGATCATTTATTGTCAGTGACACGTAATTAGGGAAATATTTTTTTAAACTTATGTTGAGAATTCTGAGGAGTTTAGAAGTAAACTGTACTTTACACTGTAGCTTGTCTGTTAATAAATAGAATGAACTAAACTTTCTCAGTGGCTTAAGAGCTAATGGATTGCATAGTCTATAGGGTTTTTTGGTGGTTGTTGCATTATAAGCTACAGCAAGATAATTTTTCTGCGCATTGTCTTAATTGTATTGCAGGTTAGTATTTGTAGCAGGTGGGAATATGATTGAAATCTAGACTGGGGTAATGGAACATTAACTCAGCGTGCATTTAAAACATTCTTAAATTATTTCCAAAGACCTATAGTTGACAGTGTTAGTTTTTCTGGTTTAACCATTTATGAGTGACTTAAGACAGAATAAATGTTAGAAGAAAGTACTTACCAGTATTTCCAGATCCTATCATTTTTCAGTCTTATTTTTTCCTCTTTATAAAATTGGACACAGTATTGGACTGCCATTTTATTTTGTTTACTTTTTATACTTTGAGGTTTAATTTCCTTTGAAATTAGGTTTATACTGTTTCCTAGGACTAAATTTCATGTATGAGAACATTACTACATAATATCAGAGTAGCATATTAGAGATCTTATTGCAGTGGCTGTATTGTAAGCCCAGGAATAGCCTTAAAAATGTTTTTGTTTTGATAAGATAATAGCTACTGCAGGTAATGGAGAACTCGGCTTGATGGCAGCCGGCCTAAATTCAATCTCTTAACCCTAATTCAAGCATTAAAAGTTATGGGCAGTGATTGATATTGCCTCTTTTAAAGATGAGAAAGTAACTTTTCTTTTCCAAATTTGAGTTCAGAAAAATGAATTCAGGGGAATGTTTTCCATGATTCAGTTCTTTACTAAGCTATGCATTTATATGGAGTTTAAAACAATATTAGCTTGCACGTATTCGTGGTGTTTTATTTTTTCTATCCTATGCTAAATGTATCTATAAATAAAAACCAAATTCCAGATTGTCTTCCTCCTACAGACTTGTTTCTGTACGACTACTATTTGTAGACACCTTGAATAGATGATTAGAATTCCATTCAAAAAAGCATTTTCCTGAAACATTCCCATCTGTCCCATCTTAGTTCTATGCCTAGAAGAGACCTCTGGTGACCCAGTCCACCTCCTTTTATTGATAAGGAAAATAAGTTAGTCAGCTAGTTAATTGACATTTATGTAGCACCTGCTATGGGCCCGGTACTGGACCAAGCACTGAGGGCCTGACTGAGGCCCTGGAAGGGTGAATGAATTTGTCCACCCAGGTCTCAGAGGTAGTAACTGTCTGTTTGGTGGGAAGTGAAGCACTTCTTAGCAATCCATTGGGTCTTACTTTTAATCTTTTATAATGGCCTTACATTGTAGTGAAATGAATTGTTTCAAAGGCATCCTTTAAAAAAATTGTTAGATCTGGCAGCTAGGTGGCTCAGTGAATAGAGCACCGGCCCTGGACCAGTCTGGCCTCAGACACTTACCACAGACCTGGCTGTGTGACCTTGGGCAAGTCATTTAATCCCAGTTGCCCCACCTTCCCTCCTCCAAAAAAAAAAGGCAAAAAAAATTGTTAGATCTGTGTCTAACAGTTACAGGAATAAAGAATATGGAATTATTTCCAAAATTTTGATTTTGATATTTGTAGTTGATATTACTAGCATTCTGTGAATGCCCCTAATTAATCAGCATGCTGAGAAAAGATAATTTTTACAAACAGAACAAAGCTATAATGGGATGGATTTTTAGAGGAGTTAGAAAAAACTTAATTCCTTGTATCAATGAAAAATAACTATGTAAAGTAGGCCTTTAAGGTTTACAAAGCACTTTCCTCACAGTAACCATGTGAAAGTATATGTAAATTGTATTATCCCCATTTACTAATGGAAAGATAAGTTCAAAAAGACTGACTTATCCAAGTGTACCCCAGTAAAAAGGTGGCAAAGCTGGGATTCAGACTCCTATTTTATGACTCTGGAACCTGTGTTTTTTGAAGAAATGCAGAAAACTCATTAAGATTTTATGTAAGTTATTAATTTTGTCTACTTCATAACAAGCAAAATTATAAGATCTTTTAAATTATAAAAGATAACGTGTCTTTTAAGGGCAATAATGTACATCCAGTGATCCAACGATCTGTACAAAATGAAAATGAAAATCTTCCACAAAATATTTGACAAATGGTGAACCTAATCCAATCACAACCAAACATAAATTACTTTGCACATGCCGGTTATAATTAATAATTATTACTTGAAATACATTGATTTTTAAAATTACTCCAAGCCCTTTTATTCCTGTTAATGAACTGACATGAAAATATTTTGGTCAGCTTATACCAAAAATGTTTTAAATATAGCTTTAAAGGTGAAGTAGTGCTCTAGACCTTGCTCATGAATATTTTTAAGAACATGATTAGAGGAATATTTTAAGAAAAATTGAAGAAACTTGTGAGGCAATCTGAAAGATTTCCAGGTTGCTACGCTGGGCAGTTTGTCAAGGTTTTAAACTATTACGACTCCATTCAGAGGAAAATTAGTTGTTTTTAGTTTCTTAAACTGAAATGAGATTTTGCACCCACTTTTGAGTGATTACATAAAATGTAAATAATTTAGCACAACAAAGAGAAAAAGCATTAACATGCTATTTTAAGGGGTACTTTTGGAAAGAATCCTGTATAGAAAACCCTCTGGAGTATCAAATAATCTCAGTGTGTTATGTTCTTTTCCCATTCAGTATAATGAGACTTCTTTACAAATTAACTTTGGATACTTTTACATTCAGTAGATTCTACTGTACATTGTTATATTACTTTTTATAATATACGAAGAATGTGATTGTTTCTGTACTGGAATGCTTGGCTATTCTTTTTCCTTCTTTCTCCTTCTTCAAAATTGCCTGTGCATAGAGCTTCTGCATATTAAAAAGTACCTACTTGAAGGCTCTTCTGGCTACTTGAGATACATCTGCTGTTGGAGAGATGTCATCTGTTACCTCTTGTCTCCTAATAAGCCCTAGGACTAGCTTCCTCATGGCTACTACCTATACTTTTCTTCCATAGGGACCAAACAGCTAGTAGCTAAAGGGTATGGACAAGCAGAAGCTTAATTTTGCTATTATAACAACTACCATTTTATTTCTTTGATTCATTTTTTAATCTCCTTCCTGGAAAGTTATTTTTGCTTAAAGTTTACTTTTAGGTAGACTAGACACTTTCTGCTTTTTAAAATCTTCCTTAAGGGGCTTTAGCTGTTTCCCCTTGCAGAATTCTATTCAGCACTATATTCTCAGGAATCTCTAGAACATATCCTCTAGGAATTGTAAGGGAATTCTATAATTGTTTTTCGTAGCCACTTTCCTCATGGGAACAAGATTTTTTTCAAAAGTGGATTCTGATAACTAGTTTCATGTGGTCTATAATCTTATTATGTTTCTTAAAAGTTGCACAAATGTAGCTTAAACATTTAGGAAATTATTATAAAATGGTAATTCATTGCTCATGCTTTGTTAACAAATTAAGAAAGAAATTCAAGGTAATTAACCAACCAGAGTGTTTTGGTTTTTCTCAAGTTTGTTTATTATACTCTGATATTTCTGTTGAGGATCTGAGCAGTTTTGCTATATACCAGGGAGATTTTAAAAAATAACCATGGCAGTATTTATTTTCAGATTTGAGTTTTCTTTATTCATTAATTCAAATAGTTTACTTTTTTCTGATTTTCAGTTTATAAACAAATACTTCAAATTCTGTGTCTGTAAGATTTTTGTCACTTTGGGTATGTAAATATTTAAGGGCTGACCATGATTCAGGTACTTAAAAATAAGCTTTGCATGTAGTGAGTACAATATATCTGTTGTACAAAGTATGGTTTGTATCCAAATCAGTTTTAAGATATTGCTTATTTCCTTCAACATTTAAATCAGATTTACAAAAGAAAAATACATTCAACTCATGTGGGAATACAGCTGTACAACTTCCACTAATTATAACAAGTCTTCTAAATCCCTTTGTTGAATCGAATTGAAAATAAAATCTTGTGGGATTGACCAGTATGCAATAAACTAGCTACTTAATATAAATTAAAATTTTGGTTTGTGTCATTTTAAAACGAATTATGTCAATCCTATACAATAATTCAAAACTTGGATGCCAGGTTGAGGGTTTTTTTTTCCCTTCTTTGGTTCCATGCAAAGTCAAAGGCTATTGTAGCCCTGAACATTAATCCTTGACTTCAGACACTACTTTTTGAACTTGGTTTGGCTTCTTTTCATTTGAAAGGTAGTAGAGTAGAATCCATAAGTTGGACTTGTCTTTAATAAGCTGCAGTTTCCCCTTATACTAGACTGGTGACTTTCTTAATGTCATAAGGAGGCAAATAGAAAGGATACGTAAGATGAATCACAGGGGAAAAATGACCTCAAAGGTCATTGGAACTCTAGAGCTCATCTAGTTCAGTTCCCCTCATATCATAGACTCAAGTGCCTTGAAAAGGTAAAGTGACTTTCCCAAGATCTCATTATGACTTGATGATAGAGCCAGTAATAGAATCCAGGTATCCTGACCTACTTGTATTCTTTCTCCTACACTATTTTATGTCTATACTTCAGTAAATAGAGAGAAAATGAATGCTAAATCCCTACGAACTTCAAATTTTATCTTTGGTGTAAATATCGATAGTTAAGAGATTTCCTTAAACCACATTCTTTTATATTTTTCTTTAATTTCAAAAGGGACATTTCATGTTCTCAGAAAATAACATAATCAAGCAGATGTTCCATGAAAATCCAGCTTATTTAGAATTTGAATTTTTAATAGAAATGTGGTACACCTAAATAATTGATAAGAAGAAACTGCACTTCTAATCTCTGTTTTCTACACTTTTTGTAACTTTAAGACATACATATTTCCAAAGACCAATCTTTCTGGCAATGTAGAGAATACATTGATTTAAATTCTGCAGAAAAATCTATAGTGTCCAATTTTAAAAATAAAAATTAAATTTTCAATTTTTTTTTCTTATGCTTTTGTGACATTTCCATCTGAATGCCTTTTCTTTAAAAAGAAAAACTTATCTAGCTTAATCTTTAGGTCCCGAGTAAACACAGAATTTTAGGTACTGGAAGGGATCTTAGGGATCATATAATTCATTTTTCTGCCCAATGAAGGAATAACATATAGTATCACTGACAGATAGTAAGCCATATATATGGCTTTTGGGGGGCATACTTCCAGAAGCAGGGTGTACTCAATTTTGAAAGCAACCTCTCTGTTAAGAGAGTTCCATCAACTATCTAGGGTCTAAATGTAGGCTAGTTTTCCTTTTAGAGAAGGTGAAGCCACTCCCCACTGCAGGGTGAAAGGTACCATGAAGTTTAATTGAAAGAAATGGAAGCAGGGATTCAATGGGGGAGACTGGTGCTGGGAAAAACATTTGTCAGTCAGTCTGAGAACAGAAGAATGTCACAGAGTAAGAAGGATAACGAAAGGGCTGCTGTATAATTGGAATTTAAAAAATAAAATAAAATTTGAGGCTCTTGAAAAAGAACAAGCTGGATACTCTAAGGAAGAAGCAGCTACTTGTCCTCTGAGAAATGACAGTAAAGCCCACAGAGCATCATTCAATAAGGATCAAAGGAAGAAGAGAGGAGTAGGTGCTTATCAGAGATTCTCTGCTCTGAGATATGGAGGCAACTCCTTGTCAACCTGATAATAATAGGCCTTGTATCAAAGACATAATAGAGAAACTTATAAGAATTTTCAAAACGGAAAATTTACTACCAATTCCAGTGATTCACATGGGCACAAATGATATCGTTCAAAGAAAATTTTTAAAATCACCAAAAATTATGAAGTCTTGGGCAAGAAATTGACAGGGGTCCAGGTTTTGTTTCTTGACCCTGACTGAGAATGTAGTATCTGTGAAAGGAATTTGGTAAAATAGATAAATTATTGCTAATTTGATTTAAGAAAAGAAGAAAACAATTATCAGCATAAAAAATGAAAAGGGTGAATTCACCACCAACGAAGATGAAATAAAGCAATTATTAGGGGCTACTTTGCAATTATATGCCAATAAATCAAACCATCTAAGTGAAATGAATGTTTACAGAAATATAAATTGCCCAGACTAACAGAAGGGGTAATAGAATACTTAACTCTAACTTAGAAAAATAAATTGAACAAGCCATCAAAAAGCTCCCTAAAAAAATCCCCAGGGCCAGATAAACCAAGTGACATCCCCAGGACTAAGTGAATTCTACTAAACATTTAAAGAACAATTCATTACAATATTAAACTATTTGGAAAAATAGGTGAAGAAGTCCTTCCAAATTCCTCTTCATGACACAAATGAAAAGGTGCTGATGCCTAAACCAGGAAGAGCAAAAACAGAGAATGAAAACTATAGACCAATTTCCCTAATGAATATTGATGCAAAAAATTTAAATACCAGGAAGGAGATGATAGCAATATATCACAAAGAAGATCATATATTATGACCAGGTGGCATTTATACCAGATCTGGATCAATATTAGGAAAACTTGACAAGACAAATAGAAACCATATGATTATTTCAATAGATGCAGAAAAAGCTTTTGACAAAATGCAGCACATTCCTATTAAAAAGCACTGGAGAGCATAGGAATAAATGGAACTTTCCTTAATATGATAAGTAGTATCTATCTAAAACCATCAGCAAGCATTATTTGTAATGGGGATAAGCTAGAAGCCTTCCCAGTAAGATCAGGATGGATGCCCGTTATTACCACTATTATTCAATAATATACTAGAAATACTAGCTATACAGAACTAGGAGAACACTGTACACAGTAATAGCAATACTATACAATGATCAACGGAATGACTTTGCTATTCTCAGCAATACAATGATCCAAGACAATTCCAAAGATCTCACGATGAAAAAATGCTATCTGCTTCCTAAGAAATGATGGAATCTGAAAGTAGATCAAATCATACTATTTTTCACTTTGTACTTTTTCATGGTTCATTTCATTCATTCATTTCATTTTCCTTTAGGTCTGTGTCTTCTTTTACAACATGACCAATATGGTAATATGTTTCCATAACTAAATGATCTAACTCAAATTGCTCCACTGTCTTAAGGAGAGAGGAGGAAGGGAGAAAATTTGGGATTCAAAATTTTTTTTAATTGTTAAAAATTATCTTTACCAGTAATGAGGGGAAAAAATAAAATATGTTTTTAAATCTTGGAAAAAAAATGCTAGCTATAGCAATAAGAAAAGAAAAGGAAATTGAAGGAACAAGAATAGGCAATGAGGAAACAGTGCAGTAGATAGAATGCAGGACCTAAAGTCAGGAAGACATCTTCATAAGTTCACATCTGGCATTGGATACTAACTATATGTCCCTGGATGAATCACTTAACCCTGTTTGTCTCAGTTTTCTCTTCTGTAAAATGAGCTGAAGAGGAAATGGCAAACCACTCCAGCATCTTTGCCAAGAAAACTCCAAATGGGGTCACGAAGAGTCAGACATAATTGAAACAATTTAGCAAGAGAAACAAAACTATCACTCTTTGCAGATGATATGATAGTAAATTTGGAGAATCAACTTTAAAAAATAGTTGAAATAATTAACAGCTTTAGCCAGTTGCAGGATATAAAATAAACCCACATAAGTCACAGTATGTCTTTAACCAACAAAGTTCAGCAGCAAGAGATAGAGAAATTCCACTTAAAAGTAACTGTAGAAAATAGGAAATGCTTAGGAGTCTATCTGCCAAGACAAACTCAGAAACTATATCACTTTTCACACAAAGTCAGATCAAAACACTTAGAAAAATATTAATTGCTCATTGGCAAGCCAAGCCAACATAATAAAAATGACAATTCTACCTAAATTAATTTATTCAGTGTCATACCAAACTACCAAAAACTTTTATAAAGCTAGAAGAAATAATAACACAATCTGAAGAATATCAAGAGAATTAATTTTTTTTTAATGTGAAGGTGATCTAGCCATACCAGATCTCAAATTGTATTATAAAGTGATAGCCATCAAAACAGTCTGGTATGAAGCAGAGTGGTGGCTCAGTGGACTAAGTTGGGTATATAAGACACAGTAGGTAATGACCATAGTAATCTGGGATTTGATAAACCTATAGATACAAGCTTTTGGGATGAGAACTATTTGACAAAAACTGCTGGGAAAGCTAGGAAATAGTTTGCAGGAACTGTGTATAGACCAACATCTCAAACCATATCTCAAAATAAGGTTAGAATGGGTCCATGATTTAGACATAAAGGGTAGTATCATAAGCAAATTTGTATGGGATAGTTTACCCCTCAGATCTATGAATAAGGGAAGAATTTGTGACCAGACAAGAGAGAGAACATTACAGGATGTAAAATATATAATTTTGATTACACTAGATTTAAAAGTTATTGCACAGACAAAACCAACGTAGCCAAGATAAGAAGGAAAGCAGAAAGTTGGATTTTTTTTTTACAGCGTGTCTCTGATAAAGGCCTCATTTCTCATATACACAGAGAACTGAATCAAATTTATAAGAATACAAGTCATTCCCCAATTGATAAAAGATCAAAGGATATGAAAAGGCAATTTTTAGATGAAGAAACCAAAGCTATCTCTAGTCATGAAAAAAATGCTCTAAATCACCATTGATTAAAGAAATGCAAATTAAAACAGGTCTAAGGGTACTATCTCATTCCTATCAGACTGGGTAATGTAACAGAAGAAAAGATTAATGTTTGTGGGGATATGGTTAAAAAAAACAAACTGGGACACTAACGAATGCACTGCTGGTGGAGTTCTAGACTGATCCAACCATTCTGGAGGACAATTTGGAATAAGGCCCAAAGATCTATACATCTGCGTATACCTTTTGACCACTACCAGGTCTGTATCTCAAAGAGATTTTTTCTTAAAAAAAAAAACAAAAAAACAAGGAAAGGATATATTTGAACAAAAATGCTTATAGTAGCTCTTTTTGTAAGTGGGAAAGAATTAAAAACTGAGGGGATGCCCATCAGTGGGAGAATGGCTGAACAAATTGTTCATCATTGGTACTTGATTGTAATGGAATACTGTTGTGCCACAAGAAATGAAGAGCAGGATGCTTTCAGAGAAACCTGCAAAGAATTAGATGAATTGTTGCAAAGCAAAGTGAGCAGAACTAGGAGGACAGTGTGCATGATAACAGTAATATTGTATGATGATCAGCTGTGAATGACTTCACTATTCTCAGCAACACAGCTATCCAAGACAATTCCAAAGGACTCGTGGTGAAAAATGCTATCCATCTCCAGAAAAAGAACTGATGGCATCTGAATGCAGACTGAAGCATACTGTTTTTCACTTATTTTATTCATGTGGGGGGGGTGGGGGGGTGGTCTGTGTTTTCTTTTACAACATGACTAATATGGAAATATGTTTTGCATGATTGCACGTGTATAAGCTATATCTAATTGCTTGTAATCTCAGGAAGAAGGGGAATGGAGGGAGGGGGAGAATTGGGAACTCAAAATTTTAAAAAACAAATGTTAAAAATTGTTTTTACATGTAATTGGAAAACAATATATTTAAAATTAAAAAATAAAGGAATTTGGACTAATGGAACACAACTTAAAATACGCCCATGACCAATTACTGACGAGATAGCGTGCACCTAACTAGGACTGGTAAGAAATAAACCTTTGCAACAACTTTTTCTCATAAAGCTCTCATTTCTAAGATACATAGGCAACCTTAAATGATAATGATCAAAGGATATGAATAGGTAGTATTCAGCTGAAGAAATAATAAACAGAAAAACAGATTAAAAACAATTCTGAGATTCCACTTTATACCTTTCAGACTGACAAAGGTGGTAAAAAGAGAAAATGGCAAATGCTGGAGGGGCTATGGGAAAACAGTATGGCAAAAATAATACACCGTTACTAGAGTTATGAAATGTCTAGGGCCTAGAGAGACTTTGGGTGTGGCCTTTTGATTGAGTCCAAGTTTTACAGAACAAATCCTTTTATTAAGGGGATTTGTTCTGTGAAGTTTGGACTCAGTCAATGGGCCACACTTGAGTTCCCCAACCCTGGTCTAGGCATTCTAGAAAGCAATTTGGAACCACAAAGCTATTAAATTGTGTATTGATCCAGTAATGCTAATATTAGGTCTATACCCCAAAGAGATCAAAGAAAAAGAAAGTGGGTCCATAAGTCCAACAATTTATAGCAGTTCTTTTTGTGATGGCTTAGGCAGGGTAAAGAGACAGCTTCTGTCTCCTTCTCCTTCCTTTGATCAAAAGATCATCTTGTGAATTTTGAAATGTCAGAATACTTCGGACTTCCTATAAAGTGTCCTCATGAGCATATCTGGAACATCAATGGCTAAAGACAGACTGTCATAAGCTGAAGACAAACTAGACAGTTTCATGGCTCTAAAAGGAGCCTAGTAGAAGTCAACACCATGCCAAATGGTAGGGTTCATCAGGATACCACAAAGGAGAGAAAACAACTTTGGCAACTAGGAATGATCGGTGACCTCTTTGTCACATGGGCTCTTTCTTGTGTTCTCTAAGCTGACCTACCTTCTCCTAGACTCTCCATGTACCTTGGAAAGAACCTGGCCCCAGTTTGGGAAGCTATTTTGTACCAAGTACAACTCTGGTACAGTGCTTCCTATGCTGCTTTAGTAAATGCCCATTTCTAAAAGCTAAGTCTGGCTGACTAATTGATACCAATTCATAATCAACAGGAGCACACCAGTGAGGGCTTTAGGAACTGCAGTACCAAAAGATAAAACTCCAACTCCTTAGGTTTGCCCTTGGAGCTCTTGAGAGGAGAAGCAAGCAGCTTCCCTCTACAGATCTAACAGCCAGTGAGAGTGGCGTTTGGGAGAACAAGCCCCACAGACTTAGGTTATGGGTATATTATAGTGGAGCTTCGTTTTGGGAACGGGATTGGACTTAATGGTTGCTGAGGTCCTGTTTGACTGAAATTCTGTGAGCTTGTGATTTTCTGAGTTCTTTTAGAAAGTTCTTTATATTAAATGAAAATCTGTCTCTGTGTACTTCCAATAACTGACCTTAGCTGTACATTCTAAAGAACTGGGTTTTTTTTTCTTACGTAGCCATTCTTCAGATATTTAACGGCAGCAATCGTACCTCCCCCTTAGTCTTTTGCAATCTAAATCAGCTGTAGTTTCCTCCACTATTCTTTGTATGACATCCTTTCTCTAGTACCTTTGGTGTGAGGACTACCAAGTCCTTTTCAGGGCTGCTTTCTACCTTTCATTCACTCAACCTTCACCTGTGGCTCCAAGAAGCTGTAACATACACAGAGGCCACACCCCAGTAAACCATTTCAGCAAACAGGCTAAACCAGGTTGAGGGTAACTGAGCGGTCTTGGACTTTTCAGTGACTTGGGGGGATGTCTACATCAAGCATGTGAAGACCTTCTCTGGCAGAATGGGCGGATGATGACAGTTTGTTTTAACAGCCATAGAGGTGGCTAAAATAGGCACTTGGAGCTTGGTTAGACATTGAAGACACCAAGTCATCCGCTGCATCCCAAGCTATCACCAGTTGTCTTAACTTTGTTTTATTACTGGACTCTGATGACTGTGGAAGAGAGTGAGGCTGAAGACTTAACCCAACTCTGCCTCACTTAAATCTAATTTATGTGTGAATCAAGAAATATAACCCATAGTATTTTACCCTTTTTACCTATCTCAAAGTCCTGTGGCAGCAGGCAAGTAACAAAACAGCAGGTATGGATATACTGGGAGCTGTAATCATAACCCTGAACACAGGCAGTCCAGACCATAGTGTCATCTTCTCACTGGAAACAGCAGTGGGATTTGGCAGCCCCTCCGGGTGTCTGAGCAGCCTTTTAAATAGTGCACTGCTACCTCCTGGTGTAGGTAGGAGCTACAACAGGTGTCCTAAAAATTGTCTGCTTTACCCAACCCTAGCTTGCTTACCATGGCAGGTGGGGATCCCACCCTGTGGTCAGAACATTAAAAGAAAATGTACAAAAACTTTTGCAAATATGATTTCTATACCATCGGTACATGGAATGTGTGCACATTTACACAACACAAAATCCAGTAGACCTGAAAAACAAGCAGCTCTTGTTACAAGAGGACTCATCAGGTATCCCATACAAATAGCAGCCCTGAGTAAAACAAGACTGGCAGATGAAGACCAGCTTAGTGAAGTTGGAGCTGGATGTACATTTTTCTAGAGTGGCCAAGTGAAAGGGAATTCCATGAAGCTGCTGTAGTTTTTGCAATCAAAACTAAACTAGTAAAAAAGCTTGTATGCTTGCCAAAAGGAATACATGACAGACTCATGATAATGAGATTGCCACTTGCAAGAAAGCCTATGACACACACCATCATCAGTGTATATGCTCCTGCCATGATGAACTCTGATGAGATCAAAGAAAAATTTTGTGAGGACTTGGAGATCTTTATCATCAATGTGCCAAAAGAAGATAAACTTAAAAAAAAAAACTTAAAAAAAAAAAGAAGATAAACTTATAATTCTGAGAGACTCTAATGCAAGAGAAGGCATAGACTACCAGACATGGTGTTGTGCCGAAGAAAGTGAGCGAGACCCCGAGTACAAAAATTGAAAGTGGATTGTATTAGCCTGCAACTGCTCAGGGCAAGACCCAAATCAAGCAGCCCTGAACAAGGGTAAGGCATCGGTATATAAAGGCAAAAACCATGCACCTAAAGGTCAGGTATTGCATAAGCAGGAACTTACAGAAGCCAGAATCAGCACTTGGTTGGTACGCGTGTTAACTTTGGTGCTTGTGGGAAACCTTGGCCCGCCCTGCTGCTAACTTGTCTACTTCTGTGAAGAAGGGGGAACAAGATGGCTGGTTAGGACAGAATAGGGGCAGGGGGAAGGGATCAGGGGAGTCAGAGTGAGGCCAAATACAACATTCTCCACTTCTTATGGACAGAGTGTCAAACCCTTGACATATTGGGGACCACATCATCATAGTGATCAAGGGGGCCAACCTCAAGGGGCTGGGAGCCGGGATCCCTGACAATGAGCAACTTGACAGAGTTAATGAGGCATTTGACAATTTGGAGAAAGCATTTAATCAGGCATGGACCTAAAAGGAGAGCTAGGGTGAGGAGAATTAGGAGACCGGCTAGGGCAGACAATAAAATAGTGAGCCAAGGGGATGAAACAGTTTGAAGCAGTGACTGGTACCAGTTTTCAGCATCTTCCCTTTCCCTCTGTCAGTCTGCCAAATTTTTTCCAGAGAAATAGCAGATCCAGGCCCCTGCAGTTTTGGAGGGCCATCTCCATAAGGGATCAACCTGCCTCTCCAGGATACAGATGGAGTGCCCTAGGTGGGAGAAATCAATGTCCACCTGTGCACTAGATGTCTGGTAGTTGGCATCCCCCTTAATTAGGGCGGTCACCCCAATGGTCACCCCACCAGTCCTGGCCCCACCAAAATGGGTATGAAGGGGGGGGAACACACGCCTTTGACAGAAGGTTTGGACTTCCCTCGGGGCAAAATAGCTCCATTACTCCTTGCAAGAGAGGAATTATTGCTACTGGGATAAAAAGGGGGCCATCTGGTGGATTCTGTTTATGAACAGCATGGCAGAAACACACCTGGTAAGGCCATCGAGGCATGCTCACCAGGCTCCTGGCAGGGCAGGAAAGATACTAGAAGTAGAGGATTTAACTTCAAGGCCACAGATGGGGCTATAGGGAGAACCCGACAGGTCAGTGTCCTTAGTTGTCAAGCAGAGCCCAGAACCTTGGACATCTCCCAAGGTGAGCCTTGGCTGGTCCCGGTCACAAGTCTTAGAACTGTTAATGGTTCTATGGTGGTATTAATGGCTACCCCAACAGAGTATGGAGGTCAAGGGTTCATGCAAAGCCAGCATTCAGGGGCTAAATCAGAACGGGATGAATTCACCATGCCATAAATGGCTTGAAGAAGCCCATGACAAAAGGGCTAGGGGGTGTCTGGCTAGCAATAAAGCTGTCCTCAGGGGTAAGAGCAGGTGGGCTTTGTAGGTTGAGGGTTGGGGGTTTGGGGTTTAGGGTAGGGTGCCACCCAGGGGGCGCAGAGCTAGGGAGCCCAACAGACCCATTGGGACTGGGGTGGTATGGTAAGAGAGTCAAAAACAACCCTTTGGTGGGAGGGTTAATATAAAGATGGAGATGTATTTAGGGTTTGCTCCCCTCTGCAGACTAAGATGAGGCTCCCTACCTGGGAGCATGGTATTGGAGCAAGCTGGGGTAGGGGGCCTAGTGAGAGGGAGGCACAGGGACACCCTAAGCAATAGAATGAACTGGACGGGCAGCTAGATTCTGCCCACACACCCCAGGCACCAGGGAAGACTTCCATCATCAGTGGAATGGGTAATGACATCCCCAGGGGTTGATGCAGCAGAGGTCCGAGGTAAAGTAATATCCTGCTGCCATGACCTGGGGTTTGAGTAGCCTGGAAGGAACCACAGGCCTGGCCAGGGTAGTCCCTGGCAGAGTGGTGTGTATAGACTTTAGAACGCCAGGGAATGAGCAACTCCACCATTAGGGCACCTCTGTATTGTAGGGTGCCTTTAGAGGTTAAACCAGGGAAAGGGCAACTCAACTCTTAGGGCACCTCTGTATTTGCATCATTTTCCCACTCAACCACTAGGCAAGAGAATTCTTTCAGGGGAAAAAGGGGCAAAGGTCATAGTTTTCAGTAGCTGCTTCCTGCCACCCAGGAGCAAAGAGTCCATTTCAGAGACCCAGAATAGGTGGAGGAGAGGTGGTCAGCATGGGGGGGGGGGTGGTGGAATGTGGTACCAGCTGAGTCCAGGGTGAAGGGAGACGAACCACTCAGGAACACCAAGGGCAGGGGTTGGTATCCTAAAGGCTGAAAATGGGATTTCTATAGATGAGAAGACACAAAGCCTGGAGGTTGAACAAGCACAGACCAAGTATGAGAGCAAGTCTCATGGTTAATAATGGGTCAGAATGGGGGAAACAAAGGAGACGAACCATGACCCCCAGCAGGAGGTAGGGGAAGATGTCATATTGGAGTGGTTGCCTTGCATCTGAGAGGTTGCCTATAATATCCTTTGAGTGCTCAAAGGATAAATTCCATGCAGAGTCTACAGGGAATATGGGAGAGCTGTGGGGAGTAACCTAGTATATGGGGCATGATGTTGACATACCCAGCAAACATGTGCTCTGCCTTGCCGAACAGAGTGCCCTGTTTGAATTAAGGCATTAGACTTCCAGTCCTGAGGAAGCAGGCCTAACCCTAGGCACAGGGTGGGAATCAGGAATAGGTGGGCTACAAACAGAAGGGGCTCAAGGTGGGCCCAGAACACGGGCATAGCTAGAAAGCACACAGGCAAGTAAGTTCCCACTGTGAGGGGCTTCAATGCATAATCTCCTGATCACTTTTCTGGCTGGTCACACCCTACGTCTTATCTCACATCTCACATCCTGAGTCCTGATTGCTTCATCTGCCTCAGCACTGTGTCTGCCTCACCACCCACCCAAATGCTTTAGGGAGAGGGACAAAGGAGCTGGCCCTGCCTGAGTGGGGGTGGGGGTGGATGGGGAGGGGAATAAAAATAAATAAATAAAATGAATAAATAAAATGAAGCAGGGTCCAGAGGATGAGGAGAATGTGGAATAGGTACCCTTGTTGCATGACGATCATCTCAGGTGGACAGTGGATAGTCTAGGAGACACAAATCTGACAGGCAAGTTCAAAACACTGGGCCCAAATAGGGAATAGTGGAAAACAGAGAAAGAAACCAAGATTCTCATGATGCTCTTATTTACTTTTGATGTACAGGGTTATCTGATCTGATTATTTTCTCAAAAAATTCCACTCTGATTCTAGTTCCTTTAGGAGGATCAGATGCTATTTAGGATCCAACTCTATGTGGATAAATATGAGTAACAACAATTTGCAGGTAGAAGCTTTCTACCCTTGAATTTACTTATAAGAGATTAATTTTTACTCTAGTTATCATAAAACACTTGGGAGAATCCTCAAGTAATTAATTCCAAAACAGTGCATACCAATAAATTGCGTATAATAAAACATGTTTGTCCCATAGTACACACAGCGTGTACCATAGTGTTTGGGTCGAAAAATACCCTTCATCTCATCCTTAATTTAGTAAAAAAAAAAAAAAAAAAAAAGGAAACAGAGATGTCTTAGGATAAGAACAGGAGTTTATTCTCTTCCCCGGGAGAAGAGGGCAGTCTGCCCCAGGCCTGAGCATGGAGGAAAGGGCAGCTTCAAAGGGTAGAACCAGAATTTATAACTTAACTTAGTCAAGCCCCCTTTCCCAATTGTTTTGTCTCTCATTGGTGTAGAGGCAGACCTCACCAAATTCTTCCCAACTGGGACAGCAAGAGAAAAGGGGGGATGGGGGAGGGTCCCACCGAGGTGGGAGAACAGACAAAGGAAGGTAAAACTGATTGACAGCAGCCATGGAAGGGGGGGAAGGGAAGGTTAACAACCCCAAATTGAGAAGTTTTTACTCATTCCACACAATAGTACACACAGCACCATAGCACACATAATAAACAGGTATTATTTCCACAAAAGTGACAAGACTTGACTTTTCTATTAATATAAAAGTATTCCATAAGTTACTTCCCTTTAAGAAATTTTGCACTGAAATTCTTTTCCTCAAACAGAAGACATTTCTGATCTAGTTTCAGTAATTTAAAAAATAGCAGCTAGGTCCCTCAATAATACCCACTTATTCTAACATCACTTTGAAACATTTAAGGACCTTATTCCATACGGCCATATATCTAGTGACAGGCAGATGACTAGGCCAAATACCCCTTTACCAAGTTCTTTAATATATAAAAAGGAATATGATCTGAGGCTGAATAGCCCAGAGCCACCTAAACACACTTTGTTATAGTAGCTCAGATATATCCCAGCCTTAAGTCTATGGGATAATGATTCAACATTGCGTTTGCACCTTTGCTTCACAAACTTCTTCCTTTATTTAATTATTCCCATAACATTCTGAAAGAATGATCTATTCTAGGAATTGACTAATTTCTCCAGTTGTTTGGGGTATGGAATGACTACACATTCAGATTGAAAACAGCAAAATTTCACATATGTGCAATGGGCTCACATGTATTTCACTTCCACTTGTTTTAATTACAGAAGTTTGCCATTAAAGGAAAGGCAAGGACATGATTAGGTCACAGTTTTCCAACCATGCATTATCAATTCCACCTCATAGCCAAACTCAGAAACAGGTATGAAATATTCCTTTTCAAAGGAACACAATGGGTAAACTGAGCCAGGATCCCATCCTAAACTGAGGCTAGGATGGTCCTCTTAGTTTTTTCCAACATAGACACCTGTAAAAGTCACATTCTCTGAGTTCCTTGTGGCATTTCTCTCAGAATGTGGATTATTGACCATTGACTGTTGATGGATTTTTATGACCCTTCAGACAACTCAAAGTAAATCCATTGTTTTTATCTCAGATGGCAAGTTTCACTAATCAAGAATTTTTCCAGGACTTACATTTCAAATTTAAACTTGTCTTTATGCAAAAGCCAATCATTAGAGATCATTTCTATATTATCTGCAAAGTCTCAGCATGCCAAGTTCCCTGTTTAGGAACTCCATAACCCAAACAAGTTCTTTGGAAAGCTTCTAAAATTAGGGAGAATGGAGAGGGACCCCTGAGAAGGGGCTGCCTTTTCCACCCCATAGGATAGAACTGCTTATGGGCTGTGTTTCTGACTAGCCCTGAGGACTGCTCTGAATGAGCAGAATCCTCCTTTCTATACAATACATACACAGATTACTCAATTACCAACTTTAGGTTTTAGCCTTAAAACATAACCATCAATCTTGTAATTTTTGTAAGTGATAGCCATAACCATCAATCTTGTAATTTTTGTAAGTGATAGCCAAATTGTTTTAGCTGTAGCACAAACAATAAGCTTCAGATAACATCAGTTGTATTCTGAGATCATATGATATTATTGATAGAAGGATGGACCTAATGCAGAAGACCGATGGCTTCTTACCTCATGGAAGGTACTTCCATGCTTTTGGTGGCAGGGGCTCAGGGCCACTACCAGCCAAGTCCTCATAGTAGCTGGTGTCTCTTCCCCCTCCTTCCTTTTGCCAGGTGGGGGAAGGTGAGTTTGCAGTTATTGGGGGAAGGGTGAAACTAACAGATGGAAACAGAATCAGAATCTCCCATTTCCCAAGATAGACATACAAACATACAGCAAGGTCTTGTACACAAAAATATCTTCCCAGTGAAACCCAAGAATCCTCTGTGGAGGTGTTTGTCAGAGATCCACTGGTAGATTTGTCTCGCAGATTGAAAATTGAGCATTTTCAGACAGAGAATCTCAAATTAGAATTTTGCAAAATGAAATTAATAGAAGACATAAGCAAAGACGGACATAGATAAACAGCCCAGGATCAGAAACAGAGCGGGGGGGGGGGGGGATCTCTTAGGGTTCCCAGGGGACTGGTATGGTAAGCACTGAACCATATCCTGCCCCAGATCCCCAACAGAATCAGGAAACAGAAGGTGCTTAACCTCCCAAAGGTCCAGAAATACACATAGGTCCGAATGGGGGCTGGATCAGCATTGGGGGCAGGTTAGGTCTCCCTTGTCTCGAGTCCTGGGGCCCTGGAATGTCACAGGGGCTGGCTCCCCTAGACGTGGGGGTGAGTAGACACCCGCTGCTGAGACTGAGAGCCGCTCAGGTCTGGGGTCTCCACAGTTACACGGAACACCTCTTAATCTTGCTGGGCCTCCAAAACATTGTGCCGAAGAAAGCAAGTGAGACCCCAGGTACAAAAATTGAAAGTGGATTTTATTAGTGTGTGACTGCTCAGGGCAAGACCCAAATCAAGCAGCCCCAAATAAGGCATCAGTATATAAAGGCAAAAACCATACACCTAAGGATCAGGGACTGCATAAGCAGGAACTTAACAGAAGCCAAAGTCAGTAATTGGTTACTACACATTTTAACTTTGGTGCACACAGGAAACTTTGGCCCACCCCACTGCCAACTCATCTATTTCTGTGAAGAAGGGGGAACAAGATGGCTGGTTAGGACAGAATGTGGGGAGAGGGAAGGTACAACAGTGGCAGGGAGTCCTTGGTAGGAAGGGAGGTGCAAACAGCAATAGCAATGGTCACTTACTATTGAAGATTTGTGCATCTCATGACCTCCTCACCAACAATGTCTTACACCTAAACATAATAAAATATTGTAGGTGCACCCTTGTAGCAAACATAAGCATTTAATAGACTATATATAAGGAGAAGAGACTAGGTGTGAGAATGAGGAAGGCATTGTGTGGTCCAAAGTGCTAGAATGACCATAGACCTATCCTCTCCAAGCTAAATATTTACATTCAACAAAAGTCATGGCCCCAAGGTGTCTAATTAAGGAGGTTCAGGATTCGCTTGAACAGGAGACTTGGCACTTCAAAAGATCCAAAGTAGTTTATTTAGAATACAGGCAAATGGGAAGGAAGCCAGAGATAACAGAGTAAAGGTTTAGGAATAGTCAAATAAGAGCAACTATGATTTACACACACACACACACACACACACACACACACTCATCACTGATGTGGGGAAGCACCAACACCTGACCACACAAGCTGGGGAATCCTGGGTACAGCTGTCAGGGTCCTGCTTTGGAAGGTCCCAGGTAACATGTCTCCTCCATGGGTGAGATTCCCATTTGGGGTCTGAATCTTACAGTTTAAGTAGATACTGAGAACAAAGAAGGCATACTGCCAGGTGTTGTTTTTGTTTTTGTTTTTTAGCAAGCATCTTATCTTGTATGAGGCCAGGAAGGGAGGCTAATCACTCCAAGGTTCCCCACTCCCCCCAGAGCAATGTTTCCTTAGAATGGCTAGTTCCAGGAGTTGGGCAGTTACCTATATCTCTTCTCAAGGTCCTGGCCAGGGTCCCAGGAGAAGAGCAGCCCTCATGTTCTCAGGATTCTCTGTTCCAAAACAACTCAGGGTAATAGAAAGGTCATATTGAGTTGGGGCCTTGGTTTGTATAATCTTATTCCTCACAGAGGGGCTTACCTTACCCCTTCATTTGGCCTTAAGATTATACAAAGCATAGGCTGTTCCTGCAAGTGGGGTCATGGGTATATATCTATATCTTTCTATCTATCTATCTATCTATCTATCTATCTGTATATATATCTCTAGATAGATAGATAGATGGATGTATATTTTCCTTATCCTAAAGTATATGTAGATGTTACAGAAAAATAAAAGAATTAACAATATACTAAATAATAGATCATACCAGTGGTGATTAGTGTCTGAAGTGATGAAATGAGAGACCTCTAATAGTTTATTAGCAACTATATGGGTTTGCATTCAATGTTCATTGAGTGCTCGTTAATTTTTCTCCAATAGTTGCCTCAGTTCCTGGGAAGAATTCAATATAAAAATTAAGGGTTCAAGGGAAAGACAGACATGGGGTTAGGGCAAAGGCTTAGGCATCCATTCACAACTAAGAGTATCCTCTTGGTCAGGGGAAAAATAGAAATCATCACCCTGCCAATGAAGATAAGTTATATTATTCGGGCATCCAGAGAAAGGGGCCTCTTGGCCTGTAGAGAATAAATCAGTCTGGTTATTGAAGCTTACACAGATATATTGGCTAGATACTTCATATAACATAAAAAAGTTGGAAAGCAGCTACAGAGTCAAACCACACAAGTTGGAGGAATGGTTCAATAGGCAGGGACATCCCACAACTAAACTAAGCCATTATAACAAACTGGGGTTCAAGCACAGGCACCCCAGCGCCCCAGCATTTCCCCCCCTTAAACAGATGGGACCCACAATCATTTGGAATAAGGGATTAAGGTCGCAGCTTCCCAAGCTGCTTCATGCTGAGGGAGGATGTAGAGCTGTCTCTGCTTTATAGGGTCCCACCATTCAAGGGGCTGGGTCTGTAGCCAGTGTCCAGGGGTGATGGGTCACGGTCCCAGATAGTGACTGGTACTCAACCTGAGATGTCATGTGCAAGTGAAGGGTACGGAGCCTAGAAGAAACAAATCTGGCAAAGAGATTAAACAGACAAAGGCCAAAAAGGAGTGGGAAGAAATAAACCCGAAGGAGGGTGAGTATGGGTTAGTATAACCCATTACTCAGACCATTACATAGACAAGATACTTCATAAGTTATTATTCTTTTACTAACATAACTGTATGGCCTTAAACCAAAGAGTTTCCTGACTTGAACCTCACAACTGAATAGTAGACATACATCCTTGTTTCAAAAAACTTGTTTATCCTCTGATTATATTCACTCTTGAAGAAAGAGATACTTCAGAAATTGAATCTTTTACATATGCATTCAGTTACAAATGTTAACTTTTGCTTAGATCATGGAATAACTACAAATTCAGATTAAAACAGCAAAATCTCTTCTGTTTTACAACTTATTGCATTAATTTAACAGTAACTCATCTAGAAATTGACTAAACCTTCAAAAGTATAACATACACAAGACCTTTGAAAACATATCTTCTGTAAGTATATCCTTTCTTTAAAAAAAAACAGTTTGAATTTATCCTAGGGTTAAGAGTAATAATCACTAAACCTTTCTCTAAGAAAAATTAATGGAAAGTTTTAAATGATAACTTTCTTTTCCTTTAAGCAAAAATAAACCCTTAAAATTGGAATTCATTAAGCTAAGTTAGTGTCCTTGAGTCACATAAATTCCCAAAGTATTATTCCAGATTAAATTCCTGGATACTTGCAGAATTCCTAGATATCACAAGATTTAGTCTTAAGCCGTTTGCTTAACTTTCTGCACATGTTCTAATTCTGAATGAAAATAATATTAGATTTTTCCAATAAGCTAACACAAAAGAGGCCATATCTTTTACTGACTACTTGCTCTGATCATAGAAAATTTGCCATAGAAGGAAAAAAGGCAGAGACATAATTGCCAATTTCACAAGCATACTTTTGTAAATACTTGATTTCTGCAATAACTCCAAATAGCTTACAAGTTTAAAGAATCTTAACTGAAACTTTTTTTAATACACCTGTTTACCAGTAACAGTATCATAAGCACTTACCATTTTAAGCTTTGAAATCAAAACCAATTAATTACCAATCAAGTTATCACTAGAAATCAATTACATTCTGGAATCTCACATAGATGGCGAATGTGGTAATCCATAAACCTTCAAATTAACATAAAAACAACCTTAGATGAAGCAAACTTGAAACCTACAACCCTATATTCTTCTTTTTTCCCAAGTTTCTCATTTGCTCAGTAAGAATTCTACAAAATACATTTCTAGTTCACATGTACAGAGCATCATTCATTTCATCATTAATAATGTGGAAACTATAACTTTAAATCACTGTATATTTCTAGAATAGCCACAAATGTAAACGAACAATCAACTATCATAATAAGTATCAGCAATATTATTACTAACTATTCATAACTCAAATGTAACAGCTTTAAATGATCAGATTTTATAACATAAAAAATCCAATTCACATGCAACACAATCTAGATTAAAAAATTTCTGTAACCTCCTCTTTAATTACAGGTAAAAGTGTAAATACCTGGTCTTCTAAATATCAGATGTAAACATTATAAGACATTGTTAGCAGAGCTGATAAACTGGTTTCGCACAATTTTTTTTTCATCTTAGTTTCAACAAAATTCAGATTTAAAAACGACTTTACCTAACAGCATTTCTGGCTCACAATGGTCACTTGATTTATAAGAGAATTTTACAATTTAGAAATACCATAATAACACAATAACATTATAACATTAATTGCATTTCCAAATCATCACATACAAAAATTGTTGATAGAAAATTCGGCTTACCAAGTACAGAGGCTTTAACAGAATCTGCTCAAATGATTTTAGCTGTTTTACTTTTACTCCCATAAATTTCACTTAAGGGTCCACTCCTTAGAAACTTCTTTGAAAGTGAGAGCTTTAAATCTGCCAGTAGAGTGAGTGGGACTGGAACCCTGGGACCAAAGAGAGATTTTTACATAAATGATGAGGTTGATGGGTGCATTGCCAGAGCTAGCTCAGTATTTGAGAGGCTCTAAAGAAAAGTATGTCTGGGGTGGCCAGGTGGTGAGGTGAATAGAGCACTGGCCCTGGAGTCAGGAGGACCTGAGTTCAAATCTGGCCTCAGACACCTAACACCCCCCCCCCAAAAACCTAGCCGCGTGATCTTGGGCAAGCCACTTAACCCCAATTGCCCTCCAAAAGAAAGAAAAAGTATGTCACTTAAATCTTACTTGCCTTCCCTTTGCCCTCTCCTCCCCCCCCCCAAAAAAAACATTTAAAAAAAAAAGTATGAGAGAGAAGAGGTATCAGGCTGCCTACCAAACTGAAGGTCTACAGAGCTGTTCTGCTGACCTCATTGTTTTATGCCTGTGAAACCTATACAGTCCACTAACCCCATGCCAGCAAACTAAATTGCTCCCATTTGAATTGTCTTAGGGAAATTCCAAAGATCACCTCGAAAGACAAGGTTCTTGACACTGAGGTCCTATATTGAACTAAACTGCATTTTAACTCTACTACAGAGAGTGCATTTCTGATGTGCTGGCCCCAGTGTTCATATGCCAAATGGACGTTTGTCTAAAATACTATTTATGGAGAACTCTCACAAGATAGGAGCTCCCATGGTGGTCAGAAGAAGTGACACAAGGACATTCTCAAGGGTTTCCTGAAGAACTTTTGAACTGATTGTATGACATGGACATACTGGCAAAGGACCACCCAGGATAGCATGCCCACATCAAAAAAAGTACTATGCTCCATGAGTGAAGCAGAATTGAAAAAAAAAAAGTTCAAAAGAAATGAAAGATACACAGATTTAGAGACATCTACACTCCAAATATTTATATAGACTGTTTGTGCCCAACCTTTTGCAGAGGCTTGCAAGCTCATCTTGGTTTTTTCAGGCACAATCAGAAACACTGTACCTGGACTCCAACATAATGATGTCATTTGTCATTCTCTCCAAGAAGGAAGGACAACGACCAACCAGCTCTTCTGTAAAATGGGACCATCAGTTTCTGCGGACTAGGTATTTATTAGACATCTTGGATGCATCCTATAATTGCTTTTACTTTTTTGCATTTACTTTTTTTTTTTTACTAAGCTGCTTTACATAGATTCAGTAAAACATCAACTAAAACTGTCAGATTGTTTAAAAATATGAACTTGTATCATACTAAGTCTCTCTCATTCCTTTAGTTGCATAATAGATTTTTGTTTGCCTAAATAAAAGTTTTTACATTTTTCTGATTAAATTTCATTTTCTTGACTTCGGCTCAGCATTTTTCAACATTTTATGATGTTTTAGCTCTTCCAGCATTGCAACATCTGCATATTCTAAATTGTTTTCATTCATGTCATTGATTAGAAATGATGAATGTGACAGAGTTCTGTGGTACTCCCTTAGAAAGTTCTGTCCAAGTTGGAATTAATGTCAACATTATTTGGTTCGTGTTTCACTGTAAGGATAACATGACAACATTTTTCCCAATACTTTGCTATAATCCAAGTATTACTGTATTTTTAGTATTTATCTGACCTATTCATATCAATACTTCAAAAGCTTCAAGACTTCATCCGTGTTGGGAATTCATTCCATCAGAAGACTGCACCCTTAGACGCCATAACAGACCATCTTAATGAGTTTCTGTCTCCCTCCTGTAAGAAAGGAGGATTTTGTTATCCTTTTTAGGGTTTAGTTCCCAGGACTCATGGCCATATGTAGCACCAATGCAATATTCACAGTGCTAACAGTCACTATAAATATGTCTGCATTGTGCTCAACTGCAAAATATAACACTCTCCATATAGAAGACAGAAGCAAAACATTTATTCACACACCAGAAAACCCAATCCATCATAGCAACATAGAAGTTAATGTACCACAATGAGGCGGAGAGCCACATCATCCTTTAGCCTTCCCACAAACCAACACAAGCCTGGCTGTCACAGTGGGTGGCAAATACCAACATTTACTCACAAGCCTGTCTACCTTAGATGCGTCCTCTCCTCCCACCATGTCCAGATGGTCTCACTCCCAGCTTCCTGTGGGCTCTGCTCCGCTCTTCAGCAAACTCCTCTTACCACAGGCTACATGTGATTACATTTAGCCGATTAGAGGGGCAGGGTATATCTTCAAAGCAGAGAAGGTCTTCAAATTCCGTTAGGCTTATTAAGGGGCAGGGAAGATCTTCAAATTCCCATTACCATAAGATCCTAGGTATTAGATATGAGCTCTCACAATCATGACATTGCTATGCTTATGCAGTGAGATATGGGGGTGACATGTGATTTTTTACTATGCTTATGCTGAATGATGATATTGCTAAAGTTACCCCATCAGGCTATTGCTGGCAATATGCCTTGTCTTTTGCCCTATAAATCAAGTGGGCATAGTCAGTAAGCAGGGATTTGTGATTTGTAATGTGGGTAATGCAGAGAGGGATGCATGTACCTGCCTTGACCAGGCCCCCATTGGGGGATTTAGGGGAGCGCACAAGCTGGAATGCTGCGCCTGTCTCTACTGGCCCCATTTAGATGTAGGGGTTATTGCCTCCCTTCTTGCCAGCTCCCATTATCAGCAACAACCACTGAGAAGACTAGGCTAGAATAAAGAAAGTCAGCTTATTTAACCCCTTATTATGACTCCATTCCTGTCTTCCTGTCTGCCCCGACCAATAGTGAACCTGTGCTGGTGTCTCCACCTGTCTGATACTTGGTGTGGTCAGTGTGTTAGTTGTGAAACACCCCCAGATTCATCACCTGGTGGTCAAACTTCTTTTGATTAACATCTCCAAATTTAGACTGATCCTTAGAGAATAAAAGAGCAGCTTAGGGGGCACAATGGACGGAGCACAGGCTTGGAATCAGGAAGACTCATCTTCCTGAGTTCAAATCTGGCCTCAGATGCTTACTAGCTGTGTGACCCTGGGCAAGTCACTTAACCCTGTTTGCCCCTGCTTCTCATGTGTAAAATAAGAAACAGCAAGGAAGGATGTGGCAAGCCATTTCAGTATCTTTGCCAAGAAAACCCTAACAGATTAGAGGGTAAACAGACTGGGAGCATAACCAAAGCCTTTATAGCTCAGTAAAGCTTATTTCTCTTGACATAGCCTTCAAGAACCCAGTTTCATTTCAATACTATGATGAGAAATTAGACACGTAAAAATATAATATAAAAGTATGAGAGTGAGTGAAAGGAATTAGGAGAGTTCACAGGCAGCTATAATCATATTGTAAGAGTTCAAATTCTTCATTTTGCATATCACTGGCAATTCATATGAGTATATTATATTCAAGGGTGTGCTGGTTTAACAACTTGCCAGAAAAAAATGTGCATGTCACTTTTAAATTTAATTTACGTATTCATATTTTCTCCATCATCTTCTTAAGTGTTAGACAATCAACAAAACAATGCATCAAATCCTGATTGTTAGCTTGTATTGATTTCCAAGTTGTAAATGCTCCCACTGGAAATTTAGTAACTAGCTCCTTAGAGCCCATTTGAGCCGGCTCCTGCACACTCCTTGTCTTCTTTAAATATAATCTTCTGATTATATTTTAATCGCCAAATTGAAGGCATTGGTTAAGATGTTGACATGAACACTCATAGAGAAGCCCCACTATCTAATATAAATCTCAGCAAAGATCTGAAAAGGACCCCAGAAAAAAAACAGTAAAAAAGAAAATCAGAGAAATAGAAGTCATCTCTTCATCCAGTCTGGAACTGCACAAAAAGACAGCCAGAAACCAGCAGAGGCTTGAGGGGAAGCCACATCGGTAAAGCCAACAAGTTCAGGTAACAAGTCAGGCAAGAGAGGAACCATACTGAGGAAGCCAGTACAAGCTCCCATGTAATGAGCCACCTGAAGCCAGGCACTCTAACCAAGATAGCCACAAGTCAGCACAATTTCCTATAAAAATTGGGAACCTAAACATGCATGCTGTCTCTGGCCTGTCAGAAAGGAATTGGGGATGAAAGCTAACCTCCAAAGGCCATTGCCCAAGGAGACGGGATCCAGCTGTGCTCTCCTAGGAATAGTGAGAGCCACACCAGGAGACAAGGACCACTCAACACCTACATGCTGGGACAGTAGGTCGGAAGTGGGCAGGGAGATGCAGGAACTTAAGACCATATTGCAATAATCCCCCAGGGCCTGTCAGAGCCATAGCAGGACGCAGAAGTCATTCTTAACTGGGGATTATGTGGAAAGAAGGGGATGGACAGAAGCTAGGGGTGGAGGCATAGGACGGGTCTTACTACCAACCACCCCATTTAAATCATCGGCATAGAAGCTATAGAGGGGGCAGAACCAGAAAAGGCCCGCCAGGAGTACCAATGTAATTTAATGCGTAGGCACAGTTATCAAGTGCCTACCACGTGCCAGGCGCATAGTAGGGCTAAGTGATGGGGATACAAAAAGAAAAAGGAACATAGGAGGCTGAGGAGGGCGTGGTGTTTTGTGGGGTCAAAGCCAAGCCAAGATGCAGGTGGTACCAGCCAGATTCCAAAATCCAGTCCAAGAACCGAGACTGGAAATACGAGTGTGCAGAAGCAAATGCCAAATACAAAGGTCAGCCCAGAAGAGAACAGTAGCTGTACAGCAACAGAAGCAGAAGCTCCGGCTTGGCCAGAAGGACTTCAGGAGCGGATAAAAGAAAAGAAGCAAGAGGTTAAAATGAAATTATAAAAGAAATTGTCATTTGAGAGGAAAAAGAAAGGAGATTCAGTAATTAAGACCACAAGGTGGAAATCATCATAAAAACACTCAACTTCTTGGAAAAAAACCAAACCAGAATGGAACCAGCCTAACTCAGTCATTCCGTAAGACAACCTGAAATATTAGAGCGAAGTCAAAGTATTTTAATGACGATATAAAGGATCTACCGTGCAAAAAATGGTCCGGCAAACAGGTTGAGGAGGGCTAAGAATCCCGAGACCGAACAAAACACCTGGTCTATAAGAAAACCTCCTAAGAGATCGAATTAGGGCCAGAGGGCAAAGTGAAACAGAAGGAATCCGAGTCATCCCCCAAAGACACCAACGGAAATCATCCCTGACCGTCACAGCCCAAATCCGGGGTTTCCAAATAAAGAAAAGGACGTTTCAGCGGCCGGAAAGAATTCAAGTATTGACAGGACTGTTCGATTTAAAATGTACTTTTTTTAAAAAGCTGTAATATATTCATGGTTCATACATCTCTTTTCCCTTTTGTAAATATTCCTCTTTGTTAAGCTCATAACTTTTTTAGATGCCATGAAAATTTTTTAACTAAAAAAAAAAAAAAAAAGATACAGGCAAAAAAAGAAGCCCGCGTGCACAGGTGGGATCGCCTCTCTGCCCACAGCCCCCCAAGAGAGTCCGGGAGACTCCGAGAGAAGCTGTCTGGAGAGGACAGTTCGCAGCCGCTAGGGGGCGCGCGCAGCACGGAGTCCTCGCACGCACGTCCATGACGTAAGCGACGTGGAGCACGGAATATCGTAGCTACGCAGCCGCCCGCTTCAGCCCAGCCAGGGCCGACTTCAGTCGGGCCACCAGCCTCTTCCGCGTTCACGCGCCTCTCTCTTCCTTCGCCCCCCATCTCTCCTTAACCAATGTCTTTTGGCCTTCTTTTGTGGGCCCAGCCAATGGGAGAAGGGTAACCTTGGCGGCGGCGGAGGTAATTAAGAAAGGGGCGGAGTCTCGGCTTCCTTCGAAAGTGTCCTCGTGACTGTTAGCGGGGAGCCTTGGTTTCCTGCGTTCTCCCGCTTCTCTGCGGGGTGACTGGAGCCTGTCGCGAGGGCGAGCGGGAAGGCTGGAGTGCGGGAGCGCAGAGGCATCTGGGAGCAATCGCTGATCTCTGGAAGAGAGGGGAAAGGGCATCCTACGTCATCGGAAGGAAGCGCATCGAACGCGGCGGGACCAGAGCGCGCATGTCTCCGCTTGGCGGGAGAGATCCTCGGTGAGGTGGGGGGCTGGGGGAGGGGGGAGACTTCTAGCGACCCCCGGCGGAGGCTCCAGGCACTACAGAGGGAGCTCCTGGCGGGGCTTCTTACTAAGTGCCTTTCAGTGTTGGGGAGGTTTTTGTTTTGAACGTTTGAGTCTTGGTTCCGGGAAGCTTCCCGCCTGCCCGCATGGTAGGTTCGCAAAGCGTTTTACAAGTCGCATTTTATTTTAGCGCTGCGAGATGGGGCCGTTGTTACCCCCATTTTACAGCTGAAGAAACTGAGGCAGGTAGAGACTTCCCACGAGCCCGGCCGAATGCGCCCGAGGCAGGATTTGAGTCCCGGTACTTTGGCCAGTTCGCCGTGGATTCTCGACCCGGGGGCTGTGCATTTATTTCATTTTTTATACTTAGGTAACCGATGGGATTGGTTCCGTTCGCCATGCCATCGTTCTCGTTTCATGCCGCTAAAAGGATGATTTTGGGAGCGCGGCTCCCCGGGTCGGGACGGGATCGGGACGCGGCGGGGCGTGGGGCTGAGCTCCGGCTTGGGGGTCCTTGACCCCAGCCCGGGTCGGGGAGGCCGCGTGTTAGGGGGCCGGGCGGCTCCCTTTTTCATGCTGTTTGGAAGCCCCCGCCGGACGCCATCGACCCTTTGGAGTCGGGGTGTCCCGCGTTCGGTCAGACTCGGGGTGCCGCGTGTGTCGGGGTCGGCCTCTTTCTAAGGGCTTTTCTGTCCTGGCTGCCAAGTTTTGGTCGCTCCCTTCCCGGAGCCGAACCCAGCGGAACAGCGACCGCCCATCCCCACCCCCGGCACCCAGCCCTCCGGCCGCCTGTTAGGGGGCCCCTCTGCAGGAGGCTCGGCCGAATCTGGGGGCTGCTCGGGGGGACAGTGCTGTGCATATGAGCGGACGAGAATAGATACAGAGTCTGGCGGGGGGCGCCAGGGGAGGCTCTTGTGGAGCAGGCGGCCTTTGGGCTGAGTCCTGAAGACGGTGAGGGAGGGGCAAGGTGAAGGCAGAGGGAGATGCTCCGTGTATGGGGGGGGGCGAGCAGGGGGGAGGAGGAGGAGGAGGCATGAAGGAGAGGCAGCCTCGGACTCCGGGGGGACTCGGGCGGTTGTGGCCCTTGTGGCGGATGCATTGGAGCGGACAGAGGTTGGAGGCTCCGGGGCTGCCTCGGTTGCCGCTGGTCTGTTCCCTGGGAGCCCTTGGACAAGGTCTTGAACCCCTCTGTAGCCCGCGGGCTTCGGGTGTTGGGGATGTGATTGACAGGACTGAGATGGGGGGGTGCGGGAGGAGGGACGGGAGAGCTGAGGGTTCCTTTATTTTGCTTTCTTTTTTTATTCATAGACTAGGAAAGGAAAATGAAGTTGTTAAATTTTCCTTCCCCTCCCAAATCCTAGTTTAGGTTCACGTACTGGCGGCTGCAGTCAGGAAGACTCCTTTTGAGTTCAGACGTGGCCTCAGACCCTTCCTAGCCGTGTGACCCAGGG
>CM053598.1:208822295-208837342 GCA_028646575.1 Pseudocheirus occidentalis
CTATACCTACAAAAAGACTTAGTGTCTAGCAATCAAGTTGTTGAAATGAGCTACTCACTTTTTTTTTTTTTTTGGCTTTTTGGAGGGAGGAAGGCAAGGCAATTGAGGTCAAGTGACTTGCCCAAGGTCACACAGCTAGTAAGTGTCAGGTGTCTGAGGTCGGATTTGAACTCAGGTTCCTCCTGACCCCAGGGCTGGTGCTTGCTGCTTCACTCTTCATGTTAAGTCAGTGATTCTACAAGCTTTTAAATGCCTGTTACCTGCTAGGCCTTGTTCCTTCCAGGAGCTTGCATTCCACAAGGGAGAATACGTTTTACCGCAAACAAACAAATAAGTTATGTGCAGAATAAACGTAAAGGACTGGGGGAGACGGGGAGAGGCCTCCAGAATGGGCGCTCCAGCTGTCCCTGGAAGGGACCTTTGTAGCTGCACTTGCTGATGCGATTTAGCTGGTCTCACAGTGTCAGCATGTTGGTCACTGAACAGAGGTGCGCCTTTAGCACACCAGTAGCCAAAGTATCCATGATTCCTAGCCATTCGCCTACATTTCTATCATACCATAACATAGCATGCACAGTTACCACCACATACCACAGAGGCCACTTGCGCATCCCGTTCCCCCTCCCCTGTCATTCCAGTACCCCCAAAGGGGCAGGTCACCCACTTGGGGAACCCCAGTATCCTTAGAGGAGTTGTGAGAGAGAGAGAGGCTGTTTTACTTTCTCCTGTTCCACCCTCTTCACCAGTCTCCATCACCAAAGAAAAACACATAGTATTTAACATATTTTATTTAATTATTTGAGTCAAGAGGGCAGCTTGAGGTAGTAGATAGGACAGGGCAACGTTGAGCCCCACCTTCTGGCTTTGTGACCCTGGGCAGATATCCAGTGCAGCATTAGGTGAAGAAGTTTCCTCACCTTGAACAACACGGACCAGTGAAAGCCCCGGCCTGTGCCCGTACTAGGTGTTACAAGCCTACCAGTATGGATGTCAAAGTTTCTGACTTGGCGAAAGGGTACAAAACTGTCATGGAGAAAGCCGAGAGAATGTTATGAAAAGAGCGGCGTTAGAAGGGGCAGTCAGAAATCTCCAGATCTCAGCAGAAAGCCCATATTCGTTTAGTTTGAAGTGGAAGGAATTTAAGATAGGCTGGGTGGCAGAGTGGACAGTGCTTAACTGATGCTTTTTACATTTCTGTCAGTTCCCAGTCAGTCGAGTTTACTAAGTGCCAGTTTTGTGCAGGGCTTGAGGGATGCAAAGAAAAGCACCAAACAGGCCCTTTTCTCAAAGAACTCACATGATTCCTCCCCAAAGAAAACTATCCCTTGAAACAAAGAAGTACAGTAAAGGAAGCACATGGTTTGTAGCTTCTCTTTCCACATCCATGTTCTACCACCTTTCTGAGAAGCAGGATGTTGTGCTTCACCACCAGGCCTTGGAAATCTCCTCTGGTTACCTCATTGATCAGAACTCTGAAGTCTTGCACTGTTTTTGTTTTGTGTGGTCATCCTGCAAATTGTTCTGGTTCTACTCTCTATTGGTTCATATTCCTAATATGAAACAGTTCTAAGTTTCTCAAAAATCTTCATGTTTGCCGTTTCCTATGGTTTAGTAATATTCTATATATACTACAATTTTTCCAATGTTCCCCAGTTGATGGTTCACCTGCTCACTTTCCAGTTCTTTATTTCTGTAAATAGCATAACTATGAGGACAGTCTGGCATTCTTGGGGTATGTGCCCAGTAGTAGTATCATTGATAACTGTGGTAGTATGTTTTCAGAAATGTTCCATCAAAATGATTAAAATCAGTATTTTAACATTTAAAAGTTAAGCTCCAATTATATGGAAAATTAGCTTTTGGAACACATTTCCTGATAATATCTGTTATTTATAAAGATGGCTTCAATTGTCAACTGTATAATATCTCCCTAAAAGAACGGGGGTGATTCCAGGTCTTCAGCTGCCGTGTTCACAGGCATAACCACCGGATACTGTGTCTCTAGCTTTTACATTTCTCCGAGGTTTGAGTTCTACGTCTCCAGTTGTCCAGTGTGGGTGACTTTGCATTTGGCATCCTGCGCAGCATGTCAGAATCCCAGCTCTTCATCATGCCCTCCCTCAAACAAGCTCTGCTGTTCCCTCTCTGTTTCTGTGAATTGTGACACATTGGCCCAGAACTTGGAATCGTGTTCACACTTTCCCCCTTTCAGTTCCCTCATAGCTCATTGGTAACGGAGTCTTCTCTGTTACTTCAAAGCTTCTCTCAGATGAATTTTCATTCATTTTCACATTCATTCATTTCACCTTCATTCTCAGTACAGCTGCCCTGCTTCAAGATTGTTGTTAAATCATTTTTCAGTCATACCTGACTCTTCATCACTCCTTCAGGGGTTTTCTTGGCAGAGACACTGGAGGGGTTCGCCAATTCCTTCTTCAGCTCATTTTACAGATGAGGGAACTGAGGCAAACAGGGCAAAGTGTCATAGGATCACATAGCTAGGAAGTGTCTTGAGCCTGAGTCTGAACTCAGGTCTTCTTAACTCCAGTCCCAGGTCTCTGTCTCCTGTTCCACCCCCCTACCCCCACCCCCCCAGCCGCCCTGCTTCAAAGATGGGCCACTGTGCTAGTCTCCTTAGGGATCTGCTGACTTCAGTTTCTTCCCCATTATTGTTATCCTACCTACAAACTGCCGCCACATCCAACTTCCAGAAAAAAATAATACCCCCTTTTATGGTATCTTTTGGGTCCTAGTTAACGAATCTGTGGAACAAAAGAGTTTTGTGATTTATTGTATACTGTCAAGTTGTTCTCCAAAATACTTGTGCCATTCTTTACCATGAACTTCCCTTTTATCAAGAGACAGGAGAGAAGCTTTGGTTGTTACCACTCAATACCACTTTGAGTTTTTTCCTTTTTTTTTTTCTTGTTTCTTTGAAACCTTTCCAAAATGTATGGTAATTTCATCAATATAGTATTTCTGAAGAGTCTCACATAGTTAATAGTATTGTAGTAATTACTTACAGTTTTGACTGATGTAGAAAAACTTCCTTGAAATGGATGCTGCGTCTGCAAGCTTTGTCCAAGTTTGCTTTTCAAATGTGCACCTCTTGTCTTGAAACAGGATAGTGAGTTTTGCTGGGTAGGTGATTGGATATTTGTGGCCCATGCCTTTCACTTTTATACAGTCTTTTTCCGCCTCATTTCTTTGATTTTCCCTTTTCATTTTTCTTTATTTGTTATCTTTGAGGCTAATAATATATCCAGGAGTATTGGGTCTTGTATTCTTCATTTTCAGGATGCTCCATACTCCGTGTATTCTTAATTTCCTTGCCTCTCAGGTTTCTTTATTCCAACATATTTTCTTGTAAAGATTGTTTTGTTGGGTTTGGTTTTTTTTTTTCTAATTTTGGGGAGATGTCAGCAATCTTAGGTTGTTGAGTTTGATCTGACATCCAGGTCCATCACTTAATTCTACATATTTTTAATTATCTTGCCAATTCAGTGGTTTTTCTGTACGTGTATTTAATGTAATTGATCTTCATTAGCTGTCATTCTGTTTTATGAATCAGTTAATTCTGTTTGTTGAAGCCTTTGATTAAAGTCTATATACCGGTCATTTTGATGAAGTCTTCCCAGTTTTTGCAGTATTTTCAAACCTCGGTTGGGTTCTTTTTTGGAATGTGTTCTTTAGTTAATGGAGCACATATTGGGGCACTTTGTGTGGTATCTCTTTTATTTCCATCATTTCTGGCACTTTGCTGCTTTGGCCACTTCTTTGACATCCTTTTTGTCTTCACTCTGTGCTTGCTGCTTCTGAAGGCCTTGTGAGGAGCTCCGGTCACTAGGAGCCTTGGCCTGACTGACGTTTAATGGGTAACTAACTGACCCACCTGGTCTGAGCGTGTCCGGCCTCAGGGGCTCAGCTGCTCTGCCAGACACCATGTTTCTGGGTCAGCTCTGAAAAGCTGGCACCCGCCTCCTTGTAGCTCAGATTCACAGGACCATCATCATCATCAGAACAGCATTTATGTAGCACATTAAGGCTTGTAAAGCACTTTATCGGTATTGTTTTATCCTCAGAACAGCTCAGGTGGTGTTGTTTCCCTATTTAACAGATGAGGAAACTGAGGTAGGTAGTTAAGTGACTTGACCAGGGATATGTTGCTAGTAAATGTCTAAGGTGAAATTCAAACTCAGCTCTTTCTGACTTCAGGTCCGGTACTTTCTCCACGTCTGACGCCTGGCTGCCAGGAGCTAGGTCAGGGTGAGGAACCTGCAGCCTCAAGGCCACGTGTGGCCTTCTGGGGTCTTGGATGTGGCCTTTTGACTGAGTCCCAGTTTTACTGAGCAAGTCCTTCCATTAAGGGGATGCGACGTGAGGTCTGGATTCAGTCAGAGGCTCTTTTGAGGACCTAGGGCCAGGTGGCCTCGAGGCCCCGGGTTCCTCACCCCTGAACGAGGTGCTCTCATGCAGCGTTCCCATTGTCAAAATAAGAAAACAGAGACTTGGAGAAGTTTTGAGGTGCCCGGGTTAACACAGGCGGTAACAAATTAAATTCGGAGCCGGAATAAAGCCTTCTCTTAGTCCTGCTCTCTTGAGCGGCAGAAAAAGCCCCTTCACCTTTCCATATCTTAGCATTTCAAGCGGTCATGAATGACTTCTGTCCCAAACCTCCCCCTCGTCCCCTGTCTTCTGTTCTCTAGGTGAAACGGCCCTAGTGTGTGTTCTCCAGTGTGCTTATGAAGTCAGAGATGTTAGGTCTGGAATAGACTTGGAAGTCATTCGTTCCAACCCTGCCCCCTCCCCCTTTTCTTAAACAGATGGAGAAACCAAGGACTAAGGACATGTAAGTGACTTAGCCTAGGTAACCGACACCAAATCCTGCATTTTCTCTGGGTAACAATGAAATCCAAATCGTACCCTGGTTATATTGTTTGCTTCTCAGCAGATACCACAATGAGCCTTTTATATCCTGGGATATAGATAGCGCGCTAGGATTATTTCAGTCTGGGTTTGCATTAACTTTGTTAGTGTCACATTCTGGATTCATACTGAACTTGCCAACTTAAACTTTGAGCTACCTTTTCAAATAAACTGTTTTCAGTCCAGGTCTCCGTATTTATAATTCTAATGGAGTTGACCCTTTTGATGTAGGACTTTACATTTACTACTGGTGAGAACTTTGTCTTATTGATTTGAACCTCCATTATTATTATTATTATTATTAAAATCCTTTTAAGTTCTGATTTTGTCATCTTCTGTATTAACTGCTTTTCACTTTGTGTTTCATTTGAAAAAAATATCATGTATTTATAAAAAGTGTTGATAAAAATCACATATAGTTTCAGAATTGAACTGGAGTCAGATCAGAGATTTAGAGCAGGAAGGATCCTGATCTAATTCAACCTCTTTATTCTACAAATGAACTTCTGCTGAGAATGGTTAAGTGACTGGCCCAAAGTCCAAGAACTAGGTAAGTGGTAAGATTGGGTTCAGGTTTGGGAGCTGAATCAAGAAAGAATAAAGGATGTCAGCATGCTATACATTAAAAGCTACTTTGGTAGATCTTGGTAGCACTTTACATTGAAGATGCAGCTGTGCTGGGCACACAGGAAACTTTTTTTTAAAAAGTAAGTTATCTTTCAGCCTGGAGGTTCAAAGCCGGCTTTCCTCCTAGAAAGAAAACGGCCCCAGGCCTTCCTGCCTTCCTTTCTTGCTTTCTCTTCTTCCTTCCCTTCCTTCCCTCCTTTCTTTCCTTCCTCCCTCCCTCCCTTCCTTTTCTCCCTCCTTCCCCCGTTATATTCCTGACTCTTCAATCTTCTATCCTTGCCTTCTCCCTCCCACTCCCCTGCTTTTCAGCTCCATTTTATGTATTGTCTTTCCCCTTTTTGAAGTGAGAGGTTGTCTTTTTCCTTTGTATTTGCT
Organism: Pseudocheirus occidentalis; assembly: GCA_028646575.1. NCBI lineage: Eukaryota > Metazoa > Chordata > Mammalia > Diprotodontia > Pseudocheiridae > Pseudocheirus > Pseudocheirus occidentalis. The sequence goes on from CM053598.1 coordinate 208,828,224, forward strand.
TTCCTGGTCCTTACCACATCACCTCTCACATAGTAAGTGTTTGTTGGAGAGAGAGGCTGACAGAAATGTAGCTTCCTTGGTATTGGTTAGGATAGTGGTTCTCAACTTTCCTAATGCTGTGACCTTATGTGGGCATATCTGCATGTGGGCGGACCCACCTGGAGACAGATAGAGGGGCGGTGTGGTGTCTCAGTTCCTAAGACCATTGGAAATTTGTGTTTTCTGATGGTCTTAGGCGACCCCTGTAAAAGGGTTGTTCGATGCCCAAAGGGGTCGTGAGCCACAGGTTGAGAACAACTGGCTTAGGATGAGACCGCTAGAACCTAGTCAGCAAGTTGTCCTCAGTCCTTGCCTGTGGATCTCCAGTAAAAGGCAGCATTCTGCCTCTCAAGCAGTTCATTCTATTTTTTGGATAGCTCCACTTGTTAGAAAGGCAGGTTGGTGACACAGTGGATAAAGCACCTGGCCTAGTGGCAGAAAGACTCATCTTCCTGAACTCTAATTCGGCCTTCCAACACTTACTAGCTGTGTGACCCTGAGCAAGTCACTTCACCCTATTTGCCTCAGTTTCCTCATCTGTAAAATGAGCTGGAGAAGGAATTGGCAAAACACTCCAATATCTCTGTCAAGAAAACTCCAAATGGGATCCTGAAGAGCTGGACATGACTGAAAAAACGACTGAACAATTGTCAGAAAGTTTTGCCCGACAGCAGATCTTCAGTGAGTCCGTATTTCCACACACTGCTCCTGGTTCTGGCCTCTGGTGCCACGCCAGTTTCATAGCTGTTGTTTCCTGCCTTCTCCCCATCCTCTGGTCACCCCCACCCACACCCCCTTTCTCCTGGTCCTTTCACTGATCCTCACATGACATGGATTCCTGGCTGCTTCTTCTCAGTGCTTTCTGTACTATCAGTCTTCTTAGATTGTGCCCAGAACTAAATGAAGCGACCCAGCTGTTGTCTGGTTGGGAAAGAGCTCAGAGGGAAGGTCACTTGATTTCTGGGAGCTTTTCCCTTTCTTAATGCAGCCCCAGATTACGTTAATTTGACTGCCCTGGTATACTGCTGACTCATGCCTGCAGACCACTCAGACCCCTGGATCTTTTTCAAACTGTTGTTATTGAGTGGGGTACACTCTTTCTACACCCTCTATGAAGACTCCTCAGAATGAGGATAAGGGAGAGAAACGATCTTAAAACCAGAGACAAGACTTTTGTGAGACTGGACAGATCTGAGTCCTGAGTTTCCTAGGAAATGACATAACCTAGAACCCTTCCCCTTCCTTCCCTTTCTGGCAGTCAGCCTTAAACCCTTCAGGAATTTTAGGAATCTCTTAGAACACTTTCCCTTTCTTCATTTTGGCCCTTGCCAAATAAGGATAGGTACATTTGGATTGGCTATCACCTATTTCCTTGTTCTCCGTAAGCCCACCTCCCAGCCAGTGGGAGAAGGGACAGCAGTGGGAGGGGGCTTGACTGCAGTAGGGTATAAATTCTTGTTATATTCTTGTATTCTCTGTAATACTGTAATACTCGTTCTGCTGGTTTGAACTGGTGCAAGGGATGCCTTGTTTTTGCAAGAATGAGTAAAACTTCCTGTTCCTTCCTCAAGATACTTCTGACTTTTAATTTTTTTGGGTAGGGGATTTTTGGGGTCCCCATACTCCACACATTATTAGGGCCTCTCTCTTATACTTTTGATATTGACTTTTTATGACTTTACCTCTGCTTTTTTATTTCATCTTAAAATTAACAGTGCTCTAAACTATCAATATTCTTTCTGAATCCTGATGTTGGTTTCCTGGGTTTTCAGCTTTGTGTTTTTTGCAGATCTGATGGATAGGCTATCTTTGACTTAGCTAGTATGCATCCCTATATTTTTTCTACAAGTAGTGTGAGATATTTGATCAAATGCTGGGCTTAAAACTCCATAAACTATATCCATACCCTTCTCCCGATCTGCTGGTTTAGGAACTGTTAAAAAGGAAATATAACTAGTCTGCTATGACCTGTTCTTGGTGAAACTGTGGTAGCTCTTTATAATTAGCCCTTCCTTTTCTAGGATGTGCCATCTCTTTAATGATTCATTTTAGAATTTTACCAGGTGCTGAAATTGCACTAACTGGCATATAATTGACCAGTTTGACTTTTTGGAAAATCGGGACAAAATTTGCAGTTCTTGAGTCTTACCCCTCCTATTCTCCATTACCTTTTGGATATTGTTGACAGTGGCTCAGCAGTGACATCTGTCATTCCTTTCATTTCTCAAGAATGATGAACTTCCAGATCAAGTGATTTGAATTTGTGAAGGGCAGCCAAGTTAGCTGTCTACTTAATGATCTTGGGTATTGATTCCCTGTTAGCCTCATTCCCTCATTCTCCTTAGCAGAGAAAACATGCAAAGTAAGAATTAAGCAGCCTTGCCTTCTGTCTTTTGTCACTAATCACAGTCCTGTCCAGCCTAGGTTACAGTCTCTTCCCTTCCAAAATCTCCCATTTTCCCTCAATTAGGAAAAACAAAACTGAAAAATTGAAGGAGAAAAAAAACAGGATTAAGGAGGATTAAAAATCTGAAGTAGTTGGCTAGGAGGTAAGTAAAACAAATTAGAAATTAAATTACTAATGAAAACAACTTGATGGAATTAGAAATTAGTATGGAAATGGAAGTGGATGCTGGGTGTGGCCATAAATATTGACTAGAAGCCCAACCACTCCCTTGCAATTGACATCAGCTATTACAGTCTTTGCAACAAATCTGTCCTTTAGCTCCTTGTAGAACCATAGAATCATACATTTAGAGCTGGAAATTACGTCTGAAGTCATCTAGCTCAGCTTTCTCATTTTGCAGAGGAGGAAACTTGGGCTCAGAGAAATGACATTATTTGCCTGAGCACACAAAGGTTGTCCGGTAACAGAACCGAGATTTCAGCCCTAATTCTTCAATCCCTAATCCTGCACTGTTTCAGGGGCACCGTGCTGCTTCATAAGAAAACTGAGGGGCTGTAGCAGTCAGTCAGTTTTGAGTTTTTGCTCAGTGTTCCTCCTAAAATTCTCATCCTCCCCCCCCTTGACTATATAAATCCTGTCCATCCTCCCAGGTTCAGAGGTTTCTTCTAAAGATATTCTAGCTTATCATCTTTCTTCTGAGCTCTTGTAATACTTACTATCTATTTCTTTATTTGGTCCTCATGCCCTGCTCTGTGACCTTTGAACTGTTCATTTCCCTGCTTTTTAAACTTTTGTTTTATAATATCTTGACTTCCCAGCCATCCTTCCTGACTGGCATTCTGGACTTTACAGTCTAAGTATTTCCTCTAGTGTCTAGCAGACATACGAATTCTTAAATTTTACTTGTTGTGTGGAGCACTGTAACATATCTAGCCTTGCAATACTGTTTCCTTGTTGGACAGCTCTAGCATAGAGAAGGAAAATGATCAGGTAACTTGAAATATCTGCCTTTGTGGAACTCAAGTTTATTAGAGAAGAGATAGACCTGTGGCTTGTGTGTGAGTAGAACTGGCGTGGAAAGCTTATTTGACCTGAGAATCCAACTCCCATTTTTTAAACTCTAACTGTAACAAACACCAAACAAAAGCCATTTTCATATACATATACAGAGTAGAACAGAGAAAGGGAATTGTGCATGAACTTGCTTTGCCTTTTATGTATATAATAAATACAAAGTATAGCTTCCTTTTGAATTTTTTGCTCTGAACAAAATAAAATAAGCATTTCCATATGTCTAATAGGACAGGAAAAGAGAATTTTACGTGAAAAGTAAAACTCTTACTTTTATATTTAAAATATTTAATAATTTATCATTTAACTTTACTTAATACTATTTCTGCCTTATGTTTTCTTCTGTGCATTTAAAAAAATGCTTCAGTGAATGTCTTTTCTTTTTAATTTTTCTTCCCTTTACTATCACCTATACCATTCTGCTATTGGAGGAAAAAAAAGAAAAACACAAACAAAAGCTATCTAACAAATATATATGGTTCAGCAAAATAAAAACACATTGGCTATGTTCAGAAGTATATGTGTCATTTTCCTCCTTGAATCCATTACCTCTGTGTGAAGAGGTAAGTAGAATGCTTCATTACTGGTCCTTTGGAAACATAGTTGGTCATTACATTGAGTAGAGTTTTTAAGTCCAAAGTGGTTTTTCTTTGTTACTATCATATACGTTGTTCTGGTTCTGCTCCCTTCATCCTGCATTATTTCATACAAGTCTTTCCAGGTTTTTCTGAAACAACTGTTTCATCATTTTTGTGGTGAAATATGGAAGGGAAGTGTCATTTTTAATATGGGATGGGAACGTCTTACTGGTTGATTTTACTAATGCTAGAGCCCAGGTGTGAACTCTAAAATTGTGAGGGTTGTTGAGGTCTTTCTGGACATGGTATCTTGCAAATTTATGCATATCTTTGTTCATCTGTTGTATGCGTGTGGAACAGCCCTTCTGATCCTTATACCACAGATGTGCCAAGCTTAAGACAGATGGATGCACTGAGAAAAAGGTACACCACAAACCCCAGCAAACTTCTTGAAAGAAGGAACGCTAGGCAGCATGTATATTTTACCACCTGACAATCCCCAAAGTCCTCAGGTTTTCTTAAACAACTTGCTATTTGATTAACCATGAAGGTTAGTAGAAGAAATTAAACTGCTTGTCATCCTTCTCTCCAAATTGTATAGCAAACATCTCTCAGAATACATATCATTGGTCTCCTCTGTAATTATGCATTACCAAGAATTGCTTACTAGTATGTGACTTTCTCAAGATTGTTTAACCGCCCCCAGTTTCTTTCATTAAATCGACTGATATTTATTAAGCACCTGTTATGGATAAAGCCCTGTGCCGGATCCAGGGGAATATGCAGAAGCCTAAGACGTGGTCCTTTCCTTGAGGGAGCTGATAGTTAACTGTTTGAGGAGAATAGACTTTAACACATGAAAACAAAATAATACAAAAGACATATCATGCTTATGATGAAATGATTAAAAACAGTACATTCTCTAGGAATTTAGGGGGAGAGAGATTACTATAGACCTGAGTTAATATGCCTCTGAAAAGCCACATGGCATAAAAGAGAAAATGAAGACTTAGGTTTCAATCCCATCATCTTTGACAGTTCATAGTTTCAAGTAACTATCTCTTTTTGCCTCTGTAAAGTGGGGATGATAATGGTAGTATCTATCTCATAAACTGTTGTGAGGTTTAAATAATGATGATAAATGAAAAGGAAAGGACAGATTTAAAGGATACTTCAAAGGTAGAATTGACATGTCAGACGTCTTGAAACTCAGTATGTCCAAAACTGAACTCATCATCTTTTTCCCCCTGTGCCCTCTCTTCCCAGGTTACCTAACTGCCCAGGGAACTGCCATCCTCCCAGTCATTCAGCCTTGCAAACTGGGTTTTATCCTCCGCTCCTCACTCTCTCCACCCCTGTGCCTATCCATGTAGTTGCCAAGACCTGTTAACTTCTGTAACATCTCTGGTGTATTCCCATTTCTCCTCCGACATTGGCACCGCGCTGGTATAGGTCATCACCACCTCCTGCTGCATTAGCCTTTTGGTTGGTATTCCTAGCTGCTCCCCAGTCCAGTGTATCCACAAGACAGAGGCCCAGTGGATAGAATGTTGAACCAGATTCAAGAAGACCAGAGTCTAAATACAACTGCAGACACTTGCTCGCTATGTGCCTTGGCCCTGTCTGCCTCCTCCTTCAAATGTGAAATGGGGTCAATAGCATTTGTCTCCCAGGGTTGTGGTGAGGATAAAGGGTACAATATATGTAAGTAGAAGTGCTGACAATGCTTACTCTCCGCTCAGCTGCCACCTGGACCTTCTTTAAAGCACAGGTCGAACCAAGTCACCTCCCAGTCAGTAAACTCCAGTGGCTTTTCTGGGATAATAGAGACAATTCTTTGTTCGACTTAAGACCCCCTCATGATTTTGGCCCCCGTCTTTGTCCAGCCTTTTTACTCTTTCCTCTCTTCCACACACCCTACAGTCCAGCAACACTGACCCTTCTCACCCTTCCTCATAGAAACACTCCTCCTCCCAACTTCAGACATTTTCTCTGTTTCCCTTTCTTATTTTACCTCCTGTTAAAATAATGTCTTGTTCTGAATGCCTGACAACCCTCCCCCCGCTTCTAGTTAGCATAGTAAGTAAAGTGTGTGTGTGTGTGTATGTGTGTATACATATGTATGTATGTATGTAACAGTAGTAGGAAGTGAGATGGAAAAGGGAAAGCTAGAAGTCATTTATAGATTGTCCCATAAATTAAGGGAGAATAAGTTACTTGCAAACTGTCTCATAAATTAAGATCACATCCTGAGACCATGTGCGGAATTAAGGGAAGCTAGCTAGGCCCCTTCCTCCTGCTGACTGTCTGTGCTCCAGATGTGTGTGGTACCAGTAGAAAACCAGCAAAACATTAGGTTAATGAACTAACTCTAATATGTTTAGTGCTGTAGTGCTCTAAACAAGCCATGCAATCGGCTTTCATAAATACAGTGATGATGCACGTGTGCTGAGAATTCTAGACTCATAGCTGGAAGTTCACAAGATAAATGCGTATCCATATGCCACTGATAAATACATTGCTGTTCTGTTTACCTTTTAAGTGGTGTGACAAACAGAATTATGCCACGTGACAATTATATGATGAAAGGTTATAAACACACACAGACACACACACACACACACACACACACGGTGGCGACAATTATGTAGCAAAATGCAGCAGTTTATATTATTATTAATTGATTTACTGCAACACAGCTAAAAGGAGAAACAATCACCTGGAAGTGAACATGAGGTCCATTTCTTCACCCTTGCTTTCTGCCCATAAGTTCATTGTACCCCGCTTGTTCAGGGGTAGGAGTGGCTATTCATAGCTTATAGTCTCTGTCCTTGAGATCCCAGGTTGTGTTTGGATGGGACTGCTAGGTTAAGGGCAGAGGGGAAGGCACCTCCAATTTCTTTTGGATACTTTCCATGATAGCAACAAACAGTACAGTAATGCTTTTTTGTTTCTTTGTTTTTTGCTTTTTTGCATGGGGCAGTTAAGTGACTTGTCCAAGGTCACTTTGAATACAGGTCCCACTGACTCCAGGGCTGGTGCTCTTTTCACTGCGCCAGCTATGAGTCTAGAATTCTCAGCACACGTGCATCATCAGTGTATTTATGAAAACCGATTGCACGGCTTGTTTAGAGCACTACAGCACTAATGGTTTCCTATTCAATGAAGAGCCGCGGGCGCAAGGGGGGTGGGTGGGCAGGTGAAGCTGCCCTGAATATGTCACATGACATGGTAAGCCTCGCAGCTTCCCACACGAACCAAACTGTACAGTTCGTCTGCCAGTGATACTGTTTAATAATAAATGATTTTTCAGTAATACCAGCACAGAATTTGTTAAAAGCTTCACATAATGTTTACACCCCACTCTCTTTTTGCATAAATTTGACATAAAAGTCTGTGATGATTATGCAGTGAAATACAGTAATTGGCAATTCACTCCGCGTCCTAGTGTCCTACCACCTTGCGTCCCTGATTCCTTTCCAGTTGCAGCTTCAGAAGCCTTTTTGATGCTTCTTAGGATTAGTGCCTTTATTTCATTGATTATCACTAGTTTGTCTTGATTCTGTATCTTATTTTTACAGAGTTGCTTTCCTGTAGATAACATCTTGTTTAATCTCCACAACCCTAGGAGCTAGGTGCTGTTATTTTTCTCCATTTCAAGGATGAGGACGTTGAGACAGATAGAGATAAAGTGACTCACCCAGGGTCACACCTAAGTAATTCTCTGGCGGGAAATGAATTCGAGTTTTCCTGACTCCAGGTCTAGCACCTAGCCCTATCCCAGGGATGGGGAACCTTTTCACATTAGAACACCACATTAATATTTGGCTGGAATCAAATAAGGTCACATTCAAGAAACTTTAATTAGATAAACTTAAAAGTGTACATTATTTTCTAAAAATCTATGTCCTTATAATTTAAAAAAATGAAAAGCATTTGTTAATTTTAAAGTTAACTAACCTTTTAATGACTATTGTGTCTGCTTTTTGTTGGAAAGCATTTGAATATTTAGTTGCATCCTGAAGGTCCACAGTTTCAGCTGATCCTCTAGATAGACGGATATCATTTATTCCTTCATTAGACTGTGAAGTCCTTGAGAGCAAGAACTGTTGTTTTTTTTTAACTAGTTATTTGCATCCCCTGTACTTGGTACAGTGCTACGCATGTAGAAAGCTCTTAAGCTCTTACCAAATGTTTGTTGGTAGCTTTCTAGCCTTAGCCATTGTCAGTAAATGTTAGTTGTATTTCTTTTTTTAAAAATTTTTTATTGACTTGTTGTTTACTTTTAGTTTACAATATTCAGTTCCAGAATCACATGGGTCTCAGATTTTTCTCCCCTTCCTCGCCACCACCACCCCCACCATGGTGGCATACAATCATGTATAGGATCTGCAAACTCACATTGTACAATAGTCTGATTATATAGGTGTTATAGCCAGTGGAGTTAACAGTGAGAAAAGGGAAACAAAAACCAAATGTAGAAAAGAGTGATAGCATGCCTTGCCTCAGTCTCCTTTTAAACTCTGATCTTTCTGGATCTTTCTCTGAATGTAGAAATCTCCTTCCGTCCTGAGGCTTGTAGAGTTGTCTTTAACTGTGCATTGCTGAGAAGAGTCCAGTTTTTCAAAATTGGTCGTCACACATATGATGTATCTGTGACTGTGTACAAATTTTTCCTGGTCCTGCTCCTCTATCAATTCGTATAAGCCTCTCCAGGTGAGTATGAAGTGTACTTCTTAACATTAAGAAGGGCTGGAAATTAGTAGTACTTTGAAGAACAAAGCTAGTTCGGTTGATATGCATGTTTTAATTCATAAAGCAAAGAAAATATGATTTTTGTTTCAAAGTAAAATTATAAATCTTTTTTTTTTTTTTTTTGCATCAGTTGATGTTACTGGTCCTTCTATTGTTAATGGTCTGTTCAAAATAAATTTGCTATCCTAACTTTCTTAATGCAGTACCGTACTCATTTAATGACCTGAACTAGAGTGTTCTTTTCTGCAAGATAGATGGAATGTACCTGA
>CM053598.1:208837842-208876352 GCA_028646575.1 Pseudocheirus occidentalis
TGTTAATGGTCTGTTCAAAATAAATTTGCTATCCTAACTTTCTTAATGCAGTACCGTACTCATTTAATGACCTGAACTAGAGTGTTCTTTTCTGCAAGATAGATGGAATGTACCTGAGATAACCTCAGAAGGCAGTGCTTATAATCATTTTAAAGATGTGACCTGATCACAGGGGTGGTAGAGCATTAAAGAAAAGGATGCATTCTGTTGGGCAGCCATATGGCACCTGGCCTGGAGTCAGGAAACTCATTTTCTTCAATTCATATCTGGCCTTAGACACGAGCTTTGGGACTCCTGACAAGTCACTTAACCCTGTTTCCTTCAGTTTCCTCATCTATAAAATGACCTGGAGGAGAAAATGGCAAAACCCTCCAGGAAAACCTCATATGGGGTCCCAAAGAGTCAGATGTAACAGAAAAATGGCTGTAAGCAAAGCATGTGTTGTGTTTATAAAACATCGAGAATGTGACGTGGGACTGCTGGGTGCCAGAGCTGGCGCTGAAGAAAGGGATGTTCTTTTTTTACCCTTTTCCCTTCCCCGTTCTCCTTCAATAAAATAAGGTTCAAGATCAGAGTTTAAACGGAGACTGAAGCAATGCATGCTATCATTCTTTTCGATGTTTGGCTTTTGTTTCATTGTTCATTCCATTGGCTATAACACCTATACAACCAGATGATTGTACAATGTGAAGGAGTTTGCAGATCCTATACATGATTGTATGCCACCATGGGGGTGTCGGGCGGGGGATGGTGAGGAAGGGGAGAAAAATCTATAACTGAAGTGACTGGAACAGAATCTTGTAATCTAAAAGTGAACAAACAAGTTAATAAAAAAAATTTCAAAAAATAAAATAAAATAAGGTTCAGAAAACAGCAGGCCTCGGCTGTATCGTTAGCACTTTTGATGCAGTTAAATCTTCTCAGTTTTCATAGGTTAAAAACCCTGACAGGTGATATTAATCTAATGGTTAGTATTGTCCTTATAGATGTGTAGAGAGGCACTGGTGTGTAAATACGGCCTTCTAAAGTAATCCAATTAAGCTTACAAAATGTTCATCAGTTATTTATAATTCCATATTTTCATACTGATTCTTCAATGGTGCAGTTACTTTCCTATGGAGATGATAAAGTAACTTTTACTTTACAACTTGATTAGATTATCAGTAGTCTGTAGTCAGATTATAATCTTGTGATCTGTATTTTCTCTCTAATGGTATTTTCATTTGCTTAAAAAACCTCATCATATGAATGCATATTGCTACCATACTATTTACCTCATAGTCTGATTCATATTTCTTCCCTTTTTTTTTTGGTGGGGGCAGGGCAGTTGGGGTTAAGTGACTTGCCCAAGGTCACACGGCCAGTAAGTGTTAAGTGTCTGAGGCTGGATTTGAACTCAGGTCCTCCTGACTCCAGGGCTGGTGCCCTGTTCACTGAGCCACCTAGCTGCACCTATTTTATTTAAATTCTTAAGCACATTTCTCTGTTAATACTTTACTTTTCTTCTTTGAGCCTGTTACTGTCAATCTTGTAGTAATTATAAGTTTTGTTATCCCCAGTGAAGTGTTACTACTGATACTTTGATGTTCAGCTGAAGTCAACAAGTATTATTAAGCACTTAATAAATGCTAAGCCCTGGGGATTCAAAGAAAGTAAAAGGCAATTGAAGAGTGTTGAAGGAAGGGAACCAGTGAAGCCAAGAGGTGAAAATGAGGAAGGAGAGCATTCCAGTTATGGAGCACGAGCCATGCAGGCACACAGAACAGATGGGGTACCTTGGGAAAGGAACAAGTGAGGACTTTAATAGTGTTGAGAGGGAAGTGAAGTGTAATAGTGTTGAGAGGGAAGTGAAGTATCAGAAGACTAGAAGGGAAGGAAGAGGCCTGAGAACGTAGGGCTCTCTGTGCCAAAGGGAGAACTTTATGCTTAGGCCTTGAGGTAATACGGAGCCATTGGACCTTATAGGGGGTGGAGAAGGGAGAAGATTGTGGTGTAAAATGGTTAGATGAGTAATTTAGGAAATTAGTTTTAGCATCTGAGCGGAGGATAGATTGGAGTCTCTTAGGAGACTACAGTTACAACAGTCTGTAGGGCAGCCAGGTAGCCCAGTGGATAGAGTACCAGGCCTGGAATCAGGAAGACATAAGTCCAAATGTGACCTCAGACACTTGTGTGACCCTGGGCAACCCTGCTTGCCTCAGTTTTCTCATCTGTAAAGTCAGCTGGAGAAGGAAATGGCAAACCACTCCCATCTCTCTTCCAAGAATACCCCAAATGTAGAGTAGGACCCAACTGAAAACAGCTCAGCATCTACAACAGCAATATTCTGTGCAAAAGATGATTAGAATCTGAATTAGAGTTGTGGCTCTGTGAGTAATGAGAAAAAGGTACTGTGTGTGAAGGATGTGAAGGTAAAGATGAGAGGATCTGACGATGGATCGTGTGTGTGGGGTGAGAGTAAGGAGTCAGGAATGACACCAGGGCTGTGACTGTGGGTGACTAGGAGGAAGGTGGTGCCCTTGATAGGAAGAGAGAAGTTTGGAAGAGAAGACTGTGGGGGAAAGGCGGCCCGTTCTGTCTTGTGCCTGTTGTGCTGGAGGTACCTTGATCCCTTGTTTTGGGGTTGGAGTTCAGGAGAAGAGACTGAGTTTGGTATATACATAGAGATGATAACTGAACCTGTGGAAGTTCATGGTGAGGTCACCAAATAGTAATAGCCAGCATTTATATAGAACTTTCAGTTTTGCAAAATGTAGCATCTCATTTGATCTTCACTGGGAGGTAGGTGCTATAAGTTTTCTCCATTTCATGGATGAGGAAATTGAGACAGATAGAAGTAAAGTGTCTTACCCAGGTCACACAGCTAAGTAATTCTCTGTGGCAGGGTTTGAATTCAAGTTTTCCTGACTCCAGGTCTAGCACTCTACCCATTGTGCCACCTTGCTTTATCTCAGGGAATGGGGAGCCTTTTTATGTTAGAAGGCCGCATTAACATTTGGCTGTAATCAAATAAGGTCAGTTCAAGAAAGTATTATTAGATATACATAAAAATGTACATTATTGGGGGCGGCTAGGTGGTTCAGTGAATAGTCAGGAGGACCCGAGTTCAAATCCAGCCTCAGACACTTGACACACTTACTAGCCTTTTGACTTTGGGCAAGTCACTTAACCCCAATTGCCCTCCAAAACTAAAGGCCAAAAAGAACCCGTACATTATTTTGTAAAAATCTGTGTCCTTATAATTTCAAAAAATGAAAAGTACTTGTTAATTTTAAAGTTAACTAACCTTTTAATGACTTTGTTGTGTCTGCTTTTGTTGGAAAGCATTTGACTATTTAGTTGCAGGATGGAAGTCTGCAGTTTCAGTTGATCCTCTAGATAGATGGGTATAGTCATTTGTGACCTTAAGGGTGATTGGGTTTGGGTTAGGATAATGTAGATTTGCCATTGAAAAGCAACAAAGCATTTTTGGTCATGTTGCCAAAGACATGGCTGTTCTGCTGCAATTTTCTCATGTTTCAATTGGATTTTTCTTAGCATCAGACAATGACTTTAAAATATCATCTACAGAGAGCTCAATCAGTGAGGCTGAAATGCTCATTGGAGTGTATGTAAAGCCAAGCACAAGCAGCTCTCCTGAGGACCGCTGCTGTGAATAACTTTAAGGTTCTGATCATATAGTATAGTGAACTCTCTATTTATTCGGCAAGTAAACTAAAGCAAAACATTCACAGAAACCAAAGTTGAATATTCACAATATAAGATAACAACTTATCAACTAAAGTGGCCACATAGTTTTAAACAACAGATATCATTCAGTAAGTCCTTAACTTCATCCCTCCTTAAGGATCAATCATCCTTAAGGGATACAAAGTTCAAAGGTCTCCCTCTTCTAGGTCACATTGTCTTAATCTCATCAGTCAGAAAGTCTTTTGTCTTGATTGGAGACTGGCTTCCAATTATCCTTAACTCAGTCATCCTTAAAGGGTAAAAAGTACAAAAATTCTCCCTCCCCTAGGTCACAGTAAATCAAGATCTTGTCAGTCAGCAGTAAGTACCCAAGGAAAGGTCCTTTCATCTTGACTGAGGCTGCCTCCCAGACTCCAGGGTTCCTCTTCCATCCTCTCATCTCTTGTCTGAATTCACCTAGCTGTCACCTGGATTCACAGGTAGGCAGCTCCCAGCTCCGCCTATTCCAGTTTCTGTTCCAGCTTGAAGCTCACAGTGACTGGTCCAGCTCAAGCCCTTCAAAGTCTCTGTTTCTGGGAAGAGAAAACTTAACGGAGCCACAACAATATCTACACATATCAAGCCTAGCAGAGTTACAACAGTATTCACATACATTGTCGGCACTATCATCTTAATTCACTTTCTGCCTGTGACATCAACACAAGTCAACAGACAGGGTGCTTCTGTCTGACAAAGTAACATAAACACAAATCAGCACAGACAGAACAGATGAACAGAATGCCACGTACCACAGGTGTTCTCCTTCTCAATTCTGCTCAGTCCTAGCTGTGCTCAAGCTGTTCTATGTCATCAGCTTCTCCCTGTTCTGCCCATCTTACATCCTGCCTGCTCTGGTCTTTGGCAGGTCCTTCCCACTGTGGGCTTCACAGGTTCTGTTTCTAACAGAGACTTGATATGATCACAGGTGAGGCTCAAAGGCTCTTGAAGAGCTGAAACCAGGTGCTAAATACTTGAATAACTGAAACAAGAGCCAAGTACTCCTTTGCTTGCCATTACAGTGTGATGTCATGATTCTTAAAGTCAGTGAACCTTTCATTGTATTCTCCAGTTAATAGATCTATAACAATTGTGCATTTTTTTTTCTGGAGGGGGAAGGTAGGGCAATTTGGGGTTAAGTGACTTGCCCAAAGTCACACACAAAGTCCTCCTGACTCCAGGGCCAGTCCTTTACTCACTGCGCCACCCAGCCTCACCATAGAACTGTGTATACTTAAAATGATTCACATCTATCATCCTGCTCTTCAGTGACCTTTGGTAAGTGGGGAAAATATTAGTCCAAAATTTCCTTTTCAAGAAGTATTTTGAAAAAAAGATTGCTTTTTTCAAAATGCTTGGATTTTTTTTTGCCGTTTATCATATAGACTTGGTTTTACCTTGCAAAGAAATATTCAGGTTATTTTGATCTGATATATCACACAGAAATGTAGCATTTCTATAGAAATCTGAATAATTCATATTGCTGATTCTCTTCTTCATAAAATGTAATTGTCCATTCTCATGGAGAAAAATGTTGGTTAACGCCTGTCCCTGTGATAGCCAATACACTTTAGAATGATATGGCAAATCCCCACTGAATAATTCATCGTTCAGCTTTATCACATTACAAAACTGAGGATGCTGTGTGGCATTTGCATTAGTTAACAATACTTATAGCTTGTTGCAGCGTCACCTAAAAAGTAGACTTAGCACAGAGATGTTTCTGACGCAAGATACAAAGAAAAGAAATGGGAGCATCTGGATCTGTCGGTACTTTTTTATCTGTACAAACCCTTTGTGTTTTCCTGTCATGGAAGTTGCATCTGTACATAGACTCACTAAATTTACCAAATTCACTCCAACTTCATGATATTTATCTTGAAAGTTGTTGAAGATCTTTATTCCCTGTGTTCTGTTTGTAGGAGTTCCCAAAGTGAGTAACTCTTCATAGCAAAGAAAATCTGTTAGGGCCCGATGAAGTACAAAACCTGTGCTGAGTCAGCAGTATCAGCTGATTCATCCAAAGCAGTGGAATAATCGGTATTTTCATTTTGAAGTATTGCATGACATCGTTCTGTTAAGTTGAAGACTGATTTCATGCTGCCGAGTTATAGTTCTACATGAAAGAGGCAGTTGTTTGTACTTTGAAATGTTAACAGGGTCTAATTCATTCTTTCACAATTTCTATATTGTTATATGACTTCCCTGTTTTCCTGAGTATTTAAGCTACTTTATAAGTTGCTTCAGTGGATTTCCAGGTCTTATTATTACTTGAAAGAATTCCCTTTGCTTTTGCTTTTCATCTTCTAATTTCTGCAATACAACCTGTTGCACCTCTCATTCTAATTTAAAATTTGTGGTCCTTAGGCGTGTTATAATGCTGATGAGCACTGAATTTCTTTAGTGTGGTTATTGCAGTGTCACAAAGCAAGCAAATCATCTCATTTTTAGCAGAAACAAGATAATATTGCAATTCCTAATCCTCACTCACCAAAAAAAAAAATCTGTTTTCTTCAGGGTCTTCTTGATCTTGACATGATGGGCTTGTTTATTGAGCTATTCCCAAATTTCACTTCAAACAGAAACACAGTATATTGTCGTCAAAAACTGATCACAGACTGGCTTACTCGACCCCCATAAACTCTGGCCAGCCAACCCTGTGAGGTAGTGGCATCAGTCAGGCAGGGGGAAGTTAGAACTAAATAATTTGCATAGCAGCTGTCAATTTAGCCCTTATGGCTTGTTAATGTTCTAATTGTGCCGGTCAATCTGGAAGGATTATTTAGTTGACACTTATTCTTTATATTGAATATGTTCTTTTTAAAAAAATAAAATATAGAAGATGAAAAAATGTATCAATAAAAATAGGAGTTCTTTAAAATTTGGATTCAGTCAAAAGACAGCACTTAAGGACCTACAAGGCCCCATGTGGCCTTAAGGGCACAGGTTCCCTACCCATGTATAGCCCTATTTTCTCCTGGTCTTGAGTTTCTTATCTCTACCTGCCTATTGAATATCTTGAACTGGATGTCCCTTAGATATCTTAAACTCAGCATGTCCAAAACTGAACTTACCTATTCCCCACAAATACTCCCTTCTTTCTAATGTCTGTCCCATCAACAGAGGTACCACCATACTCCCTAGTCACCCAACTTCCCAACCAAGTTGTCATCTTCCAATGCCCACTTTCTTCCACCTAATCCATTCTGTTGACCAGGCACGTCAGTTTTACCTTTGTAACATCACTCCCCTGTGGAGGAGCATGTCCTCGTCTCCACCCTGACATCTGATGACTTGGTTCTGTAGCTCGTTTATCCACAGTTGCTTGTATGTTGTCTCCCCCATTACACTGTGGTCTTTGAGAGCAGGGTCTGCCTTTGTGCTTGTCTTTGTATCCCCAGGTCCTAGCACAGTGCCTGGCACATGAGCAAGTTTTTTGGCTGACTGGCAGTGTCTTTAAAAACAAGTTATTGAGCACTGACTTTAGAATCAGGAAGATCTGAGTTCAAATATGGTCTTAGACATTGACACTTAATAGCCGTAGACCCTGGGTCAGTCACTTAACCATGATTGCTCCGCAAAACAACAACAAAAGCAAACAAACAAAAAACAAATTATTGTGAGCTGGAGTTAGTAGCTTTTACTAATTGTAAAAGCCTATGACACAAAGAATGTTAAGAACCTCTTACTTAGATTAAAAAAAAAGGTCATGTAAACAGACCACTTTCTCACCTGTGAATTAGGAAAGTTCTGAGTCAAATATGTGATAGAAATGATTACAGGGGGTAAAAGGAATGGTTTTGGTGACATCATTGAAAAGCTTTTGCAAAAAAAGACAACTAGAATTAGAAAGATAACTGGCTGATAAAAAAAACAAAAAAACATTTCCCCAAAGAGACAAGGCAAGCTGTCAGTAAACACGTAGAGGAAAGCAGATTGAGTCATCTCTGAAATTCTGCCTCAGACCTGTCAGATTGACAAAAGTGACAAGGAGAAGATAATTGCTGGAGCAGCTGTGCAAGGACAGGCACACCGATGCACGTGTTGGTAGAACTTTTAAAAAATTAATTTCAATGTTTTTGGTTATGTTTTAAGTTCCAAAGTATCTCCCTCCCCCTACCCCCATACCAGAGAAGGCCATCATTTGACACAGATTTATAAATATATGTAAAACCATTCTGTGCATACTTGTGTTTATCAGGTATTTCTCTAGAGGGGGTGATAGCATCTTCATAGGCCCTTTGTAGTTGATTTGAGTATTTATAATCAAAATAACTTGGTTGTTCACAATTATTCTTTGAACAGAATTGCTGTTACTATATACTCTGTTCTCATGGTTCTGTTCATTTAGTTTTTCATTCTTTCTTGCAAGTCTTGTTTTTCTAAAATCAACCGACTCATCATTTCATCATAGTAAATTTCCATCACAATCATGTACCACAACTTCAGCCATTCCCCAGTTGATGGGCATCCTCTCAATTTCCAATTCTTTGTCACCGCAGTGAGCTGCTATAAATATTTTACATTAGATAGGTTCTTTTCCTTTTTCCCCCATCACCTTGAGAAACACAATAGTAAAAGCAGGTTAGAAGCAAACCCCCGCTAGCTTCTGATTTAGCAGTACCGTTGCTAGACAAATAGCCCAGAGAGACTACCTTGACCACAATTATCTAAGTTAAAATTATGTCTACAAAGATGGAATGAATGCACAAAGATAATTGAAAGAGGCTTAGAAAGAAGGAATCATAACAAAGTTGTTATAGCTACTTGGTGAAAGTCAAAATTAATTTTTAACATTCGAAAGTCAAATTCATAGCTAACTTTTGGAAAGAGAATCGTAGAACTACAGAACATTACCCAGTATCACACTGTGAGGTGTGGGTACCAGGAAGGCAAATTCTAGTTCCCCTGATTGCTTTTTTTTTTTTCTTTTGAATCACTACTTACATTTCTTTGTTTTGTCTTGGGATTTTCAGGAAGTTTAACTTCTTCTCCCTTCCTCCCCCCATGATTACTTCCATTTGGGCTTTGAAAAAAAATTCCACCAGCTCCTCATTGGATACAATTTTCTTTTTAGCCTGGCACATCTTTAAGGATACTCCAGTACCAAATACAGTTACTTTTCATTGTTATTTAAAACCAGAGTTGTTGGCAGATTGAGACATCTTTTTTTTTTTTTTGGCTTTTTTTTTTGGAGGGCAGTTGGGGTTAAGTGACTTGCCCAAGGTCACACAGCTAGTTTTTTTTTGTGTTAAGTGTCTGAGGCCGGATTTGAACTCAGGTCCTCCTGACTCCAGGGCCGGTGCTCTATTCACTGCGCCACCTAGCTGCCCCGAGACATCTTATTTAATGAGAAGAAGAAAAAAGAAGTTTGTAAATCATTATTTTTTGAAAATGGTTAAAGATTTAAGGGGCAGCTAGGTAGCATAGTGGATATAGCACTGCCCCTATAGTCAGGAGAACCTGAGTTCAAATCTAGTCGCAGACACTTGACACTTACTACCTGTGTGACCCTGGACAAGTCACAAAATCCCAAATGCCTTGCCAAAAAAAAAACTTTAAAGATTCATAAAGTCAGTGAGTTAAGAATGTTCACATGCGTGTGTCTCATATCATTTAGCTGTGTTTAAGTATTGCAGTGCTCAAGTAATATGGTAGCCTCCTCCAAAGTAACTTTTTATTAAGCACTTCATACAAACACATTTTTTTATAGACCTTATTAGAGAAGCAGAGAAATTTTTAAAATTCCTCTTGAAGCTTACAACCTGATTACGATGATAAAATTCACACTTAAATAACACGATAGAGGTAACATTTCAGTATGAAGTTTCACAAAGATAGCGTCTGATGAATGGCTAAAATGAATAGCATTGGACAGCGGGTGCTCTGGAATGTTAGAGTTGCAGTGTTTGGAGAGGGCTTCACAGCAGGCGGCAGAGTTTCATGGAAAGAATACCAGACTAGAAGTCCAGGCACTATCCTACCAAGTCTGTGCTCCTCTTCATATCAGAATTATTTATTAGGCAAAATAACTGCTTTTCTCTTAATCTCCTGCTATCCAGAGAATCTTTGAGACCTGTGTTCTTAATGTGGTCTCTTTAACGCATTTTTTGTAGCCTCTATGATAGTTTCTTATTTCAAAATTCAGCTTTTACTGTCTGGGGAACCTGTGTTGTGTCCCTCTAGGTCCTTAAGGGAGGCCCTTTAACTGAATCCAAACTTCACTTCCTTTTATTAAAGGAATCTGTTCTATGAAATTTGGATTAATTCAAAAGGCTTCCCTTGAGGACCTAGAGGGCCTCATGTGGTCTCGAGGTCACCCCTGGACTAGATAATCTCAAAGCCTCTTTCCAGTTCTAAAATTCTATTTTCCTGAATTGGCACATTTTGAACTGAGTAAAAAAAAAGTACAGAGATGGAGTCATTCCACAGTGCGGTTGCAATCCAGTTTGTAATTAGAGTCAATGCTCAGCTTGTGTGGGGGTAACATTCCTAGAAAAAGGTGTGAAAGTAAAACATGCAAATATTAACACGTTGAATGTTAGGTTCCTGTGACCACCAAAAACCCCAGACTATAAGCTTGCACTAGAGATCGCTGGAAATAGACTTTTCTGGATACAATTCTTTGTAACATTCTGATAATGGGCACTTTTCCTAACAAAGTAACCATGAAATAACCCATTGAATGCAGTATACAAAACAAAAGTGGTCATGTGCAAAACATTTTCTTTCACTAGTAATAACCCAAAATTGAATTTTTGTGCTAATATCTCAATAAAAAATACTGCTGACTTAAGACAGTGTTAACTTTGCATAACCCATGAAATCTCCTGTACCATAAGTATTGTATGAGAAATAAAATTCTTAAAACTAAAACATTTACCTTCCACTGTGTTAAGATGGTGGTATGAGTGATGAGTGGTTGTAACAATATACTCTCCTGCTGTAAACCTCCCTACCTTTGTTGTTCTCTGAAAACCAAGGGAGCAGTTGCTGGGACTTTTAGTAACTGCTGTCAGAAGATGCCAGAACTAGTGAATTCTCAATGTCACCTTAGAGCCCAAAGGGCTTGCCTTACTTGGTTCCCATTCCATTTGGGCTGTACTTAAAAGTTTGGCTGTGACCCCCATGGATCCAATCTGCCTTATACAACTTTTTTAGAAGTGAAGGGTAAAGCAGGGGACCTGGAGTCAGGAAGGCCTGGTTTTAAAATCTACCCTCAGAAATCAAATGATTTGGGGTATAATTGCAACGCAAAACTTGACATTTTAAAGGCAGACAACGAAAATATGCAAAAAATACATGGGAGGTGAGAGCAAGACCAGTGAAACGCCTAGTAGGACACCAGCCGCTCCATGGACCTGTGATCCTTGTGCCTCTCATTTTTTTCTCTACTGCATAGAGCTATGAATGTGTGCAGTTGCCAACGCAAAAGTGAAAATGAGGTTACTAATAAAATCACACGATTGCTTGAAATGATGGGAGTTCACGTGAATGTTGAGAATTGACTATGTTCTGAAAAAGTTTGTAGGTAAAGGTCAGAACGGGGACACAGGAAATTTTGTTCCTACTTTGTTCAACTTAATATGTACTTTTTAAATGTACATAACCAAAGTTCATGGGTTGATATTTAATCTTATGTAATGTGTATATATATTACATATATATATTGGGTTCATATATAATTATATATATGGGTTTGTATATATTATATATAGGTTCATATATGATCTTCATATATATATAATCTTTGCTGATATTTTGTTAGCTGAAGGTAAGACAGTCTGCCCATATGGATTGTCACAGCCTCTTATTGAGAGGCAGTAGTAACTATAACAAAGTATTGACAAGTTTAAAACAAATTAAAGGGTGGGACAAATGTATTTATATGTGTGTATCAGTGGTACCTTCTGTACAGTTGATAGTCTTTAAAGAGTTGCCCAGGAAACTGACAGCTTATGAGATTGACCAGAGATGCCTTACCCACTATGTTTCAGAGATAGGACTATCAAGGTTGACTCCTAACACTTAGCTTTAAATCAGAATTATTAGGTGAAAATAAATGCTTTTCATTTGATTTCTGAGGGTAGATTTTAAAACCAGGCCTTCCTGACTCCAGGTCCCCTGTTTTACCCACTTCTGAAAAAGTTGTATAAGGCAGATTGGATCCGTGGGGGTCACAGCCAGACTTTTGAGTACAGCCCAAATGGAATGGGAACCAAGTAAGGAAGGGCCAGAATTGAACTAGAAATTGTTTCTTGTGGTTTTTTTTAAGTGTATTTTTAGTTTTCAACGTTTACTTCCATTATTTTTAAATTTTTTCTCCCTCCTTCTCCAAGACAGTATGCATTCTGATATAGGCTCTGCACATATATTCCTATTTAATGTTTCTTGTTAAAGGGGTAAGGATAAGAGGGGTGTGCACTATTCTACTATTCTACTTACCTGTCTCTGCTGGAATGCAATGGAAGGACACAGAAGAGGTAATAAACATGGACAGAATATACCTAGGATGTAGCCAATGTGAAGTTTCTTACCTCTCCTTACTTGTACTTCACAAACCATTGGGGAATTGCTTCTCTTATTGGTTTATTTAAAATATTTATGTATATTCACCATGGTGGAATGGCATTTGATATTAGTGTAACTTATTACAAGAATAATATAATTTTTTTTTTGCATTTTATACAAAAAGAAAAAACCCAGCTCCCTTTGTTTTGATTGTTATTTTTGGAGGAGCTTTGAGTTTAACTTACATTTTGGTTCTTGTTACAGATTTTAACTGCCATTGAATGATGCTGTAGTTATGGAGAAGATTGAAGAAAATTTTGCAAATTTGTCCATCGCTAGACGTTCAGCAGTGACTAAAGAGCCCACTTACCTCCTTGACATAGATACTTCAAGAAATGTACAGGAAGAAAACAGATGCACAGTTGCTGTTTCATGTTCCAATGGCTCAGTTAGACTATATGATAAAGAGACATTAAGTTTGCTCAGGGAGTTTAATGGACAGCCTGGACTCCTTAAAGGAGTCAGGTTTGCGCATTCCTTTTCCCATTTATTTTCAGCATGCACAGATGGCAGTGTAAAATGTTGGGATGTACGCTTATCCAGCAAAACACCAGTACAGGTGTTCAAGGGTTATCCTTCCAATGTTTTCATCAGTTTTGATATTAATTGTAATGATCATATACTTTGTGCTGGCACTGAAAAAGTTGATGATGACACTTTAATGGTATTCTGGGATGCAAGAATGAGTTCTCAAAATACAGACCCTGTAAAAGCCCCATTAGGTGTTTATTCAGAGACACACAGTGACGATATAACCCAGGTTTGTTTTCATCCTGACAATCCAAACATGATAGTGTCAGGGGCAACCGATGGACTTGTGAATGTTTTTGACATAAGCGTTGACAATGAAGAAGATGCCCTGATTGCAACTTGTAACTCTGGTTCGTCCGTAAGTTACGTTGGTTGGTCTGGGAAGGAATACAAGCAGATTTACTGTATGACACATGATGAAGGATTTTGTTGGTGGGATCTTGCCAATTTAGATACTGATCAACCAGTTACACGTTTGAATATCCAGGATGTCAGAGAAATAATTAATGTGGACAATGGAAATCTGGATTATATGGTTGGTGGCTTATACCATGAAAAAACAGACCAACTGTTTGTCATTGGAGGTACGAATACAGGAACTATTCACTTAATGAACTGTGACTCTTCAGGATTGACGTAC
Source organism: Pseudocheirus occidentalis (assembly GCA_028646575.1). NCBI lineage: Eukaryota > Metazoa > Chordata > Mammalia > Diprotodontia > Pseudocheiridae > Pseudocheirus > Pseudocheirus occidentalis. Next base: position 208,851,311 of record CM053598.1, read on the forward strand.
GTGAGAAGCCTTGAAGGAGGGCACTCTGCCACAGTTCGTTCCTTCTGTCGGAATGTACAGGATGATTCTTTACTAACTGGTGGAGAGGATGCACAACTGTTACTTTGGAAACCCGGGGCTACCGAAAGGACTCTTGCAAAGAAGGATAATATGAAAATAGCTTCTTCTGTGCAGAAACGTGTTAGAGTTCACAGTAATGATTCTTACAAAAGTAAGAAAAAGCAGAGTTGTTAAAATTGTTTGATCTTGCCTGGTCTTATTTCAGTTATTTTTGCATATACGATTTCTACTATTTATTATAGCCTTTATGTAGAAATGGACTGATTTGTAAATAAGCTTTTTGAAGTACAGAAAAAACTTTTATTTGGATAGAACTTGAAATGTCATAAAATGAAAATTCTGAATTCTAAAGAACAGTCTGAATACCATTAATTTTTAAAAACTTAAATCAATTTTAAATTGATAGATGATGTATTTTTAAATTAAATTAATCTTTAAAACAAGCCTATTCTTGAGGTAAGAAACTAATGAGAGGAGGCAGCTAGGTGGTGCAATGAATAGAGCACTGACCCTGGAGTCAGGAGGATCTGAGTTCAACTCTGGCTTCAGACACTTAACACTTCCTACCTGTGTGACTTTGGGCAAGTCACTTAATCCCAATTGCCCTACCTTTTCCCCTCCAAAAATACGCCCCCTCAAAAAAAAGAAGAAACGAATGATACTTTTATTGACTGGTTTCTATATTTAGGATTTTTCAAAGCTAAGGTTTTGGGTTGTTTTTTTTTAAACATAACTTTTTTTAGCCCTTAATTAAATTATCTGTTGAGCAGCTGCTGCTTAATATGCTATTTTCTTCTGTTATTATTTACATTATCAGTTATATGTAACAACCTAAATATAATTGAGTTTTTAAAAATAAATGTCAAATACATATTTTTAAATGAGTAAAATTTGTTTTTTTAAGTCTTTCTTTGAACTCTTTTTAGTTTAGCATTCACTTTAATAAGATTTTGAGCTCCACATTTTCTCTTCCTCCCTTTCCTCTCCCTACCCCATGATGGCAAGCAGTATGATATAGATTACACATGTAAAATCACATTAAATGTTTCCATGTTAGTCATGTTGTAGAAGAAGAATCAGAACAAAAGGGCAAAGCCATGAGAAAGAACAGACAAAAAGGGTGAGACTGGCATGCTTTGGTCTGCTTTCAGATCCCATAGCTCTTTCGGACACAGATACTATTTTCCATCATGAGTCTTTTGGGATCGTCTTAGATTTTTTTTCACTTGATTCTTTTTTGTAGTTTATTTCCTCTTGACCTGTTTCTTCTTTCACAACTATGACTAATATGGAAATCTATTTTACATGATAGTACAGGTATAACCTGTATCCAGTTGCCTTATCTGTTTTGGAAGAGAGGAAGGAGAAAAGTTTGGAACTCAAAACTTTGTAAAAAGGAATGTTACAAATTGTCTTGACGTGTAACTGGGGAAAAAATACTATGAAAAAAACAATTCCAGTATATAGTCCCAGATGCCTCTGGGACAGTGAGCTGTTTTTTGCCTGTGGGGTATTACAGTTCTATTTTAAAGTATCTTTGACTACCTGTGTGATAGTCACTCTCATGCCTTGAGTTTTGCTTGTCTGCTTAAGTTTCTTTTTGCCAAAAATTAACTTCTTGACTTCTGCAGCCCATGTCTCAAAGAAAAGTCACGTCCCTCATTTCTCGTTTCCCTTCTGAAGTGCCTGGTATAAGACATGAGGTTACTGCTAATATTTTTCCATTCTGCTCTTCCCTGGTACATAACAGCCTCTCCTTTGGGTGAGTTTATGAACCAGCTTAGCAATGGGGCAGTGTTCTGCTTGTCCCTTTGATTAATGGGGCCCGCAGCACACATTGCAGAATCTAGGAAGCTGCTATGCTGAACAGGGTTGCTCCTTCAGTACTGGGGAGCATGGCCCTCACAGAGCTGCACATAGTATGTGTCTGGCATTACTAAACACTGAGGCTATACAGAGGTAAAAGACAGCACCTGCCCTCAAGGAGCTCACATCTTAGCATTTTGTCAGTCACTTTCAGCAGCTTGTCATTTGGACTGAAGCACGGAACAGCATTGTCAAGGTAACAGAGATCTCATTTGAGTCCCTTAACTACTGTGAACCTCACTCTCATCTATAAAATGACAGTAATGAGTTGTAAGTATCAAATGAGAATGTTTGTAAAGAAGTTGGAAATTTTAAGTATCAGTTTTGCATTCAGTTTTCGAAGTGAATAAGTTTATTAAAGATACTAAATAGCAAACTGAGATCTGAGAAACTCTTGTTTTCCTATGAATACCAGCAATACAATATAGTAAGTACAATAGACCTTCAGATGGTCAGTTAACTTTCTTATTTAAGTCCTCCATGGGTAAGTTACAATATTGTAACAAGTAAATATGCAATATTAAAATATATAATTCTCGTTATATGGTGGTGATGGTAGGGATTCTTCCACTTCAAGTCAAAAAATGTAATTTTGTCTTCAGGTCTGGACCTTTTCCAACAGCTATTTTGTTTTTGCCTTTTTGGAGGGGGGAAGGCAGTGCAATTGGGGTTAAGTGACTTGCCCAAGATCACACAGCTAGTAAGTGTTAAGTGTCTGAGGCTGGGCTTGAACTCAGGTCCTCCTTACTCCAGAGCCAGTGCTCTAGCCACTGTGCAACTTAGCCACCCCCCAAAAACAGCTGTTTTAAAAGTTATCCAGAGGGCAGCTAGGTGGCGCAGAGAATAGAGCACTGGCCCTGGAGTCAGGAGTACCTGAGTTCAAATCCGGCCTCAGACACTTAACACAAAAAACTAGCCGTGTGACCTTGGGCAAGTCACTTAACCCCAACTGCCCTCCAAAAAAAAAAAAAGTTATCCAGGTAATACTAGATTCTCAAAGGCTATACAATTAAGTATAAATTGGCAGGTCCTGGCAAGCCTGAAAGGCTTCAAGTAGAAACTAGGCAATGAACTGTGTCTTTCGTTGGAGATACATTCCGTGCTTGTTTTCTTAAAGAGGACTCATTTCCTGAGGTTTGAGTGACTACCAAGAGATTGGAGTTGGTTTGTTTTGATTACAGCAAATGCTGAAGACCATATGCATGGCAAGTTTGTAGTAGTCTACATTGAAGATGCTGCTCAGATACCCGCCTTTTAAATTTTAAAGATATTTTTCCCTGTTCTATTTCCTTGTGTTCTCTAACAACATAGCCCGGTTGTCACTTTTCCTAGAATAGTCATTGGAAAAATCCATACTTTGATCAATGTTACCTCAGCCAGAAATCTGGTATGAGATCCTTTGGAAATGGAGCCTAGCAAAGGGTGGTAAAAGCGTTCAAGTTTTAATAAATAGGACAGGAATAATAAATTCATGTACCATCAGGCCTCGGAAGCTAAGATGGAATACTTGGACGTATGCAATGTACTATACAGCATGAACACTGCAAAAAAACTTTTTATTGTAAGTTTGAAAATAATTTTCCCTCTTCTGAGTTTCCTTGTCCAGAATCCCCATGGTAATTGAGCAGGTACAATGTATTTTGTGAAAATCACTGAATTTGTTGTTGTTGATTCAAATGGTAGTGGTTAGAAAAATTCATGAAAAAATTTTAAAACGAGAGTACAAGTCCCAAGTAAGATGCTTTTCATATATACCCAACTTTGTCATTAGCTTTAGCAAGTAAAATTAGCACAGAACTATTTCTTGCTAGTTTTGCTATGGGAAAAGATGGTAGTCTCTAGTAGCTAAGATTGCAGTAGAGGAAAGGTCTAAAGGAGCCCCACTCTCACACAAGCACTTTAGCAGTGTTCTAGAAATGTGCAGCTAAATAGCAAGGACTTCCAGTCAGCCAAGGATTAACACTGGAGCATTCCAGAGACCTGAGAACATTTTGAGATAAGCCAGGGGAGAAAGAGGTCAGTGAGATCTTGACTCTGGTCTATTTGAGCAATAGAAGTTACAGAACACAAGTCATTGCATCAAGGAAGCAGGACCACGCAAGTATGCATAGACCTGAGCCCTTGGAATAGTTCTGAATCCAGTTCTCTGACAGTTCATATCACAGCCATAACAGGAGATAGGACTGGCACCATGACTGGGCAGCTCTAGTACCAGTGGTCCTCCAAGAGGTGTGAAGCCAGGGCTGTTGTTGCCACCACAAAATACTGGGTCAGCACAGTGCTTAGTCTAGAATGAGGACTTTGCAGAAGACCTGAGACCAGGAAAACTTATAGTATCCATTTGGGACCTGTCAAAGTGGTAGCAGGGGACAGCCAACTCTCAAGGGTCATGCAGTGAGAAAACGGGGGAAGTCCAGAACCCATGATGGGCAACCCAAAGACATCCAGAAACCAAGCGTTTGCAGAGAGTGAAAACCTAGTCCTAGCCACCCAATTCAAAACTTGAGTGGCATCCAGACTCCAGAGGGGACAGGACCAAGCAGGATCTGTCATTCATCAAAGAAGTTGGGAGGGAGTAGAAAGGGTGTCTAGCACAAAGTCCCGATTCAGAAATAGGATGTGGATATGAGTAAATAAAAGAAAAAACACCAAATGATCAAAACATAAGTGAAGCCTGATTGGCCTCTCAAATCCCTCTAAAAAGTAGCAAAGATAAAGCAACTTTGGCTGTCCCCATGGCATAGAACACCACCAATCAAAAGCTCATTCAGTGCCCCTCCCCTATCTCTTGCTACCATGTGCAGACTCCAGGGGCTCAAAACAAAACCCAACCCCATGCATCAGTTACCTCCCCTCTTTTCTAATGTTGTGGGGACCCCAGTCTTGGCTGGGAAAGTTTACTGAGGCAGTGACAGCCAGCCAGCATGGCAGGTGGTAACCCTTTAGGGGCAAAAGTCCATTGGCCACAACTCTGTGGCTACAGCAAAGCTCTGAGCTAATGGGGCTGAGGCACACAACTCCATAGCATCAGTTTGTCAGCCCTCTGAACTGCCCAGAGATACTGGAACAGGACCATAACCAGCGTGGTTATGTTGGGGTTAGGGGGAGAGATGGGCAACACTCTAAGCCTAAGGGAAAGAACACAGCTTCTAGCTGGGGCCAATTCTGACCTTTCAAAAGACACCTGGAAGAGACCTAAGCTGGTGAACCATGAGTGCCCGATGTGGGAGGAAGCTGAGATGCTCTGAGGTCCATCCCCCAAGGAAACTCATCAGAAAGGATAAAGTCAGAAAGTGAAGGTGTGGGGCGGGGGGGGGGGGTGGGAAAGAGGAAGAGGACAGAAATTACCAAATATTTCAGAAAAGAAAACTCAAAAGATCTTCAATAAAAGCAGATAAATCAATCCATCGGGGATGGCTAGGTGGTGCAGTGAACCAGCCCTGGAGTCAGGAGGACCTGAATTCAAATGAGACCTCAGACATTTAACACTTGCTGTGTGGCCTTGGGCAAGTCACTTAACCCCAATTTCCCTGCCCTCCAAAAAGCAAAAAAAAAATTAATCCATCAAAGGGAGAGGAACAAGAAAGTGAGAAATAAGAATATAAAAGAAAAAAGGCTAAAGCCACAAAATATCTCAAGACATAGAAAATTTGGATCACAAGCAGATAAATCAACAGAAAAGATAAAATTAGAAGGAAAGATGGTTGCCAAAACATCTCCAAAATTGCACATTTATTATAATTTGACAAACTTATACAAGTATGTATTACAAAGTTACATTTATGTACACGTATTGCAATGTAAAGTCAATTAACTGAAGTCTGATGAAAACACTGGATTCCCAAGGAAAGCAGCAGGATGTACCTTGATGTTTAAGAGACATCAGAATCTTGAGAGAAGGGGACAAATGGGAGAATTTTGGGCCTGTATAGCCAAAATTATTAGCAGAATAATAATTAAGAAAAACAACAGCACTGAATCCAAAGAAATAAGCATCAATAGATAAAAAGTAATATCAAAAGAACGTGATCTGAACAGCAACATGCGTAGACACAGCTTAAGGCTTATAGGCCTCCCAGAACATGACAAAAAAAAAAAATTCTTATTGCTTTTTTATAAGAAACAGTACAAGAAAACTGCCCCAAACGTTTGCAGTTGAAAAATAAAGCACCCATCAAAGGAACCCACAGACCAACTCCAGGGAAAAGCCTATGCTTCCAACTCCAAGATACAGAGTGGTTAAGTCAACAATTACATGATAAACAAGCTCTGCAAGTAATTTAGAAAGTCCATAAATATAATGGAAATAAGATCAAAATAGCACAAAACTATTCTGCTCCCACCAAAAATCAATATTTGAAAAGTAAAGGCACTCAATATTCAACCCATAATGATGTGTGCACCCCAAAAACAGTGCAACAGGAATCCTTACCCAAATAATACTCAGAGGCTTCTCAAGGTAGGAAGCAGAAAAGAATGGTTTATTACGACCTCGAGAAAGGGCCACCCTGCTGACAGTCAGGGAGGAGAAGCAATTGCAAAAGGAAATGGTGGAATTATAAAGCCCTAACATGGAATTCTCCCCCACCCCCTTCTGACCCTTTTCTTCCATTGGCTGGAAGTCAGGTGCACAATCTGAGCATGACAATCTACCTCAAATACCGGAACAAGGAAACAGGTACCACCCAATGCACATCTGAGAAAGCTCTTCTGTACTTATTTGGTACATCTTGTGCTGAGGGGTCAATGAGGAGAGGGGTGACTCCCTACACTCTGAGTTCTGAGTCCTTGTAAACCATGTGATTTCTAGGGAAGGGGAACTTGGGCCTGTTTCCCATAAAAAGCCTTACTAGATTTTGGAGTCTAGTCTGAGAAGTTTTCTAGTCTCAGAAGTATGCCACTCAATGACATACCCTGCAAACCTGAGGCTAATCCACGAAAATGGACACTCAATAAAAACACAGGGATTTGAAGCATTTCTAGGGCAAAAAAGAGAAAAAAGTTTGCAGATTATTCAACTTGCAAAACTTTGAACAATAGAAACACACAAGAAAAGCAAATAGACAACTACCAAGAAAAGAATAAGTAGTGAAAGAACTCCATTACTACAATAATGAAAGAAAAAAACTAGAAAGAGAAAGACTCATATTTATTTAAAAACGTCTACAGCAGATGAAAGCAGAATTTAAATAAGTAGAAAAAGTAACCACGTGAGGCCGAAAACAACACTGATTAAACCTGCAAATTCCTTCCCTCCCCTGGATGTATCAGTGTATTTTGTGAAATTAAATTACAGAATAGGAGGGTGTGTAAGAGGAGAGAGGAGGTGGAGAGAAAGGAATCAATTGTGTATCATATTGGAGTCCGTGGTAAACAATGTACTTGCATGGTGAAGAGGTTCTTCAGGAGAAAGGTGAAGTGGCAGAGAGATGGATTAAAATGGGGAAAAGGAAGTGGGATACCTTGATTCAGTGAGAGGAGGAGGCCCCAGTGAAGTACAAATTCCATTGGAACAGATGGTTTGTAATTGAGTTGGTGTAGAGGGAGACCCCTTCCTATGAAAGTGTTGCACCTCCATGCCTGCCCCAAGACGAGGGACGTTAATTAGCTAGCTCCTGGAGACAATATCTTGCCTCAAGAAAAGGGAAACCAACCCTTGGAGACAACTGGCATCCAGAAGGGTGGGAGGGGATGGACCCAGAAAGAGAGAGAAAGAGAGTTTTGTGGCACCTGGGGAGATAAATAATCTTGGGGAAGACAAGGAGTAGAATGGGGACACAGGAATATTTCTACCATGGGACACTATTTCTCTCATTATCCTCCTTGTGAACTGATACTTCCAAGAATGAAGCACAATGGGAAAAGGAGAAGGAGATGAGATGCAGAAAGGCAATGACACGTTGGCCGAATGAGGATAAACAAACGTGATTCTTCGTAAGTTTTCATTCCAGGAGGAACACAAAGAGGCTGAAGAGAGAATAAATAAGTATATAGGCCACGAATTAGAAGAGAAAGAGAAGAGAATCACTGAAAAGAACAGGGTTTTTTAAAAACCCTATAAAGACAAGAGATTAAAAAAAGAGCCAACAAACTGGAAGGGCAGGGGAGGGGGGATTTTTGAATCAACCACCCACCTGAGAAATAGCAAAGGGAAAGAATTTTATAGTTAAAGGAAGAAAAAAATAAAACTTCAAGACTAGGGAAAGGGCTGGCAAACAGGATGGGAAAGGGTGTTAAGAATGAGGGGAAGAAAGCCTGTTGCAATAGTGCTGCCTTAAAGCAGAATAAGCAAAAGTTATTGTAGAGATAAAGAACTGACTTCAAAGAGGAAGGGGGACAAAGACAAAAGAAAGATCCTAGTTCAGGATAAAAATGAATAAAATTAAAACCCCAACTCATAACTTTAAATGTAAGTGGAATAAACAATTCCTTTTTTTTTTTTAAGTGGTAGACTGGATTAAAAAGGCAAAATCAACAAGCATTTGCCAGGCACTGTGCTAAATGCTGGAGAGACGATAGTGCCTTTCATGAAGAAACTCATAATCTAATAATGGATACAATATGCAAACAATTTTGTACAAACTATCTACATAGGATAAACTGGAGAGAATCTCCGAAGACAGGTGTTAACATTATTATTATTATTATTGGAGGGCAATTGGGATTAAGTGACTTGCCCAGAGTCACACAGCTAATAAGTGTGTCAAGTATCTGAAGTGGGATCTGAACTCAGGTCCTCCTGACTCCAGGGCCGGTGCTCTATTCACTGTGCCATCTAGCCACCCCCAGGCATTAACATTAAGGGGAACCAGAAAAGGCTTCTCGCAAAGGCAGATTTAGCTGAACCTTGAAGGAAGCCAGAAGATGTAGATGCAGGATCAAATTTCATACAAAGGAGATTGCTGGTGAAAACTCCAGGAGTCAGGACAGGGTGGGGAACCTGTGGCCTCGAGGCCATATGTGGCCTTCTAGGTCCTTGGGTGTGGCCTTTTGACTGAGTTCAAGTTTTACAGAACAAACCCTTTTATTAAGGGAATTTGTTCTGTGAAGTTTGGGTTCGGTCAAAGAGTCGTACTTGAGAACCGAGAGGGCCACATGTGGCTTTGAGGCTGCAGGTTCCCCACCCCTGAGTTAGGAGATGGAATGATCTGTTTGAGGAACAGTAAGGAGACCAGCAAGACTGGGTCGTAAAGTAGAGTAAGGTGTAAGAAGATGGGAAATGTAAGGACCAAATTATAGAGGGCTTTAATAGTTAAATGAGCTCTTATGTTTGATCCTTGAGGTAGTGAGTAGCTCCTGGAGCTGACTGAAAGGGGTGGGTATCGAGATAATAAATTTAGATCTGTGCTTTTGGACAACTTAGTGAAGGATGAACTGGGATGAGGAAAGATCTGAGTCGGGGAGACCAGGAGTGAGGTGATGAGGATTTGCACCAATGAGACAGGCATGTCCAACGTATCCTATGGGAGAGATGTTGCAGAGGTGGAGATGAGAGAATTTAACAACTGTTTGGATAGAGGGAGTAGGAGAGAGTAAAAAGTTGGGGGTAAAACTTAGGTTTTGTGCCTGGGTATTTGGTGCTGCCCTCAAGAGAAACAAGGAACTTAAGAAGAGAAGAGGATTTGGAGAAAAGCTAAGGGGTTCAATTTTAGACTTGCTGAGTTTGTGGTATTTAAGAGCTAGATGAAGACTGAAAGTCAGGAGATTAAGGATGGATAAATAGATCTGAGAATCATCTGCATAAAGATAATAAATGAATCCATGGTAGTTAATGAGATCACCAAGTGAAATAGTAGAGAAGGAAAAGGCATATACACTGTTCCTTAATAGAAACCTCTCTAAAAAGCAAAGACACACATAGAGTAGAAATGAGACCCTGGAACAAAACTGATTCTGCATTGAGTGAATCCAAGAAGCAGGATTTGCAATTGCACTATCAGACAAACCAAAAGTGAAAATTCACAATATAAACATAAACAAGGATATCACCTTTTGCTAAAAGGAACTATAGACAATGAACCAATATCAGTATCAAACTTATATGTTCCAAAGAGCATAGCATCAAAATTCATAAAGGAAAACTAAATTACAAGAAGACATAAATAACAATAAGACAAGAAAACAATAATAGAAGACCTTCATTCTCCTTTCTTGGAGTTGGGTTAAATATAACAGTGATTAACAAAAGTTAAAATAAAGAATTGAACAAATTCCTGGAATGCTTATGGTATCTTCTGGAATAACTAAAGAATTACACATTTCTCAGCACGGCCTGGAACCTTTGCTAAAATTGATAAATGTTTTAAGGCATAGAGAAATTGCAAATGAATGTATTAAAAAAAAACATTCTTGACAGATTCCAATGCAATCAAAATTGTCATCAGTTTAAGGAACACAAAAGACACAGACCTAAATATAGACTTAATAATAAAATCCTGATAATTAAATGGGTAAAAAGAATTATGTGAAATACAATGATAATGTTCAGACAACACACTGAAGTTCATGGAATGTAGCTAAAGCAGTCGGAGAAAAAAATTACATCTTTAAAAATCAAATGAACAAAATGATAAAGGTTTATGAACTGGAAACCAACCCAAAAGGAGCATAAAAGACGAAATATTGAAAAAAATAAACTGGAAAATAATGGGAATGATAAAACTAAAAGCTCGTTTTTGGAAAAGACTTGACAAAATTGATAAACTTTTAGCCAAACTGATTAAAAAAAGATGAAAGAAAATTTAATCAACTAAATAGCAAGTGAACAAAGTAAAATCATAAGAAAACCAGAATAAAAACAATTATCAGAACCTATTCTGCACAATTATGCCAACAAAACTGAGAACCTAAAATATAGCACTGCCTCTAAAAACTTTAAATATCCATACTAACAACATCAAATAAAGATCTTAACTAATCCAATCATTGAAAAGGAGCTAGAACTATTTATAAAGGACTGGGGCTCCCGTGGAGGACTGAGGGAAGGAGGAGGCAGAAAGGAGAGAGAGGGTGGAACTCCTGATCCCAATGGATTTACAGGAAAATTCTTATTGAACTTTTAAAGATTAATTAGTAACAATATTACACAAATTCTCAAAATTAAAAAAGAAATAAAATTTCTTTTATAAAACAAGTATAATTCTAATATCTAAATCAGGGAAAGGTAAAACTCAAGAGAACTACAGACCAACATGGTTAATGAATATTGACTTAAAATCTTGTCGAACAGACGATAGCAATTTATCCAAGAAATTATTTATTATGACTAAGTTGGATTTGTGTCAGGAATGCAAGCATGGTTCGATCAACATGATATTAGAAATAAAAATATTCTAAACAATTATTTTAGTAGAGGAAGAAAAAACAGTACAATATGACACATGCTAAAAAAATGAAATTCTACAAAGCATAGGTATGGAGGAATCTTTTTTTTTGTTTTTGCTTTTTGGAGGGACAATTGGGGTTGTGACTTGCCCAAGGTCACACAGCTGTTTTTGGTTTTTGTGTGTTAAGTGTCTGAGGTCATATTTGAACTCAGGACCTCCTGACTCCAGAGCTGGTCCTCTATTCACTGCTCCACCTAGCCGCCCCTGGAGGAATCTTTTTAATATAAAAATTAACTAAAACCAAAAGATTGGACAAAGTATTTACTAAGCATTTACTATGTACTAGACATTTACCAGAGTTGAGTTCACTGTGATAAACACTGGCAATAAAAATACAAATCCAAAAAAAGACAGTCCTTACTGTCAAAGAGGTCACAGTCTAACAGGGAATGTACATATAAAATAGCTGAAAATTTTGACAATACAAAGTGAGGGGAAACAGAGCCCCCACTAGGGGCAAGGTGGAAAAATAATCCAGGACAGGAGGCTGGATCAGTCTAGAAGTATGCAAAGACTTACATGAATTGGTGCAAAGTGAAGTAAACAGCATTAAGAAAACAAAACAGTGACTGCAATTTAAGTACAAAGAGCAGCAATCACCAAACAATCAAAACTACATGGCACATGGGGCAACTAGGTGGCACATGGCACAGTGAATAGAGCACCAGCCCTGGAGTCAGGAGGACCTGAGTTCAAATGTCATCTCAAGACACTTGACACTTACTAGCCATGTGACCTTAGGCAAGTCACTTAACCCCAATTGCCTTGCTTTCCCATTAACCCCACAAAAAAAAATATCTGGCACAAAATTACAAAAAACAAGCTTGCCTCCAAAGAAGAAAGATGAGAAGATGGTACCCCCAAATTCTTTGCAATGGTAATAGGTCCATAGGTGTGGATCATTGCATAGACTTTCAGATTTAAAAAAAAATAGATTGGTTTTGGTTATTTTTTTTCTTACTCTTTTAATAAAAAATTCCTTGTTATAAGGGATGGCTCTTATGGGAAAGAGGGAGAGGAATACAAGAGGAAAGCTAAGCAATGTAATAATGGACGATACCAATAAAAATCTTAAAAAAAAATATTGTCAAGCAAAAAGAATCCAAGCATTTTGCCTTAAACAAAGGAAATGTCTCATTTTGCTCCTTGACTCCATCAGCCCTCTGTCAAAAGGTAGGTGGATGAAACACTGGGGAGGTGGGACATACTGCATCACTGGTCCTCTGAAGTCATAGTTCGAGTTCACTGGGGCCATCTTGCCTGTTGCTCTGCTAACCTATGTGATTTGAGTCCGGAAGAGCTGGGCTTGAATCTTGTCTCTGCTACTTACTGTTTCTGTACAAGTCATTTCAATAAAGGGTTTCGTCCAGGTGATCTCTAAGGTCCCTTTCAGCTCTAAATCTTGTGATCCTAAGAATTAGCTTTGACTGGGAATGTCATATCATAGCATGTCTTACTCTTTTAGCCATCTACTTGGTATCTGACTAAAATTAAAGCAAATAAGAAAGATTCTCCTTTCATAAAGTTTACACTGGATTTTTGTGGTCTGCTCCACTCCACAGCCCCAACCAATCTTGATGACTGGGATTCAAGCTCCTTGAATATGTTTGTTCCCTTTAGTTTCTATCTATGTCTGTCTGGAGTATGTTTCTTTACTTCCTACTGGATGCGCTGCCTCATATTTGTCCAATTGGTTCGCATAAAGGGATCTGGTCATAAGACATCTCTTGAGACCACTTAATACCTCATTAACAGTTTGTGACTGCATGCTGACCTATGACTATGTCAACCCCATATCTTACAAAAGAATGAGTAAGCACTACCATCTCATATCTGTAGTTCTTGTTTTCAGCCATGATCATTGGAAAGGTCATTGTTCTGGTTCTTTCTCTTCCCTCCACATTCTATCATTCATTCAACACAGCTGGTGAGCATCTTCTATGTGTAAAGCCTAATTTCTATTCATCCATTCTAGATCATAAAAAACACATTCTTTTCTAAATTAGATCATACTTGCTATAGTGAAATGATACACACTCAGTTTTTGTAATTTTCTCATTACAAAAGAATCTCTACTATAACATATCCAACTCCTCTTACCCAAGGGAATCCATTCTATTTTTAGATAGCTCTCTTAGGAAGTTTCTCCTTATGTCAAATCTAAATTTGGTTCTTTGAAGCTTCGATCCGTTTCTTTTTGTTCTCTGGAGGGAAGCAAGTCATTAGACTCCCTTCCATATGTCAGTCCTTCAAATACTTGAAGAGAAACATCATATGCTGAACCCCTGACTCCACGCCCCCTGCAAAAAATATATATTTTCCAGGGTAACCATCCACAGTTTATTCAACTGATCCTCATTTGACATGGTCTCAAGGCCCTTCATTATCCTGTTTCCTCTGGATATCCTCTAGCTTATCAAAATTATTCCTATTGTGGTGTTCAGAAGTGAACACAATGATCTAAATGCAGTCTGACCATCGTACCCGGACTATTACACTGAATACCGTTCCACTACCCATTTTTGGAAGACCCCAAACATGAACTAAACCCTAAGCTTCAAGTAATTTTTGCTGGGGCTCTCAAGTGGGGACATAAAGATCTAGAAAACCAGGGAAAAAAACCACACACAACAACCTTGACCCTTCCTTTTAAGGGCCAGGTTCCCTTTAGTAGTAAACCTAATCCTGAGCCAGAGTCCATCTGGGAGAGGTCTCTTAGTGAAAAGGGAATGGGTGAATGTCCCAAGTCTCTGACAGCAGCAATAGTTACTATTATGTGCATATTTCTTTTAAAAATCTAGGTTAGTGGGGTGGCTAGGTGACGCAGTGAATAGAGCACTGGTCCTGGAGTCAGGAGGACCTGAGTTCAAATTCGGCCTCAGACATTTAATACCAACCTAGCCGTGTGACCTTGGGCAAGTCACTTAACCTCAATTGCCCTACCTTCTCCCCTCCAAAAAGCAAAAACAAAACAAAACAAAAAAACTAGGTTAATTGGTGAGTTCTCTGTGCATCCACATCCATGTCTTCAAATAATTCCCATTTTCCCCTTTCACTGGACTTGTGTGTGTGTGTGTGTGTGTGTGTGTGTGTGTGTGTGATGTTTGGAAATTAAGGTAAACTGAGAGACAATAGTCTGAGCATGATACATTTATTAGTTAAGCTTCTCTCAATGACAAAGACCCCCAGTAAGGGCTAGCAGGGTCTTTTAGACCCAGATGTATCTTCCTTCTGATTGACCTGAGAGCACATCATTTGGACCTCCCTTGACAAAGATACAATAATCCCCATTGCAAGACACTTTAATGGGGAGGTGGATTCTATACCGTTCCCTTCCTGAGTCTCTTGCCTCCCTACACTATCACCTGTCGTGCCCCACTAAGGCTCTACCTCGGAATGTGCTCATCATTTGATACCTTTGTTCCTACGAGCACGGGGCTGCTGAACCAGGCTGGGTTTTATGACTGTAAAGTTACAGAATCTCAACTGTGGCCTTGCTGCATCAAGGCAGTCCTTTTATGCTTCTCTAATTAACTCACTGTCCTATGAAAGAGAGAGGGAGACAGAGAGAGGGAGGGAGAGAGAGAGAGAAGGAGAGAGAGGGGGAGAGAGAGAGAGAGAGAGAGAGAGGGAGAGAGGAGAGAGAGGAGAGAGGGAGAGAGAGAGAGGGAGGGAGGGAGTGAGAGAGGGAGAGAGAGAGAAAGAGAGAGAGAGAAAGAAAGAGAGAGGGAGAGAGAGAGAGAGGGAGAGAGAGAGGGAGAGGGAGAGGGAGAAAAAGAGAGAAGGAGAAAAAGAGAGTGAGAGAGAGAGAGGTAGATCTGGGAATCATTAGCATGTGACTTTCCCCAAACCTTTTCATCCTTCCAATCTCCCATTGCTCTACCTGTCCCCACCCCCTCTCCTGAAACCCTTTTCTCATATGTCACAGAAAAAATCATGCCATTCACCAAGAGCTCCCTTTACTCCTCTCCTCATCTCATTTCATTCATATACTTTCTAGTACTATCTCCTCTTTCATCCATCTTACATGGAGAGATGGCTTTTCTCCACCTCTCTACATGCACAAGTGATTACATTCTTCTTCAGTCAATTGACCCTTCTGGAATTCCTACTCTTTCACTTATCTTCCATTTCTATCGTTGTCCTACTGCTTACAAACACTCCCATGTCTCCCTCATCCTTAAAAAACTTTCACTCCATCTGTTCATCCCTGCTAGCTATCATCCTAGACCTCGTCACCTTTTTGTAGCCAAGCCCCTTGAGAAAGATACCTATAATTGGTGCCTTCACTTACTTTCCCTTACTCTCTTCTTACGTATGCAATCTGGCTTTGGATCCCATCATTTAGCTGAAACTACTTCCTTCAAAGTTACCACTGACCTCTGAACTGCCAGATCAGACACTTCTCATCTCCTCCTTCTTGACCTTTCTTCAGCCTAACACTGTTGATCACATTCTCTTTGACACTCTGTTCTCTGTAGTTTTTCTGACTCTGCTCTCTCCTGGTTCTCCTCTTACCTGCTTAACTGTTCTTTTAGTCTCCTTTGCTAGATCTTCACCTGGGTCATGCTAACTAACTGTGGGTTAGGGGTGGGTGGGTGTCTTAGGCTCTCTTCTCCTCACCTTCTGTATTATTTCACTTGGTGATCTCATGAGGTCTCATAAATTCAATTATTATCCCTATGCTAATGATTCCCAGATCTACCTCATCCTCCTCTTCTTCCTTTCTCTCTGTCTCTGTCTCTCTGTCTCTCTGATACATGTACAATCATCTAAAATATATTTCCACATCAGTCATATTGTGAAAGAAGAATCATAACAAAAGGGGAAAACCACAAGAAAGAAAAAATAAAGTGAAAATAGTGTGCTTCAATCTGCATTCAGACTCCATAGTTCTTTCTCTGAATGTGGCTAGCATCATTCTCCTTCATGAGTCTTTTGGAACTGTCTTGGTTCCTTGTATTGTTGATCATCACAGAATGCTGATGTTACTGTGTACGATGTTTTCCTGGTTCTGATCATTACACTCATCATCAGGTTACTAAAGTCTTCTAAGTTTTTTTTTCTGAAATACACCTAATCATTATTTCTTATAGCACAATATTATTCCATTATATTTAGAATATACCACAACTTGTTCAGCCATTCACTAATCGATGGGCATTCCCTCAATTTCCAATTCTTCGCCACCACGCAAAAAAAGGGTCCTTTTCCATTTTTTATGATCTCTTTGGGATATAGACCTAGTAGTGGTATTACTGTATCAAAGGATAGGTATGGTATTATAGCCCTTTTGACATAATACCAAATTGCTCTCCATAATGGTTGGGTCAGTTCAAAACTCCACCAACAGAGCATTAGTGTTCCGAGTCTCCCCACATTTTCTCCAACGTTTATCATTTTCCTTTTCTGTCATATTAGTTAATCTGATAGGTATGAAGTGATACCTCAGCATTGTTTTAATTTGCATTTCTCTAGTCAATAGTGATTTAGAGCATTTTTCATATGACTATCAATAGCTTTAGTTTCTGAAAACTGTGTGTTCATATCCTTTGACCACTTACCAATTGGGGGTATTCTTATAGATTTGGCTAACTTCTCCATATATTTGGGTAATAAGGTACTCATCAGAAATACTGACTATAAAAATTGTTTCTCAGCTTTCTGCTTCTGCATTGGTTTTGTTTTTGCTGAAACTTTTTAATTTAATATAATCAGAATTATCCATTTTGCATTTCATAATATTCTCTATCTTGTTTGATCTTTTTTCCCCTTCTCCATAGATAAGTAAACCATTCCTTACTCTCCTAATTTGCTTACATTATCACCCTTTATATGTAAACCATGTACCCCTTTTAACCTTATGTTGGTTTATGGTACGAGATATGGTCTGCGCCTAGTTTCTAGCATATCATTTTCTAATTTCCCCAGAAGTTTTTGTCAAATAGAGAGTTCTTATCCCAGAAGCTGGAGTCTTCGGGTTTATCAAATGGTACATTGCTATAATCATTGACTATTGTGTCTTGTGTACCTAACCTATTTCACTGATCTACCACTGTATTTCTGAGCCAGTACCAAATAGTTTTGATGATTGCTGCTTTACAAAATAGTTTTAGATCTGGTACAGTTAGATCCCCTTCTCTGGATTTTTTTTTTCATCAGTTCCCTTGCTATTCTTTACTTTTGTTCTTCCAGATGAATTTTATAATTTTTTCTAGCTCTATAAAATCACTTTTGGTAGTTTGATTGGCATGGCACTGAATAAGTAAATTTAGGTAGAATTGTCATTTTTTAGCTCTGATATTTTCATTTTATTTTAGCAACTGATATTTTTCCATTATTTATTTACACATTGTTTATTTGTTTGAAAAGTGCTTTGTAATTGTATTGATGTAGTACCTAGGTTTGTCCTGGCAGACAGACTCCCGAATCCAACCTCTCTGTTGACTTACAATCTGGTATTTCCAACTACCTATTGCGTATCTCAAACTGAACGTCTTGTACACATCTCAGACTCAACATATCCCAAACTGAAATCATTGTTCTCTGACTTTTCCCAAGTCCTCTCCTTTTCCTAATTTTCCCATTACTCTAGAGGGGATTGTTAGCCCCTCAGTCACCCAGGTTTGCAAGCTAAGTGTCAGCCTCTACTTCCCTCTCCTGCTTCACCTCCTCCCCTTCACATCCAGTCCATTGACTTCATCTCCATAACACCTCTCATATATATCCCCCTTCTCTAATGTCACCCCCACTGTAGTGCAGGCCCTAATCACTTAGTGTCTGCATAACTGCAATAGCCTTCTGGTTGGTCTCCCTTCCTCAAGTCTATCCTCTGCTCACTCCATCCTTCACTCAGGTGTCAAAGTGATCTTCCTAAAGCTTCCTAAAGTCTGACCATATCGGTCCCCCACCCTCACCCTCACCTCAATAAACTCCAGTGGCTCCCTATCACTTCCAGGATTGGACATAAAATTCTCTCGTGATCAAAACCCCTCTTAACTTGCCTCCTTCCACCTTTCCAGTCTTATATTTTATTCCCCCAAATACACTCTGTGATCCAGTGATACTGACTTTTTGCTATTCTTTGCACACAGCACTCCATTTCCCAACTCCAAATAATTTCATTGCCAATCCCTCATGCTTGGACTTCTCTTCCTCTTCATCTCCATCTCCTGGATTTCTTTAAATTTCAGCTAAAATCGTATCTTCTCTAAGAAGACTTTCCTTATACCTCTTAATGCCAGTGCTGTTCTGCCATTTATTATCTCCGATTTATCCTGTATATATCTTGCTTGTACATATTTGTTTTCATGATGTCTCCCTGTAATGGTAATGGAATTTGGAGATGCCTCTGTATTGGCTTGGTTTTTGGGTTGAGTGTTAAAACCCAGAGCTTGTGAATACCACTTATGGGATGAACTTGTTGACCTGGAGAGGGCTGAACTGGGAGGAGCCATGAATTGGGAGAGAGGCCCAAGCCTGAGAGAAGGCCAGAAGGACTTTTGGAGAGCAGTATCCAGTATCGTGGAGCCTGAGTTGCTAAGAGAAAGACTGCTGAGGGCCAGTTGGAGCTGCCCAGGACTTTTGAGAACTGCCACTAGGAGCTGCTGAGAATTTAGGAGGCATAGCTGCAATGCCGATATTTTGTTTGTCTATTTTGACAATGTTTTGCCAGATTCACCTGCTGGTGAAGGACAGTGCTGCTGTTGTAGAGGTCCTGGTACATTGCTGTTGGTTCAGAAGCCCTGAAGGAGGACTACCTTGTGGTATGTTTACGGAAATCCTGGAAGAGGGCCTTGCTGATGTTTTCAGGGATTCTGGGACTGTTCTGCAGGCAGAGAGGGACTTGATGAGGTGGCTATGGCTTTGTTGAGCCTTGTCTCCCCTGGAACTGAGATTGCTGAGGGTTTATCTCAAGTCAAGATGAAAGAAGGGTCTTTCCTTGGGTTTTCAAAGCTGAGATGATATCTTAACCTTGTTGTAACTTAAGGGTGGGTGGCCTTTTGTGCTTTCCTGCCCCTTTTGAGAAAGTGTTTGGTATTAATGGATGGTATTGTAATTCAGTAGTGTCCAGGGGTGGGAAACCTTTGGACTTTTTGTGCTCTGTGACTGACTAAATGAATGTACTTTGTTTATGATTGGAAACTATTCTCCATTTGAGAAGAGACTAAATGAATGTACTGCCCAGGAGTGGGCTACTTTGACTACTGATTCAGGGGTAGGATACCTGGACCTTGGTACTTTGCACTTGAATTGGGAACTTACTTGCTAAATGAATGAGTTACGCTATATTTTGACTTTCTGTGTTCTGTGAATGTTTTGCTGAATACATGAGGTTTGCTATGCTGGTAATCTGAACCTTGGAAGTTGCCTTTGCTTGGCATTACACTCCCCCATTAGCTTGTGAGCTCTTTGAGAAAAGGGACTATCTTTCATCATTCTTTGTGCCTGGCACCTGGTAAGTGCTGAATGATTGCTTGTTGAGCGACTGATTTCTGGGTGGTGGTCATGGGGGTGGCCAAGTGTTCTAGGGTCTGGGGAGCTCAGAACTGGATAATCTTTGAGTCTCCTCTTTGGGGTCAAGAACAATGGAAAATTTTTCCTGATGTCTCTTACTGCATAGTTGTTTGTGAGGCGTGTCGGCCCAATCAGAGACATCATACGCTAAACAACCAGCTGGATCTGTTCCAAGAAAAGAAGAGGTTGTGGCATGAGCCCTCTACCAATATGGATATTGGAGTGGTGTTACCATGCTGACACGGAACCATATGGTTCCCCTAATGAAAGAAAATGCAGCTATTCCTGCCCTACTGGGTTTCTTGTGTTCTATTATTCATTTCAACAAACAAATTGGTTGTGTAAGGAATATCAGAAAGGACAATCTGGCTGGACTGTAATGTGTGAGAAGGGGAGTAATATATAATAGAGTTCAGTTCAAGAAATATAAGCCTTAAGTATAGTAATGGTAGGAACTAGGGCAGATTTTAAAAAGTGGGGGTTCTAGGAACTGGGAAAAATTAGATTGGGGTGGTATCAAAGAATTGTAATACAAAATCAATTAGGGGTGGCTAGGTGGCATAATGGATAAATAACTGGCTCTGGACTCAAGAGGACCTGAAATAAATCTGGCCTCAGACACCTGCTGTTCACTAGCTATGTGACCTGGGCAAGTCACTTAACCCTGATTGTCTCCAATTAAAAAAAAAAGAAAGAAAAATAGAAAGTATATTAAAGATACATAAGCACTATGTGAGATCTAGGGTTGAGAAAGTTAAGAGAAGGCTTCAGGGAGGAGGTAGCATTTGTATGAGCTCCAAAGGCGGGCTAGGAATTCAGTAGATAAAGAAAGGAAGAGACAGCCACGGGCATAGGGAATAGGGTGAGCAAAAGCAAAGTAGATGTCAGTTGCACTTAGTCCAGTTTTTGTATGTACATAAAGTCTAAAGAGGTAGGGTAATGTCATTTTGTACAAGATATTCTATGGTAGGCAAAGAAGTCTGAACTTTATTTGGTAAGCAATAGGGAGCTATTGAAGACTTGAGCAGAGGAGTTGCTTCATGATCAGATGTATGTGTAAAAATTATTAGTCTAGAAGCTATATGAAAGATGGTTTGATGAGGTTGGGAAGCCTCAGTTGGAGGATATTATAGAAGGCCAGGTGGAAATGAAGGCCTGTGCTAGAGTGACTGAAGTGGGAATAGAAATGAAAGGATGGATATGAGAAATATTCCACAAGTAGAATATGCAATACCAAGCACATAGTATATGCTCTGTTAAAGCTTGTTGAATTGAAATGAATTATATAATGTTGGTTTTATAATTGTATTTTTTAAAATGTTCAATGTAAATACTAAAAATGACATTTCCATACACTGCAAAACAGCACAGATTTCTTTATGAAAACTTGAATCCTAATTTCACATCTCTTGCTTTTTTTTTTTAAAGAAAGTCTACTTTTTCTGTGAGGCAGAGCCAAGATGGCAGAGTAAAGGCAGGGACTCACCTAAGCTCTCCCCCAAGCCCCTCCAGATACCTGTAAAAATGACTCTAAACAAATTCTAGAGGAGCAGAACCCACAAAAAGACAGACTGAAACAAATTTCCAGCCCAAGACCATTTTGAACTTTGGCAGGAAAGATCTGTTGCACCAGGGTGAGAGAGGAGCTCAGACCTTACCCCAGCAAACCTTGAGCAGACCTCAGGGGACTTAATCACTGGCAGCTGTGGTGGTTTCCAGACTTAGCCCACAGACTCCACAGAAAACTTAGAAGGTTAGCAGGAAAGGTCTGTAGCACCTGGTTGAAAGTGGAGTGTACTCCAGCACAGGTTGCACCAGCACAGCTCCAGTCACAGCAAATCAGGAGTAGGTCTTTGGGCAGTTGCTTCTGCCCAAAATTGGCAGTTGCTTCTGGACCTCTCAGACTACAGACAGTAAGAGGGTCTAACAACCGGTCAGAAGAAGATTACAGGGATCTTTTTGCTAGCACTGAGGCAGGACTCTGTTGCTTTGCCCATACTTGGATTGAGGTTGCCTCCTACTACATGGTGGCAGTCCTGCATAGCAGTCCTGAGTGGCAGTCCCAGGGCAAGGAGGAACACTAGCATAGCAAAGCTTACAGTCACAGTGGAGGGGGGACTCTTCACAGTTCCAGGACAGAAAAGAGTACTTGAGATCACTCACAGACTACACACAGGTCAGGAGAATAGTAAACCTCTCTCCTTGGATCACAGCATCTTGGAAGAACTGAAAACTTACAGGTCCCTAGAAGTATCTCTGAAAATACCTGCACAAGACTTCTGAAGCCTGAGACAATGCACCCTCTGCACTGGAAGCAGAGACCTACTTTAATAAAGAGTTAAAAGTCAAATAATAGACCAGGTAAACAAGCAACCAATAGAAAAATACTCTGACTATTTAAAGTTACTACAGTGACAAGGAAGATCAAAATGCACACTTGGAAGAAGTGTGAAATTTGTTACTGTCAACAAAAAAGTATTTATTTACATCTTATGAAATGTCTTATTTAATTGCAAAAGCTAAAAAGCCCTATGTGATAGAAGGTCTTGTGTACCTTGCTGCTATTAAAATGTCAGAAATAGTTCATGGGAAAAAATATGGGGATGAAATTCACAAGATTCCTTTATTGAATGATCCTGTTTCCAAAAGATTTTCTGAAATTAGTAACGACTAATTCCAGCAGTTTATTACCAGGCTTAAGTGTGGCCCAAAGCTTGTAATTCAGTTAGAGGAAACAACTGATATTCTGACATGGCACAGTTGTTACTTTATGTAAGATGTGTTTATGAAGGAAGCATACATGAAGAATTACCATTTTGTTGCCCTTTAAATGGCACACCAAAGGGGAAGATCTATCTATCTATCTATCTATCTATCTATCTATCTATCTATCTGTCTGTCTGTCTGTCTGTCTGTCTGTCTGTCTGTCTGTCTGTCTATCCATCCATCCATCCATCCATCCATCCATCTATCTACCTATCTATAGTCCATGAATTTTTCACAAATGAAGGTTTACAGGAAGGAAAAACTGCATTGAAGTCTGTACAAATGGTGCTAGAGCAATGAAGGGTGAGAACTAGTTTTGTAGCAAAAGTTAAAGCTGGTGGCAATGAACATATCACTTTTACTCACTGCATGATCCATCAGGAGATACTCACAGCCAAAAAGAATATCACCACAGTTAGATGTTACGCATTGTGATACTATAAAAATAATTAACTGCATTGAAAGCTGTACCCTTAACAGTTGCTTATTTTCAAAGCTTTAGGAAGACACGGACTCTGATTTCAAAAGCTTACTGTTATATGCAAAGATAAGGTGATTCTCAAGAGGGCAAAGTTTAACCAGATTATTGAAACTGAAAGATGAAGTTGTTATATTTTTGACTTAGTAGAAATAAAATTTTGTTAATTTTTTTATAATGACTTATGACTTTCAAAACTGTTATTTGTCAATATTTTTGGAAAAAATCATTTAAACCTGTCATATCCAGGAAAAAATTGTAACATATTTATGTTTAAAAATAAAATTAAAGGTTTTACTAAAAAAGCTAATATATGGAAGAATAGGGTGGAAAATGGTTCTTTAGAAATGTTTACAACTAGAGAAGATTTTATAATTGAAAATAATCTTCCCAAAGATTTAATTGTAAGAGTTATAACTTTTCACTGGAAGTGCCTGGAGAGACAGTTTCAGAAATACTTCCCTTTCAGTTCTGATTCTTAAAAACTAAGTTGAATTCATAAACCATACTAAATTGGAATTTTAAAAAATCAGTCATCTGCCATTAAAATTTTAAGAAGAACTTGCTGAGTTTCAAGTGATACAGGTTTAAAACTTGGTTCTTAAAAAATTGTTAAATGAATTTTGGCTTGGGATTAGGACAGAATTTTTGACAATTTCTGTCTGAAACGGCCCTAAACATACTTCTGCCATTTGTACTATGTATTTATGCAAAGTGGTGTTCTTAGTACTGACGATTATAAAACCAGAATACTGATCGGGGGCAGAGCCAAGATGGCAGTGTAGAAGCAGCAAGGTTTCACAGCTCCCACATAGCCACCTCAAATACCCATAAAATATGACTCTAAACAAATTTTAGGGCTCCAAAACTCACAAAAATACAGAAAACACATCTCTTGTTGAAGGCAGCTTGGCATCTGGAGCTCATTGCATCAGGCTGGGAACCCAAACCAGCCCAGCCTGAAACCACAGCCTGGCCCCAGGTGGTTCCTGAGGAGCTGCAGCTGGTGCCTTCAGGAGAGTGGCTCAGCGGCAGCTGTGTCAGTTTCCAGATTTATCAAGCCAGAAGAAATAAGGACTAAGTGAAAGGTCAGTGAAATTCAGCTAAATTTTGGGGAAAAAAGTGATCTGGCCAAACTGCCCCCAGGGCAAAGAAGCAACTGAAGCGGCAGAAGCAACTGCAAGTGGCAGCCGCCTCCACCCAGTAGCTTAGAGTTCCTGGCCTGCAGAATGCAGGGGGGCCAAACAATTGTTCAGTGGCCAAGTGCTCTTGCGTTGAGCGGCCTAGATCTGGATTGTGGTCTTGGGTGGTGGTCCTGGGGCGTGTTTTCAGGGAGCCAAAGCTGATGGGGGTGGCAACAGCCCCCTAATAGCTCCGGCAGCTGTGAAAACCCCAGTGATTTGGGACACAGCTTTCCCCTCTGGAAGCAGAGTTCCACAGAACCAAAAGCACAAATAATTTACTGGCATCATAAGTAGGAAAAGGAAGCAAAGTAAGAACAGTAACCGAACTCTAGAATCCTTTTTTGGAGACAAAAGGATCAAAGCATGGAACAGGAGGAAGACAAGACAGAACTCCCACACCAAATGCTTCCAAGAAACATGAAGATTGTCTATAAGCCATAGATCAGCTTAGAAAGGACTTTGAAAACCAAATAATAGAAGAGGAGGAAAAACTGGGAAGAGAAATGAGAATGATGCAAGAAAATTGTGAAAAGAGAGTCAACAACCTGACTGAAGAGAATAACACCTTAAAAAACAGATTAACTCAAATGGCAAAAGAAGCCCAAAAAAGCCAACGAGGAGAAAAATGCCTTAAAAAGTCACATTTGCCAAATGGAAAAAGAATCTCAAAAGCATTCTGAAGAGAATAATTCCTTCAGAATTAGAGTGGAACAAATGGAAGCAAATGACTTTATGAGAAATCAAGATACTATTAAACAGATACAAACAAATGAAAAAATAGAAGG
>CM053598.1:208876852-208889234 GCA_028646575.1 Pseudocheirus occidentalis
ACCTATGTTGAATTGCTTGTCTTCCCCCATGGGGGTAGGTGAGGAGGGAAGAAGGGAAAGACTCTGGAACTCAAAGTTTCAAAAAGCAAATGTTAATACATGTTATATGCAACTAGGAAATAAAATAATACAGGCACTGGGGTACAGAAATCCTTCTTGCCCTACTAGAAAGTTAGTGGAGTATAGAGAAGTATATAAGAGAGAACAGATTGGGGGAAGGGATATTCAGCAGGCTCACTATTTTGGGGTGGGGGTAGGGGAGAGACAGGGAGAAAAATCTGTAACTCAGAATCCTGTGGAAATGAATGTCAGAAACTAAAAATAAATAAATTGGAAAATAAAATTAAATGAAATGAAATGAGCTGGAGAAGGGGAAAAAAGAAAAAAGTTCAGAAGGGGACACAAACAAATGGGATGATTTTGCTCCTACATTGTCAAATATAATATACATTCCTGAAAAAAAGAAAAAAATGAATCATAAAAATAATAAATGAATCATGTAAGACAAAATACTGACAATATAAAATTCTGCATAAAAGAAATAAATGCAAGGAAGAAAAGAAAAAAAAAGGATTAGGAGAAAAACGTTCCATCAAATATCTCAGCAAAAAAATCTCACTTATATAAGCAAAATCAGAAGAAAAAAAACTGCAGTTAAATTGAAATTATATTTGAATAAAGAGGCTGGTAGCAATGGTTGTATCCAAAGGCAACAAAACACATTAATTTGTGGAGAAGTTGGTCATCTCCTATCATGGTGTTAATAACAAGCGTTTGCTGGAAAGAAAAAAAAAAGCCTCACAATGAAAATAATTAAAACTTAAGCAGAAGATGAGGAAATAAAACAAATTCTACAAAAAACTGAAGAATAAATAAATAAACCTATAATATGGCTTAAGAGTAAGAAATATGAAAGACCAAAGACTTGCAGACTACAGGAAAGCCTTATACCCATATGCAATGAATACTTTCTTCAAGAGTGACAGGAGCTGCTGAACATGAAGAGCACTGAACATCACCCAAAAACAAAACTGATGTTCTAAATAAATGGGAAGTAATGAGTTATCAATGTGAGAGTCATTTCTGACTTAGCCATCTGTGTACAATCAGACCATCAACATCTTAGAGCAACAATTCTTAATCTGTGGGTCACGACCCCTTTGGGGGTCAAACGGGGTCGCCTAAGACCATCAGAAAACACATTTCCAAGGGTCTTAGGAACCGAGACACAGCTCCTCCACTGTCTCCAGGTGGGTTTGCCGACATGCAGATACACCCACGTACGAGTATTAAAGGATCGAGGTATTAGGAAGGTTGAGAACCAATGTCTTAGAGCAAAGACCAAAACTATAACCCAATTAGATGAAAAAAAAAAATCAGAAGCTATAACATGCAAAAAAGGCAACATCAGTAGTGACATTAAAGTCCAGAGGAGGAAAAAGAGCCTCCTGGAGGAAAGGGTGGTCCACAGAGTTAGAAGCAGAAGGCAGGCCGAGGAGGTTGAGAAAGGACCATCAGCTCCAGCACTAGGAATTCTGGAGGGAGCGCTTTCAGTTTCATGACGAGGTTGGAACTGAGACTGCAAAGAGCAAAGGCAAGAAAGTCTTTGGGGGGAGATAGCGAATACAGGCAGTTTTTTCTAGACATCTGATTGAAAAGGAAAAGAGCAAGAGGATGGCGGCTTGAAGCAACGGTAATTTTTTAAGGATAAGTGACACTTGACCATGTTTGAAGGCATCAAACCGCTTTATGAGAAAGATAATAATGCAGCAAAATTATGATCTCCATTTTACACTTGAGGAAAATGATTGTCAGAAAGGTTAGCCCATGTGTTAACAGGTGTCCTGCTAGTAATTAGCAGAGCCAAGACACGAATCCAGGTTTTCTTATTTCAATTACTGTGTTTCTTCTTTAAGAAAAAAAAAAACACTCATTTTAGTTTTTGAAATATTATTTACCTGTGTTTTTTTCCACCACATCATGCTGACTCTCCAGAACCAGGTGGGATTAATCTGTTAAACTTTGTCGAGGATAATGGGAGGGTTATGAGAGAGACAACTGGAGAAAATGTGACTTATGTCTGAAGAAGCAAAAGGAAGAATGGGGACATCTGCCTGTCCTTAGTACAGAAGCAGAGCTGAAGAGTCAAGCGTGCAAAGGGTGTTGACGTGGAGTCAACAGGCTACAGTGGCTTCCCTCGGTGATCAGGCCCCGCTACGGATTCTTAAAAGGACGGCAACACAGCCTGAAACCGAGCTTGAGGAACGCTCTTGTGTGACGCCAAACACTGCGATGGGACAAATGAAAAAACCTTCAGCAGGAAGAGTCATTAGGAACTACTTTTTTGTAACGTGAGCGCAAGATGGAAGATGTCGCAGACACATCGAGGATGAAGGTGACTCAGTGTAGGACAGAGCTGTGGGCTTTTTTCTCACTGCAGGACAGAATCTCTTCTTCCTGTCCTTGTCCTACTTGCCCTCAAAGCTGATATTTATATGGCATTTCTAAAGTATTCACAAGACTTTACATATATTGGCTCATCTGAACCTCACACCAAGCCTGTGGAATACGTACTCAAACTATTTATTATCCTATTAGCAAAGGAAGAAACTGCAGTTTATAAAGGTCCAGTGACTTCCCCAGGGTCACACTGCTGGAGACAGGAGTATAGGTTCATATGACAATAGAGGAAGGAGTCTTTTCAGCTCATCTGGTTCCATCTTCACTTAAGAAGCAGAGGAAACAAGCCCAGGAAAGAGAAAAGACTCGCCACTGATTAGCAGAACTGGGATTTGAACCTAGGCCCTCCGATTCCAAATCCTGACTCCTGCACAGTCCCGTATTTCGCTGCCTTAAGGTTCTGTGGCATTTTTTTTTGGTAGGGAAATCCTTTTATAAGCTCTTTGAAGGACTCTTACTTCTACCCAATGTTCATAACTCATTTTCTCTGGCTCCACTGCCAACTTCTAGTAGGGGCAGAAACAAAAATGGTGACTCACTGGGCAACTGGATAAATTATGCACGTTTGTTTTGCCCCCAACAATGCTAATTATACATTATTTACTTTTTCTCCAATTTCTTGGCTAATATGTGGTATTAACCCAATAATAATGTTCCACTAAAATCCTCCTGCCATACTTTATTGTGGCATGGAGGTGAGTGTCAGCGGAGCCACAGCCCTTGGCTCGGCCTACAAAGCCGAAGCAGCTTCTAACATAGGCCAGGGAAGCTGCTGGGGTGGGGGCCTAGGGATGGCTGTGCGTTTGGTTGTTCAAGGACCAGCCTGGCTAAAATCTGAAAGCCTCGGTCCCCCAGAGCTCCCTACCAGGCTCTAAGAGGGCAAAAGGCTGGGGGAAGAGGGAGGGATGGGAACTCAAAAGAATTTCAGCTAAGGGAAGACTCGCTGATTCTGTGATAACCAAAATAAACATTAGCAACATGGCTTACAAGCCCTGAAGTACCATGTAAATCAATTTCCTCCAATTCCTGACCTTTTCTACCTAATAGAGCATAAATGTGCCTATACACTGTGCCTGTTCAGGAGTGAGGGTGCACACGCATGCACATGCATATGCACACACACACACACGGGTTTTTTTTTTGCTTGTTTTTAACTTGGTGAAGAACCTTTCCAAATTTATCTGATCTAGAATTGCACAGTGGAAAAACACTCTGATCCTGGAGTTTGAATCATGGCTGTGTCACTGCCTGTATGACCTTAGCAGCCTGAAACCTCTTTGTGTCCCAATTTACTCATTTTTAATATGGAAAATAATCTCAGTATTACTGTACCTAGCAAAGAGAGCACTGGACTTAAAATCAGAAAGGCCTGGGTTCCTGTATGACCACAGGCAACTCTCAGCCTCTCTGAGATGCAGACACTCAGACCGACTTATTTCCGGGCCCTCCCTCTGTTAAGTGTTTCCTCTTCACCCCGTACATGGCTTGCTTTATATATGTTTGTACGTTGTCTCTCCATTAGACTGTAAGTTCCTTGAGGGCAGACTGTCTTTTGCCCTTTTGTGTATCCCCAGGCACAGAGCGAGTGCTTAACACACGTGAAATGACTGAGGGCATCCCTATCTAGGCATGGAAAGAGTTCATGCAAGGATGTGACCCTTAAATTAGAGCTGTGAGGCTCCTCAATCAAATGCACAGAAAGCACTTAATAAATCACAGCTGTATCACGGATTGAAGCATAAATGTCCGCTGTCATTCCTCTCAGCAAGGCCAGTCAGTGGACAGTGTGACACTCACCTGAGCCGAAAGTCTCTGCTGCTACGTGGGTAAGACCAGCCAGATCTTACGTTTCACAGACAGAAACTTGGAGAAACTGGGCTAACTTCCTCACCAGGATGAGGTGTTGGAGTAGGAATAACAGATTACCCAAAACTATAAGTATTCTATGTAACTCATAAAACTTTATGTTTGTGTAGAAACAAAGATTTTATTAAAACATAACGAAGTTTTAAACGTCCAAAGTTTTAAAAACTGCCATTCCTATTTTATCTCCCTCCACCCCCACACAAAGAGAAAATAAAGATAAGCCATATTCTATTTATCAAGGAAGACTAGTTAATGATCCTTCCAATGCTTTCTAGCAGATGGAACTAGACATTCCTACTAGTCAGCCGGCAGTAAAGTGGCAGAAGAGGGAAGAATGCTATTCTGTCCTTCGCAAACCCTTGGGACTGAGGGCCCCAACTCCTTAGTCACACAGGGGGTGAGTGGGAGAAGGGCAGAGTTACTTCCCTCAGGCAGTGAACCTTTCTCCAATATACGCATCACCTCTGAGATTTGCTTCTGTCTTTATATGGCAATTCCTAAGACACCTGTTGGTTACCATGCAGCCCTGACTCCCCCAAAAGCTGAACTATTACAGAGGCAATAACATTCAGACATCACATCACTATTTCTGGGGCTCCTTTAGGGAAAAAAAAAAACCTGTACCTAGTTCTGCTGAACACCGTGTGCCTAAATACACATAAGAATGAATCACACCAAACAAGAATTTTTTAAAAGGTAGTTCTGAAAGAATTACACCCCAAAAATGGACTGTCCAATTTCCTCGGCACTGTTTGAAGGTGAATGAAATACTAACATTTTCTACTCACTTTGAAAAACAATCACCCCCTTACTCCAGAAACAGAGGATCTGTCTCCCTTGGAAGGTTAAAACCCCGAGTTCAGTCAAAAAGCTCAAAAGTTTGACAAAACCATCCCAAAATGTAGTCAGTGTCTTGAGGATCTAGTCTGCTGAAGGAGCGACAGGAACATCCCTCCAACGACACAAGACGAATGGTTAGAAAAACACCCATTATTTCAGTCTCCTGGATATCAGTTATTCTAAAACCTATCACTTCCACTTTTTTAAAGCTTCCATCAGTTCACATGCAGGAAGCGCTTCCCATGTGAAAAGACACAAGGACGAAAAGCCATGGTCTCTGCTCTAAAAGGAAGGCAGAGGAAGAAGACGTAAACACAAGGAAATGACTAAGTAAACAGTATTTGGATAGATAGTGCCTAAGAGACTGGGGGGGGAAGCAGCTAGAGGGCGCGCTGGACAGAGCACTGAGGCTGGAAGCACGAAGATCTGAGTTCAAATATGAGTTCAAAATCTCAGACACGTAACAGCTGTGTGACCCTGGACAAGTCATTTATGCTCTCTTTGCCTTAATCCCCCAGAGCAGGAATTGGCAAACCACTCCAACATCCTTGCCAAGAAAATCCCATGAAAAGTATGGTCCACAAGGTCACAAAGAGTCAGACAGAACTGAACAAGAGACTGAGAGAGAGAACTCCTCTAGCTAGGGAAGAGAAGGCCAGAGAGACAGGAAGGAGGAGGCCCGAGAGTCAGGGAAGGGAAGGCTAGAGAGGCGAGGAGGAGGAGGAGGCCAGAGGGCTGGAGACTTAGGGAAGGCATCTGAAAATAAATGGCAGTAAACCTGGAGCTTCAAAGAAGATTCCAATAGAGAGAGGGAAGGATGTCCATGGAGAAGACATGGAGAAGAAGGTGTACAAAAGCAAGGAGAGAGAAATATATTTAATATGTATGCAGAATATGACTGGTAGATAGGTATTTAAGTGTCACTAAAAGCAAACACAAACGATTATGTCATTACACAATCCCTCCTATTCCTCTTTTAAGTTCAATAAAGTATAATGTTGTCCAAATCTGACTCTGAAACTTCCAAACACTGACCCTAGTTCTGTCCTCCAATGCTATGAAATACAAGTCTAATCCCTCTCCCTCTTGATGATCTTTCAAATAATCAGTATAAGAAAATATAAAAGCTAATTTTAGAGTTGGAGGAGAGCGTCTAGTTCAATTTCTTCATGCTCTGGTTCAACAGGTGAGGATAAGCAAACTGCCCATGACAGCCAAGATGATAACCACATAAACTTACATTTATATGATGCTTATGTTTAAAATGTGCTTCCCTCCAAACAACCCTACAAGGAAGGCGGTGAAACCCAGGCATCATTATCCTTGTTTTACGGATTAAGAGACTAAGGATCAGAGAGATAAAGTGGCCTGTCCACAGGGGGAGTCAAAATGTCCTGGGATTCAGGCCAGGGCACCACACACTGGGATGCCATCTCTCTCTCTCTTTCTCTCTCTCTCCCTCTCTCTCTCTCTCCCCCTCCATCCCTCTCTCTCTCTCTCCTCCTCCCTCTCTCCCTCTCTCGCTCTCTCTGTCTCCCTCTCTCCCTCTGTCTCTCTGTCTCTCTCTGTTTCTCTCTCTGTTTCTCTCTCCCTCTCTCTCTGTTTCTCTCTCTCTCTCTCTCTCTTTTTTTCTTAATACTGGCCACCCATCTCTTCTGATACCTTCAACTGTTGCTTCCTCCCTTTCAAACTACCTTGTAGCTGACTACTTTGGGTTTATTTTGATTTATTCTCATTATATTTTTTTCTCTCTCTTTAAAAAGTAAACTCCTTGTGAGTAGGGGCTGTTTCTTTCATTGGATTTTTGTACCCCCTATCTAGCACATTCAGAAGGGACTTAATAAATGTTTGGTGATTGATTTAAAAGAGGTCAGATTTAGCTTAGTGGCCTTTTAATTTAAGCAGGTTATGCATTATGGTCAAACAAACAAACAAACAAACATGGTTTTGGAATGGGAGATCATAAATACTGAAGGTGGGTTTTTTTTTTACATTTCCTGAAGAGAAAAAATAACTAATGAATTTACCCCCTCATCACCCAGCCTTTCCTCACCTCACCCACCCCCACCCCCAGCCCGCCTTAGCAATCTGGCTCTCATCCCTACAACCCGACTCCTTAATAATCTGGAAGGGACAGTCTGAAGAGACTGCCAAATCCAACGGTCCTTTTTCCAGTCACATTCCTAGCGGACAACATTTGACAACGATGAACATGGGCTCCCTTCCCTTAGCCTCTGAGATACCCCGCTCTCCTTTATCCTTAGTGATGGTCTCAGGTCGGCAGATAGCGATCCTTCCTCCTCTACCAGCACACTGGAGGAGAGAGGGAGAGCGGCCAATACTGACGGGAGCGATGAAGGAGATGGTATCATAGGAAAACCAGGTTCCAATTACAGTCGGGAAGTGAGAAAAGCCGGTGATAACAGAGGCAGGCAGCTTCAGGACAGAAATTCTATACTGGAATTAAGCAGAAGATGACAGGGGAGTAAATTAATTTTATTCTCTAGTCTACATTAACATTGAAGGTCAAATTAATGATTATGCATTATGCTGGTAGTTATCACTTGATCAAACAGATATTAACCCAAAAAGGGCATTCTAATTTTCCAAAGCGGGGTTATTAACTGTCACATAACACTGAGGTATCAGCCACATCTGAAACACTATTTCTTAACAACAGAAAGAAGAAAACGTGCACAATCTTGCCCAGTGCCTGACTACCAAGAAGCGCCACCATCCATCAAGAAACCTGAGCTTTGGCAAAAGCTACACACACCTTTTACTCGGTGCCAAACGTTTCCTTTAGTCTACAGCTTAACATACAACTCTACAGACTCAAAATTCAACTCCTTCAAATTTACCCTAGAAGATAGTATTAGAAAACGTTAAATACGGGTAAAGTGTGTGTTTTATATGTGTGTAGATAGATGTGTTACATACATACACACACATCCCAAATTTTGTGAAGTTTTAAGCTATTAAAGTTTATTCAGCTTTTTAAACTATTAAAGCTTAAGACAACACTAAAACCTTCGGGAGCCCTTGTATATTTGAAAAGGACTGAGAACAAGAAAGTCATGAGATAAAAGGCCATTCACACCTCTTGTTCACATGAATTCCCTCTTCTGTCCTGGTCTGGGAAGGAAGTCGGCATGTAAGGTTTTGTTCTTCAGTCATGTGGTCGGATCTGACCCTTTGTGGGCCCATGGACCACAGCGCACCAGGCCCTTCATCCACCACGATGGCCAAGGTCTACCCAAGCTCACATTCATACTGCACACCTTCCAATCTGAGGCACTCACTGATGTCATCCCTCTTAGCATTTCAGTACCAACCACAGGCTTTCCTGGCAGAGATACTGCTGCGGTGTGCCACTGCTTCTCCGGCAGATTACCTTTGTCACAACCCTCTACTATGACCTGCCTGTCTTAAAGTAATCCCGACGGCTCTTGCTCATAGTTCCACTGAGCCACAAAAGCCCCTCTGCCACAACAAGGCAACAATCCAGGAGGGGCTATATAAGTGCCAAAATGATTTCTTTGAGGATTGTTGATTGGAGGTGGGGGAGAGGGGATCCCAGAAATCGGTCATCATTAAGGATCAGTACATTGTTACGGACCTGGTAACACCTACCCGAACAAAAGAAAGCAAAGGTGGACGGCTTTCAACATAATGCCTCCATATTTACTATAGAGGGTCTCTTGAAATGGTAAGTTATTGCTCTATATTAGGAATCCACTCCTATGTTCTGCTGTGTCCATGACATGGTTTTGTTTTCTCATATGTTTAAGTTTATCATGCTTCTTTTTCTTATGTATTTGAGCTTTAGTGTTTGAAAAATAAACAATAAAATACATAATAAATAATAATTTATTAATCATATTAGTAATATTAATAAGTGGTGTTCATTAATAAATATTATTAATAATAATAATTAATAAAATAAAGGTGAGGGGAAAGGAAGACAATTATTTGAGTGTTCCTTGGGAAGTGAGGAATGTATGAAAAAAGTATCAATAAAAAAGAAATTAAACGAATGACGAGGATACTAATTGCTGTTCTTGGTGAAGAAAGAACTAAGAACATTTTCAGATAACTCATTCCGAAAACCAGATTTTGCCACGTGTACAACAAATCTATATTTTCTGAGTGTAACTTTTTAACTTCTAAGATAAGAAACCAAGAACAATTTCTGAAACCACAAGATACTCAAACCCTAACATTCCTGCTTTTCAGCAAACTCATTTTGGTTGTTCTTAGACCATTCAATCCATCTATTTAGTCACAGTTCCCAGGATCACAGATACTTTACATACCCAACTAAACCTTTCATTTTTGTCCAGGTAGCATCTGTCAACCTCCTAACTGCATTTAGTAACCGCCCACCACAAAGTGTGAGAAGCAGACTCTCCACTGCTGCTTCACTGGGATGACGATGATGGTTCGGTGTCATTACCCCTTCCTGCTGACTAATTCACCACACATGGCTACAGAACACACAGGTACCATACAATGCATTTTTTTAAAAAATCCGTCTTAACTCAGTGCACTGACGTTCAAGAATCCAACAACATATGGTAACTTGTTTTGGAGAAATCATGCAACCTGGGTCTAAAACAAATACATGTCATCTAACTTAACTAAGACCTCAGAGCCACAGGCAGACCCCTTGCTCTTCTCTAAGTGGCAGTCTTTCAAGTCTCCACAAAGACTTGTTCCACACATCTCTTCAGGGCTCATACACCACCCCCACCCATTCAGCAGAGAACCTAGCCTCATACTTCCAGAAAAGTAGGTCGTTCTCACAGGGAGCTTCCCTCCAGGCTCCTATACTCTACAACTGAAAACTCCTCCTCCTCCTCCTCCTACTTCTCCTCCTCCTCCTCCTCCGCCTCCTACTGTTTCCTCCTTCACTCTAAATTTTCTGATCAAGAGGTGACCCTTCTCACCAAGTCCAAGTTCTCTACACATAGCCTTGCTCCATCTCCAGCACACAGCCTACCTCATCACCTTTCTAACCTTCAGACCTCTTATCTACAGTAGCCTACAAATTTCAGATCTCCCAGTCCTTAAAAATCTTCACCCTACCATCCCCTCAAGCTATCACCCTTTATCTTTCCTTCCTTTCACTTCCAAAGACTTAGATCACTCTCCTCACCTACTTCTAAACCCTAGCAATCTGGCTTCTGACCTCACTCTGATGAACCTGGTGGCATATTCCAATTGCTAATGTTTTTCTTGGGCTCCATTCCTTTTTCTTCTATGCAGAATTTGGGGCTTGACCATCCTCTCTACCTAGATAAGATCTAGTTTCTGGATTTTCATGATACCACTCTCTCCAGCTTTTCCAATCTTGCCTCTCCTCCATTTCCTTGGCTGAGCCATCACCTACCTCACACCCACTAATTCTGGGTCATGACACCCAAGGTTATGTCTTGGGCCCTCTTCTCTCTATATACTCCAATTCTTAATTTTTTAAGCTATATCTCTCTACAGATGACTCCCAAATCTATATCCAAGACCTAGACATAAAAATTCAGGACTTTTAGTTAAAAGGGAATGAATCTATATTCAAGGAGAGATTAAAGGCACAAGAGAAGATGATGAAAATTAGCAAAGGAGTTAGAATCTAAAGAGTGTGGGATTAAGGGCCCAAGTAAAAGAAATGTAGCCTTGGAAAGGAAGAAAATGACTATATACCTATGCTACCAGACCATGGTGGTGTATTACTATTGTGCTGGGAGAAATAATTCATGTGAAGGAGTCACACAACCAAGGGGAAAATGTGTATGAACTAATGCAAAGCAAAAGAAAGCAGAACCAGAAAAATGAATCCATAAAACTACAACAATGTAAAATAAAAGATCACTTAAAGCAGAACTGAAGCCAATAATGACTCTAGAGAAAAAGTCAGGAATCACAACTTTCTAGAAAAGAGACAGGGGAATAGGACTATATATGAGCAGCCACTGGATCATTTGTTTTTCTTAACAGTTTCTTCATTGTTGCAAAGTAGAGAATACTATTCCACAGAGGGAGTGGTATATCCAGAAATTTTTATATTATAGAAACAGAAATCAGACATCCAAAAATAAACCTAGGAAAGAAAATCCACTTGTCGTTCCAGTGCATAAGACAAAGGAGATTTCAGTTACAGAGGAAGGAAGTTGACAGAGCTCATGAGAGACAGCTGTGGTCCTCAGTGAAGAAGGAAATAATGTCCTTAGGTGAAAATGGAGGATAAGGTTGTGCTTTGGAACTTAGAGAAAAGAACAGCAGTTTGGAACAGTAGCTATGAGAAATTCCATAAACGATCTATAAAACGTTTACAAAGCAATAGAAGTAGGAATGAAGATTCGGTCAAGGTTAGCGAGGAGAAATTTGTAGTGAACTCAACTGAGAGTTTCATGACTTTCTCCAACAACAGCGGCCATTCTAAAATCATTCTAACTTTATTAATAAAGTATCCATTTTATCCAAGAAATCAGATAGCACTCTTCTGCAATCCTTTTATTTATTTTGCTGTTACACGTGCGGGCCTCCAAAATAATGACAGTTAGTGTTGAAGAGTAAGTAAAACATTTTGTCACTGTTACGTAAACCACAACTCTCAAATTCCAAGCAAGCACAGGTACTTAAGTAAGGCTAGTCACTTGATACAACTTTATCCACCCACAGAAAGCAGCACAGATCATTCTCAAAAATTTAAATCATATTGCACATATAATGATCTCTACTGGATGGCTTACTATCTCAGGAAGAGGGAAGAAGGAGGTATAGACTTTCGAGCTCAAAACTTTTTTTAAAAAATGCTAAAGTTATTTTAATATAAAATTGGGGGAAAATAAATATTATAAATATTTTTTATGTGTAAATCACAACAGTCACAGATACATCCTATGTGTGATGACCAACCTTGATAAACTGGACTCTTCTCAGCATTGCACAAAGATAGCTCTACAAGTCTCAGGATGGAAGGAGATATCTACACTCAGAGAAAGATCCAGAAAGACCAGAGTTTAAATGGAGACTGAAGCAACACGTGCTATTGTTCTTTTCCATGCTTGGTTCTGTTTCTTTTCTTTTCTTTTCTTTTTTTTTTTTTATCTTTTTCCCATTATTTGCTCCATTGGTCACAACACTTCTATACAACCAGACTATTGTACAACGTGAAAGTGTTTGCAGATCCTATACATGATTGTACGCCACCGTGGGG